>CM047004.1:17128755-18328755 GCA_025698465.1 Gossypium longicalyx | reverse complement strand
TAATAGCATGCTCATTTCCCTATATTTTTTATGTCGTTTGGTACATTCAATTACTTAATGCATATTTATAGTGTAATATATAGAACTTATTGGTCTAAAACTTGAAAGCATAAAATCATTTATTATCATGCCAAATTTACAGTAAATATAATTAACCTATATACATGCTCCTAACCAATCACTTGTATTTCTACAAGCTCAATGACACTTTGACAAGAAAAATAAAGTAAAAAGAATAAAACAAAAAAACAAAATAAGCAAAAATGTCCAATGTTACCCCCCACATTTTAGATAGCACATTGTCCCTAATGTGCAACCCTATAGATAAGGAAAGAAGTTAGCCGATTGATTGTGACATTGTCATGGTCTTATGGTGGGCGCTTCCTCTCTCTTTTGTAGAATGCTAAAAAAATGTCGTGCTTTCTTTCATGTGAGGTTCCTACATAGGAAACTTGAAAATAGAAAACATATATATCGCTATTGTTACTCTTACACTTAAATTAACAAAATAAAAATCATCCCAATTATTTACAATCCAAAAAGTTAAAAGTAAAAGTTCATTCAATCCTCCTCCTCCTCCTCCTCCTCCTCCTAAGAACTCATCTCATCCTCTTCTTTAAATTATTCTTCCCCATTATCTTCCCCTGCCTCGTTTCCTTGCTCTTCTTCATCATGATGGAACTACATTGGACAATCCAATAACGGGGGTTTGAACTGTCAATGCTTTTATGTCAGGAAATTTGGCTTCTAATCTGATATCATCTATCATCAATGGGAACATTTTTATATTATTCACAAAGACTTTTTTGCGGTCCTGATAGTTCAGGAAATTTATGCATCTCTTCAGGACCAAGAGTATAGAAGGACAGAAGGTGCAACATGGGAAACGATATCCGTGCGAGGGAATGGCGTGAGAATCACCCCTCTAGTTCTCTGTGAATTTATACGCTCCATATTATGAAAAAGATTTTTTGGAAGAAACTGATTTAGAATATTTTAAAGACATAATATGGATAACGCTATAATTATCTAACAGAAGGGAAGGGTGAATGAAAGTGTCACCCATGTACTGATATTTCTACATCCTTTAATCAAACAATAATGTTCATTGTTGCAAAGATGTGGGTTCAAGTTTTATGCACAAGAATCGCTCTTGCCTTAAACGTCTATAACGTCGATACTTTTAGAGCGGTTTTACTTTATGTTGTTTTATAGAAAAAAATGTATGCATCAGGACATGGATATACAACTACATGAAAATGTGCGTTAGTGGCTAGAAAGTCGGGATTTTCTTTCCCCACTTAGTGGCAGCCTTGTGAAAAAGAGCAGGCATTCCAATCGCAACAACCGAGCAATCTATGCAGCCTTCCAAAAGTGAAAGAGGAGATACATTGTACACACAATACACAGAGCTTCGACAAAAACAAATAAAAGATTAGAAAAAACTAAAAAGAGAAGATGGATATCCCAGCTTCAAGTTAACAAAGAGCAAAATCGATAGCTCGACAAGAGACGGGCCCAATTTTACAAGAATAGGCACTGAAAAATAACATGAGAGTACCAAAGTATTCACTAGATATGTTTGGCCCAACGCATCCAAAACATGAAGAAGAGAAACAAGAGAATGATAAAGAGGAAGAAAGTGAGGATGATGAAGGAGAAAACGAACGGGAACAGATTGATTTTGATGAAGAGGAGGACTATTGAACTTTTGATTTTTTTAATATTTGTGTTAATTTTGGGATATTCTTTATTTTATCATTTTAGGAGTAGGATTAACACTAGAATTTTATTTGTTTTCTTTTTTATATTAAAGTCTTCTATGTAGGGACCCTGCATGATAGAAGCATGAAATTTTCGAGCTAACAACGAAATAGGAAGGAAGAGTCCACCAGTAGATTAAAGCAATGGCACGATCAAACGGGTAACTTCCTTCCTTATCTTTTCAGGGCTATACATTGAGAACAATGTGTTATCTAAAGTATGGGGTGTAACATAAGAAATTGATTTTAATTTTTACTGTCAAATGAGTGCTTGAGCTTGTAGAAATACAAGTGATTGGTTAGGACATTTATATAGGTTGATTATGTTTACTATAAACTTGGCATGATAGTGAATGATTTTAAATTTTTTATTATTACACTACTAAGTTGTAACGACCCGAAATTTATGGGTATAAAAAAAGTGTATTTTCGGGTCTTCATTTTCATAAAACAAACTCGTAAATATTTATTAGGTTAGTTGTGTGGTTAATTTGGTTTTGGTTAGGTGAATTAGTTTGAATTAAGATTAATTAGGTATAAGGACTAAATTGAATAAAGGGTGAAATTTTAATTATAGATTAAAGAAAAAGTGAAACGACTAAATAAGTAATTAGGCCATAAGTGACAAGTGTGTGGTATTGGTGAATAACATGTGGTAAAATAAAATACATATATTAGTAATAATTATATATTTACTTATTATTTAGGTAAATGTTATTTTATTATTATACTATATTATTATAATATATAACATAAAACAAAATAAATAAATAAAGAAACAAAAGATAGAAACAAAGAACAGACGAAGAAATGAATCAGGAGAGAAAGAAAAGAAAAAAGGGAATTTAGGGTTTTAAGGTTCAAAGGTTTAATTGGTAAGTCAATTTAGCTCTTTTCTTATAATTTTGATGTTTTTGGAATCCTAGAACTAAATACTACTTGATTTATATTAAAATTTTAGAAGTTATTCGATTTTTAGATGATGCTCATGTTGAATAAATTGAAATATTAGGGGTTAAATTGATAGAATTTCAAGTTAGAATAGAAATATGGATTGAATTGTAAATTAAATTATAAGTTTTGAGTAATAGGGACTAAATTGAGTGAATTTTGAAATTAGGGTTTTGTGATGAAATTAGGGAGTTGAAATTAGATTAAAGTGGAAATTGGATTGAGATATGAAATTAGTTTTGTAAGAAAAAGAGTTAGTTCAATTTATGGATTAAATTGGAATTTAGACAAAAGTTGTGTATAAATTGAAATATTCAATGTTAAATTGTGTTGTATTGATGATATTTAATTATTTTAATTCCATAGCAAACGTTGAGCCGAAGACCTCAGTTAGGAAAGGAAAAGACAAAGTCAATGAGGATTAGCTTGAAAAATACGGTTTGTATTTCTATAATCCGAATCTAGTAATTATTATTTGTTAAATTTTAATTTAATGATTATGGTAAGTGAATAAGGTAAGTAAATAACATTAGGAGATTGAATTGAATGAATATGGATTTGTGATTGATATTTGATTATTTGAATTGAAACGTATGTTGATTGGTAATTGAAAATGTGATTGAAAACCCTATTAACCATATCGGGTTGAGTCAAATATAGTTGGCATGCTATAGGATTGAAATTGTTTAGGGATACTTCGACCACGAGTTGATGAGACACTGGGTGTCATATTATCACTTCGAGTAAATTCAATGAGGTACTGGGTACCAACTTACTTCGGCAAGGTCGATGAGACACTGGATGTCAACTTATTACTTCGAATTTCCCGATGAGGCATTGGGTGCCATACTGGTGTGTTTTGGTTGGATCCGTGTATCCGCTAAAGTCTGAGTCTTGTTAATAGAGGTAAATAAATAAATTGGCAATAAGATTGATATTGAATGACAATGAATGTGAATTTGAAATTGAATATTGATTTAGATTGTACAATACTGATACATGGACTAAAAGTTCATGAAAAGAGTATTGTTATTTCCAATTGATCTGTGAATCAAAGTGAAAAAGCTATTGATGAGAAATGAAAGCAATAATAGATGAATTGATTTATTGATTAGTTAATGTTTATGTATGGTTAAAGTGTATATTTTATACAATGTTATTTATTTAAAATATTTGGACTATAGAAATACCATTGAGTTTATACTCAGCGTACGGTTTGTTTTCTGTACGCAGGTTAGGTTAAAGTTTGAACATTGAATCAGTATCCAAGACCGATCTCAAACTCATTGTGGCGAAATACATTTCTTTTTGGTAAATGGCATGTACCTAAGATGTCATATGTGTGTCATTTTGGAAAATGATTGTAAATAATGTTAAAGAATGATATTAATTCCTTATATACATAAATATAAATTATGTGTTATGTTGAAGTTATAAATGACTTATTTTGGTTAAAGTATGAATGAAGTTAATATATGCAAATTTAGGTTGATATTTGGCTTTAAATTTAGTTTGGCTTGAATGAATTTAAATGAATTGAATTGATTAGTATTTGTATAGTATCTATGTTAGTATATTGATTAAGTCAACAGATTGATTATTTTGTCATGTTTTAGATATATTTGAATGTGTTTTGGATTGGTTGAAAGGTTGGTAAATAAGTTGCTTGTTGTTCAAGATTTGCAAGGTTGGTAAACTTAATGTATAAGGCTCATAAAGGGACGATATGATTCAAGTATGATATTTATGTGTGAATAATTACATGATATTTGTATTTGATCCGAAATGTCCGGTAATGCTCCGTAATCTTATTCCGGCGACGGATAAGGGTTAGGGGGTGTTACATAAGTTCTGTATATTACACTGTAAATAGGCATTGAGCACTTGAATATACCAAATGATATAGAGAAAACAGGGAAATAAGCATGCTAGTATTTATGAAAAACTGTTGAAGTTGTGATTGTTTGATTAATTGATTAAATTTGTGAATATTGAGACACCTAGGGATGACCTAAGCCATTGTTTGGTATACACCCAGAGCCAAAAAGCTAACCCTGATTATTCACCTTTTGTAACACCCCCTACCCGTATTCGTTGCCGGAATAGGGTATGAGGCATTATCGGAGTTTACAAATTAAATTTTTTTATTTTTTAACTCAATATAACCGCTTTATAAATATCTAACCTTCCCTGCAATTTTAAACTGAGACCAATCCACATCAACCAATCCAATTCAACATATTTTCAAGATAGATTTATGCATATTTATAAGATAACCTCATCACATACCAAAACTAAGATTTGTTAGTCATACCAATGGCTGACCTTACATTAATTTCACATTAACATTTATTTTATTAGCTTATACATGCCATTTATTTTCAAAATAATGTTTCTTTATATACCGAAATCTTGAGGTTGATAGTGTGATGTGTCTCCGATCGAATTTGACCTCCGAGCTCTTAACACTACAAAATAGGGGAAAAAGAAATAGGGTAACCATTTTGTGCTTAGTAAGCTCATGTAACAAGAACTATACTTACCTAATCTTTTCAATACAATGCAATAAACATTCATATATCCATTCAATGCATTATTACCCTTGTAATATCCTGATTTTGGGCCTAGTCGGAATAGTGGTTTTGTGACCATAAAATCCGAGATAGAAATAATTATTTTATAATTATTTTGATGTTTATGATATGATTGCATGATTGTGTAAAAATTTCGTGATGAAATCTTATGCCTAAAGTGCTTAAATTGAAATTAGGGACTAAATCGAATAATTTGCAAAACTTGCATTCTAGAAGTTTCTAGTATGAAATTGTTTTGAAATATTAATTAGAAGGTCTTAAATAGCAATTTTACCAATTTCTAAGTCTATGGACAAAAATTGGACATGGATGGAATTTTTGGCAAGTTTAGTAGTAAGGGCATTTTGGTCATTTAGGGGTAAAATGAATTAAAATACAAAATTAAAAGCCAATTTTGCTCATCTTCAACCCCATGGCCGAATATAGCAAGGAGAAACCATGGCTAGGGTTTTTCAAGCTTCCAAGCTCGATTATAAGTCCGTTTTAGCCCCGTTTTTCAAGTTCTTTACGTTTTTGGAGTCCCGGTAGCTCGATTTAGCTTATGCTAGCAATAATTTAACCAAGAGTTTATATTTGGAAAAATACCCATAGGTTAAATTTGTGTATTTTGGTGTTTTATGATATAATATGAGGTTTTAAATTATGTTAGACAACTTGTGCTACTCGGTTTTAAGTGAAAACGAGCAAAAGGGCTTAATTGGTAAAAATACCTAATAGTCATAAGTACATGTTAGAGTGAGAATTTTATGTTTCCATAGAAGGGAAAAATGATCAGAATGTCATAAAACATAAGAAAATAGGCTGAAGTTTAATTTACGAGCTTTGGGGCAAAAGTGTAAATATGCAAAAGTTTAGGGGCAAAATTGTAATTTTTCAAAAATATGATTTTGGGTCAATTTAAATAATGTGAGTCCTAATTAGACTATATTTTAAATGATAGAGCAAGGAAAACTGAAATTCAGGCTAAAATGGGGAAAATACCAAGTTGTGGACGAAATGGTAAAAGTAGCCATTTTCGCATACTAGGTAAGTTCATATGTAAATGTTGGTAACATAGTTATTATTTTAAATATTTTTATGTTATTTAAATGATATGATAATTATTATGAAATATTATACTCGTGATAATTGTTTGATAATATGTCAAATTATGTGATATACTTGGAAAATGTGAAATACTACCGAGTATCGGTATCGGTATTCCGTAGAAGATGGTTGAGACACATGATTGGGAAAAAGGTCCTGTTGAACCTTAGGAATAGATTAGGATACAAGTGACATGTCACTGGGATATTTGGGCATCCGAACTTGTTGAGTTGAGTCCGAGTTCACTTACAGATGCGAATGTCTGAACTCGTTGAGTTGAGTCCAAGTTCGTGAAATGTAACTAGGCATCCGAGCTCGTTGAGTTGAGTCTGAGTTCACTTATGGATGCGAACGCCCGAGATCATTGAGTTGAGTCTGAGTTCGCTTATGGGCGGGTTACATAGTAGCTTGGCTACATATGTGGCACTTATGTGCAAACTTTCCATGTATTCGAATTATAGTCCGATGTGTTCAACGGGTAAAGTTCTACTCAATTAGAGGAATACTCAAGATTAAAGGGACGTATTGGTAAGTGTTTTGAAATGGATACTTTGAACAGGTATGTACTTAACCCTCGGGTTGAAAAATCGATATAACAACAATATGGTAAAATGATAAATGAAAATATGATATGAATGTCTTGGTGATGATTATGCAAATGATGTTTTATGTTTGCTTATATGGTTATGTTACTTGCTATTTGCATGTGAACTTACGAAGCATTTATGCTTACTCCCTCCTTTTCATTCCTTGTAGTGTTGACAAGCCAGCTCGAGAAAAATCGGGAGCGGTCGGAGGCACGCTCACACTATCCAGTATACCATCTTGGCATAATGGCTTGTATATTTTGAGTATGGCATGTATAGCATTATAATCATTTTGTATATATGGTCTTATGATATGGTTATTGAGTAGTATAAAAATGCTTGGTAATGATTAGCCATTGAAATGGCTAATTATGATCATATTTGGTGTTATGTATGTCAAATTGCTAGTTAATCCATGGAAACCATGAAATAGGTAAAATTTACCATAAAATAGATTCAGACAGCAGTAGTAACGTGAATTTGAAAAATCATTAAAAATAGTAGATATATAATTAGATGATGAATAAAACATGTAATTGAAGAATTATGAGTCTATTTTCATATGGAAGAAACGAAACAGGTATATGAGTTATATTTTATGAGATGTTTAAATTTTTGTGAAACAGGGCCAGAGCAATTTTTGGATCCCTTGTTTTGAATTTGGAAATTCACCATAAATTGTATAAAAATAATTAGAAGTCATGATTTTATGTAAAGGTTCCTTATAGAGTCTAGTTTTAATAGAAACAAACGGCATAGTCATTGAAATTCTGTACAGAGAGATATCTTATTCGTAATACAAAAAGGTCAGAGCAGTCGAACCCTGAAACAGGGGAGACTTTAACTAATAAACTGTACTAATTGGCCTAGCCAAAAATTCTAGAAAAAAAATTAGTAAATAGATATATGAGTCTAGTTTCAGGGAAAATTTACGGAATTGGATTTTGAGTTTCAAAACTCGAGATATGAATTTTTAAGCGATTGTGATGCAATTAGCCAGCTTGTCTGGAAGTTCTAAAATTAAATTGTTTGAGCTGTTTAAGCAATGAATTAAGTCTGTTAACACCTCGTGTTCGACTCCGGCAACGGTCTCGGGTAGGGGGCGTTACAACCCTAACATGCAAAAACTCAACATTCAAAGTTAGTCCAATAATTTCAATGTGTCAATAATATATATCATGATTGATGAACTCATCAATACCATGATTTCCATTCCCTTGTTATTTTTCCATAATTATCCCGTTGAATTTCTCGAAATTTCGATGGATTTTCAGAGGTACACTTTTAGTGTACAATTCCAGGTCTGTCAAATCATATTCATGTGCACACATTTCCATTTCAGAGAGCACACTCCCGCCAACCTCATCCTTACAACGGGATTACCAGTCCAGGCTAAATCCTCTATAATATAAACTCATAGAGTATTGTCGAGATTACCAATCCAGGCTAAATCCCCTACAATGACAATTACTCTAATAAGCTTGGATTTGAATTAGCAGTCCAGGCTAAATTCAGACCCTAATTTGGATTACCCGTCCGGGCTAAATCCATTATACACATATTCTTTGGGAGGGCTATATCAGGATAGGATCACCCGTCCAGGCTAGATCTTTTTTACCGTCAATTTCTTTTCAGAAATCCATCGAATTTTCCTTTCATTCAACCAGAATTTCTTCTCTTTTTTATCAAATATATCAATGTTTCATCAATTTTCATACAATGAACATTCAAATCATATTCACATCAATAACATACATTTCAAACATTTAAGACTATAATTCAAGTTACACGAACTTACCTCGATACTTGTTCGTATACAAAAATCTACTAATCTCAAACTTTTTCCTTTCCTCGATCTAGCTTCGTATTTGAATTTTCTGAATTTGATGCAAAAATTATGGAATACCAGCTTAAAGAACCCCTCCTATGGCGTTTTGGCTAATGAGAATGAAGAAAAATGAAGAGAAATCTAGATATTTCTTATTTAGTCCTATCTTTATTTAGTTAATTATGCAATATTCCAATTTTACCCTTAAATCATCAATTTTCTTGCTGATTTCATGCCCTTTCCGTCCAGCCCAAATAAATTCTCGATTCAATTGCCTTTTAAATCCTTTCTCATTAGACACTTAAGCTATTTAATCATTCTAGCAACTTTTACACCTTTTTCAATTTAGTCCTTTTCATTTAATTGACTACCCAAACATTAAAATTTTCTAACGAAATTTTAATACCACATCACTAACATTCCATAAATATTTATAAAAATATTTTCGACTCAATTTTATTAGATCTCGATCTCGATACCTTGTTTTTACCTAATTTCTTCAATAATTTCTTTCTTTAACTAACCACTAAATTGGTAAAATTTTTCTATCGATATTTTCATACAAATTTCCTATCATATCAATATTCATGCAAAAATATTAAAATAATTTACTCTTTAAATCGTATTTATGGTTATGAAACCACTGTTCCGATAACCTTGAATTTAGGCCATTACAACTTTCCCCCTTTTAAGGATTTTCGTCCTAAAAAATCTTACCAGTAAAACAGGTTTGGGTATTGTTTCCTCATTGTCTCCTCCAGTTCCCATGTTGTTTCCTCAATCCCATGCTTTTGCCACAATACTTTCACCAAATTTATCTTTTGATTTCTAAGCTCCTTTGTTTCCCGTGCCAATATCTTGACCGGTTCTTCATTGTAACTCATATCCGGCCGAATCTCTACTTCTATCAGAGAAATAACATGTGAAGGATCTGATCGATACCGTCGTAGCATAGACATATGAAAAACATTATGGATTCTATCAAGTTCCGGTGGTTATGCCAATCGATAAGCGAGCGGTCCGATTCTTTCTATTATTTCATATGGCCCGATGAATCTTGGACTCAATTTACCCTTTCGACCAAATTGGAGAATTTTCTTCCAATGAGACACTTTCAGGAATACCTTGTCACCAACCTAAAATTCAATTTCTTTTCGTTTAAGATCGGCATATGATTTTTGACGATCAGAAGCTACTTTTAAACTATCTCAAATAACCTTTACTTTTTCTTCTGTTTCCCGGATCAAATCAACTCCATGTATCTTCTTTTCACTGAGCTCTGTCCAATATAACGGTGTTCTACATTTTTTACCATACAAAGCTTCATATGGAGCCATTTTAATACTGGACTGATAACTGTTATTGTAAGCAAATTCAATTAAAGGTCGATACCTCTCCCAATTACTTTCAAACTCTAGTATACAACATCGGAGCATATCTTCCAATAATTGAATTACACGCTCAGATTGACCATCTGTCTGAGGATGAAATGCAGTGCTGAAATATAACTGAGAACCCAAGGCTTCTTGCAATTTGTCCTAGAAACAAGACGTAAATCGAGGATCACTATCTGATATAATGGAGACAAGCACTCCATGTAGCCTGACAATCTCAGATATGTACAGTTTAGCCAATTTATCTAAAGAATAGTCCATATTTACTGGAATAAAGTGCACTGACTTTGTCAGTCAGTCAACAATCACCCAAACAGCATCTTTTCTCCTCAGAGACAACAGTAACCTCGATACAAAATCCATAGTGATTCTTTCCCATTTCCATTCCGGTATAGTGATTGACTGAAGTAACCCTGAAGGTACCTGATGTTCAAATTTAACCTGTTGACATATCAAACACTTTGATACAAACTCAGAGATATCACGTTTCATACCCAGCCACCAGTACATCTTTTTCAGATCATTATACATTTTATTACTCCCCGGATGTACAAACATAGTACCGCTGTGAGCCTCGTGTAGAATCTTTTGTATGAGCTTTGTATCCTTCAGTACACAAACACTACCTCTAAATAATAAACAACCATCAGAACCAATATGAAACTCTAAATCAATACCTGACTCACACTGTGCCCATTTAACTTGTAACTTCTCATCATTCTTCTGAGCTTCACATATTTGCTGTAGAAATGTCGGTTTAGCTCTCAATTCAACAATGATTGAACCATCATCAGTCAGTGACAATCGGGTATTCATAGCTCATAAAGCAAACAGAGATTTCCGGCTCAAAACATCAACTACAACATTAGCCTTTCCCGGATGGTAATCAATAATCAAATCATAGTCCTTTATCAGTTCAAGCCACCTGCACTGTCTCAAATTCAAATCTTTCTGTGTCATCAGATATTTCAGGCTTTTATGATCAGTATAAATATGACATTTCTCACCATACAAGTAATGCCGCCATATGTTCAACGCAAATACAATAGCAGCTAATTCAAGATCATGTACTAGGTAATTTCTTTTATGTGGTTTAAGTTGTCTTGAAGCATAGGCTATTACTTTACCTTCTTAAATTAAGACACAACCTAAACCATTTAATGAGGCATCACTGTAAATAACAAATTCCTTACCCGGTTTAGGCTGCACTAATACAGGTGCTTTCGTTAGTAGATCTTTCAATCGGTTGAGACTTTGCTGACATTCATCAGTCCACTCAAACTTTACATCTTTCTGCAATAATTAAGTCATTGGAGAAGCTATCATAGAAAACCCCTGTACAAATCTTCGATAATAACCAGCTAAACCCAAGAAACTTCTAACTTCAGATACATTCTTAAGTGAACTCCAATTAATAATAGTTGAGATTTTATTCGGGTCTACCTTGATGCCTTTGGCGGATACAATATGTCCAAGGAAACCTACTTCTCAGAGCCAAAATTCACATTTACTGAATTTAGCATAAAGCTTATTTTCACGCAGAATTTGCAACACTATTCTCAAATGTTCTACATGCTCATTTTCATCTCGAGAATAGACTAGAATATCATCAATGAATACTACCACAAATCTATCTAAGTAAGATCTGAATATAGGTTCATCAAATCCATGAATACTGCAGGTGCATTAGTTAACCCAAACGGCATAACCAGAAACTCATAATGCCCGTACCTTGTTCTGAAGGTTGTCTTTGGCACATCTTATTCCTTTGCCCGTAGCTGATAGTAACCCGATCAGAGATCAATCTTTGAAAACACTATAGCACCTTTTAGCTGATCAAATAAATCATCAATCTGAGGTAATGGGTACTTATTTTTTATGGTTACTTTATTAAGCTGTCGGTAGTCGATACACAGTCTCAAAGACTCGTCTTTCTTTTTCACAAATAGAACCGGAGCACCCTAAAGTAAATGACTCGGTTGAACAAAACCCTTATCAACAATTTCCTGTAAATGTGTCTTGAACTCTAATTCTGTAGGAGCCATCCAGTACAGAGCTTTGAAAATTGGAGTAGTTCCCAGAATCAAATCTATAGAAAGTTTCACTTCTCTTTCTGGTGGAAACCCTGGTAATTCCTCTGGAAACACATCAGAAAATTCACATACCACTGGCACTGCATGTTTCTTTGACTCAGATTGTAACTGCTCGGTTTAGACCCTAATTAGAATAGTAGTTTCGGGACCACAAATCTGAGGTTGTAAAATTATTTTAAAATTATTTTTGGTGTTTAGGACATGTTAATTGCTATGTGTGAAAGTTTCGTGAAGAAATTTTAACGTTTGAATGCGTAATTACAAAAAAAGGACCTAATCGCATAAAATGTTGAAATTGCATGTTATTTATTAAAGGTGTTAATTAACCTTGGCTTTTAAAGTAAGGGTCCTTGCATGGTAATTATACCATTAATGTTGGTAGTGGATATTGATGGTCATGTAGTAGTTAAATGTTTAATGAATTATGTCATAATAAAAATAGTAAAATAATGTATATTAGGTATCTAAATAAAACAAATGAAAATATCATCATTTTTGCACCATACATGGCCGAATATCAAAGGAAATGAGCTAAAATAAGGCTTGAAAATTACGGCACTTATCTTGCTTAATTAATGTATGAATTTGACTCGGTTTTTTATAATTTTTACGTTTTTGTGATCGTTGCTTAGTAACCTATCTAGCCCATGTCTTAATTTTTGAAAGTGTCCATGATTTTGTGATATGATGTTGATGAGTGTTTGTGTTCTTGAATATTTGATGATGAAAAATGACAGCTTGATCTTAAATATACAAGTCTTGTTAAGTGATTCTTGGTAAAAATACCTATTAGGGATTAAATTGAGGAATATGGTAAATGTGTGGTTAAAATGTAAAATAAATAAAAGTTTTGGGCTGCTATGAAGTTATATGAAATTCGGCTAACATGAAATTTGAATGAAATTGTGTAATTTGTGTTTAATGAAATAAGTACTAAATTGTAAAAAATGTGTAACTTTGGGGGCTAAAGTGCAAAATGCCCATTTATGTGCTTTTGAGTGAATTTGAATGAATAAGAGATTAAGTAAGTTAATTTTGATTGTAATTAGATCAAGAACCAAAGAAAACGGAATTAGATCGGGGGAAATCAAAAGTAGTTGAATAGTCGTTCGTTTCAGTTCATTCCATACGAGGTAAGTTCATATGCAAATTAATATCATTACATTGAAATGTTTATGTTATTTTGTCATTAAATTGCTATGAATGCCGAATGATTGTATATGAACAAGAATCAACAAGTTGCGATAGCTGAAAGTCCCGTACGAACCTTAGGAATAGTATAGGATACAAATGTCATGACATTAGGTATTGAGATGTGATTACATGTAAAACCCTGTGTGGGGCAGTGGCATTGTATTACGATTACGTGTAAGACCATGTGTGGGACATCAGCGTCGTTAATCGACTTCGTGTAAGACCCTGTGTGGGACAGCGGCATCGATACGTGTTAACATGTAAGACCATATCAAGGATATGGCATTGTATGAGCTATAAGTGATTATCGAGTATCCTTAACAATTCCAAATGGTTCAACGGGCAAAGTTAAGTCGAGAAAGAAAGTGTAAGTGAATCAAATGACTCAGGTACGTACGAGATTCATTTGATTATTGAAACGGAAAGTATTGGATGGATTCAATTTATAGAATTGAATGTGTACATCATGAAGTAGGTTGGTGAACTTGTTTATACATTTATATGTGCTCATGTATAACTTGCTAAATTGATGAGAAATATATTATTGCATAAGATGATTTATTTGTATATGGCTTACTAAGATTTTAAAGCTTACGGTGTTTATTTTTCATTGTTTTATAGATCATCAAAGCTAACTCCGATTCGGGGATCATTTGGAAGTGTCATCGCACTATCAATCAATATTTTGGTACTTTTGAAGTTATGTATATATTGGTATATGGCATGTATAGGCTAGTGTCATAATGGTATATTTTGGCTTTAAATGGTGAGTTTGGCTCATTTTATGTGATGCATATATAATGCCTAGGTGTTGGTTTATTGTGGTATGTGATTTAGTTGTTGATTTGGTAGGTCATGAAGCATGTTTAAGTTGATGATAGGAATGGTATGATTTAGACTTGAATAAGGTCGTTTGATAGCCTATTTCATGTACTGAAATGTGCCACGTAAATGGCTAGTGAATATGTGCTTGTGTATATAATTTGAGGGTGGTTTGTTGGCTTGGAATATAGCCTTGAGTTGTCTACACGGGTAGACACTAAGCCGTGTGTGATACACGGGCGTGTGTCTAGGCCGTGTGTGCCCTGACCGTGTGAAGTCTGCACCTTAATTTTGGAATTTTATTTGCCACCCGAGCTGAGGACACAGGCGTTTGCCTTGGTCGTGTGCCCTTTATTTGATTGCTGACGTCATAAACAAAATACAAGCTAGTTTTGGCATGGCCGAGCACACGGGCTGGACAGACGGGCGTGTGGTCTGGCTGTGTGAGGAAGTCAATATGTATGCGTTGTATCCACACATTCTGAGACACGGACGTGTCTCTTGACCGTGTGAGTGACATGGGTTGGGCACACGGGCGTGTGACCTATGCAGTGAGGGAAATTTACTAAGTTTTGTAAAGTTTTCTCGAGTTATCAGTTTAGTCCCGAACCCCTTTTAAGCATGTTTTAAGGTAACATAGAACCTTACAAGGGACAATGTGGATGAATGTATAAAAGTTTTAAATTGTATGCAAGTTTTTTTTTGTGAAATGTAACTGAATGTTTTGATGTAAGTCCGGTAATGCCTCGTACCCTGTTCCGGTGTCAGTTACGGGTAAGGGGTGTTACACAGATTCCTCGGTGCCGAGTACATAAGCCAAGTAAAAATCATACCCTTTTTTGACATACCTTGGTGTCTAGGACGAATGGCATATGTCCTAGCAGGTGCTCGTGCTTCAGGCTGGCCTGTAGTATCTTTCGTAGCTCCTCGGCTACCACTGACATTACCAGATGGTCGAGGTGGTCTACCCTTCAAAACTGGATTACTCAGCTTCGATATCTGTTCGGCTTCTTTTTCACCCCTTTCTGGAAAATCTCTGAGAAAATGATCAATTGAACCACATCGATAACAAGCCCCACTTTTTAGCCGGTATTCTCCAAAATGAGCTTTATTACAGTATTGGCATCTCGGCTTAGGGGTACCAACACTGCCAACATTGGTCACTGATGGAGTGGAAGATCTTAGATTAGTGTGTTGAGAACCTCGTTCTCTACCCGAATACCCAGTGGCTGAGGTAGAACGATCCTGGTACTTCTTTAATTTCTTTGGAGCAGAAAACTGAGATTTTCCCATCGGTCTTTTACTAAAAATTCGAGCTTCCCTCTCAGCCTATTTCTTCTCTTTACTCAATTCTTCTGCTTTATAAGCTCTCTCTGCCAATGTAGCAAACTTTCGAATTTCAAGAATTTCGATCAGTAGCTTAATGTCTTCATTCAACCCTTCTTCGAATCGTTTGCACATTTCAGCTTCTGACTGTACCCATTCTCGAGCATATTTGCTCAACCGAACAAATTCTCTTTCATACTCAGATACCGATCTATTGCCCTGTTTCAGCTCAAGAAATTCTTTTCTTTTACGATCAAGAAACCTCTGGCTGATATATTTCTTTTTAAATTCGTTCTGAAAGAACTCACATGTAATTTATTCTTTCGGAACAACTGAAGCTTTAGTATTCCACCAATGATAAGCTGTGTCTTTTAGCAGTGAGACGACACATTTCAGACATTCTACTGATGTGCAAGATAATTCCTTCAAAACCCGAGTAGTATTTTCTAACCAGAATTCAGCCCATTGGGAATCATCATCAACTGCTGTTCAGAACTCTTCGACCCCATATTTTCGAATTTTATCTACTGGAGCTTTCCTTTTTTTGACAGATTCAGTACCTTACCCTGTGGGATCTCGGGAATCGATGGAGGAGCAGGAGGGGGAGCTTGAACTTGCTGCACTACAGGGTTAGTTCTTAAGTATTGACTAAACAATTCATTCATCATTTGAAAGAAGGCTGTTTTTGAATCCTCCTCTCGACCCTCTGTCTCGGGCCTTTAATTGCTAGTTTTTTCTCTTTGTACTGAAGTAGGAGCATGACTCCCAACTTCTTCGGATTAAGCTCGGCCGGATGATATTACTATAAGAAAAACACATTTTAAATGGTCAGGAGATATCACACTATCAATAATAATTTAAATGGCATGTATAGCTAATCCCGTATTTGCTACGTCAATTTAGTTAATTATGCAATATTCCAATTTTGCCCTTAAATCATCAATTTTCCTGCTGATTTCATGCCCTTCCATCCAGCCCAAATAAATTTTGGGTCCAATTGCCTTTTAAATCTTTTCTCATTAGACACTTAAGCTATTTAATCATTCTAGAAACTTTTACACCTTTTTCAATTTAGTCCTTTTCATTTAATTGACTACACAAACATTAAAATTTCCTAACGAAATTTTAATACCACATCACTAACATTTCATAAATATTTATAAAAATATTTTAGACTCGGTTTTATGAGATCTCGATCTCGATACCTTGTTTTTATCCAATTTCTTCAATAATTTCTTTTTCTAACTAACCACTAAATCGGTAAAATTTTTCTATCGATATTTTCATACGATTTTCCTATCATATCAATATTCATGCAAAAATATTAAAATAAATTTCTCTTTAAATCGAATTTGTGGTTATGAAACCACTGTTCCGATAACCTTGAATTTAGGCCATTACACCTTTAGCACCTATATATGAGCTAGAAAACACTTCTTGATGAACATTCATACAAAACCCAAGCCAAAAACATTAATTTGTATTTACCCTTTTTCTTTGGTCCTGAACTGCACGACTATAGACGTCTGGCCATATGTATTGAAGGTTAAGTAGATACATCATGACAAATTTTGTAAAAATATTGTGAAATAGGAAGAATCTGTGTGATATAGTGATTATAGGTTAGCCAATATGTGCAACAAAAGAAAAATTCACAAAAGCAAGAAAAATAAGTAGAAAAAAGTACTTGAAAAGTAAAAGTAGTTATAAGTGAGATGTACTAAAAAAGAAAAATGTAACAAAGTCACAAGAGTAGAAAAACTCGTTCAATAAGTACACCAAAACTCGTGAGCTAGCAGTAGTTGTTGTATTATGTTGTGACTTCCTATGTAGAGAAATAAGGAAGGCAAGAGAAGGAGAAATAAGGCGGTAGGCAGGCAAGGGTTACTAAGGGGAAAAATAGGGAACAATACAATATGCCAAACTATTTCTTTGCTTGAAACCATTTTGATGCTTCCTATTTTTGAATTCCATACCTGAACTAAGCCTAAGAACGTTACAAGCCAAAAAGTCTTGTGTGACCTAGGTAAATTTATTCAGGAATTAACATTTTATTAAGAAATCACAATAATGATTGTTTGCATCATATTAGGATAATCAAAGTACATGTATAAGTTATTAATGGACTCATATATTTGAAAACTTTAACGCTTGTGTACTTTGTACTATAATGAATGTAGGTGTTTAATATTGAAAGTGGTAAGTCATTTATATATCATGCCAAGATTATGTGTAAATATGAAAATACTTAGTTATATACGCTAACTTCAATCTTTATACTATACATGCTCAAGGGTTGTCTTTTACTTTTTTATTTATTTTGTTTTGCTTAAAGACAAGTAAAGACGTAAGTGTGGGAGAGTTTGATTTGTCGTAATTCAGTGTAGGATATTAAACTAGTTTTTGTACTTGAGGAGCTTAAATACAAGCACTTTCATCATATTTTAGTTATGTTTTCTTAGTTTAGTTTAAATCCAATAAAAAGTGTATTTTGAGTTTTTTATTGACATTAGGGCCAAATGAGGCCTAAAGGTGAGCTAATATACTTAGTGAGTGTGCATGAAACCATTCAAGGGCACAGAAACACAATATTGGTCGTTGTGTTGTAACATGGGAAATTTAATGTAGCAGCATAGGGAACAGAATGCAAGAATGTCGAGACTACCTTTCATGCCACAATAGAGTCATAGGATGTCGCGACACACTCATGAAGCTACCCTGAACCTGAGCATATTGCCTTCGATGTCACGACACGAGCACTAAGGTGTCACGACATCAACCTTACACGGGAAACACTTACGAGCTAGGGGTGTTTTAGTCTGCACAATGAAAAGTTAACACAAGAACGACAACTAACCTAGGGTTGAGGATGATGACAACCCTAACTCTATAAATAAGCTCTTAAAAACTTGTTGAGGGAAGATTTTTAGACTTTGAGATTTCTTTGTAATTTTAGTTTTAAGTTTTTTCTTTCTTTTAGGCTTTGAGTTTATTTTCTAGTTCGTTCTATTTGTGTTCTTTGGAGAACTTGATTGTAAACAAGATCAACTTTTAAGAACTTTTAGCACTTCAATTATTAAATACAAAATAGGATTCTCTAAACTCTATTCTTGTCTTATTCTTTATGCATATATTTTATATCAAGTTTACGATGTTTATTGATTCCATGAGGAACTAAATCTCTTATAGGGATTAGCGAGTGGAGGTGTGATTAATCGATTACTATGTAGGGTTTTCTTAGCAAATCAACTATTTGGGAAATGAAGAACTTAAACCCTAGGCTTGACGACCCTAGGAAGCCATTTAGGTGTAACCCAAAATTGGTATGGCATATCCGTGAACAGCTTAGCCCCAAACTAGTTTGGATTGTGAGGTCAAGAGATAAGTAGTTCTTACCGACCTAGTTTAGTGGAAGATTGAGAGTCTATCTTGCTAGGGTAATGACTAGTTGATTGAGCAGAAACTCGAAATAGGAATTAATTATGACCATCAAAGCGAGCTAATCACTCATGCTTAGATTTGATTAAGATAGAATTATTCACACAAAGTACACTTTATTTTTTCTAGTGTTATTTTCATTATTATAAAAACCCAAAAAATCATTCCCTTATGTTTAGTTGTCATATAATTTATTTAAAATACTAATTAGTTTTATTTGTATTTAGGTTAAAGTTCATTTAGTACTCACCTTCTTTAGGTACGATCTTCGGAGTACTCACCTACTTCGTTTTAAAAACTATATTACAACTTGACTCGTATACTTGTGGACACCGCTTCAATTCCATATCTTTAGTTACAGTATTAACACTTTGGACGTTGGTACGTTCGGAGGCGGTCAATGTTACAACTCTCCCCCTGCTAAGGAATTTCATCCTTAAAATGAACTATGTTGGAACAGATGAGGGAACTGATGTTTCATCACTTCCTACGTTTCCCAAGTGACTTCATTGGTTTTGTGGTTTTGTCACAACACCTTGACCAGAGGAATTTTCTTATTTCACAAGACTTTTTCCTCGCGAGCTATAATTACAACTGGTTCATCATCATAAGTAAGACCGGGTCACACCTCAATTTCACCTTCTCTCACTACATGGGATGGGTCTGCATGGTATTTCCTTAGCATAGACACATGAAAACATCATGGATTCGCTCAAGTTTTGGTGGCAACTTGAAGCGATAAGCCACTGGACCTATCCTCCCAGCCACTTCATAAGGACTGATGGACTGCAAACTTAATTTCCCTTTTCGCCCAAACCTTAAAACCTTTTTCCATGGCGAGACCTTTACAAACACTTGTTTCCCTAATTGGTACTCAATGTCTCATCATATTAAATCAGTGTAGGATTTCTGTCTGTCCGAAGCAGTCTTCAGTATCTCACATATCATTTTCACCTGTTTTATGTTTCACGAACTTTCTCTGGTCCAACAATTCGTTTATCATCTAGTTTTTTTCCCAACACAAGTTAAAAATTAATTATCATGTTCTACTGTTTGACAGTTCCGACCCTTCTTCACTAAAAATTAATTATATCCTCGTACGGGATTCGAATAATGTTCCCTTTTATTTCTCTTGAAAACAGACTCATTAAGGATTCTAAAAATATAAATTTAAGCCCCTAATTATTTTTTTCAATTTTTGATGATTTTCCAAAGTCAGAATAGGGGAACCCGAAATCATTCTGACATTGTCTCACAAAATTTATTATATCTCATGATTTACAATTCCATTGCTTACATCGTTTCTTTTATAAGAAACTAGACTCAATAAGCTTTAATTTCATATTTTATTCATCCTCTCATTCGATTTCTAAATTTTTTTATGATTTTTCAAAGTTAGACTACTGCTGCTGCCCCAAACAGTTTTAATGCAAAATGTTAATTTCCATTTTACCCCAAATTTCACAGTTCATACAATTCAATCCTTGCTCAATTAACCCCCCAATTGAGCTAATTTTTCTCAATTAATACTTTAGTCAATCATTTTAAACTACTTCATAACCCCTGAAAATCAGAACTTTAGCACTAGACCTTAATTCCAAACTCTTTCATAATTAGGTCCTAAAATCAATTTGCATCAATTTTACTTGATAAAAGCATCATATATCAAAATTAAAGCTTTAATTCTATATTTATTCATCATATGCTTCCAGCACTCATCCATAGCAACTTTAAAAATTAGCCATGGAATCAAAAACTAATGACATAGTGAGTTGGACCCAATTGTAAAAGTCCAAAATCTTAGAAATTTCAAGGAGAAAGCAAGAATTAAACTTACATGAAGCTAGAGTATGAAAACTAGCTTGAACCCTCTTCCATGGCTATTTTTCAGCTGATGAAAATGAAGAGAAAATGAAGAGAATTCTAGATATTCCAATTTGGTCCCATTTTTATTTAGCTAATTTTGGCAATTTTCTAATTTCGCCCTTATTTCACCCATTTCCTGATTTTTCTCAGCTATTGCCACCCAAAATATCTCCTTTGGGCTTATTTGCACTTTAGGTCTTTCCTCATTTGATAATTGAGCTATTTAATCCTTCTAGCAACTTTTGCACCTTTTTTAATTTAGTCCGTTTTATTTAATTAGTCACTCAAACGTCAAAATTTTCTAACGAAATTTTAATACTATCTTATTGACACTCCGTAAATATTTATAAAAATATTTATGGCTCGATTTATAACACTGAGATCTCGATACTTTTTTTCTCAATTTCTTGACCAAATAAATCTTTATAAAACACAATTTACTATTTCAAAAATCTTTTAAAAGCTACATTTGGCTCATAAATATTAAATAATATAATTGACGAGTTCATTTTTCGAATTTTGTGGTCTCAAACCACTATTTCCAACATCGCTGAAATTTGGGATATTACAACTAATATAGTTCACAGAAGTTATGGTACATCTTATTACTTCCTAGGTGCATTGTATAAGGGTTATTGCGAGCTTCTTTAAGGATCACATGTCTCAGCTCCTCATCACAAGGTACATAAAGTCTTCCATGGAAATAAAGTATCCCTTCTTCATTTAGTGCAAAGTCCCCCTGAACCCCCTACTCTACTTGGCAAACCCACTTTGCCAAGTTCTTATTTGTGGCTTGCTTCTATTTTATTTGATGTAAGAGGGTTGGTTTTACCTACAATTCAGTGAGCAATCCCCCATCAACCATCACATTCAAACGTGCGAACAGAGCTCACAATTCCCCCATCGACTTCCAACTTAAGGCATCTGCAACTACATTTGCCTTTCAGGGTGATATTTTATCACATAGTCATAGTCCTTCAATAGCTCTAATCACCTTCTCTGTCGTAAGTTTAGCTCTTTCTGAGTGAGAAGATACTTAAGGCTCTTGTGATTTGTATATATGTTACATCGCTCACCGTACAAACAGTGTTGCCAGATTTTGAGTGCAAACACTACTACTGCTAACTTTGGATCATAGGTTGGGTAGTTTCATTTATGAGGCTTTAGCTATCTCGACGCATAAGCCACCACCCTACCTTCCTACATCAATATGCAGCCAAATCCTATGTGGGAGGCATCACTATAAACTACAAAGTCTTTCCTAGATTCTAGTTGAATCAATATAGGATCTTTAGTGAATATTACCTTAAGTTGTTCGAAACTTTTCTATCTTTCATTTGTCCATACAAACTTCTCTTACTTTTATAATATCTTCGTTAAGGGTACCACTATGGTAGAAAACCCTTCAACAAACCTGCGATAATATTCGACTAACCCAGGAAGCTTCGCACTTCAGTAACACTTTTTGGTAGTCTCCACTCTAAAATTCCCTCAATCTTTTGTAGGTTTACGCTAACTCCCTCTATCAAAACCATATGCTCTAAAAATGCTACCTCTCTTAGTCAAAATTTACACTTGCTGAGTTTCATAAATAGTTGTTTCTCTCGTAGGACCAGTAACATAGTTCGTAGGTAAGCATCATGTTCTTCCTTGGTTTGTAAGTACACTAAGATGCCATCTATGAAAACTACCACAAACTAATCAAAGTAATTATGGAACACTTGATTCATCAAGTCTGTGAATGCAACAGGTGCATTTGTTAAACCGAAAGGCATGACTAGAAATTCATAATGCTCATACCTTGTTCTAAATGCGGTATTCAAAACATCTGACTCCTTCACTTTAAGCTGGTAATACCCTAATCGTAAGTCTATTTTTGAAAACACCGTGGAACCTCACAGTTGGTCAAACAGGTCATCAATTTGTGACAATGGGTACTTATTTTTTACAGTCAATTTGTTTAATTGTCTATAGTCAATACATATCCTTAAATTACCATCCTTCTTCTTTACAAACAGAACTGACAAATCCTAAGATGATACACTTGGTCAAATGAAACCTCTTTCAAGTAGCTCTTCTAGTTGTATCATCAATTCTTTAAGCTCTTTTGGTGTCAAGCACCAGGGTGTAACAGCCACTAGTGAACTACCAAGGTACAATGCAATGCTGAACTCCACCTCACGATCTGGGGGTAAACCAAGTAACTTGTTTGGAAATATGTCAGAAAAATCACTTACTGTGCGAATATCGTGAACCCTTATCTCTTTTTCATACAAACCCATCATATAAGCTAGGTAGGCTTCGCAGCCATTACCTATTATCTTTCCAGCTTTGATTGTTGAGACTGCATTAGACAAAAATCCAACTCGTTCACCAACAACGACAACTTTCATCCCTTCACTGCTTCGTAGTGTCACTCTTTTCAATTTAAAATCTACTATTGGGTTGTGCTCAGTTAGCCTATCCATTCCGAAGATTACGTCGAAACCATGAAAGGGTAGTTTCATCAAATCGAATACAAAGACATGTCCTTAGACCATTAAGAGACACCTACAGTACACTCTATTAACCAAGACACCCTTACCAAACAAACTAGTGACAGTCATACCTTTATCTGTGGTTCCTATTAGAATTCCAAATTCAAAGGCCAGTTTGCTCAAAACATACAAGTGTGTAAAATCGAAATCAATCAAAGAAATTAACGGGATAGTTTGTAAAGTGAAGGTACCTATGATAATGTTGGTCGTTCCTTGATCATGTGGTTCCTCAATAGTATACACTCATGCGAGCCCTTTAATCGCCTCCAGACATACTAATGTCTAGAGTGTGAATACTGCAACTAAAGATATGAAATTGAGGGGATGTTTGCAAGTATACGAGTCAAGTTGTAATATAGTTTACAACGAAGTCAATAAGTACTTCGAGAATCGTACCCAAGAGAGGCGAGTACTAAATTAATGTTAACCTAAATGCCAATAGATCTAATTAGTACTTTAAATAAATTATATTATAACAAAACATAAATAAAAGAATTTAGGTTTTATAAGAAAAGAAATAAATATAAAAGAATGAACAAAAAAAACTAAGATATAAATTCAACCAAATCTAAGCATGGGTGATTAGCTTACTTCAGTGGTTATAACTAATTCCTATTTTGGGTTTCTACTCAATCAACTAGTCGTTACCCCTTACTCAATCAACTAGTCGTTACCCAATCTGGTCTGCAAGAATTTCTTATCTCTCAACCTCACAACCCAGACCAGATTAGGTAAGGGGTTCACAAATAGGCAATACCAATTTTAGGTTAATTCCCACCTAAATAACTTTCTAGGGTTGTCAAGCCTAGGGTTTAAGTTCTTTCTATCCCAAATAGCTGATTTGCTAAGAAACCCGAGTGAATAGCTAGGGGTATTTATACTTGAAGAGGCTAGCTATTTTTAGCAAATCAAAGACTTGAAATTCTCTCTCCTTATGGTTTGCCCCTTGAGTTAAGGAAAGAGGGTGGATGGGTTTGTTATTTTTAGCTAGTTTCATGCTTGATTCATAGGAAAGAACCTTGAAATAGGGAAGGAAGTTAAACGATTACATGGAGAATTTTTGTTGGCTGATTTTAGATATTTTACCAAGTCTTGGATGGCTAATTTAGGCACCACTATGGATGGTTGGACTCCCCCATGGCCGAATTGGGCTTTTTTCTCCTTTAGTAGACTGTTAGGCTTCATATTTGGCAGTAGACTTGTCCAATTCAGTGACCAATTTTAGAGCTTGGTCAACGTGAATTTAAGAGTCTAACAATTAAATTTGGGGCATCCCATACTAATTACTTATCATCCTATGAATGTATGACATCTGCTGTATGAATGCTACAACATCTAATATCAAATAGGTAAGCTTTAAGACTAAGGTCTAGTTTAGCATTACTTTTGAAAATTGCTTTTAAAAAGTACTTTGGAAATGTGATTTTGAGAATTACTTTTGAAAAGTTTGGATTAAGATTTAAGTGTTTAGTATTACTGTCAAAAAGTGCTTTTGAGAAATAAAATGTCCATTTTAGGCATGGTGTTATAAAGTAACAAATAAGCATTTAAATAATTTTTAAATTAGCTAATATTATGATATTTTAATAAGAATATAGAAAATAATTTATTATAATTTGTTGTTAATATTTTAATATATGAAAAATAAATTTTAAATATTTTTTAAGCAATTAACCAGAGAAGGGAAAGTACCATGTCTTGGAGGGGTAAAAACTTAATTAAGCTATAAAAAATGCTTTTGGGAGAGAAAAGCTAAAAAATTTAATTTCACCATTTGGAGAAAAGTGCTTTTGAAAAGTTAAAAATTTCCTTTAAAAGTGCTATTCATATCCAAAGTGCTTCAAAAAAGCACTACTAAACACAACCTAACTTTTCTTCTATTGTATTAAATTGGAAAAAAAAATTGTAAAATTAGAAGTAAATAAGTAAGAGCACAAATTTAACTTTAATTTTGTCGTACTTTACAAATATTTAATAAAACTACAGAATTTGCTATCAAAACACTCAGAATTTGCATGAATTACTAGTTAAAAGGTGTTGTAAATGTCTATATAATTTAAAGTTATCAATATAATTAACACACTTTCACCTATTTACGGTATAACTGTAACACCCTGTACCCGACCTGATTATTGGGTTTGGGTACCGAATGTCACAAACAACCTGAATAACTTAACGAAATTTCTAAATTGATTTATTTAAGTATTTTGACATTGTTAAATTACAAAATTAAACTACTGTAATGATCCACAACATACAAAAAATAAATTCTTACAGATTTACTATCATATCAAATCTAGTAGTATTTACGATTTTAAATCAAGACTATAATACAAATAAATCCCACATAATTCCTTAAGGCGCGGCTTCTACGGGAGCCCCTCTATACACATGAATGACTCCCACGCCCGTCACTTAAATCTGGCGGTGTTTAGCTTGGTCCCTCATCTTGATTTCTGAGCCAAACATTTATCTTGCAAACAAATAATAAATACATAAGTTCAATTGAACTTAGTGAGGTTCTGTGGAACAAGGTAACAGCAATATTTCATGCTTTTAGGAAATAAGGATAGAGACGAAAATTTCAAGTTCTTTGTATGTCCTTAGGCATTCCGCAGATTTTCCAGCATGGTCAACGCCTTGCCCTTTTCTGATACTCACCATTGGTGGACTTATCCACTATATTAGATGTAAATGCGTCCTTTAACGACAATGATTCCCTATGGTCTTGGCCTTATTTCGTCTCCTTCCATATCCCCTTTTTCTTTTACCAAGTTTAACCCTCACTATTAACCGTGCACCTGGACATATAGTTTGTTGACTACCACTGGTTGTCTTTCAATTATGTTCACCTTAATTTTGGATCCTTACTGATCTGATATAATTCGTTATGGCAAATTAGACTATTTTCAGCACTTAATGAGCTTAAGTTCAAGTCGTTTTATGTTTTTTTTGTTATTTTTTTGTTTTAGTAAATTAGACATAATTATTAGCAAAATAAGCATTTTTACACAATTTTTAGTGTTTCGACAACACGTTAGGCCAACTAGGGCCTCAGTAATGACTAATGGGTTACTTGAGTGTGCAGGGTATCATTTTAAGCCTAAAAACACAAAGGACGACGACCATGTTGCGACAATAAAATCCTATAATGAAACATGCATCGGTGTTGTGACACTGAAATTGGGTGTCGCAACATCGGCTCAGTGTTGCAACACTAGAACCCAATGTTATGACAGCGGCTTATGTATGGCCAAAATTTCCTATGCACGACAACTGTGATTTTTAGGGAAACTAAGGGTCTTTTTCCAACCTAAAACCTTAATTAAAATTATAATTGAAAGGCAGTTTAGTCTATTGGATTTTACCTAGTTTTTCTCTATATAAATAACCTCATAACCTTATTAGAAGGGGAGTCGACCTAGGGATTTGCCCTAGGGAGTCGTCAAACAATATTTCAGACTTTTAATTTTTTAGTTTTTTTTAGTTTTTATTTTAGCTTTTCTTTTGTTCGGTTAATCGAAATTGTTCTATTCCAATGTGATGACGATTGCGAGCAAAAATTGTTCCAAAACCGCACTTCAATTAATTATTAATGAGCATTCTTTTTTCTTTTATTCTCTTTTTATTTTGTTATTTATCTTTTGTTAATTTGATCAACTAATGTTTGTATGAATATCAGGATAAAATATTATGTGTATTTTATATCTTGCACGTTTTGTTTATGGAACAAATTTATTATTTAATTAATTATTTATACAAAATTGAGTGTTTATTCAAGAGTACATAGTATATTAGGGAGTGACAACCTAGTAGAATATCTAGACAGATGAGCCCGAGAGGGTATCTTGTCCAGTATAACTTGTGCCAAGAGGTGAGACCGAGAGGGTATCTGTATGCCTAGGAAGAGACTGAAAGGGTGACTTAGGTGATAATATTTAGTGTAGATGAGATCAAAAGGGTATTCGTAACTAAGGGTGGTAAATAACTCAATTGAGGGTAATTAATGATTTAATTAATTATTAGGGATCTAATCGATCATAAGCTAAAGACTCGCATTGTCGACACTAGGAATATGAAATTCCATTAGGTTGGTTTAGGTTAGTTAATTTAATTAGTTAATTAAAATATTAATTTGGATTCACACTACTAATTCATGACTCGATTAGATTATTAATTATTTTCTATAATTAATTTAATAATAGATTCTCCAGTCAGCAATCCCTTGAATACAATCCTCGGAATACTTACTAGTCTTTCGTTGTAACACTTATATACTACAATTTGACTTGTAAGTTGGCAAATACCGCACTTAAATATTTATATTTTTATTTACATGATTTTAACTATAAATGATAACACGTTTATAGGCGGTCAAGTTGTTAGAGTCGTTGCTAGGGATTCCGACGGTGAAATTTTTTATTAGATTGATATTTGTAAAATAATATTTATCGAAAGATGAACGAGTTAGATAGTGTTAATTTTTTTGTACATAATTAAATATTTTTATTTTAAATATTTTTATTTACCTTGTCAATTATCAAATTTAATCATGAACATTGATTTTTATAGGTCGATGTATGAACAATCCAAATCAAGTTGGTTGTATGGTGTTTCGATAAGCCAATAGAGTTATGATTACAAAAACAAGTAGCCCGAGTGTTCGAACGAACTCCCACCTAAGCCGAACAAGTATACATCCGAGAGGGTTGAAGATTCGAAGAACCTATGAAATGAAGATAAAGTATACGAGGATGGAGTATACGATTAATGAGAGATCATGAAGAACCAAAGATCGCTTATGATAGAATTGTTTCAACAAAGAGACGAAACAATGAAAGAGATACAATAGCGACCTTTAGAGATAGCCGAACATATAATCGAAACTCCTTGTGATTCGTATGACTATACGTCTAAGCAGGAAAGCCGTGAGAGAGAATTCCAAGCTAAATCAAAGAGGATTCAACAACTGTTGGATCAATTAGAGGAATTTTTCGGCAAAAATCCTAAGCAAGTCCTTTATTGAAAGAGGTCATACATGATGTCTCCAATTCCAATCTAAAGGATCAATGTATTACTAACAACTATTCGGAATTAAATCTTGAAAATCAATAAGAGTTTGGATTCGGAGATGAGAACGGATTGAATATAACTGAAGATGTCTCTGATCCAATTAACATTGATGTAGACATATAAGTAGATGTAAGAGTAGATGTAGCGGTAAAATTAAAGGTAGAGAAGCTTCAATTGTTTCTGCATGAAAGTGTAAACAAGCCAATACACTTTCTGGCTATAACTGAGGATGTGCTAGCTGAAGAAATTAACAAGAGTTTGGTTGTCGGGCAACCAAAGCTCTCACGACATGGAGGGGATGAAGTTCGAAACAGTAATACCCCGGAAGATAATTTGGGGTTGGCTTAGATTCGGCATCAAGTGGCTTGTGATGTGGAGTCGCATCGGTCAAAGAAAAGGCAACATCAATAGAATTGACCGAGGATGTTGGTTTATATCTCTCGACGGAAGAATAAAAGACAGATCAAAGTCTCGAGGATTAGTTGGAAGTTCTTGTACGGGGGCAATACAGATC
This sequence comes from Gossypium longicalyx, assembly GCA_025698465.1. Taxonomy (NCBI): domain Eukaryota; kingdom Viridiplantae; phylum Streptophyta; class Magnoliopsida; order Malvales; family Malvaceae; genus Gossypium; species Gossypium longicalyx. Next base: position 18,299,689 of record CM047004.1, on the reverse strand, counting down.
GTCTTGAGCCTCAAAAAAGACTTTTTGTCTAAAATTATTTTAATTTTAAATTCTTATTTTTCATGTAAATATTTTAATTATTGAGTTTAATGTTTAGTTAGGGTATTTTTACTTATTTTTATAGTGGTTGTTGAGCTCAAAACCAGGGAAAAAGATATGAGCCGAGGGGTCGGGATTTCGCGCAAATGAGAGGTTGAAACAGTTTGTGACGTTGGGATGAGAAATATCGTGTCGTCCCCATAAGGTCCCTCCACATCTCAACATGGCCCAAAGACGTCACAACGAGCCAATACTAACGCTAAATAAATAGATTGTCATACCCGATTCTCTTAAAGACTCGAATTTAAAGAAGAATTAGGGAGCTGATTGTATAAGAATAGAAATTTGCGGGCTTTATTGAGATATTTAGAAACTTAAGTGACTGGTTGGGTATGGTTGGATTTCAATTCTGGTTTAGTTAGATTGGAACTGACCAATTTCATAGTGGGAGACAGAATGATTAAGATTGAATGGTTGTATTGGTCTGTGGAGACTTTGCTAATAGAGTATATATATAAGTGTGTGTGGAAATAAAATCCTTCTCAAATCTATTTTTACCAATTTTACTCTTTCTATAACTTTGTCTTCTTCAGTCATTCTGAAGAAGAAGAGGATGTAGCTGAGGGAGACTCTACATGTTGCAACCGTCATGTAAATTGAAGTCTGGTAGTAGAGGAATTGAGGAACTGGTAAGCTTCCTTACCTATCTATACTCGTGGATTGAAGAAAAAAATAGAGTTAAAACTCTTAAAAGCTTCTATATAATTATGGATTTTGAGTTTTTAAGGTTTGAACACCTTTAGGTTAATCGATAGATGGTTGTCATATTTAGCTGCCAGGACGAATGAGGCTTTGGCATTTGGATAAGCTAAGTTGTCGAGGATAGAAAAAGCAAGGTGAGTCTCTGCACCTAACTTTTGGGTGGTTGTTAATGTTGTGTTGTTTGCTTAAACCATATTTGTGGCTACTTTGAGTTGTGTTTAAACCATGGTTGTGTATAAATATAAATGTTAAGTAAGTTGTGCATGCATATATTTGCAAGCATATTTTTTGAATGCAATATGGTTGCAAATAGACAACTAGATACATGATGAATCGTAGGTGATAGCCACTAGCTTGTTGAATTGTATGTAATATATGATTATATTATATGCAGAGTATGAGGATAATTTATTTTGACGGGGTAGAGGAAGTTTGGAAAAATTGGCGGAATTGGAGGAAAGGGAGGATGGATGGGGAAATAAAAATTCCGTTAAATTTCACAATCTAGTGTTGCTGGGTGCAAACCGTGATGTGTGAAGCTCCGGGCCTTGTGGAGAGGACACTATAGTGTTCGAGCATCAAGGTTAGATATCATATAGAATAATATCGACTGGCTCACTAGAGTGAAACCGTGACAACAGTTATCAACTGGTCCTTCAAGGCGAGTCACGGTAATTAGGTTCCATAGAATAACACCGTGACGATGGTCTGTAGGCTTTATGGGGCGACACCGCGATAGTGATAAGGTCCTACGGGACAACACCTTAAAAGAGGTTTAATGTGTAAGACCATACCTCAACTATGACAACCAATATAGTCTGCCGGGACAATAAATACGAGGTAGTCCACCAGGACATTAAGCATGAGGATTATAGGTGTAAGACTATAACTCGACTATGACAACTAATATAGTCTGACAGGACATTAAACATAGGTTCAGATTAAGTAATTCCATAGCTCAACCATGGTGCCAAGTGAAGTTTGCAAAAAATGTTGGACTAACATTATCATGATAGAACACAGTGGCGATATTTGTAAAATTGGTATTTGAGATTATTAGGAAAAAAATACTATCTGAATGGATCTCTTAGGGCTCTTGACAGTGGTTTATTGGTTAATAAAATTCATCATCAAGTAGGTTTGATGATGGCTAATGTTAGAATGTAATTTTTATTGGTTTAATCAATGTGATGCATTTTTGGTTTATTTTTGAATTCTTATTGTGTTGCTTGTCTTCCTCTTCTTTTGAGATTATTTTATGTGCATGATAATTACACATTAATTTTATTACAAAAATAATATTTATACATAAATTGTAGTGTCTTATTTATCTATGATTTATATTTGTATTATTCACGAATCTTTTTAATAAATAGTATTTTCTTTAGAAAAATCAATGCTCCAAAAGAAAACCGTGGCTTCCCCCTGGATTGTACTGTCTGATGGCGGAAGACAAATGATGACTGAAGCTTGACTCTAAGGTGAAATGGCGAAACCGTAATTAGAAACAAAATTCAGCCCATTAAAAAAGAATCATATTTCTTAAATTTTTTATTCTTTTTGTAGTGTATTATTGTTTTTTGGTATGTTTTTTCCCACTCGTCTCTTTCACTTATCGAAAGGTCGGGGGGAGAGACGGGCACTTGAGCTGAAAATAGAAAAAAGTGAGAGAGAGACGAAGGTTTATTTGCTTCGTTAATGGCGGTTAGGGTTTTCTTTTGATCTCCCCTCCAAAAGAAACCTTAGTCTCTCCCGCCATATATTCAGATCCCGCGCTTTCTCTCTCTTCTCGTTACCGGAAAACCCTAACTAGAGGTTTCCTCAATCTTTCAATTTAACTTCGATTTTTCAGTCTCTAGGAATCCTCGTGGTTATTTTGGATTCAAAACGTTTGAAATCGGAAAGCGAGAAGCTGTGATGGGCGCTCAAGAGAAGCCTCAAGGCAACGCCAACTCGATGCAGGTCAGCTCATCTCTCGTTGTTTTATAAAAGTCTCGTTGGGGCCCTAGAATCAGTCTTATTTTTGTTAGTTCAATTCTAGTATAAGTTCAGATATTTAATTTGCCTTTCTGCTATTTTTATTAATGAGAAGTGACGGGAATCGATTGAGTGAAGTTTCTATCATCCAATTAAATTTATTTTTACCTTTGTAGGGAAGTTGCTAATCCTTATTGCACCGTGTTATTGGTTATTAGGTTTTGGTTTGGTGTGTATGGTGAAGTAAGTTAGCAATAAGTGGGATGTCATACCATTCTCTTCTTGGGCTGTTGGTGAAATGAGTTTGAAGTTAGAATTTTATGATTTTCATATGATTTTTTTGTTATTGAGTTGTTTAAAAGGAATATGGTCTACTTTAGTTGATATCCAAGGAAACATACTACTAGACTGCATGAACTGTTGAGTTTGAAAGGGTAGTTGGTCATCACACTTGGTGTCCTGCTTATTTTGGTTTGGGTTCTAGATGTCTGGTATTTTATCCTGTTTTGCAATGTTAGTGCATTGCGGAATAGATGATTCCATTTTATTCAGTTGGGAAAACATTTCATGTGTGCAAAGACTAATTTTATTGTCAGATTTGAATATTCTGTTATTTTGGAGTGTCACAGCTCATAAATTTGGTAACCAACATTGATTTACTGGCATGTTCTCATCATTGTTAATACACAATTCATATTCTTAGTTTGCCTGCCATTGTTCTTCCAAGAGTTTTTGTTTGTATGCCATGTACATTTTTCCCAAATAAGCCTTCTAATTTTGGTATTGGTAGCTTTTGGTAAAACTTCTGAGTTATGGAAATGGTGTTGTTCCTTGATTACTTATCAAATCTAGGATGCTAAAAGCAGTAGCATCATTGGGATAAACGTCTTGTGTTCAGTAAAGGAAGCTTATGGATACTGTATGGTGAAAAAAATAATGATAAGATGCTAGAACGCAATGTCTCTGTTTTGAAATCTTTAATTATCTGGGAAATTTGAGTAAGCTTGTATTACTTGTTTATCTTACCTGCACATTATTCAATTATTGTGAGCAGGAGATCACAAAAGTTATTTTTTCGGTTGTCAATAGGATGGTGCAAATAGCTGCTTGAGGTTTAACTTCATTTTAGTGGACTATGCATTATTTTTATGATATTGTCATTTGGTTCACTGGAGTCACACCATTTTCGGTTTGTGTTTTTTTTTTTTTCTCTGAATTCTGCATGAGTTTTGGGATTTTATCTGATTCCCTTTTTGGTCAAGTTTTTTCTTGTTATCAGTATGATGGAACAAATAACCGTTCAAGGTCTTCATGTTATCATATCTTGTTTTTATGATATTGTCGTTTAGTACAGCAGACTAACACCATTTTCAGTCGTTGTTTATTTCTGTGAATTTGGAATGAATTTCAAGTATGGTATTTAACTATTCTCTCCTTTTCTTGGCCAAACCAATCACGAGATATCAGCGAGTAAAGGTCTATCGTTTGAATGATGATGGTAAATGGGATGACCAAGGAACTGGGCATGTCACTGTTGATTATTTGGAGGTTTGTTCAAATCTTTATTCTGATTCTATGTTTGTCTGTTTCTAGCCTGGATATGCTGGATTTTAGTTGTTGATTATAAATTACGTAGATGATTGCGTATGTTATAATTCAGAGATCAGAGGAGCTTGCTTTGTTTGTTTTCGATGAAGAAGACAATGAGACATTGCTTTCGCACCGTATCAGCCCTGATGACATTTACAGAAAGCAAGAAGGTACTTTTCTGCCATAGCTAATAAAAAATATGATGTTTTCAACCGAATGTTTTTCATCTGTGAAAATATCAGTTTGATTAAATGATATTGCATCAGATACAATCATATCATGGAGAGACTCAGAATATTGTACAGACTTAGCTCTTAGTTTTCAAGAAAATACAGGATGCTCTTACATATGGTAAGCAATGTTTATAAGTTGTTTCCTGTTTTTTGTTGTCCCTTGATGAATGTTTTCGGTCTCAAACTTTATATCCCCTTTTCTTACTATTATCCCTGTTGGAAGTTATGACATCATCAACCTTTCTACTTCCCTTCTATTTATCCCTTTTCTCTATTGCAGGGAACACATCTGCAAGGCGCAAAGAAATATGCATTTCAATTCTCTTAACCGTAAGTTATTATTAGTATTTCTTTGAATCCCTTTTGTAGTTATTGCTTCTTACTCCTCAAGTTAATCCTATGGATCCTGGTAAATGATTTTAACTCTCTTATTGTCTCTTGTCCAAAGAAATAATGTATGTCTTCTGCCTTAGAGGTTGGAAGATCTTAATTAAATTGGCTTCATTGCTTGAGCAACCACCGTCTTCTGCCTTTGATGCACAGAAGATTGTTTTCTTCAGATATGTGTGTGCAATGTATTAATTTATAATAGACTTTGTATCAAATTTATAATTGTGAAATTCTGAAATACCATCCTGAATAATTAATTTCTCATATATGACTACTGCAGATGAGACATTTCACACAATGAATAATGAGTTGAGGGAGTTGCCTGCTGTGGAGCTTTCCACTCTCCCCATAATCCTCAAGGTTCTAATGAATGATTCTTTTTTTTTTTTTTAATTGCATTCTGTTTAGATTCATTTTTGTTGCTTGCTTGCTGCAATTATGGGCTTTTTTTCTTTTCAAAAACACTTGATATGTTTACTCATAATGCTTTTTCTTCCTCATTCCCCTTTTTTTAATTCCTCTCACGTGTCATGGTCATCTGTATTTAAGCTCATCTTATAATTATTTGTAAAAAAGGGTAATTTGACTATGTTCTTTTCCCTTGTTTTTTGATAATTGGGGTAGGGAGTGTTTGATAATTGGGGTAGGGAGTGGGGTTGCTAGGGATTGAACCCAAACTCTCATGCCACACAACACAATAATCTTGCCACTAGGCCAAGAGGTTGTTGGCTTTCCTTTTCAATAATATCTGTTAGAGTCCTTATATTTTCTGCGTGCCTGCTTATTTTTGTAGAATTCAGAGTATTTGTAGGAATCAAAGTTTAAATCTGAATAGAACATATTACAACTTTTTATATACAACCTATGACACTACTTTAGGAAACTCTAAGTTTAGGAAAGATACTAAATAGGAGATATGATCCCTTAAAATAAGGGATTTTAATAAAAGAAAATATCTACAAAATATTCCTAAAATATTTACAGAATATTCCTACACTCCCCCTCAAGCTGGAGAATATACATTGTATAATCCCAGCTTGAATAGGAATTTATTGAACACATGTGTTTTGGCAAAGCCTTGGTAAGAATGTCGACAATCTGTCTACGAAGGAATGTAAGAAAGAGTGGTGGTGTCTTTTTGTTGACTTGATCAACAATAAAATGCCTATCAATTTCAACATGCTTTGTTCGGTCATGTTGAGCTGGGTTCTTGGCAATCTGAATGGCGATTGATTATCACACAAAACTTCAAAGTGATCCTCCGATTTGTGCCAAGTTCTTTTAGTAATTTAAGTAGCCAAATTCCTTCAGCATATCCCCAAAGCTAGTGCTCTAAATTCACTTCAAGACTACTTCTTGAAACAACAGATTGTTTCTTACTTCTCCAAGTTGTAAGGTTACCCCAAACAAAAGTGCAGTACCCACTAGTGGATCTTCTTTCGGTGAGATCTCAGCCCAACTAGAGTCTGTAAAAATCTTATGATTCTGTCTTGTGTCTTCTTAAACATTAAGCCGTGTCTGGAGTTTTCTTCAAGTACTTGAGAATTCTATTTGCTGCTGCCATATGCTCTTCAGTAGGATTAGTCATGTGTTGACTTATCACATTTACGGGAAAAGCTATATCTGGCCTTGTCAAGGATAAGTAGATTAGTTTCCCAACTAACCTTTGAAATTTCTCTCTGTCTATTAAGGACCTATCTTCTTTATTGAATCTCAAGTTTGCCTCCATTGGTGTATCAGTGAAACTACTGACCAAGAAAACCAGTTTCTTTGAGTAAATCAAGTACATACTTTCTCTGGTTGATCACAAGTCCTTTTGATCTTGCCACCTCCATTCCTAGGAAATACCTTAGCTTTCCCAAGTCCTTGGTTTCGAATTCCTTGTTTAACAACTTCTTCAAATTGCTAATCTCTTCCTCATCATCTCCAGTAAGAATGATGTCATTCACATACACAATTAGGATAGCTTTCTTATTTGTAGAAGTTACCTTGATGAAAAGCGTATGATCGGCAAGGGACTGCTTGTAGCCGTTTTGAAGAATGACTTTAGTGAACCTCTCGAACCAAGCTCTCGGGTGATTGTTTTAACCAGTATAGAGACTTGTTGAGCTTGCAAACCTTGTTGCTACCTTCAATAGACTTTGAGCGGTGGCAATTGCATATAGACTTCTTCCTCAAGCTTGCCATTAAGAAATGCGTTTTTACATCAAGTTGGTGTAATTTCCAATCGCAATTTACAGCTAAACTTAGGAGTACTCGAATAGTGTTAAGCTTTGCCACAGTGCAAAAGTTTACGTGAAGTCTATCCCATATGTTTGCGTGAAACCTCCGGCCACTAGTCTAGCTTTGTATCGTTGGATCTTTGCCATTGGAGTTATACTTTACAGCAAAGATCCATTTACAAATGGCAGTCTTTTTCCTTGAGGAAGGTCCGTAATGGTCCAAGTAGCATTTTTTCTAGTGCACAAATTTCCTCTTCAACCCTTCTCCATTTTGGATCCTTTAGAGCTTCACTATGCTTGTGGGAACTGTTCTTTATCCAAAGTTTTTGTAAATGCTTGAAAAGACGGCATCAAAGAATTATAACCGATAAATTTTTCAATAGGATGCTTGGTGCCTTTGTCTAACCCCTTTTCTAATAGCAATAGGAAAGTTATCTAGAGTAGTGGACTTCTTGATTTCTTCTTCCATTTAATGCATTTGGACCCAAATCCAATTCTCGGCAAGAATCAGATTGCAAAACAGTCTCAGGGATATGTCTTCTTTTTCTTGTATAGACACGAAGCTGTTTGGGTGGTGGTGTTTTTTGAAGACTGTCAATTGGAGGAGGTGTATTTTCAGGAAGAGTGTTTAAAGTGGGTGTAGATGAATTAGTCATAGGGTACTACAGGAGAATCAATGGGAGCATTCACGGTGTGATGATCTGCAGTAATGGCGAACAAGATGGCAAGTCTGAAGGTTGAGAATGAAGATTAGGAGGAGATACTGTTGTGGCTGAAAATCACTCCATGTTTCCCCACAATTTCAGCTTTGAGTGAAATAGGCATCCTGCTCATAAAATGTTATATCCATAGTGGTGAAAAATCGTTTAGAAGGAGGATGATAGCATTTATAACCCTTCTTAAGTGAAGAATACCCAACCAATACACATTTTAAAGATTTAGGATCTAACTTGGACTTATTAGGAGCAATATTTTGGATAAAAAGCAGTGCAGCCAAAAATTTTAAAGTAAGAGAATGGAGGAGATAGGCTTAAAATGAGGAAAGTCTTTGCAAAAATATAGATTGAGGCGTTTGAAATTTTAAAACCTTACTAGGCATCCGGTTGATTAAATATATGGCAGTTAATAAGGCTTCCCCCCACAAATATTTAGGAACATTAGTGGTAAATAGAAGAGAACGAGTAACTTCAAGAAGGTGCCTATTTTTCTTTCGGCAATGCCGTTTCTTTGTGGGGTTCCAACACAAGAACTAATCTGAACTATGCCCTTTTCCTTAAAAAAATCGCCTAAAGACCTAGCAAAAAATTCACTACCATTGTCAGATTTAAAGAGCTGTATTTTAGACCCAAATTGAGTAAGAACCATGTTATAAAATTGCACAAAAACACTAGCAGTTTCAGATTTATCTTTCAGCAAATAAGTCCAAGTTATCCCATCTGTGATCATCAATAAAAGTGATAAACCACTTACAATTATCAGCATTCTTCACCCGAGAAGGGCCCCAAATATCACTATGGATCAAAGCAAAAGGGTAAGAAGGCTTGTATGTAGAAGGAAAATAAGATGATTTTGTATGTTTGGCAAGAGAGCAAACTTTGCAAGAAAAAGAATTAGGCCTTTTATTAATGAATAGAGCAGAAACAATTTTGCGGTATTGGAAACTAGGATGGCCTAAACGAAAGTGCCATAACATAATGAGTATCAACTTTTCCTAAAGCGGTAAATGACTTGGAAATCTCGATTTTAGGAGAGGTAGGGAGGATGTAGAGACCATTTTGCAAGTGGCCTTACCAATCATCTTCTTGAGTTCGAGTGCACGCAAAGTACAATCACGATCATTAAAAATTACAGAGCGGTGCAAGTCGTGGACAATTTACTAACAGAGATGAGATTGCACGCATGATTTGGTACAAAGAGAACATTTTTAAGTGCAATCTGTTCTTTGAGAATAACAGTGCCATGTCCCTCTATTTTGCACAAGGTACCATCAGCCGTTTTGTGAGCTTTACCAAAGGTATGGAAAAAATTGTGAAACAATGCCTTGTTACGATCATATGATCCGTAGCACCGAGAATCGAGGATCCAATTAGGAGTCAAGCGGGAGGAGAAAAATGCGATGAGAAGAAAGGTTACCTTACGGATCTTTTATGACCAGATTACCCTCACAAGACCCTTGAAACTTTCCAAATAGTTTTTGAAGTTCAAAGCAATCTGTTCTTTAGTGAAACTAGTGACAGAGGTGGCGGCGACAAGGCTTGATTTATTATCTCGAGAGTGCTTAGACTTCCAGTCCTGAGGCTTACCATGAAGCTTCCAACACTTCTCCTTAGAGTGGCGGGCTTTTGCAATGATCACACCAAGGTCTCCCCGTTTGGAAGAGGGAGATGATTGATGGGTCGAGAAGGCGAGATCTTTCGAAGTGGAATAAGGTTCATCGAGACAACATCACACACTTTCGGCTTTCTTCCTTCTTGACCATAGAGAAAGCCTCTCGAAGGGAGGGAAGAGGAGAAATAGCCAGGACCCTACCGCGAACCTCGTCCAGGTCCTTATTTAAGCCTTGTAGAAATTGAAAAAGTCTTCGTTGAGTAACAATTTGCTGATAAAGAGCAGCATCTCTTGGATCTACCCAATCATAATGTGCGTACAAATCTAATTGCTGCCAAAGAGAAGTAACGGTATTGTAGTAGAGAGTAACAGGCATGGTTCCTTGTTTAAGGGTGGCTGCTTGATCTTCAACATGTTATAATTCAGCAATGTTATCCTTGCTAGAGTAGGTTTCGCGGACTGCACTCCAAATTTCAGCGGCTGTGGTGTAAAGAAGAAAGTTTCTGCTTATACTCGGGGTCATGGAATTAAGGAGCCAAGTCATAACCTGACCATTGTCACGCATCCACTTAGCAAAACCAGCATCGATCCACAGCAGGCTTCTTGATTTTACGAACGTAGTCCAATCTTTCTCGCCCAAGAGAAAAATCTTAACCGATTGGGACCATTCAAGAAAATTGTTGCCATTCAATCGATGGCGGTGATAGTCGAGACAGAGGCGAATCTGATGGAGCATCGGAACCAGAAAAATTTTCTGGATTTGAAGTAATCTCCGAAGTAGGAGAAGGAGTTTCGGACATGGTCTAGGTTGAAAAAAAATCGTAACCTAAGCTGATACCATGTAGAATTCAGAGTATTTGTAGGAATCAAAGTTTAAATCTGAATAGAACATATTACAACTTTTTATATACAACCTATGACACTACTTTAGGAAACTCTAAGTTTAGGAAAGATACTAAATAGGAGATATGATCCCTTAAAATAAGGGATTTTAATAAAAGAAAATATCTACAAAATATTCCTAAAATATTTACAGAATATTCCTACAATTTTGCTTAGAAAGCTTCAAATTTAGTCTGCTCAGGCATGCCTGTTTACAAGATTGTTAAGTTGATCAATTTCGTCCTGCAGATTGTCACCGAGAGTAGCCTTGCTGATCAGATGCAGCTGACAGAACTTATATTAAATGATGTATGCTTCTTTTAAACTTTGCTTAAGTGTACATTTTTATTTTGCTAATTTCTCCTATATGTAGATTTTGTGTAGTGTAGTATTCTGTAATTAACTGCCGCTAATTTGTTTATTGTTAAGGTTGGTATTTCTGTCATATTAAGTTATCAATTTTGCCTCTGATATAAATTGAATGATTTGGTTTTCCTCTAGTTTCTCGACTCTGGGATTGTCTAATGTGATATGTAGAGAGATTAAACATAAATGTCCAACATGTTACCATGAGCTTGATTTCTTTTCTTTTTATGATTTTTTTCCTAATGGTGTCTTGTCTTTATCATTCACTTTCATTTTTTCCTTTTTCCAGCTTTATAGTTTAGAATTTTTGTCTTGATTTTCTATCCTTGTTAGTTTTAAATATTTTAGCCTGCTGACTTGAGTTTTGATCTCAATGCAGCAAGCTTTCTTCCAGAAGCTGATGGAGCTATTCAGAATATGTGAAGATTTGGAAAATGTAGATGGTCTTCACATGATATTTAAAATTGTGAAGGGGATAAGTTAGCTCTCTTTCTCCCTTGAATGCTCTTATTCTTAGTTAAGACTTAAGACATGCTTTTATTTTACAGATGATTGATGGATCATTAATTGTGTTATTGGTTGTCTTACAGTTATGCTCAATAGTCCTCAAGTTTTTGAGAACATATTTGGGGATGAATTAATCATTGATATTATCGGTTCCCTAGAATGTAAGTCCCATCTGTTTGTTCTGAGATTTATTTTTGTGACTGTTGTTGAATTGAATTGAAAGTTTAATTCGCAATTTACTTGTATATAGCTGTTTGCATGCAGGCTTCTAGTTATAGAAGCATACACAAACCTTGTTATGTCTTGGGACTTTGGTCAATCATATGTGGTTGTTTCTTTTGCTTTTCTGTAACTCAGCTTCATCTGTGACATAGTAATCCCAAACTAGTGTGGCCTCTACACAATAAATTCATATTGTAAGAGTCCCATAGAATTGCAAAATACTTGTACCTTGCATTGCAAGTAGTCATGACTAACTTTATATCATTATTGATGAAAGCATGACAGTTTTTGTGAGGGCTTTATAATTATAGTTTGAGAAGCAATTCTATACATGAAATCTTAAGTGAAACTATTATGTCTTGTTGTTCATTGGGTTGAAGTTTTTTGATGCTTGTTTTATATCTGTTTATTGCTTTAATCTCTCTCTCTCTCTTGCATGTTGGGTTGCCATTTAGCATCTGATGCACTTTATCGTGTTCAATATTGGAATATTTACTTACTCCCTCTTTTATATTCCTGAATGCATGCCCCAGAATTGACTATTTACCATAATAGTTTGTATCATCCTTTGATAAGACAGTTTCTTCTTTGGTTTGCAGATGATCCTTTTGTTCCCCAGGTGCAACAATATCGTAAATTTCTGAAAGAACATGCTGTTTTTAAGGAGGTAATGTTTTCTTAAATGCGTACTAGGGCGTATGATGGATGTATAGACTTGGGACTAGAGGGAATTAAGATCAGGAGGAAGAAAATCAAGGACCTTTACCTGTAAAAAAGAGTTCATTCTTATTATTTTTACAGGTCATTCCGTTTAAAAATCCGGTAGTCTTGTCAAAGATACACCAGACATACCGAGTTGGTTATCTGAAGGTATTTGTCTTAAGTGCTAGATTTTTTTGTCTTCCTCATGTCTTCTGTTTAATTCTTGCTTTTGATTGCTTCTTTCAGGATGTTGTTTTGGCAAGGGTATTGGATGAGGCCACAGTTGCCAGTTTGAATTCTATAATTCATTCGAATAATGCTATTGTAAGATAGTAGTTTGTTGTTAATTTTTTTTAAGCTTTCTGTTTGTTTTGCAGTTTGCACTTACTGTATCACTGTGTTGTAGGTTATTTCTTTATTGAAGGACGATAGCACCTTTATTCAAGAATTGTTTGCAAGGCTGAGGTCACCAACCACATCTGCTGAATCAAAGAAAAATCTGGTAACTATTAGCATTGAAATGGGATTTTATGGTCCTGTTTTCATTTGGTTATGATTGCTGCTTCCTCACAGTGAAGCTAACTGTTATGAATGGTAGATCTCCAAAGATCAAACTTAGTTGACTTTCTGTTTGTTAAGCCCTCCTTTGCTTGTAACATGTCTAACATGATTGGTTTTTGTATTTTCTTCTATCCATTTAAATGTTAAATTTTTATTGGGTCATGAAAGGTCTTATTTAGACTAGACCGAATATATGAATGTATATGCCTAGACTTTCAGTTCTATTACCCTCCTTTGCTTGTAATTGACTACAATGAATGATTTTTGTACTTTTTTCCATCTGCCTTAGATATTAGATAACACAGATTTTTATTAGGTCGTGAAAGATCTTGATTCAGGTGATCAAATATCTGAATGTTTTGGCTCTAGAAAATATATTTAGTCCTCTCCCAGGTTCTTATTCATTCTGAGTCCCAACATAATTTTACATGCTTTTGTGGAGGTTTTTTCATCTGTCTCTTTTCTTGGGTACAAACTCTATCGTTTTGTTCCTTTTGATTTGTACCTACATTTATCCTATTTCTTCAATAGGTATATTTCCTGCATGAATTTTGTAGTTTAAGCAAGAGTCTGCAGATGGCACAGCAGCTTCCAATATTTAGGTATGCCTTTCTACAAGTTAGACATCTGGTATTAATTCTTTCTTTCTTCCCCTTCTTTTTTCTCCTAGGGAAGCACCAATTCTCCTGGATTCTCTTTTAAATAACTGGATTTTTATATCTTATGGCTAAAGTGCCCATTTTCTTTTCAATTATTTCAGGGATCTTATGAATGAAGGTATCGTTGACATTATAACTGATGCTTTGCAGAGTGAAGATAAAAAGATTGTACTAATGGGGTATTGGGCACATATCTTTTAAATCTCTCTTTAATATATTTCTTCCTTCTGCTTCCCTTGTAAAGTTTTCATTTCCTGACTATCGAGTCATAACAATAAGTCTCTATAATGGATGCAGGACAGACATCCTCATACTATTCTTGAATCAGGATCCAAACCTTCTGCGTTCTTATGTTGTTCGTCAGGAAGAAAATCTACTTTTAGGACTTCTGGTATGTGTTTCATCTGAGTTTGTAATATGGTATAATCATTGTGTGGAAACACAAGAATTAGATGATCTTAACAGATCTTCACTTTGGTGCATATATTTCTGTATATAGGGCGGGAGAATTGGAAGAACTAACATGGTTGCTTACTTGCAGGTTAAAGGGATGATAACAGATTTTGGAGAGGATATGCACTGCCAATTTCTTGAAATTCTTCGTAGTTTGCTAGATTCGGTCACATTTACTGGAGCTCAGGTTCCAATCTTGATATTTTATTTCTGTTTGCAAATGTTAAATTTTGGTAGGTGGGAAATTGTAGACTCATACAGTCATGCTACTAATTACCATATGGTCAGGGTAGGTTCTAATCTTCTTGTATTCTTCATAGTTTAATGTCACAAGATTATTTTGTTAGGTTAACCTCGTTTCTCAATCCTCTACTTAAGTTGATTTACTGTATGAGAATTTGGTGCCATTCTTCAAGAACCACGAGCCAGTATCAAATTAGATTCCAGTATAGGCAAGATGAGAATCTTGCAAACAAGCTCAGTTTGACTCCTCATGAAGGGTTGTAGTTAAATAAAGATGAAATTTGATAAAAATTAACTTCTGTCTATTCTTCCATGCTTGCTAAGTGGCTCAATCAAACCTCAGCAGGCTTATGTTTGATCCCGTGTGCTGTAGATCACTGAGATGTTACTGTATAATGTACTTATAGATCATTAAAGAAGAATGATTATCATGTGATTTTTGTACCTTATTTGTGTTGCCTGTAATTTTGGAGTCCACAATATTTTTTAGTTTATTTAAAAGTTTTGATGTTGATTTGTGATTTACTATATGTATCTGCTGATTGTTGGAAAATTGTCACTTAAAACTTTCATGTAAGATTTAATCTTTTCACCATGCTGGTATGTTTGCTGGTTTCAATTCTTTTCATGCAAGTACTTGACCTTGCATTGATTTTTCTGCAGAGAGATACAATTGTTGAAACTTTTTATGAGAAACATTTGGGCCAGCTAATTGATGTCATAATATTATCGTGTCCTGATGATGAGGCTGGCGTGTCAACCGGTAAATTGGCAGGCACTGCAGGGAGAGTTGAAAGCCAAAATTGCACAAAGCCTGAAATTCTGTTAAACATATGTGAATTGTTGTGCTTTTGTGTTGTCCACCATCCATATAGAATAAAGTAATATTTTTGAGTCTTGTGTATTCTTCCAGAAAATTTCAGTATATTAATCCAAGATATTAGTTAAATGGCTTTTTTTAATTATTTGCAGGTGTAATTTTCTCCTTAACAATGCCATAGACAAAGTTTTGTTACTTACGCAGAGAAGGGAAAAATACCTTGTAGCTGCTGCAGTTCGCTTTGTTCGCACTATTCTCTCTCGTCATGTATGTGAATCCAGTTTATGCTTTAGAATAGGTTTATATGCAATCAGTTGAATAGTTACACATGATGATATCTCTAGAATAAGAGATGCCATAAAAAATATAAATGACATTTAAGCTGTTTACCATTTGAATGATATTTGTAATTGCTTTTGACTGCTGTTAATTGCATATTGAGACATGGGGAATTACTGAATTAGATATGGAGGGTACGTATATGTTTTGCCTTTGAGATATGGAGTGTACATAGATGTTGCACTTTATTTCTCTCTCTCAAGTGTCTATGCTGGACGCTTATTTTGGTACATCAAAGTGGACATCAGCTTGGGGCTTTGACACTCCAAATGTAATGTGTGCATACCCGGAATTAACATATAATATATTCTGATTATTGGCGGATCTCCTGCCACTGGTGTTTCTACTGCCAAAAAATTTACAATGTTGTGCTCATTATTCTCTCTACTAATTGAAAATTAGTAAATTTTTGGCTGGTAAATATGTTTGACAGTATAAAAACTTTACATGATTTAAGTGGTTAAAATTGAGCTGTCATCTTTCAGGATGAACATTTGATAAGTCACTTTGTCAAGAACAGCCTTCTCAAATCAATTGTAGATGCTTTTGTTGCTAACGGTAATCGTTACAATGTGCTGAATTCTGCAGTCTTGGAACTTTTTGAATATATCCGCAAGGTGCATGTTATTTCAACCATGTATTGGGGATATTAAACATGCCCAAAAGATTCTCTCTGCTAATAATAGCTTTTTTTCATGCAGGAAAACCTGAAATTATTGGTTAAACATATAGTTGATTCATTTTGGAATCAGTTGGTAAAGTTTGAGCACTTGCCTTCTCTTCAGTCTTTCAAAGTCAAATACAAGCAGGTATTCCAGTTCACCAGTTTTCCAATTTTACAACTATGACGCTTAGATCTGCAACTTTGATATGACTTGTCTGTTTGCAGTTCTTGGAAAATTGTGGACCCGAAATGAATGTTAATGCACCTGACCCAAGAAAACAGATTGATGAGCGTGCTTTGGAGAAAGAAGAGGAAGACTATTTTAATGAGGAGAGGTATGCCTTCATCAGATAATGAGTTGTCAATTTTTCTTGAGCCATTTCTTGTATATTGATAGAATATATTTGGATGTTAATCAGTGATGAAGAGGATACAACATCTGCATCTCATCCTCAGAAAGTGCAATCTCAGCCTGTTTTATCCAATGGAGTTGCTGTCAGCTGCCCATCATCATGGTATTTCAGTGACCTCATCCTTGATGGTTCATTACTGAATTTTTTAGTGTGCTTATATTTATTTTAATTTGATAGCCCTAGATCTGGTGGACTTGTTGACTATGATGATGAGGACGATGAAGACTACAGACCACCTCCAAGGAAACAGACTGAAAACTCGGAGGATGATGAAGGAAGCATGGAGTCCCTTGGCTTGAAGCGTAAGTTGACTCCTAAGGGGAAGGAACCTGGGCTAGCTAAGAAGCAGCGTTTGGGTAAAAGCTCTAAACCAAGAGATAGTGTATTTGCGGCTTTGTGTTCAACTCTAAGCCAGGCAGTGCTGCCTAGTAAGAAAACCGCAAGTGCCATGCATTTATCTACTCAATCAGGTGAGGAGAATCATATTGAAAAGGAATCTGGCAGTCCCAGAAGTTGTGGTAACAAAAGTCCAAACGAGGGCAACCTTAGAGGGAAAGAATCTCCTAGAAACTGTTCAGATTACCTGCATAGCCCTTCAGACAATAGACAATTAAGTGGAGAGGATCCCCATCCGTTGCTACCATCAAAATCATCACCTGAAATGGCTGTAAATGGATCATGAGTTGATCCCAGAATCATTCGTTATACGCAGGGTAACTTGTTTCCTTGTTTGTTTTATTTAACTATAGGATGTGCTTGGTTGACTAAACAATCTTGGGCTACCAAAGGAAAAGTGAACTCACAAGAAAGATACGGATGCGAAGAAAGCTTGGAATTCTGAAATGTTCGTCGGAGGGGAAGAACATGTATAGATCTACCAGGCCTGCCTGATGCTTTGAGCCGCTCCATCAACTAAAACATTCTCTGTTTTAACTTTTTCCCCTTTTTTCCTAAAGAAAAAAAAAAGAACTTTTATTGTTCCATTTAGATTTGTGAACTAACTAATAGATTGGGGCAGTAATATTTCCCCTGCATAGTATTAGTACTGGCTTCCTTTTTTTCATTTTTGTGGTGAGTGTGCCTGTTATATACGTATAGATAGAGGAGATGAGAGGATCTAGGATGACAAACGGGTGACGAGGCAAAATTTTCCTGAACTGTAGCTGAAACCTCATTTACAAACCCACTTGTAAATTGTTATTACGCAAACTTCACCTTGTAATGGGGGGGGGGGGGTTCCGCATTAAATCCGCTAAACCCCCCAATTTACTTGTTATACTTATTTGAAGAATTTTAATGGATTGGGCTTTTACTTTAGCACTTAATCGTTCTAAAATCTCAAGTTGTTACTTAAAAGTGTACCATGCATGGCACTGCAAATGGAAGAGCACACAACATTGGGCTTGGCGAGGTGTACCGACTGAAAGATACGTGGCTAAGAATATGAAACAGAGGGTCCCGAGAATCGCCACGAAATCCGCCATATCTGGTTACCCATGCAGGAGATACGTAAGGTTTCATAAACACGTGTCCTATATCTTCTCAACTTGTCTCCTACAATCTCTAGTACAAATATCATACCATTTTCACTTGTTCAAACTTCCGATTGATATTGGGGTACACCATCTTCGACAGCCATTAGCATCTCTCCTTGAAGAAGTTTTAACGTGATAGATCAAGAAGCGTTACGTCAGAAAACCCAAGAAGAAACCATGAGTGGTAACTCGGAGGCGAAGTCTTTGTTTGATGAATTGCGCTTCGATAAGGGAGATTTCTTCGACCTGGGACACCCTCTTCTCAACTGGACTGCTCAGAGCTTTGTCAAAACTGCTGGTGTATGTAATATTATTTCTCATCTTCAATATTTCGATCCCTCTATTTCCCCAAACTAATATTTTGTGATGGGTATGGGTGTGCAGATTGGAGCACTTCAAGCTATCGCCAGGGAGGCTTGTCATATAGCTTTTGAAGGCAAACGCAATTGCTTATGCTTTTTCATTTTGTTTTGGTGATGGGTTTTGTGATGTGGGGTTGTGGTTTTGGTGCAGGAACTGGACCCATTAAATTGACTGATATCACTGGTGTCAAGAATAAGAAGCAAGGCTTCCCTGGCCTCAGAGGTATGCATCAATGCATGCCATTCATGAATCCTTTTTCTTTTTAACACAAGCTTAGCATTAGAAAGGGGAGGTAAACAGGAACAGTCTTTGGTGTCTCGTGCAATATTATACATACTTGTGGGTGATGGCTGATACTTGAAGATCGATTCCTCCAGGCTCACCTTTAGCTAATTTCATTTTGTCGCTTACTCTGAAGGAGTTAATTGCTTTGTCTTTTTGGTTTTCTTCTTACAGATTTTTTGAGATGATTGATTGAACCTTAAAATACTAAAAACTTCTTTGGCTTAATTATTTACTGAATTCGGAAGTGCAAATTAAGTTTAACTTCTCTTCCTTGTTGGATGATTTTCGCAGTTTCATATATTATTCATGTGTTAGTTTCACAATTACTAATGAAAGTTGAAATTGATTTGATGTTTGATTGCAGGGGAAACCAGTCGAAATTCTCTTGAAGCAATGGTGAGTCCTTTCACAAGTACATAAAATTTCAAGTGAAAAGGCAGTCAATGATGTATAGTGATTAAAACTAGCTAGTCATGATGACTCTTCTACATAAGTAACCTCAATAGATCTTGTAATAAGTTGGTAAACTTTGTTGAGCTTTCATATGACTTGTGGCCGTACTCGAGGTATACATATACAGGTATTTTTTTCATAAATTTGTATTAATATTCTCCATCATGTGCTGGACATGAATATCATATTTCAAGTTGGCAAGTGGCCTTTTTTTTTTTAAAAAAAAAAAAAGCAAAAAAGAAAGGAGGCTTACTATTTACAATGTTGTACAGGTGAAGCACACTGGAAAAGAATCTCTACAGTGGGGTAAGTTTAGTTATAGTGTCTAATAGGTTATTAGTTTCATTTGGAGCAACAGTGATGAGTGAAACGCTCATATTCAGAAATGACAAAGATATATGGCTTTTACCATGCTCCATGAATTGAATTATACGATGCAGGGCTGGCTGCTGGATTATATTCAGGTCTTACATATGGGCTAAAAGAGGCTCGTGGATCTCATGATTGGGTAAAGAAGCATCCCCATCTTATTCTCTCTTTTGTTTCATCCACAAATCATTGACATCTAATGTGAAGATTCCAAGAGCTAACAAAAATAATGTTTAGCCCTCAAGAACTGCAGCCAGGTTAAATGATTCCATTGTTGAACTTTACACACATTATTTGTTTTAACGGCATTGTCGTTGGGTGCAGACAAATAGTGCAGTGGCAGGGGCGATAACAGGGATGGCAGTAGCACTGACGTGTGATAATACTACCCACGAGCAGGTTCTGCATTGTGCCATTAGTGGAGCTGCTCTTTCCACTGCTGCAAACCTTCTAGACTTTTAAGAAAGATGATGAAGTGGAGTAATGTTTTAATTTATGGCTGGCAGGGGCAGGGTCAGGGTCTTTAGACTAATTTTGTAGAGCATGCTTTGTTGGAGCTTTCAACTATAAAGAACGTTATTTCTAAATAACAACTACATAGCTGTTTTGTTACTCGACAATTCAATAGCTGGTTTGGCATTTTCATTTCTGTAATTTCTACTACTCCAATAGAGCTCGTAGGCTACCTGTTAAACCATTCGCTTTGTTTAGCACTAAGTCACTCCAAATCATTTTTGACGATTTATGGGCACCCTCTCCATTTTCTCTCTCGATAAAAAGTTATATTATTGCATTCTCATTGACCTCTTCTCAAAATGGGAAGGCATTTTAACCCAAAAATATTATCTTTCTACAAAGATGGTGGAGAATACAAAAGCATTAATTTATATCTTGGCTCTCACAATAATAAGCGCCTTGTCACCCCACCATATATGCCTCAAAGACTAGCTTTTAGAGAAGCTTTTGTTGAATGTTGACATTAGGGGTTGATACAAGGGGGTCAGGCCCATAAATGATTGATATAGGGAAAGATTGTTCTTTGGCCCCTCCAGAAAATGAAAAATATTTTATTTAGTCCTTTGAAAATGAATACATGGTAAAATTGATATTGATATTATTTTGTAAGTTTAAATTTTTATACTTTTCAAAATTTGAAACTTCAATCTTAGCTCAAATAGTGCAAGTATATTTCTTAACTAAAATGACATGACATTTTTTTTTGTATTATGTGAAAGTAACAAATTAACATGACAATGTATATAATATTATTATTTTTTATAAGATTTTAAAAATAAGATAATTTAATTTAAAGAATTTAACTATAACTATTTGGGTTTTGGAATAAAATTTCAAAATTAAAAAAAAATATAATTAAAAAAATATAAAGATTAAAAAGGACTAAATCAAAGTGTAGGGATTAATTTCAGGGACTAATAAAAGAATTTGACATTACCTAAAAGGAGCCTTTAAATCATGGTTTCGTCGCAATTAGCTTAAATAAAGGGGAAAAGACGAAAATCCCATTCCCATTTCTCTTATTAATAGTAAAGTTATAAACTTTCCTCTTTGTCTTCGATTTGGATCCTTAGGCCACGAAGTTCAGGTACGCGTTAATTTTCTTCTCCTCTTTATCTTTTCTAATGTTTTATGCACTTAATATTTAGATTTATGTTCGTTAATTTCCCCCCAAAAGAATTCTCAGTTGAGGGTTAATAGGAAAGAAACAAGATTCAACCTTTTTTGTTCTGAAATTTAGGGTTTTGTGACTGTTTTTAAAGTCTCTTTTTTAAAAGTTTTTTGCAGAATTTTATTTTCTTTCGCATGTTTAAATTCCTTGTCTTTAGTCCATTGATTAGATTATTTGCTACTTCTGTTCTATTCGATTAAACAATTGAATGACATAACTGGGTATTTGAATATAGGGTGTTGAAGGATTTGGGTTGGGTTTAATTTATTCTCTTGGAGATTGGGTAATCTGCATATCGGCATAGTCTGGTTTATTTGTTGACATCTAAAAGATGTCAAGTAAGAAAGAAGAAAAAACTCAAGCTGCTGCCGACAGAATCAAGGCTGCTGCATTGACTGCTGCAAAAGGCCTCAGTCGAGCTCAGGCTGAAAGGGCAGCTGCTGCCGCAGCTCGAAATGTTAATGCTTATGGGCAAAAGGAAGAAGGGCCTAGCAGATGGCAGGAGAAGAGGGAAGCCAAGAGGCAGATGTATTTGATGAGCACAGAGAAGGCGGTGAGGTTAGGGGAAAGGAAAGACAAGGCATCAATGTCTACAATGGGTGCTTCACAGTGCCAAAAGTGTTTCCAAGCAGGGCATTGGACATACGAGTGCAAGAACGAACGGGTTTACATGTCACGACCCTCGAGAACTCAGCAGCTTAAGAACCCCAAACTCAGGATGAAACTTTCAATCTCTTATGATTTGGACATCCCAGATGTCAAGGATAAGAAGGATGAAAATAGGTCTAAGAAAAGCAAAAGGAAGTATCGGTCAGATTCTGGTTCTGGTAGTGATAGTGAGGCTTCAGTTTTTGAGACTGACAGTGGTGCCTCATCTGTAACGGGATCGGATTATTCTTCAGAAGGGAGTAGTACTGATTACAGCTCATCATCTGAGTCGGAGGAAGAGAGGAAGAGTCGGAGGAGGAAGAAGAAGCAGAAGCAAAAGAAGGGGAGGCGTAGAAGGTACAGCTCATCTTCTGAGTCTTCTGATTCAGACTCGGCTTCAGATTCCGATTCTGATGATCGGAGCAATCGAAGGAAGAGCTCGAGGAATAGCAGAAGGCGCTGAATGACAGAGGGCAGTACACATTCCCTTTTTTTTAATTCCAGATAATTCTATCATGTTACAAAAACACTGAAGCTTATGGTCTTACATACATGCTGAGGATCAAGCCCTAGAAAAATAAGTTTGCTAGATGTTTACATCCATTCTCTTTTCTCTTTCATAGTTTTTTTATGACATTATTGACAATAGTTGCCTGTAGTTTGCATTATCTCACTTGTTTATGGATGTTATGGAATGATTGTAGGTTGAAAATTCCTATTGTAAGGTTTAGGGTTCTATCTATGTGGCACCAGATTCTGTTATCCTAAATGCTACTGGGTGTTTATCAGTATTTTGCATCCCATAATTAGGTTTTGCTCTTTAGATGCATACTTGCAGGCCCAGTTCGTAGATATGTTTTGTGGTTGGGCACTATGTTCAGTCAAAATCATCTGCTCTAGTGTGTGTGTGTGTGAGAATTTTCCATCTTCTTGAGAACATGGTTGAACTATGATATTCGGATTCAGATATGCATGTTAGGTACGGATATGTTTTTGGACGTGGATATATTCAAAATTTCAAGGTTTTTCATATATACAGGCAGTTTTTGTAGGATCATGTTCTTGAGAAAAATGAAAAGTTCCCCTGAATGAATGGTTAGTGTTGCCATGCTTTATATGTATACTTGAGAAATATTGTGATTCATTTTTTTTATCAAGCCCAACTTTATGGGTATGTTAATAGTTTGGAATAGAACATAAAAGAAGGAAAATCACTTGCGATATTTTTCTTACACCATGCTTTTGGCAATTTCGGAGAAGTGGTGGGGGAAAACAGCAAAAGATGTGCAAGTCGATCTTAGTTCTAGTAATTAAGGTGAATTTTGATTTAAATCTGTTGAAATATGTGTTTATTTTTAAATTATTTTTTCATTAGTTTACTTTCTGATGAGATTTTGATGACATTGCTGGTTTCAAATGATGCGTACCATCCATTTCAATCATGTAACTTAGAAGAACCAATTTTTGAAGTTTCATAGTATGTGTGGTATCCATTTAAATAAAATAAAATAATTTAGGGTTTGTTTGTTTACATGTAAAAGATCCGTAAATATTTTTTGTATTTTTTTATGTTTGTTTGATCAACGGAAAATGATTTATAAGTTAACATAAAATAAACTATTTTTCTTGTAAAATAACTTACCCTTGTCATTTTTCGGAAAAGAATTCTTTTATAAGTAATTTTATTTTATATAAAAATTAACTTAAATCAAGCTTAATATTATTATATTGATAATAAATTTTATTTTAATTTTTAAAAATATTTAAATTTATTAAAATATTAATATAAAATATTTTACTTTTCAATATTACATATTTAATTATTTATATTTAGTCAAATAATTAATATAATTTATTATTTTAATAGATCATTTAATATTTCAATTTTATTTTAATAATAAAATTTTAAATAATAATTTTAAATAATATTCTTCACATATTATTGAAAATATTCAATATTAATATTTTAATAATAAATATTTATTACAATTATAAATATATTAATAATAAATGTTCTGTAGTATAAAAGTTAAAATATATCATAAGTCTATATATTCTTCATGAATTTGCAATTTAACCTCTGTATCTTTATTTTCAAGAATTTAGACCCTCTACTTTTCAGATTTGAAAATCAAGTTTAATTATGACATTGTGAATTTTTTTTTTGTTAATTTTGTTTATGTCATATTTTTAAATAAAAAAATTCTCATTTGGTAGTTATGTAACTAAAAAATGGCGTTGTAATAAACTTGAATTTAACAAAAATATTTTTAATACATGCAAAAACAATGTAAAATATAAATTTATAGATATAAAGTAAACTCAATTAAATAATAAAAAGATAAGAAAATCTCATATGTATGTTTGTTTAATTGAAAACAGTTTTTATAAAATATTTTTAAGAAATTTGTCAATCAACCAAAAATATTTTACACAGATTCATCTAAACACCAAAAAATATTAACATTTCTAGGACAGTAAGTCATTTTTTGGAAATTATTTTTCAAAAGCCATTTCCAGTGAAACAAACAGAGCCTTAGAAGAAAATAATTTTTGAAGTTTCTAATGTGTGGGTTTTAGCAGTTTCAAGTAGTTGATTTTAATGCACTAGAAATACATATTTAGGTGTTCATTTGTTTCGAGTTTCAGATGTTTGTCATAATATGAAGTTTGTACTTTTATTTGATAAAAATATTCTATCATATGAATTTTGTGTTAAAAGATATGAGGTCCCAAAGTTCAGTTTTTGAAGCTATTTTCATTGAAAGAATAAATATTTTTCATAGCCGAAATTGTTAATCCATAAAATCTGAACAGATTGCGATGATTTCTTATTTTATGGTTTTCAAAACTTAAGTTTTTGGTAATTGATTTTGACGAAACAAGTTTCTAAGTTTCAGTATTATATTTATTTTTAAATTCATGTTTTTATACTATTGAAATACCAACTAAATTTTGAGTTTGAACTATTCAAGTTAGCCAAACAGTTAAGAAGATTAGAATTTTAGAATTTTTATTTTTAATTATTTCGATTCAAATATATATTATTTGGTTGGAAACCATAGTAAACTGATTTTTATTAATCTATTGAATTTTCTTATAATATGTATGTATTTTATTAAATTTGATTTATTTACTTTCGAGGTGAAAGATAGTTTTGTACAGATGTGTCTAAATCTGTTAAGGAAATTGTCACACATTCGAAATGTCTTAGAATTATTATGGAAATGCATATCTTTTAAGCTTCTAAATTATTGATCCAATTTTGATTTTCAAGTTTCTTTCTTAAATTTTAGATTACTAGGAGATTTGTGAAAATCGTTACTCAAGTATCGATTCAATAAGCCGGTAAATAACTTAGAATTCCTTTAGTGTTAATTCTTAAAAAATCAATGCATTTCCAATTAAAAAAAATACCTAATTAAGGGAAATACCAATTACTTACTAAGTCTTTTAATATTTTTAAAATTTCTTTAAAATTTACTACATGCTACTCAGTAAGAGTACTTATTTTGATGTACATGTTTTTGAGTTTAATCAAGTTTGTTACTACTTAGTGCTACATCCCACAAATATGCAGCGTACGTGATATGCCTCATAATTACCATTCGTCCCATTAAAACATTACCAAGAGAGAAACCACAAAATCATTTCTCTTCTATTTAAATATATATACAATATTTGGTATTCCATTTTTTTAATCAAATTTGACACTTAAACTTAACACTTTTTAAAAAAAAAAAAATTTGTGCCTAAAATTAAACATTATGCAAATTACTCTAATATACTTGTAGTTTCATTTTTTAATGAGAGAGCAAAAATAATTAATGTATTGCTGATATGTGAGAAATGACATGATTCTTTTTTATATTTTAAATGTTCAATTACTTTTATTTTAAATTTTTTAATTTTACAAAATTAATTTCTTTTATTTTAGATTTTAAAACCTCATATTTTTTATTCAATATTCATTCGTTAAGCATAACTCAAAGAACAATTTTTGAACATACGTTTCCTTTTATAGTAGCGGCATTTTTGTGGAATTAAAGGCTTAATGAAGATTGAGTCATACTTTAAGCATGCGGTTTCTCTTAAATCATTCATGTCATTAAAAATTAAAGTAATCCCAATCCCAATGAAAAGTTAAAATTGAGCATATTATTTAGCAAAATAGAGTAAACTCCAAATAAATATAATCATTCTTGCAATTAAGTTTCATGTCATTTGCGATAGTGAGTCATGTATTAGTTATTTCTATCCTCTCATAAAAAACTAACACTGATAGTGTTTTAAGGTAATTTGAATAACATTTGATAAGTTTATATATTGAATTAGATAAAAGAAAACCTAAATATCAAATAATAATAAAAAAAGAGTATCAAATTAGAAAAAAAACGACTTTAGGTGCCAAACTAAAAAAATAAAAAAAAAATTGATGTACTAAATATTATATTAAGCGAAAAAAGAATCCGTACTTTTCTCTCAATTTCCAAAAGAACAAGAGCTTTCAAGAATTTTGAACAAAAAATATAAAAAGGTTCATATATAGAGTCAAACTTGACAAATTTATACTTACTTGATGTATTTTATCTTTTCGATCTAATTAATATATAAATTTGAAAATAGTAAGTACATATTTTAGGTATTTGAATAATATTATTGAAATACGAACGACCAATAGTATGACAATATGTAATTTCACATTTAAATACGTGACAAAAATATTTAATTTTTTTCACATATCAAAATATTAATGTCATATGTTATCATGTTATTGATTGTCAATATTATATTAACGCCTAAATTTATTTTAACAATTATTTAAAAAAAATGTAAAATTAAATTAAAATCTTTTCAAGTTTAAATTCCAATTAAAGTTGTAAGTTGATATATTTAAATTTTGTGGACGGCATAAAGGAAAGAGCCCGCCAAGCCAACTGGTCTGCCATTCTTGGTTCGTTTCTTTTCTGTTCGTAATCGAACAAAATGAGTACCATGAGATTTTGCCCCGAGTGGTGATCCCTTTCGCTTTTCGCTTTTCGCTTTCTTTCCCTTGCTTCCTTCACCTTTCTTTTCTTTCTTGTATTTCTTCCATTGATTTCTTATTTTTATTGATGAAGCAACAATCCTCTCTGCACCAAAGAAGACAGGGAACTGAAGATTCTCCCCTACGCCTGCCCCCTGCAAGTACGAGGTTCTTTTTCTTTTTCTACTTCTTTATTATCAATCGTGGGACTTAAAGTCTATACTGTTAAGGCCACTTTTGTTAGACAAAAGGTAAGATTTTTCTCTCCAAATAAGTAATACATTGCATGCCCCCTACCTTTTTTATCGTGTCTTTTTTCCTCATAGAGCAGAGAAGATATTGTTTGTAAGTTCGCTAACTCCAATATCTTATAACACGCATTGGAGCTCCAAATGCTACACCGCATGGCATTTGAGGAGGTTCTCGATTTAGGCTTTGGACAACTGACATTATCATTTTGGTTTATGCAGGAAGTGGCTGATAACAAATGCGTTTACAGAAATGAGGTGCATCACACCCCCGAGGAGTGCACTCAAATATTGCAGGATATGGCGGCCGATCCAACTCGTTCTCGGACTAAATCCGTCATTTGCGGAAAGTGTAATCACCGAGGAGCCGTATACTACCAGCCCAAGGTCAGCTTCCTACATGCTTGACTTCTATTATCTCTTCACACGATTGATACTGGATAAATGGATTTGACAGATAGCTAGAGTTTTCTTTGAACAAAAATGCATAGTGATTTTATTTATCTAATGCAACAACTTGGTTTTGTTTTGTGTTCAGCCGACTGCAAGAAGGGAGGAAGGTCTGAGAATGACTTTTGTGTGCTGTAATCCTAACTGCGGGCATCGGTGGAGAGTGAATGATATCGAGTTTCTCCGATTTCGTTGATGCTCCCACCTACTGATCAGTTTAATGTTTGTTTTCACATACTATTTTTACCATTACTTTTCTGTTACTGCATTCTCAAACATAAATTTTGTTCTCGGATACGTTAAAAACTGGTTCAATCTATAAAAACTTTAATTAAAAAAAAAAGTTAATTTTGAAACTTTTTTAATTTTTTAGTGACAATATTATTATATGATTAGATTTTAACATTTTTAATTTATATAAAATCTTAACAATTTAATCAAATAATATTTTATTTAATATTTATTATATTTAATCACTACTGCAAAATTAATTTTTAGCGGCGTTTTTTAGGCCTTTAGCGGCGCTTTTAAGCGCCACTAAAACTACTTGTGGCCCGCTAAAGGTCATGACCTTTAGCGGCGCTTTTCCCACAAACGCCGCTAAAGGCCATGACCTTTAGCGGCGCTTTCTCCACAAACGCCGCTAAAGGTTATGGCCTTTAGCGGCGCTTCTCCCACAAACGCCGCTAAAGGTGATGGTCTTTAGTGGCGCTTTCTCTACAAACGCCGCTAAAGGTCATGAAGTTTAAAAAATATATATTATAAAGGTCTTGAAAAATATAAAAAAATTAAAATTCATTATCAAAATATTGAGAAGAATAATGTCCATGATATAAATATAAAAATTTTCTATTAAAATTCATTATCAAATTAAAATAAAAATAAAAATATAGAATCAAAACTAAAATAAATAATAAAAATTAGATTAAATATAAATATAGAATCAAAATAATAAAGCACCAAACTTGTATACTGCCCACCATTATAAGTCGCTAAAAGCAAGAAAAACAAAATGACTTAATTCATGGAATTCACGAATGTTAACATTAGACATGAGTTTAAAACTTTGCCTTCGGAAGGATGTTCAAAACCAGAATCTACAATAGATCGAAGCAGCTCCGGTTTCAGCAGAAAGTCTCTGAATCCCGAACTGTGAATTCCAACATACCCCCTACACCACATAAAAAAGAACATTGCTTTACACTAAAACTAGCAGATTATATTAGAACATTATTTTCCTTAAAAATATGTATAAATTAAAATCAACTAAGGCTAAAATACCTGAGGAAGTGCTTTGACACAGCCGCGATAAGTATAAAGAACTGATGCCATCTACTTCCCATTCTGGATGAGTGTGTTCTGCCATGCCATCAAATACAAGATCAGAGACAAAAACAAAACACTAAAAAGTTTATCAAAATTTTGCAATTAACTTTAGACTCTAACTAGCTTGGGCAAAAAATAAGTATTTATGCATATAAGCAAAAAGGAGAAAAAATAAAATAAATTGACATACAAGCTGATTGAGAGCTTTTGTGTCCTCTGTAAGAGCAGAAAAGATAAGCAGAAGTAATCATGATGTGGTTCATATTTCTGTCCAACTTCAAAGTGGAGAACTTGAAGAACTTCTCCATGCTCTGTAGATTATGAAATTAGCCAACTCATCAAAAAGAAAAGAAAAACAATCAACCAAAAGAAAGAAGCAATAATTGGAAAAACAAGGACAATCCATTTAATTGCAAAAGAAAGAATGCTGACAAGTAAACCAGGAAGTTCATCTTACAATGCAACTGAACATTAGCATTTTGAATTCAAGCAACATATATCAACATTTTCAGTTTCATTTATGAATTTAAACAATGTTGAAAAACATTCAACTTTTGTGATAATTGATGGATAGAATGAAGATTCAGAGGTCTAGTGCTCTACCTTCCAATAGAGTGACGACTTGACATAAACAAACACAGAACTGGTAGGCCAATTTGCACAAATTTATATTAAGTAGTATTGTAAAATATCACACTTGGCAAGTGAACGATGACGGGGCAAAAGCAATGTTTCCTATTTCTTCTTCAAATTCTATTTGAGATTATACAAGGTATAGGGCTTATGGCTTAGGTGCTATCATATCTACTCTTCTCTTATCTTCCCAACCACAGGTTTAACAGGTCTTTTACCAACTTAATCTTAACATAAACATTGTCTTTAGATTGAGAAATGCAATTCACATGTACATTAAACATATGACATGTGGAGTTCATACGGTAAGCAAAGTAGTTTAAAGTAAAATTTGTTGTAATTTGTTTCTTCATGAAAAGTACAAAAGGCGTTTAAGAAAAACAAAATGAAAAATAAACTAGTTATTTTAGGTACATCTAACTATTGGAAATTTTGTACTGAGAAAGGAATTGTAAGAATAAACTCAACAGCACACACAAAAAAAAATCTATTACTCTGCACTAGGAATAAACAGGCTTCAAGCTGAATAGAAAACCTACAAGCCTAACTGCATTTAAGATAGAGGAAACACGTTACTGACATCTAAATCAATATAACCTCAGTGAACAAAATATAGAAAAAGGAGAAATTCAGCAACCTGATTACAAAGTGGTTCTAATTGCAAACTCTCCACTATGATTCGCCTTTTGACCTTAACTTTGTTAACTCGACCAAAATGTTCAATATTGCAATGTTGCTCAAACATGATAACCTATAAAATACAAGTAATATTTTATTAATATAACTAAATTATAATATTAAAATTAAAATACTAAATAACATTTTAATTTGAAAACAGAACTAAATCTATTAAAATTCTGAAAAATAAGAATTATATTATATATAACAATATTTATGTACGCGTAAATAAAAAATACTCAATGCCAAAAGTTCCAACTTCCTAATCTGGATCTCTTGCACGTTCAAATAAAAATATATATGTCAAACAAGAATTTCTGAAGAGGCTAAATTCAAAAATAATGCCAATGTAATAAAGGATTATGATATTACTGGATAGTTTTAGCATTGACAATGACTACATTTCTAAAATAGGATGGTTTCTCAATCATTTAGGTTGTTCCTTGTGAGCAAGTTTAGAGAGTTAAGAGGAAATAATTGACTGAGGGTGGATGAAAAGATGGCATTAAGCTAACCTTGTTAGTGTTTGAGTGGTAAGAACATAAAGTGGAGGATCAACAACACTCTCATCAATAAAAAGCAATGCTTTACCCTAAAAGACTAGCGTTGAATCATGGTATCTGAAAAAACTTAAAGAAATAGAAATGATTGTAAAGAAGCAGTGAATAAGAACCTTACATACTATGAATTTATATTCAATGCACTCTCTGTAAATGGTTATCAACATGGAAATGAAAGGAACCTTATATTAAACAAATGGTAAATTTTGAATTTTGGCAATTGAATCTTCATATCCTTATATGAAGTTTGGTCGGCAAATGAAAATGAAAGAAAACTAAAGCAACATGGTTCCAAAGGTAGAAAGCTATCTAATTTAATGTCTTCATGCACACATTTTTGGAAAAAGTTCACATCTCTTAGCTAGGTGGATATACTGGCAAGCTTGATAGATCACATGAATAAGGCTTTGTAGTGAAATACTGAAAATTAAAGATTTAAGAGGGTCACATCTCAGTTTTTTTTTTCAGATCGAGAGAAAAAGAGTAGTTAAATTTTATTTGGGGGATTTAGGGCGAGCGATTGATGAACCACACTGAAAAATCATAAGGTCCAAGCTTAAGACAATCCAATCTAACATCAATGGCAGTTATGATAGCTTAAGGCCCGATGGAAATGATAGCTCATTTAAGCTATGATATGCTTGCTTTCAAGTAAAAACAACAGCATCGCTTAAAAATAACGTTATAGTTTATGTTAAACTTAGGTAAGGTCAGATGCAAAGTAACACAAGGAGGGAAATATAAAACGAAACAAAAATGATTCAATATGGCTTGTTGATAAATAAAAATTAATCAAGATATTAAGCTACTTGACTTTTAAAAATTAGCATCATTAAGAAAGGATACTTACATTCGCCACGATGGTGTTTAACAACAAAAGCTTCAGTCATGGCTTCACGAATGCGACCACCTTGGAAACTCTCTTGTGCAACTTCAGAAGCAACGGTTTTTTACCTGCACTGCGCACTTGAGCTTCACCATTTGCACCATTAATCCACTTATCCTGCGTTATGCACCATTTTTTCTGTAATACAGTAAGTACATAAAAAACACATCATGGAACAACAAGACAATATAACCCTCAATC
The DNA here is from genome assembly GCA_025698465.1 of Gossypium longicalyx. Classification (NCBI taxonomy): domain Eukaryota; kingdom Viridiplantae; phylum Streptophyta; class Magnoliopsida; order Malvales; family Malvaceae; genus Gossypium; species Gossypium longicalyx. The sequence continues at coordinate 18,267,969 of CM047004.1, read as the reverse complement.
ACCTTTGCTTTCTTTGACAACTTGAAAGCCATTAAAATGAGTTACAGCATTAGAAATAAATAGTGCAGGCCATGCAGTAACAACAAAGTTCAATGACCATGAACAATACTATTTCAAAGAAAAAGTATCACATGAATCTGTCTATCATCCAAGAAAATCTTGAGAATCTGCCTAAACCCCATGACTGCTGTTCAATTTTATCATTATTGTCATCCCTTTCCCTCCCAGTCAAAATATCATTACCACCCTATTCTAATTCACGACTTTATGAGATTTTAATTCTAAAACAAAGCACAAGTTCTCTATACAATATGATTATTTAAAAATGATATAGCTAAATTTTTGTCTTTCACTTTTAGTCTCATTTCCAGAATCATTTTAGAATCATAGATAATTATCATCCTGCATTTTTGAGCCAATCACTATCATATTTATTATCAACTAATTTAAAGGCTTCATACACGATAAACATTATATGTCCAAATAAGATTCAGAACAGGGGGACACTACATGACTATTCCAAATTCTCAATGCAACCAGAAAGAAGTTAACCAAGTAGAAAAGGAGACCCACCTATTCTGGCTGCCTTCCAAAAAAAACCACGGAACCTGTCAAACAAGCATATTACACCAAATTAGCTCCGATTCTCAACACTTCCTACCAATAATTTCTGATTCCAAAGGAGAAGCTATAAATACTAGAAACAAAAACGTTAATATAACCAGTTTAGATACCAAAGAGAAAAGACAAAGAGGGCCAAGATTAACTGGAGTTATGCAACTTTAATTAATCTAAGCTCTTCATAGAGAAAGAAATCAAGAAGTTGAAGTTATCTAAGAAGATGCACATGATCAGAAAAAAGACAAAAAAGCCAAAAAAAAATTCTTGTTACGATTGAGAACTCTACTTCAAACTTCACCAATGCTAAACTTACAACTATATCATTGTGACTATATTTGTTGCCTTGCTAGTTGCCACCCAAAACAGTCCATTTAATTTACAAAATTGCATCAAACAAAATTAAGACATAAGACAATAAATTTGAATGCTCAAAGATGAAAGAAGGCAAAAATCAAAACCAGCCTAGATAGAAATCATCTGTTTTCCTTCTCTTTCTCTTTTAATTTATTTTTTTTTGCAATGGATGGAATATACAATAGAGGAAATCTAGCTCCACAAACATTTGGTTACAACATCAACTGCTCCAACATCCCCCATCTCAATAATTTCAGTTCAGCGTAGCTATTCCAAATTACAAATCTAACTCATCTATACAAACACCGGAAAAATAACTGCATGACTTAATCACATACAACTTGATCATTTATAGCTCATATACTAATAAAAATAAAATATAAAAAAAAAGATCATCAATGGATGAGATAAGTAATCGCCAGAGCAAGTAAAAGGAGAATGAAAGCAACTCCTTGATCAATGGCAGTACCATCCTTGGACGGAAGTGGTGCAGGCGATGAACCCATGCCTTAACCCCAGAAAAGAAAGCATACCTTTTCTACGACTTTCCTTTCCCTTGTAGGCCTATCACTACTAGGCGTCACTGGCTCTTTCTTTTCAGCCGAATCTCGACCAGATTTCCTAGAACTCCCCTTTCTACTACTACCTTTGACCTTTTTAGTCCCTTCATCTTCACTCTCTTCTTCTTCCTCTTCCCCCCTCTTCTCTTCCTCTTCTTCTTCTTCTTCTTCTTCTTCCTCGTTCTCCTTCTCTTCAACATCTATTTGTTTCTCCAAAACCGTAATAGATCGATAGAAAATGAGTAGCTATGGTGGATGAATTCAAATTTTGAGAGTAAAAAGGAAAAAGAAATAATACAAACTTGTATTTGGGGGATTTAGTTAACGAGCGGGTAACCAAAAAATAATTTTTTGGTGAGCGGGATTTTGCCTTTTTTTATAAAAAAAATAATGGCCTTTTGCGGCGTTTTCTAAAAAAACGCCGGTAATTCTCAGATTTTTTGCGGCGTTTTCACTAAAAACGCCACTATAGCTCAACTTTTTACGGCGTTTTACCTAAAAACGCCACTATTGCTCAATTTTAATTTTTTTTATTTTTAACATATTTTTTTCTATTTTTTTCTTTCAAAATTTTTGTGTTGAGATTATCATTTTTTGGATTTTTTTAAATTTTGAATATTGAACTTTTTAACTGAAATATGGACTAAAATTTTAAATTTTAAATATTAAATATTTAAGTTTTTTATTTTTGATTTAATCATAGAGATTTTAAAAAATAAATACATCAATATATTTTTATATTGAATAAATATAAATATTTATGTATGCAATATATAAATATAAAATGATGTTATATCAATAATTGTGTTAATAATTTATAATAACTAGATTAAATTAAAGTTCATATATACAATTGCACCCTGATCCCCATATTTATCCCTAAACACTAAACACTAAACCCTAAACCATAAGTCTTAAACCATATTTATCATATAAATTAAAAAATACTAATTAATCTAAATCCTAAACTCCTAATCACTAAACCATAAATCCTAAAACATAAACCCTAAATCATGGACCCCTAACCCTTAACCCTTAACCCATAACCCCTAACACATAAACCTTAAACCCCAACCCTTAAACCACACTTGAATCATAATCCCTAAACCTTAAAATAGTAACTCATAAACATTAAACCCTTAACCATATACCGTAAACCCTAAACTATAATGATAATTAATTCAATATTTTAAAATCAATACTATCTCTTTTACAATTATATAAGAAAATATTTAACATATAAATTAAAAAATAATTAGTCATATACCAAAAATAATTACGGGGTATTGACTGGAAGGCTGGTGGGAGGGGTGAATCTTGGGGATTTCAAATCGGGGAAAAATCGTTAGGGATTTGGGATGTCGAATTCAGGAATGGGTGATAATACTTTAGGGATTTAGGATGAGGAAAAAGGGGGAAATAGAAATGGGGAAAAACGGGGAAAATGATAGATGGGATTACAGGATATTGACTAGAAGGCCGGTGGGAGGGGTGAATCTTGGCGGTGGGAGGATTTAGGGTTTTAAGGGATATAGTTTAGGATTTAAGGTTTTTAGGGTTTAGGGGTTTACTTTTTTAGGGGTTATAGATTAGTGTTTATGATATTTTTTTGGGTTTAGGATTTTAGGGGTTATATGACTTTTAGTGGCGTTTTATAAAAAGCGCCGCTAATGCTCTGGTTTTTAGCAGCATTTTACAAAAAAAGCGCCACTAATGCTCTGGCTTTTAGCGGCGTTTTACAAAAAGCGCCGCTAATGCTCTGGCTTTTAGCGGCGTTTTACCAAAAGCGCCGCTAATGCTCTAGCTTTTAGTGGCGTTTTTGGTAAAACGCCACTATTGCTCTGTGTTTTATGATTTTTGCGGCGTTTTTTGATAAAACGCCGCTAAAGCCCTATTTTCCTGAATGTTTTTGTTTAATAATTAAATTAAGTTTTTAAGATTAATCTTTATTTTTTAAGTATCATTCAATCGATAACAAAAGACGTGAAAAGAAAATTCAAAGACTGCAATTTCTCTTGTAATCTTTCCATTGTGATAGAGACATATGTGGAATGTGTAAGTCGCAGATTTGATTTAAGGCTCTAGGCAAATGAAAGAGAACTTGAAGTTCGACTTAATTTGAAACACAAACATTCCAAGTTAGATGTAATAGATAAAGGGCAACAGATAAAAGTACTAAGAAATTGAGAGAATAAGAACAAGAAAATTAAATAAAAATTAGGGTTCTTGAAGAGTCTTAAGTCGGTTTTATGAAAGGGATGAGATCCAATTGAATTAAAGCTGTCAAGAGGTGAAAACAATTGATTAAGAACAAGTTTGATTGATTAAGTAATTAAACCGAATAAAATCACAAGAAAAGAAGAAAGAGTGGTTGTTCTTGCTTGAAAAAAAGCTATCGAACTCAAATCTAAACAAGAAAAAACATATTAGTATTTGATTAAATTGAATGAAAAAACAAAAAAACCAAACAAAAAGGAAAGAAAGAGGCAACCAGGGAGTCCAAGAACGAGTAGGCTAGGGTTTCTTGGACTATAAGAAATCATTTTTGAACCAAAAGAAGACCTCGAACCAGCTAAAATAAAACTATTTTGTAATCAAAGCATTCGACACAAGAAAAAAAAAAGAGGAGATCTCTTCTCTTCTTTTTGAGTGATTCTTGATATATCAAGATGGGTGAATGTCTTTTATTGGTTGTTTATGGCCCGACAATAAATCAAATAAAAGATTAGAAACAAATAAACAAGAACAGAGAAAAGATGGAAAAAGGAAGAAGATGGGGTGATAGTATCATAAGGAGCCTTAAAATTATAGAAAACTATAACTCCCTTCAAACTGACTCTAAGAAAATATTCTTGAAGAAATAAAACCTAAGTGCTAACTAATCTCCTTAAATTTAGAATTTTGATAAGTATGCCAACATGACAACCAACTAACTAATTAACATGTTAAAAATTTTCTAAGTGTGAAATTTTATGCGAAATTCGGTAAGGGTCTAAATGAGTTCCATGGGCCAAAACTTACATATTGATCCACTTATTTAATAAAAGTTGAGATTTAAAAAGAATTAGAAATTAGGCCACTTTCACAATTTCACCAATAATTCAAGTAAGTCCTTATCCAAACTTCATATTGGACTTGTTGACATCCCAAAGGGTCAATTTCCAAGATTTTGGACTTTTAATCTGTTTGTTCTCGAAATCGGTTTGTTTAAACTTGTAAGTGTAATCCACTGGGCAACAACTTCATAATTCAGTTTCTTAGACAAAGAATTCTAAGATTTCAAATCTTGATTTTCTTTATTCTTGAAATCACCCAAAACATCAAAGTTTGACCAAGTAATTTTATACATAAATTTTAATTTAGTGCAATTATACACATGATACTTGAATTGGAGTTTATGTGTACATATGAAATTTTGATTTTGAGTTAATTGTATACATTTAAAGAAATGAATATATATATTTATTTTCATATTAGATTAATATAATTTTTTTACATATGCAATATATCAACATAAAATAGTACTAATTCGAAAATATTATTAGTAATCTATGTAAATTAAATTAAATAAAAATTTTATGTATAAAATTACATAAAATTAAAATTTATATATGACATTACATATTATATCAAAGTTCATATATAATTTTGATATTTATCACTTTTAATTATTAGTAAACGTATTAATTTGATTTTTTATTCAATCCATTTTTCGGAAAAGGTTCTTTTCCTAGGTTAGCCCAACTCATGAATTTAGTCGGCCATGTTTGTCTGTTTCAAGGCTAAAATTAAATTTCAAAAAATATATATTATAATATAATATATAAAAGTATGAGTTTGAAAAAAAATTGAACTCAAGCAATATCTTTCTTTTTATTATATTATTAAATTTACATTTAAAAATAGTAATATTTAATTTAAAATTATTAGTTAAAAATTTAAATTAAATAAAAGTTATGATAATTATATATTTATAAATAATTATAATTTAATAGAAGATATATATTTAAAAATAATTAGAAAATTCTAAGCATAAAATATATAAAAAAGTTGAGTTAATTTTATTTTTAAAAAAATATTAATTTTATTGATGTAAAATAGAGTTATTATTCGAATAGAATTCTAAACATATTAATTATGGCTTAATTAATATTAGAGTTGTATTAATTAAGTAAAGAAAAAACTATGTTAAATATGTTGAAAATGCTTTAATTATTATTTGAGGAATGTCTATCATAACATTTTGAATTGATAAGTTAATAAATTTTAATTATATTTAATAATTTAGATAAAAATATTATTTTACCTTAATTACTATAATTAAAAACAAAATATTTAAAAATATAATTAAATATTAAATGCGTAAAATTACGTGTAAAGGTTAGAATTTTTAAGGGTAAATTATACCTTAGGTCACTCAATTATTGTGCATTTTCTTTTTTGATCATCCAACTATCAATTTGTTTTAATGTACCAAATATTGCCCCTTCGATCTTTTTTTTGTCATCCAACTATCAATTTTTTTTTTAATTTGGTCACCCAACTAATCAAGATTGTTTTTTGTTGTCCATTTTCGCTAGGTGCCGTTAAATCTCTTACGAGAGGTGACGTGGCAGTTAAAAATTAGTATAATAAAAAATTTAGCCTTCAACTTTTATATATTATATCAATTTAGTCATATTTTTTTAAAAATTAATCCTCAAAATTTATAAATGATCTCAATTTAAGGCTAGTTTGGTAATGCTTTTGAAAAGTGTTGTGGAAAAGTACTTTTGAGAAATAAAATGTCAATTTTAGACATGTTATTATCAAGTAAAAAATATGCATTTAAATAATATTTAAATTAATTAATATTATTATATTTTAGTAAGAATATAAAAAAATTGTTATAATTTGTTGTTGATATTTTAATATCTGAAATATAAATTTTAAATATTTTTAAGCAATAAATATTAATCATTTATAAAATTTAATTAGAATATATAAACTATATTTTAAATATTTATATACAACCATTAAATGTTTGTAATTAGTATTTTAAAAAATATTTTTTATTTTTAATTAATGATTTTAACTCATTTGTAATTAAGCACCAAGAAAAAAAAAAGAAAAGTAACATTTATTGGAGAGGTGAAAAAGTAATTAAATGCCAAAAGTGATTTTGGGAGAGAAAAAGCTAAAAATTTTAACTTCTCTTTTTCAAAAGTGTTTTTCAAAAACAATTCTGAAAAGTAAAAAATTTCAGCAAAAAATAACTTATTTAACATAACTTTTCTTTCAAAAGTGCTTTTGGAGCCCAAAGTATTCTTTTAAGCACTACTAAACAGGCCATTAATTATCAAAATTTACCTTTTTCTTCCTCTTCCGCTTCCCATACCCGAACCATCGTTGCCTACACCTCCTCCTATCAAGTGACAATAGCAGAGATACTGAATACAAATTCAGTTGATATAAGGAAAAGTCTAAGTAGGGGGTTCAAACTTCGGTTAAGACTGAATTAACTGATTGAATCGATCTAATTCAGTTAATTGGTCAGCGGTCAAACTTAGTTCGGTCGGAGGTCGATTAATGGTTTTTTGAAATTTCGGTTATCGATTAATTTAGTTCGAAATCGGGTAATTAATCGAATTAACCAAACTTAATAATTAATATTATGTGTTAATTATGTGTTAATTTTAAGACTTATGTAATGTTTCAAGACATAAAATTTCGGTTAATTCCGTTAACTTTCGAGACAAAAACATATATTTCAGTTAATTTCAATGTATTTTTTGATAAGTTTTATGCTTCTTTTAACTAAAAGATAAAAATATATAAATTTTGGTTTATTCGGTTAATCAAAATATTTTAGTTTAATTAAATTTTTAAAAAAAATTCAATTCAATTAACAATTAAAAGATTATATAATTTAATTAATTCAATTAATGTTAATCTAATTCGGTTAATAATAATTTAAACAGTAAATATTGGAGAGGAAGTGACATTATACCCAACCTAACTCTGCCAATGCCATTGAAAACTTAAGAACCCGAGGCTCTCCGGTGCTTTAACTCTTTCACCAATTCCATGCAATGGAGAGCAGTTTTACCATGAGATTCCGATCTTCCTCACTGCTTGGCAGACTTGGCATATAGTTTTGATCACACGACACAAAAGGTATGCTATATGATAGGATATAAATAAATTAAAATTTTTAGGACAAGGTGGAGACAATAATGGTAGCGGAGAAGGTGATAAATTTTGAGGATCAAATTAAGATTATTTATAAATTTTGAAAGTTACTTTTTTTAAAATTATGATTAAATTAATATAATATGTAAAAGTTGATAACTAAATTTAACTATACAAATTTTTTAGTTGCCACGTCACTCTCCTAGATATTTAATAACACCTAATTGAAATAGAACAAAAAAATAATCTTAATTAGTTGTGTGACTAAATTTTAAAAAAATATAATAGTTGAGTGACAAAAAAAATATTTAGATGACCAAATTTAAAAAATGAATAGTCTGGTGACCAAAAAAAAAAGGGCAACAATTAGATGACCTTTATTGAGTGTTTAGTATTACTGTCAAAAAATACTTTTGAAAAAAATGTCCATTTTAGACATGTTATTATCAAGTAACAAATATGCATTTAAATAATATTTAAATGAGTTAATATTATTATATTTTAGTAAGAATATAAAAAATTATTATAATTTCTTGATAATATTTTAATATATATAAAATACAAATTTTAAATATTTTTAAGCAATAAATATTAATTATTTATAAAATTTAATTAGAATATATAAACTATATTTTAAATATTTAAATATAACTATTAAATATTTGTAATTAGTATTTTAAAAAATATTTTTATTTTTAATTAATGATTTTAACACATTTATAATTAAGTATTAAAATAAAAAAAGAAAAGTACTATATTATTGGAGGGGTAAAAAAATAATTAAACACTAAAAATACTTTTAAAAAAAAAAAACTAAATTTTTTTTTTCAGGAATGCTTTTTAAAAACACTCTAAAAAGCTAAAAATTTCAAAAAAAATAACTTGTTCTGCTTAAAAGTGCATAGTGTAGTTGATGGTATTTTAAAGAAGGAAGTTACAGAAACCAAAAGAAACAAAAAGACTAATACCTATACTCCAATAACATACTGCCACGTCTTCTAACATGCATCACATGACGTGTCAAGTCAACAACTCAACTCCGAACTCTTCTTTCTCGAACTCTTCCTTTCTCTCCATTCAATAAATAAAAATCTACTCTCTGTCCCTGGTTCTCTCTCTCTCTCTCTTCTTCTTCTTCTTCTTCTTTCTTCAAACACTCGAAAATACGTATTTAAATACGTACGGACGGGTTACTCAGCAGATCGAAACGGAGGTGGTAGCGGCGGCGGCAGTTTGATATTTGATTAGATCGTGATCCAAATGGCTGAGGACAAGTATAACCTCAAGAATCCGGCGGTGAAGAGGATATTACAAGAGGTCAAGGAGATGCAATCCAATCCTTCTGATGATTTCACGAGCCTCCCTCTTGAGGTCTGTTTTTCCCCTCAAATCTTAAAATTTTAGGGCTTTTTTGAGTTCCTATTTGATGAGTAAGGTTCTGGATGGAACGTGGGTAGTACATTAAGAGGCAAATTGTTTGTTGGTTTATGAGATTATTGTGGTTTTTCATGAAAAAAAATGGGTTTTCTTTTCTTGGTTTTCAGGAGAATATATTTGAATGGCAATTTGCAATTAGGGGTCCCAGGGATTCTGAATTTGAGGGAGGGATTTATCATGGAAGGATCCAATTGCCTGCTGAGTATCCATTTAAGCCCCCTTCATTTATGTTGCTGACTGTAAGCGCTCACTTTATACATATATCTTTTGTGTTGGTAATTATCTAATTTGATGTCCTAATTTGCCTGTCCGTATGTTTCAGCCAAATGGGCGTTTTGAAACCCAGACGAAAATTTGCTTAAGTATATCGAATCACCACCCGGAGCATTGGCAGCCATCTTGGAGTGGTGAGTATTATCATTTACCTTGAATGAAAAGGCATAGCGAATTTTGATATAAATTGCATATAAAATCCAGATATTGTGTATAATGAAGTAGTATTTTGTGTTGTAATGTTGATTCCACTGCTATTTGATGAAGCTTTTTGAAAGCATTCACAAAAGTTCAAGTTGCAACTAGTGAATTGATATGGTTTTCTTTTTTTGGTTCATAAAATCCGGATAACAGCACCTTATCTTCCTTTAATAACCTCCATGGCCTTCTTAGTAATTTTCTTTGCCACCAAAACGATCAGCTCTAATGGTTCCATTCATTGATCAGCAATACAAAACTTCATGAACAAAGAACAGTCCCTAATTGCAGGCAAAGGTGTCTCCAACTCCATTAGGCAACGCCACAAGAGCCCTCCAATATAATTTCTTCTTGATCTGAATCTCATTTGTATTTACTTATCACTAAATAAAAGCCAAACAAAAACACATACATTTGGACTTTTAATTCACCAAATCGATCTGTGGTCTTTTCTTTGTAGTTCTTTCGTACTTTGTTGAATGAGGTGATAGGCTGACCTAGCCGAGAAGCAACCATTTCTCTCACCCTTCCAAATCTTTAAACAATATAGTTACATTGGTACTACTTCGTGTCCCTTCATTCTGACATGTCATTAATCTGAGTTTCCTCTTTATCTGTATTTTGGATTGGATTTGGAACCAAAAGATTTTGTGTGAACAGCTGATACTTTGTTGGTTAAAAGGTTTAATTAGTGAAACTTGAGAAATGACATGTTGGGAATCTCGTATGAGATGACTGAAACGCATCTTAATGCCTGAAAGTTCGATTCCCCAATTTTAATGAAATACAAGATGCTCATTGAATGATAAGAAACTAGTTACAACTTTGAATATTGAAGGAATATGTGTACATTCTCTTCTAGCTCAAACAAAATCTAGATAAAACCTGGCTAATCTGGCTGTTGGTGTTGATAGTGCGGACCGCTCTAGTGGCACTGATAGCTTTCATGCCCACCAACCCAAATGGTGCTTTAGGTTCTCTAGATTATAAGAAGGAAGAACGACGTGCTCTTGCCATCAAATCTCGTGAATCTCCACCCAAATATGGGAATCCTGAACGCCAAAAACTTATTGATGAGGTATGTTCTGCATAAATTATTGCCTATAAGGTAATTTTGGTTTCCTTTTAATGAAACTTTTGATGGCACAGATACATGAATATATGTTAAGCAAGACACCCCCTGTCCCTCAACTCAGCCCTTCACAGGCCTTGGAAGAGCACCCTACTAACAGTGACGGAGAAGCTGAGGCTAATCAGCAGGATTCCGCTAACATGGTTGCTGGGAATGGGCTACCGAACCCAGTAGTAGGTGACAGGGCTGTCGAAGAAGAGCCTCTGGTTCTGGCCAATGCTAATCCAGGTACTGCTGAAATGGGAGTGAGGGCTGCAAGAGAGATTCCTGCCCGGGAACCAAGTAATCAGCCACTGCAAAGGCCAGAGATGAGGGTTCAAAGATCTGCCGATGACCGCTTGTTTACATGGGCTGCCGTTGGACTTACGATAGCAATTTTGGTTCTTTTGTTCAAGAAGTTCATGAAATCCAGCGGACATGGTGCTCTTTTTATGGATGGTTCGTAGTTCTCGCCTCAAGGATCTAGGTTGACCTGTACTCGCTTTGCCGTATTAGTTCAACAAGAAGTAAGAAACCCTTCAAAGACATTTATTTACATCTATAATGAATCAATCTGTAATATATTATACCAGCTTGATAAGTATCAGCTACTGTAATTAACAGTATGTGTCAGCAATCAATTACCATATATATATGCAAGCATGATAAAAATACTTATGTAAGTTTTGATTATTCAATTCCTGGTGAAACTCTTTTTAGATGTTCTGTTCCAACTATCTAAATACGATGGTTTCAGTAGTTTGCGAAGTTATGCTTTGATTGATGTAGAAAAGCATGATGCAATAAGCAGTGGAGTTTTTAGTTCATTGGCACGGAGGAATGCAACCATGGATGAAAAACTCAAGACTGGTTGAAATGATAATGGCTAGTTTGGTTTGGTGAATTAATTATATAAATTGAATCGTATGATTGGAGAACCAAACGGAAATTCGTAAAATATCGGAACCAAACGGGAGCAATTGCTAGAAAAAGGTAAAACTGAATTTTTTAAATTAATTTTGATTTTTTTTTCATTATGTTATTTGTTTTTTAAAAAAAATTAGTTTCAACTTTTAATGGTGAATACATGTAGGAATGGAGGTTAAATAAATGCCTTTTCTTTTTGGCGTATTGATGAAAATGACCTAAATGACTTTAGTTCTTTTGGGAAATTTCATTTTTTTTGTTTTTGTTTTTTTGAGCAATTTTGCTCTCAATGTTTCAATTTTAGTCAAATTTCTTGTTTTCAAAAGAAATTAAATGCAAAAAACCTTCAATCGTTGAACAACGCTCCCGGATGAACATTTCCCTAATTTCAAAGAAAAATTCTAAAGCACGGATGAACATTTCTCTAATTTAAAATAACAATTTTAAAGATTCCTAACTCTGCTAATTTAGAAATTTTCTAATTCCGTGTCAAATATTATTTTATAAAAAATTTTAATATTCAAAACGACTCTATTTCAGCCATGTAGGTTCATATGCTATCGAGTATTTTGAAATTTGATTATGGAGTTAATGGAAGTGAAGGCTCATTTTAATTAACTTTGATGTTGTATGAACTTTTGACTAAGCATGCACCGTGTTTTCTTGGTTTTGGGCTTGCAAATGAATGATCGCTAGGCATGTTTTGGATTTTGACAAATAGCACTTACCTCTCAAGATTCATTGGTCAAAATACTCAAATTCTGCTTCAAAGATCCAATGTCTCAAGATATAAACATCACAATGCTGAAATTTTGTTATAAGAACCCAATGTCTCAAGACATTTTTGCCGCACTTTTAAGATGTGCTTTTAAACTTGGAAATGTTTTCGAATGATGCCACACGTTTTCATTTCATAATGTAATTTTGGAAAGGGTCTAAAATGACTTTTAAGACTTCAAAAATATTAGGAAACGTTGTGAAATTTGGTAGTTAATTTTTACTTTGGATTTAATACCCTCTCATTCCATTCCACTTTGAAAAGTTACTTTTTTGACCATTCATGTAACACCTCATTACCTGGCCTGATTGTCTGATTTAAGTTACAAGGTGTCGCATTTGTTGTAGGAACAACTGCGATCATTTACAATCAATTTATACTATTAGATGATTAAATTCAACCAAAACATGCATTCAATACGATATACAATCATTTTTGGGTCTTACATGAGCTTACGAAAGCCCTAAAGCTAACTCGAGATAGAAATAGGACCAAATTGTAAAGAATTCAAATTACAACGTTCATATCTCATTGTGACAACGTTCGAATGATGTCATCGCGTCACATATTGTTTCTACAAATTCTATTCAATTCAACTTGCAATTTTCCAAGCAAAGGATAATACACACCCACACCTAAGATTAGTCAATATAAGCAGCCTCAAACACCAATTCATGCACTTCAACACTAGAGGTGATCATGGGCCGAGTCAGGCCTAAACAAAATTTTAGGCCTGTTTTCTAGGCCCGAGCTTGTCCCGGTCCAAAATATGGGCCTAAAATTTTATCCAATCCCGGCTTGAAATATGATTGCTAAGCCCAAGCCCGACCCATATTATTATTTTTAGATTATTTTATTAAATAAGTAATTTTTAAAATATAATAAATCAAATACATTTAAAAATATAAAAACAAATATTAAAATAATAAACAAATAAAAAATGATACTAAAACAATTCTTAAAACAATACACAAATAGAAAATACAATAAAAAGTGGTTATATTAAAATAGTAACAAGTTAGAAAAAAAAAAAAAAAAAAAGTTCTACAATATCCAAATAATATTAAAAACGAGAACGGAACAACATAATAAATAGCTGCGAAACAATAATAAAACACCACAAAAAGTAGCATCAAAACAACATCAAAACAACACCAAACAACACAAAAAACAACACTAAAACAATACAAAAAATAGCACCACCAACAACACCAAAAACTTGCAAAATATAATCAACCAACCAAAATATCTATATATTAACCAATCAACATATTTAATTTTATAACAAATTATAAATTGTAAGCTAAATTAAATTCTCAACAATTAGAAAGGTAACCTAAAAAGCAATCGAAGAAATATCATCCTTAGGGGTGAGCGTTCAATAGAATCGAATCGAATCGAATCGAATCGAATCGAATGAAAGAATTTTGAGTTAATCGATTTGACGAATCATATTTTATCATCCTAATCCGATTTGAAATTTTCTCGAATCGGGTAGAAGGGGGTAAGATGGGAGGAGAGCAAAAGTTATGGGTGGAAAGTGAAAGGGAGTAAAAGTTTTAGGAGGAAAGTAAAGAGGTTTAAGAGTTTGGGGTAATAATGTAAATTATTATGGTTTGATATTCGGTTTATTCGAATTATTCGAGTTATTCGAATTCGAAAACCAAATTCGATTTGAACTCGAAATTCAAAAAAAATTCAAGTTGAATCGAATAACTCGATTAATTTGAATAAATCGATTTGTTTAACTCAAAATTCAATTTTTTTTGATTTTTTCGAGTCGAATTGAGTTTTGCTCACCCCTAATCATCCTCATCATCACCATAATTCTTGCAATCAATTTCTAACATGAAATAAGAATAAATAATTACATAATCAAATTGATAAAAATGTTATAAAATTACACCAACAAAACGAGAATAATAATTACCCATTGAAAATCCCTTAGCTCACATCCAATCATTAAAGCAAACAACGACTTGAATCGTTTTTGGCTTAAGTGAACTCCCTAAAGGTGTGATAACTTTCTTACGCATGCTAAAAGCCAACTTGGAAGCTACAGTCGATATTGGAATTGCCAAAAGATCACGAGCCAATAATGAAAGCTCATTATATCGAACTGAACTTTTGCTCCAATAATCCAAAACATCTATTTGACTATTCAACTCAAGCTTCGGTTCTTCCAAATAAATGTCCATTTGTGACTTTTCACTCTTAGTGCTAGATTAATTTAAAATACCATTTTTAATCATCACTCTTATTAAGATCTCCCCAAAAATAGCACTATTAACATCGTGTTGATGCAAACTAGAATCAACAGGATTATTATCCGAAACATTAGAACTCCTAGCCAAAGAGAAAGATGTGGATTTGGATTTCTTAACATACTCATCAAACAAAAGTCTAAGATTGCTAAGAATGGTTTCAACAAAATCTGATCATGAATACCATAGATTGTAATAAAGCAATACTGCACATAATTTAACTTGTAATGAGGATCGAAAATTGCAGCACATGACAATATCAACGAATACTCAGCCCAATATTTATTAAATTTTTCTTACATTTGCTTAACCATTGGAGTTAAAAAAGAATGAGGACCTTTAACTATATCAAGCAAGACCTTGTGAACCTTCAAAACCTCTTTAAAATAAAGATTAGCCATTGGATAATTATAATAAAAAAAAACACAAGTCACATCATAAAAGACTTTAAAAAATTTGCAAAGAATAGCAACATTTCTCCACTTCTCATTAGAAAGTGCAAATATTTGATAATCTTTATCCCGTTGGCCCTAATAATCTAGCACATCTTTATGGTAAAGAGAAGATTCAAACATCAAATAAGTAGAATTCTATCACACACACATTTTGGCGCAACTTTTTGGTCACATTCAAATGAAAACTTTTGTCGGTCACATCATAAAATCTTTTCCTACGAATTCCTGACTTTTTTATGTACTTAATTCCATTTCGAATCTTATCAACAATATCATCAACAAGTTTCAAACCAGCTTTAACTATAAGATTCAATGTATGTGCACAACATCTAACTTGAAAAAAAAGAACCATCACACAAAATAGCTTGGCTCACACGAAAACGATTTTTAAGATAAGAAACCATAACATCATTATAAGAAGCATTATCCAATGTGATGCTAAAATTTTCTTGTTTATACCTCATTGAGATAAACATAAAAAAAGCTCATCTGCTCTGTTCAAACCATCATACGGAGAAAATAAAGCTCTAAACCTTATGATTCTCTTTTGTAGCTTCCAATCTTTGTCAACCCAATGAGTAGTAATGTAAATATATTCATCATTAGTATGCTCTGAGCTCCAATTATCGAAAGTTAGACAATTTAAACCAGCTGCTTTAGCCAACTCTTCTTTAATATGATCTCTCTCTTTTGCATAATACATTAGGACATCTCTAGCAGCTGTATGTCTACTTATATTCTTAAAATTAGGACTAGCAATTCTCATCATGCATCTACATCTCGGTTCTTCAATTGTCCTCAATGAATGCTTGCCACACATAAGAAAAGTAGAAACAGCTTGACGAAACTCATCAACATCAAACTTGTAGTTTTTTATAGATGAACCACATTCTAAGGATGGTTGAGTGGCTATGGTGTATTGAGTGATGTCCTTAATAACTTTTTTCAAACAGCTATTTAGATGACATCTTAAATGAGAGGTTCATCTTTGTTCTCACCTTCAAGTTTTGTCATTTCATCTCACGCCTTTGAAGTGGTAGACTTTTGATGTTTGGGAGCACTTTCATATTCATTAAACCTATCCTCCACAGATATAGGAGTGTTTGAACTAGCCATAGTCATAAAAACTCAAGTTCTGAAATCCAAATAAACCAAATGATTATATAATTGTTTAACAATTGTAATTTTCATCTTGGTTGTAAAGAGAATGATTGGGAAAAAACATTGACAATAAAAGCTCGATCATATTATAGAAACAATCATTTACCACATATATAAAAAACCCTTTAACAAATAAGTTTACTAATTAATAAAATTAAATTATAAAAATAAGATTAACTCAACTTGACATGAAGCAATTTTTAAGCTAAAAAAAAACTAGTTAAAACATGTGAACAATTTTCTTTTTAGACAACCGTAGATGCCAAGTATGAGTTGAAACAAAAAATTCATCAAATAAGTGATGAACCATAATATTATACACAAATTCATCAAAATTTGATACCCTTCCATTAGAACATTGTTTAGTTTAAATTAATTCACTAATATTATACACAAATTGTAAATTTAATTCATTTTAAGTTTCAATACTTATCAAATTTTAGAATTTAATTCCTTATACAAATTAATCCATTAACAAGAATTTAATGAATAATATGTAAAAATAATGACCTTACATATAATAATAATTTTACTGCATAAAATTTTGAAAATAACAACTTAATAAATAAATTTATTATTTGATAAGAATTTTTTTTTAAAAAATTGATAAATATAAATAAAAATACGTACAAAATTAAATCCACAACCTTCACATTTAAATTTTAATTTAAATAAAGATAAACCAAATGAATCGAATTATTCAATTAGTGCATTTGAAGTACGTCGTCTCCATATTATTTAAAAATCAACAACAATCCTATTGATAAAATTGAAACATTGTGCCTCAACAAAATAAAGTGGAGCCAAATGCATAAAGATTTAAGACATTATTCTAGGCAGAACACTTAAGAATATCCTTGACGACCACCATCGGTACTAAAACTATCAAACAACAACACAGATGTAAAAAGCTCCATTCACCATATTACTCACTGGAAAACGGTTTAATGGAATAACATGCAACATCACAAGTTGCTGGCATATCCTAAGCTTAAAGCTACAACAAAACCAGATCATGAAGGCATAACACAACCCTCCAGCCATTGTTCTGCATTTCAAATACTTCACCAATACCACAATTGCCACTTCAAGCGTGTATTCCTTCATCCAATGCCATTTCAACCACTCATCATTCCCAACTTCATATTTAGCAAATCTATTATGTATAAGCTTTTAACTAGTTTTTAATTAGGGAAAAAGATGCACTTTAGGTCTATATAATAAAGCTTAGAATCTACAATCTCTAAAGTGCAGTCTAGTTTATCTATGAAACATGCAATTTCTTTATTAGTCAATATGCATTATTTCTTTATTAGTCTAGCTTCCAGCATGGGATGCTAAGTCCCATCATCCTTTAAAGCAAGCAAACAACTTCAAGAAAATAATTTTACAAGCTCAAGAAAGCAAACATGTTTTATCAACACAAACATGTTTTAGTAAACAAGTTTAAAAAAAATAGAACACAAATGGGGATTTTTTTGGATGAAATTAGAAGACATCTGATATTGCTAGAGATTGATCGGCGGCACAATAGGACGACAATGGCTGGAGAGGAGAAGGTGATGAGCCGACGACAGTGGTGAATACAACAATAAAAGAAGCAACAGTAGTATAGAGGAAAAGAAATTAGGGATTAGAAACTAGGGGTAGTCAACTGAAGAGGAAAAGAAAACTAAAGGCAATTAGGCATTTAGTTTGGGTCTGGCCAGGCTTGGGCCAAAATTTTCTTGCCCAAGGCTCGACCCGTTTAGAAAACAAGCCTCATTTTTTGCCCAAGCCCATTTTTTAGGCCTATATTTTTGTCCAAATCCTCCCATTTTTCAGGTGGGCCTTTGGGCCGGGCTAGGTGGCGCAGCCTCTGATCAGGTATATTCAACACCCTTAATCAACAATATATTAATGCCTTATATACACTTTATAAACTTATAAACTTAGACTAACTGACCCAATAGACTAATTATAGAAATCTCTCTAGCAGTACTCTCAACAGATATACACAGAATTATAGAAACAGTGCTAGCTACATATGAATGAGTAGAATAATATCTATGAGAGCAAAATATAGAATAGAATGGTTAAAGAGCATACCCGCTATAAGATTGGCATTGTTTCTATCCTCACGGTGCCTAATCGCGTACACAAGGGCAGGCTGTTGTGTTTCAGTCTAACCTGCATCTCTGTCCGGTCTTCTCTGACCTTGGCTAGAACCATTACCACCTCTAACTATAACACAACCCTTAAGTGGCTACTGAGCTGCCCTCAGAGGCTCAACAAGACTTGGAGTCAAAGTCGGTGCAGGAGCGTACACCTAGTCAGATCGGAGAGGAAATCCCGAACACAGTGTTCCATCAACTCGCATCGAAGACAAGCCCCTAGTTTTCTCCAACACTTGCCCAGGTGAAGTCTCCCACAGCCACTACAGGTTTGAATTTCACTCGATGCGGTTGGTGCCTCAATCCTCAAAGTCCCATCAAATCTAGCTTCTTTCTTAAGGAATTGAACAAAACTAAAAGGACTTGAATCCCTCTTGGTCTTACTCGGACCCCTCTCTTGGTCTCTCCTCTCGTGCTCAGTGTACTTCACTTCATCTGCTATCTTGCCTTGTCAACCAAGACAGTAAAAACCCGCTCTCTCTTAGGAGCTATCAAAAGTCTCAGATTATATCTAAATCCTTCATCAAACCGAATACTCCTCTCATAATTATTCGGAACCAGACCACTATCATACCTGCTCAATGTCAAAAACTTAGCCTCATACTTAGCCACAGACCTCTTACCCTGTGCCAAGCTAAAAAAATCGCGTTTATAATCCTCCACAGACCTCTTAAAAGGTGCTCTTGAAGAATTCCCAAGTAATCTGTTCGGGCTGGGTGCCCTACTCAATAGTAAACCACCACTGGGAAGCCTCATCTAGGAGCAGAGATACAACACCACCCAATTTATGTGTAAAAGTGCAATCGATGTCGTTCATAATACGCTCGATGGCTTCTGACCAATACTAGGCCACTGTAGGGGCGATTCCAGTGACATCCCTAAATAATTCAACACCATTTGACCGGATTCATTCAGTAATCAACCCTCAGCTCTCGAATCTAGAATAGGTCTTAGCAACCCTCTCTAACACACGCAGCATAGCTTGGAACAGTACGTCATCCCCGATTGTCGGAGTCTGAGACCTAGTTTCAGTAGTAGGAGAACCAAATGTCTCGCTGGTCTCTAGGTTTGGCATACTACGCATAGCAGATGACTCTGCTTGAGGTCCTCCTCGATGCCCATGGTGCCTACAGTGCCTGTGGTGCCCACTAGAACGAGATCCACTCAAACTCATTATCTCAATTTATCTACAATGCTAGAAGTTTACAGATCAGTTTAGAGTTCTCATCAAATATCTTAGTTTACAATTCATATCACAGTCTTTAACTAAACCAACAAGTTCAGCTACTACAATATTTCTAGCTAAAAAATATTGCTAAAGTAGAAGTACTTACAAGTTCAGCGCTGGAGAGTCGACCTTTTAAAAATTGGTTTTCAGAATTACAAGAATAAAGTTTTCATTCAAAACTCACTTTAACAAAAATAAAAGCCCATAAACACAACCTAATTTTTGTAAACCTGGCTTTGATACCACTAAACTTAACACCCCATAACTGGCCTATAAGTTAAGGCCAAGTTTGGAGGCTATATCAATTTATTTCAGAACAACCCATCCTTTAATTACTTGAAATTCAACAGTCGATCATGTAATTATTTAAATCAAACATAGAAATTCAGGCAATCAAAGTGTATTTCAAAATAAACGCATGATAGAATAAGTTTATAAAAGTAGGAAAATAACTAAAGATGAATAACGAGGTTCTTCCACATCGAGCTGTCTAAGTTTATGTGTTACCTGTAATCCAAACTAAATGAGTTTATAACTCAGTGTGTAATTTACATTCTCAATTAAACATTATTATAACATATGTGATTTTAGTTCATCTTTAGTCAGTCAATTCTTAGAATCGGATAAAGAAATAGAAACAGAGGATATCGGACACAATTGTAGAACAATTCAAATACAGATGCAGATTCCTACCCTCCAACCGCTACGCACCATCTTTGTCCTTCCCTACACACCATATAGGTATCAAATACCCATCCATCCCTACACACCGCATACTGACTATGTGTCACATTTCAGAAAGATTGTAGTCAAGCTGCTAGATCAAAGTGCGAAAACTTACCAAAGTTAGATATAAGTCTGTGGCTTAGCCACCAAGTTCGGTAGATTATACACTTCCTCCTTTTCACAATCCCAACCCAATGTAGATGCATATTTAACAGATATCAAATATGCGCATACAAAAATACCAATTCAGATTTTGCTCAAGTAAGGCTATTATAGGTATTTATCAGATTTCATGTTAACTGTATATATATAAAGAATAGATTATTCAATCACAGATCATTAGATAATAGTCTCATTGTCTAATTAATATCATATGGACCTTATTGTAGGCCTACGTTCGATTCGAACGGTGATCATGGCCTTAAGGAATATTTCTGATGTTTGGCCCATACGCCCGTGTAGATTCACACGACCTAGATGGCTGGCATGTGTGGTCCATACGGCCTAGCACAGGCCCATGTGGTTCGGCTCAGTACTACACACAGACTGTCACATGGCCTAGAAAACAACTGTGTAAATCAAATTCCCAAAACAATGAGTTACACGGCCTAGACACACACCCGTATCTTTGGGTCTTATGACCCTAATTCACAAACAGTAAGTTACACGGCCTAGACACAATCCCGTGTCTCTAGCATGTATGACCCTAATTTACAAACAGTGAGTTACACGGCCTAGACACATACCCATGTCTCCAGCCCATGTGATCCTAATTCCCAAACAGTGAGTTACATAGTTTGGACACACGGCCATATGGCGTCGACAACCATGTTTTTTTTATGTTCACAATTCACAGAGAACTGGTTTTTCGTTACACACCTAGTATGGTTTCGACGTATAAACACCCGGAATGAATCTTAAACCTCGTACTTAATAGAAAATTACAAAATTAGTGCATTGAAGGAATGTTTCCCACAAGAGCTTCGTGCAATAACCTTTCAATAAACACAATGACCAACCTAGAATTCCCAATTAAACCGGTAACAATTTATGAAAGCAAGGAAAACAAAAAAGAAAAGAAAAGTAAAAGAAAGAAATAAGAAAAGGAGAAGAATGGTGAAGGGAAAAGAAAAGTAGAAGAAAAAAATGTTGAACAGGACTTTTAAAACAACAACAAAAAAACTAGCAGGCTTTTACCAAGTAACATTAAAATATTCCTTAACGCATGTACAAAGGCTCGAACACAGGACTTGAAAGTATACAGAAGCTTAACTGTTGAACCAGCAAGCTCATTCTTGACAAATATTAACATGGAAATAATCTTAAGTCAAATGTTCAACGATAAGGTTTAAGTGAAACAAACTAACAAAATTTCCAAAAGTGGGGTTTGAACTCTTGACCTCTAACACACAAATAGAACACTTAGCCATAGATACAAAGACTTAATTATATTAGAATTTAACAAACAACACTCAAATTTTTGGGGCATTACATTTACTACATTTTAACTTCTTGAATCAATTATGGTCTGACGATCATTCTTTCACTCAATTTCGACCAACAGATACACATTCTACATCTATGGCCATATAAAGTTTTATATGGAGCCATCTGAATGTTCGACTGAAAAATTTTAGTTTACACAAACTCAACTTAATGGTAAATAACGTTCCTAGTAAGATGCAAGATCAATAGCACAGGCTCATAACATATCTTCTAGTACTTGAATGATTCGATTTGACTAGCCATCAGACTAAGGATGGAAAGCCATGCTGAAATTCAACCTCGTGCCCAATGGTACGTACAACTGCTTTTAGAATCTCGAGGTAAAATGAAGATCTTGATTAGAGATATTAGGAACAAGCGCATTGTGTAATCTAGCTATCTCGTGAATATAAACTTCAGCCAACTTAAGAAGTGACCAATCAGTTCTCACTGCTAAGAAATGAGCCGACTTTTTCAATCGATCTACTATCACCCAAATCACTTTTTTTCTGCTTAGAGATAACGGTAGACCAACTATAAAATCTATAGTAATTCGTTCCCATTTCCATTTAAGAATTGAGATAGGCTGTAACAACCTAGTGGGAACATGATGCTCGACCTTATTCACTTGACAAGTCAAGCATTTAGCAACATATTTAATGATCTCCCTTTTCATTTTGGGCCACCAATACGATTCTAGTAGGTCAAAATACATTTTGCACCTCCGGGATGTGTAACAACTGGACTATCGTTAGTACTTTGCTACAAATCGATGTGACAAATTAGGCTTTTCTGACATGCTTAAGGAGCTTTTTCTCGAGCAAAACAAAATTTTTAGCTTAGTTTTTTGTTATTGTCGTATTTTTATATTTTTTTGGGTAATAAGTGTAAATCTCGTCTTTGTCTATTTCTTGACCCAAATTGGCTGATAGTGCCATCGGGAGGTCTAACGTCTGTCTGAGTGAGTTAGGGATGTGTCAAACGTAAAAAATGAGTGAGAACAACATTTAGGGTAAGGGTATCACAATATCCAACCCCTGGAATCACGATACCTTTGGTAGTATAAAAGACGAAGGGGACCTCTTAGTGGTATCGCGACATCCTTGATGCGGTCGTTGAGAGCACCAAATATATCCTATTTCCTAAAAAATAATGAAAAATAACAGTAAATGGGAAGTAGGGTCGAATCCTCAAGGATCAGATTGCATGAATGCTTCTTTCTTGAAATCCCGAGCAAAATCGTGCCCAAGAAAACTTGCATTTTTGGAAAAAATAAAAAATAGAATTAAATGTTTTGATGGATCTGGAAAAATAAAATAAAAACAGAATTGGAAGTCTTATTGAAATTGCGAAATTAAATAAATTGCAAAAATTAAAATGGATAATATAAAAATAAACAGAGTTTGGGAAAAGAGAAAGTTTCTTATGTGGCGAGATAACAACCTCCGGTTGTTTCGATTTGCCTTGGGTCCAATCCTTGGCTTTCAAGTAATCCTTCTCAAGCAGAATAAGCCAGTTATAGTGGAAGAGGATGCCTACGACCACCAGCTCCAAGAATTTAGACTTAAGATTTGACAAGCCTGACTCTAGCCAATAATCACTTTTGTGGGACTATCTTTTGCTAGATTATCACTTCCCAATGGCGAATACCACGCCATTTTGTCTCTTAGGCTCGCCAACCTTTGACATAGAAAGCCAATGAACCGACTGTGCAACTTTCCCAAAACGTACAAAGCAGTCGTTCCTTGCACAAGTTGAAAAGATCACTTATTAAGGGACATGGACGGAAACGTCAGCCCCATAATGCGGAGAAGCGATTAATACCCTGTTGAGAAGGCTAAGCGTGGATTCTAAGCCTCATGAACCTTTTTGGGGAATTTCGACAACTTTCGGCTAGATTAGATTTAGTGGCTCATGATTTTTGGGGAAAAATAAAAAAAAATAATGAAAAGGGAATTTTTATTAAAATAAAATATGGAAAGAACAAAAAGACTAAATTTATGAGGGAGAGAGTGTTTACAGCAAAAGATAGATAAAATTTGTGTCACTTCATCCCCTATTTATAGTACTAAGAAACCTAGCATATTCCTAATTAAATTCTAAAAGATAAATATAAATAATTAAATAAAAATAAAAATAAATCCTAAATTTAAATCTAAATAATTATCCTTAATAATTATCCTAATATAATTAAAAATTAAATAGAGTCTTGTGCTATAAAATCTCTTCTTTTGCACTTTTGCCCTTATGTCTTCCATACTTGCATTTTTGGCACCACTTTTTTCCCTATGTTGCATGTTGGCCCGTTATATCTTCAAATTTTTACTTCTTGCCTTTAAATTTCCTTTTGTATCCAATTTAGTCTTTAAAAGATAAAAGATCATAAAATGACCCAACTAGTAGGATCATACTCAAAATAAACATGCAATTAGCACATAAAATATGTTGTTCTAGAGTATTATCAATCCTCCTTGGGTATCGCGATATCCACCTCTCAAAGAAGACCTCTAAGGTTAATACTGCCCAAGATATTGTGATATCCTCTTCTGGGTATTGCGATATTGCCTTCGGTAAAGGGACAAACTTGGACAAAAATGGCAACCTTTGTCTATCCGACCCACCAATCACACAAGGCCCATGTAAGGGAAATTTTGGAATCAAAATTTCATTAGAACACCCTTCAAAACAACTGAAAATTGCTGAAGAGAAAAGAGATACATTTAGCTTAATTTTAGGTTTAGTTTTCTCTAAGTTTTCTCTAGTTTTTCTTTGCACTTTTCTAGGGTTTTTATTTTTCTCTTATTCTACCTTAGATTAAAGTTTATTTTTTTGCATTTACTTCATGTTCTTGATGTTCTTTATGTTAGTTAAGTTAGTTAACATTGTAGCTAAGGTTTATTTACATTTCCAGTCATTGTACGTTACTTTCAAGACTTTTTAAGTTTTAGTTTAATGTATTTCAACGTATGTTACTTCAAATCTGTTAAAGTTTGTTCGTTTTATGTTTCTTGCTTTAGATTTCTTTGTTAAATGCTTTTGGTTTCATGCTATTTAAGTTTTCCTGCATAAAAATCTCAAAGTTCACATTTTTCTTAAACTTTACTTTCATGGCTGCTTTGTTTTCTATTGTTATGTTTATTTTTTTGACTTTGAGCATGTATAGCTAAATCCTTAAGGAGGTTGGTTGATGGAGATGTGGATAAACTAAAATCTTTGGACAAATGACTAAATCGTAACAAACTGGACTAATTTGAATAGAACTAAGAACTTAGGTAGTGACGCCCCCAAGGGAGTATTAAGATAAAGTGAGTCTGGAAGGTAATCTTGTCGCGCACTCCTTCGTTAGTCCCAAATTAATGGCGAGATCGAAAGATAAACCAGACCTAATCTATCTAAGTCGATAAAATTGAGATCGAAAGATAAAATGGAGCCACTTGGTAATTTACATAATTTATATCCCTAGTCCAAGATGTGGTGAACCACACCAAAGTCAACCAACCGCCATTAGTTATTTGCTAGATTGTCCCTCTAGTTTACATTTTTTTTACAATTTAATCCCTAGAGTAGAATATTTAATTTTCTTGCAAACTTATCTTCTATGAATCGTTGTAATATAAATTTGTATTAGTAGCCACTTAGCCTCTATTGTGTATGCTAGTTATTGCTCAATCACCTCTTCCTTTGGGTTCGATCCTTGGAATACTTCGGTGTTTCATTGTAACACTATAAATATTACATTTGACATGTATGCTTCCAGTAAAATCAGACTTTAAAAATTATTTTATAAATTAGTTGTTTTAATGTACACACGTGCAATCGGTCAGTGAGCCTCACGTAGAATTAATTCTTTCTGTCTGAAAAACTTTAGGGACACAAATTATATTACAAAATCTAAGGCAATAATTTCCATCCACATTTAAAATTTTCAATGATGCCTTGATAAACCAACTTATTTTTCTTGAACAATTTTGCGTCGAGAAGTTGCACCTTCTTAATTTGATCTAATAGCACGGGTTTAATTCTTTATTCAGCTAATAAGCATCCATCATCACTAATCTTGAGCTGAGCAAACATTGCTTGCAATTCAATCGCTGACTTCCTACTCAAAGGATCAACTACAACATTTGTTTTTCCAGAATGATAATCAATTACACAATTGTAGTATTTCAGTAGCTCGATCTAATGGTGTTGTCTCAGGTTCAACTCCTTTTTGGATAGGAGGTATTTGAGACTTTTGTGAGCTGAAAAAATATGACACTTTTCACCATAGAAGTAATGCCTCCAAATCTTTAGAGCAAAGACCACAGCAGTAAGCTCTAAATCATGCGTTGGGTAATTGTGCTCATGCAATTTTAATTATCAAGATGCATACGTAATCACCTTACCATCTTGCATCAATACTCTACCCAATCCAATTAAAGAGGCATCATTGAATACCACAAACTCTTTTCCCGACTCAGGTAAGGTCAAGATCCATGCTTCTGTTAACATATCTTTCAACTTTTCAAAATTGTCTTGACACTAATTATCCCCCAAAAAAGAAACGTTCTTTTCCAATAGCTTCGACATTGATATGGATATTTTGGAAAACCTATTCACAAATCTTCTGTAGTAACTAGCCAAACCAAGGAAACTTTAAATCTTTGACGTATTTTTCAATATTTTCCATTGAAGGGTAGCTTTAATCTTTTTAGGATCAACCCAAATTTTTTTCTAAAAGAACGTGCCCCAAAATTACTACTTTAGATAACCAAAACTTGCACTTACTAAGCTTTTCAAATAGTTGCTTCTTTCGCAACATTTACAATACAATTTTGAGACCCTTACCATGCTCAGCTTCTGACTTTAAATAGATCAATGTATCATCAATGAATACCACCACGAACTATTCTATAAATGTTGTAGGGGCATTTGTCAGTCTGAATGGCATCACAAAAGAATTGTAATGACCGTACCGCATATGAAACGTTGTTTTTTGTACGTCCCTATCCTTCACCTTTAATTGATAATATCCCAACCTCAAATGAATCTAAGAAAATACTGAAGCATCTTTCAATTGCTCGAATAAATCATCAATATGCGGCAAAGGATTCGAATTTTGATTGTCAACTTATTTTGTTATCGATAATCAATGCATAACCACATTAACCCATCCTTTTTTTTGACAAACAACATTAAAGCTCTCCAGGGCGATATACTGGGACGAATAAAGCCACGATCTAAGAGGTCTTGCAACTGAATTTTCAACTCTTTTAGCTTTGTCGGTGCCATTTAGTACATAGTTTCACCCGAGTAAACTTCAATTATATCTAGGTAGTTCTGACAATTCTTTAATAAACATATTAGGGAACTCGCACATTGCTCAAATCTTGCTTATCTGAATTTAATTCGAATTTGAGTTAATAATATAGGCTAGAAATGCTTCACGGCCTTTGTTTAGGAGTATTTTTAGATTGAACTGATGAAATAATTTGAGTTGAGCTACTTGATCTGATGCCATTCACTTCTATTGTCTCACCTTTTAGATTCTAGACTAAAAACTTCTTTTTATGGTAGTCCAGAATTACACCATGCTTGATCAACCAGTCTATACCTATAATCTCATCAAAGTCAACAAATGGCATGATCAACAAATCAAATAAGGAATGACCTGTTTTGGATTTTCAACGGACATCGCCTACACATTTGGTCAAATAGAACGGTTTGTCCCAAAAGACTCGATACAACCATTGCTAATTTTGACATTTTAGATTTCAAGTTCTTCAATTTTACAAAGCCATCATTTATATAAGAGTGGGAAGAACTAGGATCAATCAAGGCATATACAGGCATTGAATATAAGAGAAATATATCTACTATGACATCTGTAGTATCACCCTCTTTTCAAGTCTGGACAATGTTAGCTTGCGCTGTGGCTCTAGACTTTGATTACTAAATAGTTGTATTTGTGCCTTTCTTTTGGCTTCCTTGAGAAACATAACCGCTATTAGGATTTCCCTGACCCCTAACAGTAGGAACGAACCTCTAAGTGGCAATGGGAGAAGAATTATCATTCTTCGGGCATTCCCAAGCAAAGTTCTCTAAGGATCCTTAATGAAAATAAGCCTTTGTCAACTTCCAACACTCATTTCTGTGTTTTTTCCCAAATTTTCACAGTTTGAAATATCAGAATCTCTGGCGGGACCTCAAACACTACCCACCGATACTGGCAGTTGGTTCTCCCAGGCTTTATCTAATCTAACGAACCTTGAGATCACTCTCCAAGACTCGTGAGACTCTCTAGCTTTCTTAGGTAACATATGCGAACTAGATGTCCCGACGAACTTCCTAGAGGCTCAGGCGGGTTCCGTCCTTTTGTCAAGGCCCATGGCTTGCTCCACTATCTTGGCTCATTCAATCAGGTCAGAAATTCTTTTACTCTGTAGGAGACTAATTGAATACTGAGCTCATCACGTAATCCCCGAAGACACCACCTACAACTTTCCTTTTATGTGGACAAGATCTCCAAAACTGGGCCGCAGAAATTCACACCCATAATCAACCACAAACATTTTACCCTATCTTAACATCATAAATTCCTGTTTTCGATCTTTCAGGTATAACTCGTTGACATATTTTCTGATATTCAAACTGAAAGAAATCCCAATTAATCCATCAACTAATACATGTTGTGAAATTTTCAGCCATTATTGATATGCATCCTTTTTCAGGAGGAAATGATGCACGTAACACATTTATACGGAAAAAATTTAAGCTGTTGCAGTATTCGATTCGTCGATTCCAACCAAGCCTCAGCTGTCGAGGGATCAACCCCTTTCAATCCCTTAAATTTAGTGGCACCATACTTCTACAATTCTTTTATCGAAGCTCATCAAATTGCGGGTGCTGTTGCAACTTGTGAAGTAGCTTTTCCAACTCGCTGAAGGGCGTCAACTATAGCACAGAGTAGATTTTCATTTCCACGACTCTCAAGTCAGGGTCTAACAACTCTTAACTGATGAGCACCAACCAAATCAATGCTAGGTGATTCCATTCCAATTCTACTTTTACTTTCAACGAAATGACCACTCCTATAAACATCATTACCAACCTCATTTTTGTTTCTATAGACATCATTAGTTATAAAATAGAGAAATTTTATAATCAACACCCAAATCTTGACTTAGACTCGACTCAACTTCAACATCTACCTCTAGGCTCAATTTTGATCTCGATTTAATCTGAGAATCGACAAAACCTATAGCTTTGATACCACTAAATGTAACACCCCGTTACTTGATCTGGTCGTCAGGTCCAATTGTTTGAAAATCGAGTTTGAAAAACGTAGCGAAAAATAAATTTAGGGAAAAATTAAAGTTTTAAAAAAAATCCAAAACAAGAATTTAGTTGTGATATCTAAAATAATAAATAGTTAATAAAAATTTTACCTTTTCGATTCGTCTAGGATGAACGCTTTGACCAGGTAGTCTTCTCTGTTATCTTCAAGATCACGTCTGTCGAGTGTGGCTAGCTTCGAATGAAAATTTTTTTTCACAAAAATTACCATTGGGGTAATTTTACAATTTTGCTAAATTTTTGGGCCAAGTTATAAATAAGAAAAATATCTCTAGAAAATTTTTCAAATAATTTTTTTAGAGAATTCTCTCTCTTTAACTTTCTCTTGAATTCAAGTGTGTGAAATAATTACCCAAAGCTCTCTTTATATAGGGAGAGTTTAGAGAGTTTAGCTATGATTAAACTTAATCACTTTAATATTAAATTAATATAATACTTATAAAGATAAATATTAGATTAAATTTAATATTAAATCTTATTAAATTAATAGAATATTTACCTATAAGATAAAAATTAAATTAAATTAAATCTTTAGATAATCACTTTAATATTAAATTAATAAAATACTATTAAGATAAATATTAAATTGAATTTAATATTAAATTTATTAAAATAATATTATTTTTGGAATAGTTAATCTAAAATCAAATTCTCTAGTAGAGTCCTAGTAGGAGTGTAACTCTTCCATTGCTCAATCATCGAAGACCCATCGCCACTGACCATTTCCCGACCACCGAAATGTCGTTGTCGCAGCCGTCGACACCTTGAGCTGGTTCGGTCTGAGCCAGTGTCAGCTCGACCAGTCAAGTCTAGCCACCGGTTTTAACCGTTGGTTCGGTTTCACATACCAGGCTCGGTTCAACCAATTTTTGGGTTTTGGTCTCGATTTTAGGCTCCGGAGTCTAATTTACGATTTCTGGTCCAATTTTTAAGTTCAATTAACCATTGGGCCAATTGTTTGACTTGAAAATTAATTCCCAAAAATATCATTTGGAATAGTTAATCTGAAATCAAATTCTCCGGTAGAGCTCTAGCAGGAGAGTAACTTTTCCACTACTTAACCATTGAAGACTCATCGCCACCGACCATTTACCGACCACCAGAATGCCACCGTTACAGCTGTCGGCACCCTAAGCTGGTTCAATTGCTTGTTGGTTTGGTTTAGACCAGTGAAAGCTTGACCTATCTGGTCCAGCCATCGATTGGATCATCGGCCCGATTTCACATATCAGGCCCGGTTCGATCAGTTTTTGGGTCTTGGTCTTGGTTTTGTATTCCTGAGCCCAATTTATGAATTTAGGTTCAATTTTCAAGTTCAATTACCCATTGGCCAATTGTCTAACTTGAACATTAATTTCCAAAAATATCATTTGGAATAGTTAATGTAACATCCCGAAATAGGGCCTAGTCAGAACAGTGGTTTTGGGACCACAAATCTGATGTTTAAATATTTGTTTTATAATTATTATGAGGTCTAGGATATGAAAATATGCATGTGCTAAAGTTTCATAAAGAAATTCTATGAGTAAGGTGTCCAATTGGAAAATAAGGACCAAATTGAATAAATTGCAAAATTTGGAATTCTAGAAGCAATTTGAATGAAATTGCTTTAGATTATTAGTTAGAAGGTCTTAAAGAGCAATTTTCCCAATTTCTAAGTTTTTGGACAAAAATGGGTATGCATGGAAAATTTTGGAAGTTTAGTAAGAAAAAACATTTTGGTCATTTGGTAATATATGAAATAAAAAGGGAAAATGAAGGCAAAAATCAACCATTCTTCTCCCTTGTACCAGCCGAATTTCTCAAGCCCTCCATAGCTAGGGTTTTCAACATTTTCAAGCTCAATAGTAAGTGCTCTCTAGCCCCGTTTTTAATGTTCTTCGTATTTTTGAAATCCCGGTAGCTTACTCATTCCATTTCTACCCATATTTTGAGTTAGGGTTCATGTATGTAAAGTGACCCATGTGTGACATGTTTATTATTTGATAATTTATGGAGAAATATGAAATTTGGATGTGTGTTAAACATCTTTTCCTAGGTGATTTTCATGAAAAACCCCTAAAATGACCTTTTTGCAAAAAGGTACAAAATATGTGATAGAAATGTGAAATAATGGAAAATGTGGGCTGCCATAAGAGGGAAAAACAATTAGCTGGGCTTGGATAATGTAGAAATTTCATGCATTTCATTATACGAGCCTAGGGACTAAATCATAAATAATAAGAAATATTAGGGGCAAAACGGTCATTTTGTCTGGGATAAAATTTAGACTCGAAAAGAATAATGTGAGGTATTAATGATTCATTTTTATTGTTATAGAACCCGAGGAACAAATTTCGGAGGTCGATCGAGAAAAACGAAAGGTTTCGAAAAAACCGTAACGAGTACCAGGTAAGTTTGAGTAACTTAAAGTAAACTCTTAAAATGCTTAATTGCATGTATTACGAATAAATGATAATTAGTTATAATGATGGTATGAAAATCCATGAAATGTGTTAATAATAATGACATGATAATAAATGTCCCGGTTGAAGTAAAAATGGGAAATTCGATGGATAAACCATGGCTTACATGACTTCAGATCCTGCATGTGTTGTAGAAAAGGATTTAGCCCGGACGGGTAATCCATTGATCTCAAATATATAAATGACCTAGCCCAGACGGGTGTTCCTTGAGTGATCGAACCTCCCGAAGAATATGTGTGCATTGTGGATTTAGCCCGGACGGGTAATCCGATTAAGGTCTGAATTTAGCCTGGACTGGTAATTCAGATTCAAACTCATTAAGGGTGTTTGTCGCTATAAGGGATTTAGCCTGGATTGGTAATCCCGACATCACCCTATGAGTTTACATTACGGGGGATTTAGCCTGGACTGGTAATCTACCATAAGATGTGAGGTTCGCGGGAGTGCGTACATGAGATGATCGCTCTTTTGACTTGACGGCAAATGGATAATCCAACGAGATTTCCAAGAAACTCAACGGGATTAACATGAGATATAAAAATAAAAATATCGAATGATGAGCTCATCTAAGACAAATTACATGGTATATTGTTATGGGACTAACTTGTTAATTGAGTGCATGTAATAAGAAAACCATTTCGTGCTTGATGGTTATATTGCCTAATATGGTTATATGCTAATTAATTAGTAAGTTTACTGTCCAGTTATTCGGGCTTACTAAGCATGTAAATGCTTACCCCTCTCTTTTCCCTGTCTTACAGAGCTCGAGGACTCGTAGAGATTGGAAGACGATTGGAGAGTCAGGATACTATCATCTTGTCCAGCTTTGGTATATAGATCCTTTTATTTTGTTCAATGGCATGTATAGGGATTTTTTTATTTTGTTATATGTGTCATTTGATTTGCCAATATGAAGGCTTGTAAAGGTATACATATTCACTTGTAGATGGCTATGGGAATTGGCTCATTTTGAGGTGGGTTATGACCTACAAATTTGTGCATGTTTAAGTTAAACTATTCTAGTGAGGATGAAATATGGTATATCACATTTAGATACTTATAATGTGACCAAATCGCATGGGATGACTAGGCCATAATTGGCAATGAGTTATAATGATGAGCCAATCTTAAAAGTGTTATAAGATATAGGAATCCTTAATACAAAGGGGATAACCTAGCATGTCAAAACCTATGAGATGAGGTTTACATGCAAAGAGGTTTATCAAGGTTGTTTAAAAGCATAATTAGACCATGTTAAATATTATTAAAACCTATAAGTGTGTATGGACGTAAAAGGGTGACCAAAGGCTTGAAAAATAGCCTAATAAGGTCCACAAGGGTAGACACACGGGCATGTGTCTAGGCCGTGTGTGGCACACGGATAGCCCTAAGGGCGTGTCGTATGGCCATGTGTCCCCTGCACCTAAAATTTTTAAGTTAGAATGCATGATAGTAAACGCACGGGCAGAGACATGGCCGTGTGTCTCAACTTTGTAGTGGACATGGCCTAGCACATGGGTGTGTGTCTCGGCCGTGTGCCCCTAAGTGCATGCTGACGTCATAAATAGAATGCTCAAGTTTTTAGGTACGGGCGATCACAAGGGCATGTCTAGGCCATGTGAAAGACACGGGCTAGGGACACAGGTGTGTGCTCGGCCATGTGAAAACCCCTGTAGGTTCGAAATAGAAAATAAATTCAATTAATTCCATACGGGTAGGGGACACGGGTGTGTCCCAAAGCACACGAGCCAGTGCATTGCCTCTACACGGGCGTGTGAGGCTTAACCTAGAAAATTTTCTAGGAACTTTCTCAAGTTCTCGGTTTTGTCCCGGACCATTCTCAATGTATGTTTAGGGCATCGTAGACCCATAATAGGGACACTAAGATGTGGGTTGATTGGTTTTAATTTGAAACGAAATTTCATAGTTCGTATCTTTCGAGAATGTCCGAGTACATGTATAGTAATGCCTCGTACCCTGTTCCGGCGTCGGATACGGGTAAGGGGTGTTACATTAAGTGGTATCGGAGTTACAATTTAGTCGGTTCTAGAACTACTGTAGAGAGTATTGAGTTTCGCTATACATGTCATTATACGAACATTGATAGTGTGAAATCTCCTAACTGCTTCATTGTCTTTGAATATAGTAAATGTCTTCCAATCAAGCACAATATGAGTTCGAGGGAGCCGAGAGCCATGCTCTAGCTTTCGTACAAGTTGTTTCTAGTAGTAGTAGAAAGCCTCTGTCTGAAGGCCAGGAAGAGGCTAGAGCTGCGTTTTTTGACTTGATGGACGAGTGGTTTAGGGATTATTCGAGAAATCGTCCCAACATACCACGACCTCCCCCGCCCCCTAACCGACCTGATGAGAAAGTGCCACGAGGTATGGCACCTGTAAGAATTGGTAAAGCCCCTTGTAGACAAGCTTAGAAAGTATGGGGCTGAGGAATTTAGAGCTAAGATCGATGATGATGCTTAGTGAGCTGAGTTCTGGCTCGAGAACACTAGATGAGTATTGGACGAGTTATCTTGTACATCTGAAGAGTGTTTAAAGTGTGCTGTATCTCTCCTAAAGGATACTGCATACCACTGGTGAAAAACCGTATCTTCAGTAGTGCTAAAAGAAAACATTACTTGTGAATTTTTTCAAGCAGAGTTTAAGAAGGAATACATCAGTCAAAGGTTCTTAGAATCGAAACGAAAGGAGTTCCTGGAACTCAAATAAGGAAATAAGATTGTATCGAAATACGAAAGGGAATTTGTGAGGCTAAGTCAGTATGCAACTGAATGGCTTCAAACAAAGTAAAAAATGTGTAAACACTTCAAGAATGGTTTGAATGAGGAAATGAAGCTGCTAATTGGGATCCTGATGTGTAGTTGAGAGCACCAAAAATATCCTATTCCCTGTAAAATAGTAAAATAATAGTAAAGGGGAAGTAGGGTCGAATCCTCAGGGACCGGATTATACGAATGCTTGTTTCTTGAAATCCTGGGCAGAATCGTTCCCAAGAAAACCTGCGTAACAGAAAAAAAAAACAGAATTAAAGATTTGATTTGGAAAAAAAAATCTAAAGCAGACTGAAATTGTGATTACAAAAAGAATAAAAATAATAAAGAGAGTTAAAGGAAAAGAAATTCTTATTGGTAGATTCCAGCCTCCAGTTGTCTCATTCCGCCTTGGGTTCAATCTTCGGCTTTTAAATAACCCTTCTCAACTCAAGTAAGCTAGTTATAGTGGAAGAGGACGCCTACGACCACTAGCTCCAAAGATTAGACTTACGATTTTTAGGGAACCTGACTCTAGCCAGTAATCTATGCTAGATCAACGCTTCTCAATGGCAAATCCCACGCCATTTTGTCTCTTTGGCTCGCCAACCTCTGACGCAGTAAGTTAACGAACCGACTCTGCAATCCTTCCAAAATATGCAAAGCGGTTACCTTTGCATATGCTGAAAAGCTTACTTCTTAAGGGCCATGGACTGAAGCGTCAGCCCGTAGTGCGGAGAAACGATGAATACTTGGCGAGAAGGCTAAGTACGGATTCTAGGCCTCAAGAACCCTTTTTGGGGAATATTGACAACTTTCGGCTAGATAGGTTTTAGTGGCTCATGATAATGGTAGAAAAGAAAATAAATATAAAAATGGAAAAAGGAATTTTATTGAAATAAAATATGAAGAAACAAAAGCCTAGACTTTTAAGGGGAAAGTGTTTTCAGAAAAAGATCCCCAAATGACCTATTTTGCATGGTATAGCGAACATACCCCTATCTTTGCATTTTACCGGTATTTTTCACTGTAGCACTGCGGATACATTCTCACCAGCACTTACCTTTTCGTTACCTGTTAGTTTTTGTTTGTTGGTGCAAAGTTCTTTGAGGAACTTGGCATATCGCGGAATCTGTCTGATAGCATCTAACAGTGGTAAATTGATCTCGACATTCCTGAATGTTTCGAGGATCTCTTTATCTTCCCTACTTTTTCGACACTGATTTAATCGTCTTGGGAATGGGGGTTGGATTTTCGGCAATGGGGGTTTCTCTCTGACCTGTTATTCATTTTTGAGTTTTTCCTGGGAGATTTCTTGGCCAAGATTTCTGCCAGGAATTGGTTCCAGTACCTTTTCACTTTGCAGTGTTACTGCATTAGCGTTTTGCCTCGGGTTTGGTTCTGTTTGTGACGGCAGCTTCCCTTGAGAACTTATCTTCTCAATTGATGTGGTCAATTCTCGTATAGACGCTTCAGTTTTCTGTTAAAAATCAAGCATGTTAGCCGCTAATTTATTGACCAGAGTTTCTAGAGGATTACCTAAATCTTGTGGTTGTTGTGGAACTCGGTTCTGGTATGGTTGGTTATATCGTAGGTTGGCCCCATAACTTAAGTTAGGGTGATCCCTCCATCCTGGGTTGTAGGTATTTACGTAAGGGTCGTATCGCTTTTGTGGTGGCCTAGGAAAATTTCCCACAGTATCTAAATGAGCCATAGTATCATCATTCAAACTAGGACATGCATCAGTTGTATGTTCAGGGGTAGCACATATTCCGCATAACCGGGCTGTCTTTGCTTTTTCTGCATCAAGAGAATTCAAAATGTTAGCAATTCTATCAACTTTATCTTCTAAGGTTGAATTACTTAGCTGATGAACCCTTCTAAGGGGTTCAGGATTGGCTCGAAATTGCTGAGAATTTGCAGCCATTGTAGAGATTAAGTCTCTTGCTTGTTGTGGAGTCATGTTGACTAACGCTCCTCCACTCGCGGCATCTACCATATTCATCTCTATGGGTTTTAGGCCTTCATAAAAGTACTGAAGCACAGACTGTTCTGTTATACCGTGTTGTGGGCAACTTGCACACATCTTAAATCGCTCCCAATAGTCGTACAGAGTCTCTGCGTCTTTTTGCCTTATGCCCACGATTTCTCCTCTTAACTCAGCTGCACGTGATGCAGGGAAAAACCTGTTAAGAAATAAGCGAGATAGATCAGCCCAAGTTGTAATGGATCCAGGAGGTAAATAAAATAACCACTCCCTAGCTGAATCTGCTAGGGAAAAAGGAAAAGCGCGTAATTTAATTTGATCCTCAGTTACCCCCTGAGGTTTCATGCTCAAACAAACCATATGAAATTCTTTTAAATGCTTGTGGGGTTTTCATTTTGTAACCCACGGAAAGTTGGCAGTAGCTGGATCAAGCCTGATTTTAATTCAAAATCAGTATCCATAGTAGGATACGCGATGCATAGTGGCGGTTGTTCTGTCGATGCTTCGGCCAGTTGCCAAATTGTCTGAGCCATAGGTTGAGGTGCTAAATTAGGGTTTTTGTCAAACCTAGCGTTAAGCACTTCTTCTGGGGAATCGACTTCTACTTTTTCGCCTTCAAAAGTTTGAGTAGGGTTTTCGTTAACCCTAGACTCTGCTTCGTCGTCGATTCTAATTTCTGGCGGTGGATTACTTTGAGTCCCAACCACCGCTGATTGATTTTTCTTTAGCTTAGTTTCCTTGCTATTAGCTCTTACAGTCTTTTCAATCTCCGAATCAAACGCAAGAGTTCCTAGAGCAGATCTGGTCATAAGAAACAAAAAACAAGATTAGTGCATTATCGATCCCCGGCAACGACGCCAAAATTTGATGTGTCGTTGAGAGCACAAAAAATATCCTATTCCCTATAAAATAGTAAAAATAATAGTAAAAATAATAGTAAAGGGGAAGTAGGGTCGAATCCTCAGGGACCAGATTATACGAATCCTTGTTTCTCGAAATCCTGGGCAGAATCGTTCCCAAGTAAACTTGCGTGACAGAAAAAAAAAACAGAATTAAAGATTTGATTTGGAAAAATAAAAATAAAAATAGAATCTAAAGTAGACTGAAATTGTGATTACAAAAATAATAAAAATAATAAAGAGAGTTAAAGGAAAAGAAATTCTTATTGGTAAATTCCAGCCTCCAGTTGTCTCATTCCGCCTTAGGTTCAATCCTCGACTCTTAAATAACCCTTCTGAACTTAAGTAAGCCAGTTATAGTGGAAGAGGACGCCTACGACCACCAGCTCCAAAGATTAGACTTACGATTTTTAGGGAACCTGACTCTAGCCAGTAATCTATGCTAGATCAACGCTTCTCAATGGCAAATCCCACGCCGTTTTGTCTCTTTGGCTCGCCAACCTCTGACGAAGTAAGTTAACGAACAGACTCTGCAATCCTTCCAAAATATGCAAAGCGGTTGCCTTTGCATATGCTGAAAAGCTTACTTCTTAAGTGCCATGGACTTTTATTGAAATAAAATATGAAGAAACAAAAGCCTAGACTTTCAAGGGGAAAGTGTTTTCAGAAAAAGATCAACACCAAATAGAGTCACTTCACCCCCTATTTATAGTGCTAGGGAGATAGTCTAATTTGACTTAAATTCTAAAAAGATAAATACATTTAATTAAAGGTAATTAAAATAAAATCCTAAAATTAAATAATCCTAATAATTATCTTAATATTAATTATCCTAATATAAATAAAATGGAGTCTTATAAAATAAAATCTCTTCTTTTTGCGTTTTTAGTCCTTGTGTCTTCCATGCTTGCACTTTTGGCACAATCTTTTTCCTGTGTCGCATACTAGCCCATTGTGTCTCCAAATTCGCACTTTTGTCCATTAATTTTGCTTTTGCCTCCAAATCAGTCCCTAAAAGATAAAAAGACATAAATAGCTCAAATTAGTAGGATCAAGCTCAGAATAAACACACGATTAATACATAAAAATACGTTATTGTAGAGCATTATCAAATTCCCCCTACTTAGTCCATGCTTGCCCTCAAGTATGGTTCCTATCCATTGTGAAAGTTATATTCTGCCATAAAAGAAATACCACTCCAAAGTTTCATAAGAATTAGTTAAAAATGCATATGAAAAATAAAGAGAACCCTATGCTTGCTTTAAGTAAAATAGAAAAAGTTTTCCAATTAATACATACAGAAATTAAAATCGATTTGAATTATTTCATGGAAATTAGGTGAATTACTAAACCTACCAAGACACCCTCTTTGTTTCTTCCTTTAGTCCCAAATTTTATTTATTTACATATTTTTTTCTTTATTTCTTTATTTATGTATATATGTTGAACCTTTTGATGCGAAGAGAGATGACAGCCAAGCACCAAACCCCGGTTACTCAGCCCAACATAGTTTTTATTTTTATTTTTCCTAAGAACATGTGGAACCTTTTGGCGCGAAGAGTGATGACAGCCAAGCACCAAACCCCGGTTACTCAGCCCAACACATTCTTAATAATTAATTCCGGTTAGCGGAGCTTTAACTATCACGTCACACAACCTTTTGACGTGAAGTAGAATGACAACCTAAGCACCCTACCCCGGTTACTCAGTCAGTCACGTTCTAAGCTGTACTCATAACCATGGAAAAATTTATTAACAATTAAATGAAATTAAAATTTTGAGAACTCAGGAAAAATAATTTAAGTGTCAAGAACAAGTTTCAATAATCACCTAATAGCCATGAACATGAATTAAGCATGCAATTATTTTAAGTGTTCACTTTATATTAAACTTGAGCAATTTTACGAAAAGCTCCATTAATCATAATTATTTTTAGGCTAATAAAAATAAAACAGTGGAGATGGCATCAACTATGGGAGAAATCATAACTTCCTCAGAAGGTAAGAATCATGCTTGTGGGGCAAACAGTAGGCAAGTCGTGGTTAAATTCATGGGCATGAAAAGAGGCAAAATATGCTTAAAAACATATATATGGGCAGCAACAACAAAAATTCAGCATCTAAAATGACAGAAATAATGAGGAATGCCTCCCCCTACTTAAAACAATAGTCCTCGATGTGGAATAAAATAGAAGAAAAAGGTGTAGAGGAACTCCCGTGTAATTACTGTCATTCACGTATGATGGCAATGAGATCCACTAGTTGCTGGCCAAAAATGTCGAGTAGGGGCTGTTTGGCTGCAGATTTGCCGTTCCTCTTTCTTTCTATCTTCGTTTCGGTTTACCTAGAAGAAGAGAATTTTATTAATATCTGAAAATAATAAATAATAAAATAATAAGACAAAATAAATAGAAATAAAATAAAATAAAAATAAAAATTGGGTTGCCTCCCAACAAGCGCTTGTTTAATGTCGCTAGCTTTATGCCTCAACTAGAATTGGAGCTATTCCAACTGAATTCTTTTGTCCGTATAGGCTCGAAAATTCTCCTTTTTTAACACATCGACCATATTTGGCTTTAATCGTCTTTGCTTGCCTTTCAAGGGGTTAATCCCTTTTAAATTGGCTATGGTCCAATCATTATCTAGAAATGTGTATTTTAGATGCTCGAGAAGTGGTTTTAATTCTAGATCTGGTGCCTGCATAACAGAAGGTAGAAGTTTAGTATCCACAGGAGCCAATAATTTATTAACAGAAAAATCATCAGACATCGTTTTAGATTTATCTCCATAAGATGACTCAAAAGTGTTTTCTACTAATGGGCCCATTATGTTGACATGGTTTACGCTCAAGATTTCACTTGGATGACTAATAGCATCGTAAACATTAAACTTCGCGATCTCCCCATCAAACTCCATCGTGAGAGTTCCACTTCGCACATCAATATTAGTATTTGCAGTACTAAGGAAATGTCGCCCCAACAGAAGGTCCGAAGCTTCTGAAGTGTTGTCCTCCTCTATTTTTATCACGTAAAAATCTGTAGGAAAAATAAGTTCATTAACTTTTACCAAGACATCCTCCAGGACTCCTTCGGGGTGCACAATAAACCTGTCTGCCAACTGAATAATAACACCTGTCTTTGTTAAAAAACCCGGGTTAAGTTATTCATAAATAGAATAAGACATAACATTTATGGAGGCCCCTAAATCACACATGGCCTTCTTGATCCCCAAATGACTTATTTTGCATGGTATAGCGAACATACCCCTATCTTTGCATTTTACCAGTATTTTTCACTGTAGCACTGCGGATACATTCTCACCAGCACTTACCTTTTCGTTACCTGTTAGTTTTTGTTTGTTGGTGCAAAGTTCTTTGAGGAACTTGGCATATCGCGGAATCTGTCTGATAGCATCTAACAGTGGTAAATTGATCTCGACATTTCTGAATATTTCGAGGATCTCTTTATCTTCCTTACTTTTTCGACACTGATTTAATCGTCCTGGGAATGGGGGTTGGATTTTCGGCAATGGGGGTTTCTCTCTGACTTGTTATTCATTTTTGAGTTTTTCCTGGGAGATTTCTTGGCCAAGATTTCTGCCAGGAATTGGTTCCAGTACCTTTCCACTTCCTAATGTTACTGCATTAGCGTTTTACCTCGGGTTTGGTTCTGTTTGTGACGGCAGCTTCCCTTGAGAACTCATCTTCTCAATTGATGTGGTCAATTCTCGTATAGATGCTTCAGTTTTCTGTTAAAAATCAAGCATGTTAGCCGCTAATTTATTGACCAGAGTTTCTAGAGAATTACTTGAATCTTGTGGTTGTTGTGGAACTCGGTTCTGGTATGGTTGGTTATATCGTAGGTTGGCCCCATAACTTAAGTTAGGGTGATCCCTCCATCCTGGGTTGTAGGTATTTACGTAAGGGTCGTATCGCTTTTGTGGTGGCCCAGGAAAATTTCCCACAGCATCTAAATGAGCCATAGTATCATCATTCAAACTGGGACATGCATCAGTTGTATGTTCAGGGGTAGCACATATTCCGCATAACCGGGCTGTCTTTGCTTTTTCTGCAATAAGAGAATTCAAAATATTAGCAATTCTATCAACTTTATCTTCTAAGGTTGAATTACTTAGCTGATGAACCCTTCTAAGGGGTTCAGGATTGGCTCGAAATTGCTGAGAATTTGCAGCCATTATAGAGATTAAGTCTCTTGCTTGTTGTGGAGTCATGTTGACTAACGCTCCTCCACTCGCGACATCTACCATATTCATCTCTATGGGTTTTAGGCCTTCATAAAAGTACTGGAGCACAGACTGTTCCGTTATACTGTGTTGTGGTCAACTTGCACACAACATCTTAAATCGCTCCCAATAGTCGTACAGTGTCTCTGCATCTTTTTGCCTTATGCCCACGATTTCTCCTCTTAACTCAGCTGCACGTGATGCAGGGAAAAACCTATTAAGAAATAAGCGAGATAGATCAGCCCAAGTTGTAATGGATCCAGGAGGTAAATAAAATAACCACTCCCTAGCTGAATCTGCTAGGGAAAAAGGAAAAGCGCGCAATTTAATTTAATCCACAGTTACCCCCTGAGGTTTCATTCTCAAACAAACCATATGAAATTCTTTTAAATGCATGTGGGGGTTTTCATTTTGTAACCCACGGAAAGTTGGCAGTAGCTGGATCAAGCCTGATTTTAATTCAAAATCAGTATCCATAGTAGGATACGCGATGCATAGTGGCGGTTGTTCTGTCGGCGCTTCGGCCAGTTGTCAAATTGTCTGAGCCATAGGTTGAGGTGCTAAATTAGGGTTTTTGTCAAACCTAGCATTAAGCACTTCTTCTGGGGAATCGACTTCTACTTTTTCGCCTTCAAAAGTTTGAGTAGGGTTTTCGTTAACCCTAGACTCTGCTTCGTCGTCGATTCTAATTTTTGGCGGTGGATTACTTTAAGTCCCAACCACCGCTGATTGCTTTTTCTTTAGCTTAGTTTCCTTGCTATTAGCTCTTGCAGTCTTTCCAACCTCCGAATCAAACGCAAGAGTTCCTAGAGCAGATCTGGTCATAAGAAACAAAAAACAAGATTAGTACGTTATCGATCCCTGGCAACGACGCCAAAATTTGATGTGTCATTGAGAGCACGAAGAAATCCTATTCCCTGTAAAATAGTAAAAATAATAGTAAAAATAATAGTAAAGGGGAAGTAGGGTCGAATCCTCAGGGACCGGATTATACGAATGCTTGTTTTTCGAAATCCTGGGCAGAATCGTTCCCAAGAAAACTTGCGTAACAGAAAAAAAAAACAGAATTAAAGATTTGATTTGGAAAAATAAAAATAAAAATAGAATCTAAAGTAGACTGAAATTGTGATTACAAAAATAATAAAAATAATAAAGAGAGTTAAAGGAAAAGAAATTCTTATTGGTAGAGTCCAGCCTCCAGTTGTCTCATTCCGCCTTAGGTTCAATCCTTGGCTTTTAAATAACCCTTCTGAACTTAAGTAAGCCAGTTATAGTGGAAGAGGACGCCTACGACCACCAGCTCCAAAGATTAGACTTACGATTTTTAGGGAACCTGACTCTAGCCAGTAATCTATGCTAGATCAACGCTTCTCAATGGAAAATCCCACGCCATTTTGGA
This sequence comes from Gossypium longicalyx, assembly GCA_025698465.1. Taxonomy (NCBI): domain Eukaryota; kingdom Viridiplantae; phylum Streptophyta; class Magnoliopsida; order Malvales; family Malvaceae; genus Gossypium; species Gossypium longicalyx. The sequence goes on along the minus strand of CM047004.1, from coordinate 18,224,977 downwards.
AGGATTGCAGAGTCGGTTCGTTAACTTACTGCGTCAGAGGTTGGTGAGCCAAAGAGACAAAATGGAGTCACTTCACCCCCTATTTATAGTGCTAGGGAGATAGTCTAATTTGACTTGTAATTAAAGATAATTAAAATAAAATACTAAAATTAAATAATCCTAATAATTATCTTAATATTAATTATCCTAATATAAATAAAATAGAGTCTTATAAAATAAAATCTCTTCTTTTTGCGTTTTTAGTCCTTGTGTCTTCCATGCTTGCACTTTTGGTACAATCTTTTTCCTGTGTCGCATACCAGCCCATTGTGTCTCCAAATTCGCACTTTTGTCCATTAATTTTGCTTTTGCCTCCAAATCAGTCCCTAAAAGATAAAAAGACATAAATAGCTCAAATTAGTAGGATCAAGCTCAGAATAAACACATGATTAATACATAAAAATACGTTATTTTAGAGCATTATCAGATCCTTGAGATAAGAGAGTTTGCTGTATTAGCAGATCGGGCCAAAAAGGCCGAGGAGCTCAATAACGAAAGAAAGCAAGCTAAGAGAGAAGCTTGAGTTTCGAGCAAGAGATCCAACAATAGAACACTTCTATTTTCCACAAAGAAGTCAATGGGTCAATATGAATGCTCCACTTCCTCGGTAGGATAGTCAGGTAGAGCGAGAGACTCCAAATGACGTAACCAGGAGTCTTCTTCCCCGATGGTGACCAGTGTGGGGAGTGTAGATGAACAGAAGCCGAAGTGTAAAAGTTGTAACAAATTTTACTTCAAAGAGTGCCGAATAAAGAGCGGTGCATGCTACAGATGTGGTTCTCTTGACCACTTCCTCAGAGACTTCCCAGAGCGAACTGATAAAGAGGTGGAATTGGCCTTGAAGTCGAGTACTCCTATTCCACGAGGTAGACCTCCTAGATATCCTGGAAGTGCTAGTGGCAGTCGAGTTGCGACCAAAGACACTACAAAATCAGAGGCTCGAGCCCCAGCAAGAACGTATGTAATATGCGCTCGAGAGGAAGCCTCTGCTCCTAACGTCATCACGAGTACCTTTTCTCTTTTTAATACTTGTGTTGTTGCCTTATTTGATCCGGGATCGATGCATTCATACATTTGCATGAGATTGGTGTCTAGTATGAATATATCCATTGAACCTACAGAATTTATTATCAGAGTGTCGAACCCATTAGGCAAGTCAATCTTAGTTGATAAAGTCTTTAAGAATTGTCCTTTGACGATTCAGGGTCATAGTTTTCCGGCTAACCTTATGCTATTGCCATTTGATGAGTTTGATGTAATACTTGGTATGGATTGGTTAGCTCTGCATGATGTCATTGTAAACTGTGGTAGCAAGTATATTGTATTGAAGTGCCCAGATGGTGAGATTCTACGGGTTGATTCAAGAGAATCGGGTACACCGTCAGTTGTAATTACATCAATGGTTGCTCAAAGAAATGTGAGAAAAAGGTACGAAACCTACCTTGCTTTCATACTAAACACTAAGGAAACAAAGTTGAAGATTGATTCTGTGCCAATAGTATGTGAATATTCAGACGTGTTCCCGGAGGAATTACCCAGATTACCTCCTGATAAAGAGATAGAGTTTGGTATTGAACTGGTGCCAGGAACAACTCCTATTTCTATTGCTCCATACAGTATGGCACCAACCGAACTGAAAGAGTTAAAAGCACAGTTGCAGGAGCTGACGGATAAAGGATTTGTAAGGTCGAGCTTTTCGCCTTGGGGTGCTCCTATATTATTCGTAAAGAAGAAATATGGTTCGATGAGGCTATATAAAAATTATCGATAGTTGAACAAGGTAACTATCAAGAATTAGTATCCTTTGCCAAGAATCGATGATTTGTTCGACTAGCTGAGGGGAGCCACTGTATTCTCTAAGATAGACTTGAGATCTGACTACTATCAGTTGTGAGTTAAGGAGTCGGACGTGCCTAAAACAACTTTCAGAACTAGGTATGGCCACTATGGACCTAATGAACAGGATATTTCAGTCATATTTGGACAAGTTTGTCACTGTATTCATTGACGACATTTTGATTTATTCAAAGGATGAGACAGAGCAAGCGAAGCATCTGAGGACTGTGTTGCAGACTTTACGGGAAAAACAATTGTATGCTAAGTTTAGCAAGAGTGAGTTTTGGCTCCATGAAGTAGGGTTTCTGGGTCATACTGTTTCAGGTGATGGTATCCGAGTTGATCCAAGTACGATCTCTGCTATTGTTGAATGGAAACCACCTAAAAATATAACCGAGGTTAGAAGCTTTTTGGGCTTAGCCAGTTATTATCAGAAGATTTGTGAAAGGATTCTCCATGATAGCAACTCCAATGACGAGGTTGCTACAGAAAGATGTTAAGTTGGAATGGTTAGAAAAATGTTAGGAGAGTTTCGAGAAGTTGAAGACACTGCTGATTGAAACTCCAGTTCTAGCATTACCCGAGTCAGGAAAAGAGTTTGTGGTTTATAGTGATGCATCCTTAAATAGACTGGGCTGTGTACTTATGTAAGATGGCAAGGTGATAGCTTATGCTTCACGCCAGTTGAAGCCACATGAGAAGAATTACCCGACGCACGACTTAGAGCTTGCTGCCATTGTTTTTGCCTTGAAAATTTAGAGGCATTATTTACATGGTGAGACTTGTCGTATGTTCACAGACCATAAGAGTTTGAAGTATTTAATGACTCAAAAAGAATCGAATCTAAGAAAACAGAGATGGTTAGAATTAATTAAAGACTACGAGCTGATCATCGGTTACCACTCAGGAAAGGCGAATGTAGTCACCGATGCATTAAGTAGGAAATCTTTGTTTGCATTGAGGGCCATGAATGCTTGGTTGGCGTTGTTTGATGATGGTTCGGTCTTGGCAGAGTTAGAGGCTAGGCTAACATTTCTTCAGGAAATTTATGATGCTCAGACTAATGATAGTGACCTGCAAGCTAAAAGAATTCAATGTGAATCGGGTATCGAATCATATTTTTAGATCGATTCTGATGGATGCTTGATGTTCAGAGGCAGAGTTTGTCTACCGAGGAATGATAAAATTATTCAGAAAATATTGCAAGAAGCACATGATAGCCGTTTATCTATTCATCTGGGAAGTATCAAGATGTATAATAATTTGAAGAAAATGTACTGGCGGAAGGGCATGAAGAGAGATATCTCAAAATTTGTATCGAAATGCTTGATATGTCAGCAAGTCAAAGCTGAACATCAAGTACCTTTGGGTTTATTACAGCCTGTGATGGTCCCCGAATGGAAATGGGACAAAATTACTATGGACTTCATGACAGGATTACCATTGACCCCGAAAAAGAAAGATGCTATATAGGTTGTGGTTGATAAGTTGACGAAGTCGGCTCATTTTATCCCGGTAAAGACAGATTATTCACTTGATAAGTTGACCGACTTGTATATATCTAAGATTGTGAGGTTACACAGGGTACCATTGTGGATCATTTCAGATAAAGACCTGATATTCACTTCGAGATTTTGGAAGAAACTACAGGAAACCTTGGGTACCATGTTGAACTTTAGCATAGCTTTTCACCCACAGACTGATGGTCAATCTGAGCGAATGATTCAGATTCTTGAGGATATGTTGCGATGTTGCATCCTCGAATTTCAAGGCAATTGGGAAAAATATCTACCATTAGTAGATTTTGCCTACAACAACAGTTTCCAAACGAGTTTGAAGATGGCACCTTACGAATTGTTGTATGGAAGAAAGTGCAGAGCTCCATTGTATTGGACAGAACTCAAGGAGAGTCAGATTCACGGAGTTGATCTAATCAAGGAAATTGAAGAAAAGGTTAAAGTGATACGTAACTGTTTAAAAGCGGCATCAGATAGGAAAAAGTCGTATGCTGATCTGAAAAGAAAAGAGATCGAATTTCAAGTTGGAGATAGAGTATTTTTTAAAGTATCTCCATGGAAAAAGGTATTGAGATTTTCCTGGAAAGGCAAACTGAGTCCGTGATTTATTGGACCATATAAAGTCATTGAAAGAGTTGGACCATTAGCTTATCACTTGGCATTGCCACCAGAGCTGGAAAAGATTCATGATGTGTTCCATGTATCTATGTTAAGGCGATATCTATCAGACCCCTCTCATGTGATTTCACCGACGGAGATTGAAATTAGACCGGACATGACTTATGGTGGAGAACCAGTCAAGATTTTGGCTCATGAGGTTAAACAGCTGAGAAATAAAGATGTGGCTTTAGTAAAAGTCTTATGGCATCGACATGGTGTGGAAGAGGCTACATGGGAGCCAAAAGAAACCATGAAAAGCCAATATCCGAACCTTTTTACTGGTAAGACTTTTGAGGACGAAAGTCCCTAAGGGAGGAGAAATGTAACATCCCGAAATAGGGCTTAGTCAGAATAGTGATTTCGAAACCACAAATACGACGTTGAAATATTTGTTTTATGATTATTATGAGATCTAGAATATGAAAATATGCATGTGCTAAAGTTTCATGAAGAAATTTTATGAATAAGGTGTCCAATTGGAAAATAAGGACCAAATTGAATAAATTGCAAAACTAGGAATTCTAGAAGCAATTTGTATGAATTTGCTTTAGATTATTAATTAGAAGGTCTTAAAGAGAAATTTTCCCAATTTCTAAGTTTTTGGACAAAAATGGGTATGCATGAAAAATTTTGGAAGTTTAGTAAGGAAGGGCATTTTAGTCATTCGGTAATAAATGAAATAAAAAGGGAAAATGAAGGCAAAAATCAACCATTCTTCTCCCTTGTACTAGTTGAATTTCTCAAGCCCTCCATAGCTAGGGTTTTCAACATTTTCAAGCTCAATAGTAAGTGCTCTCTAGCCCTGTTTTTAATGTTCTTCGTATTTTTGAAATCCCGATAGCTTATTCTTTCGATTTCTACCCATATTTTGAGTTAGGGTTCATGTATGTAAAGTGAACCATGTGTGACATGTTTATTTTTTTGATAATTTATGGAGGAATATGAAATTTGGATTTGTGTTAAACATCTTTTCCTAGGTGATTTTCATGAAAAACCTTAAAAAGACCTTTTTGCAAAAAGGTACAAAATGTGGTAGAAATGTGAAATAATGGAAAATGTGGGCTGCCATAAGAGGGAAAAACATTCGGCTAGGCTTGGATAATGTATAAATTTCATGCATTTCATTATACGAGCTTAGAGACTAAATCGTAAATAATGAGAAAGGTTAAGGGCAAAATGGTCATTTTATCCGGGGTGAAATTTAGACTCGAAAAGAATAATGTGAGGTATTAATGATTCATTTTTATTGTTATAGACCCTGAGGAACAAATTTCGGAGGTCGATCGAGGAAAATAAAAGGTTTCGGAATAACCAAAACGCGAAACTAAAACGAGTACCAGGTAAGTTCGAGTAACTTAAAGTAAACTCTTAAAATGCTTAATTGTATGTATTATCAATGTATGATAATTAGTTATAATGATGATATGAAAATCCATGAAATGTGTTAATAATAATGACATGATAATAAATGTCCCGGTTGAAGTAAAAAAGGGAAATTCGATGGATAAACCATGGCTTACATGACATCAGATCCTGCATGTGTTGTAGAAAAGGATTTAGCCCGGACGGGTAATCCATTGATCTCAAATATATAAAGGATCTAGCCCAGACGGGTGTTCCTTGAGTGATCGAACCTTCCGAAGAACATGTGTGCATTATGGATTTAGTCCGGACGGGTAACCCGATTAGGGTCTGAATTTAACCTGGACTGGTAATTCAAATTCAAACTCGTTAAGGGTGTTTGTCGCTATAAGGGATTTTACCTGGATTGGTAATCCCGACATCACCCTATGAGTTTACATTATGGGGGATTTAGCCTGGACTGGTAATCCCATCATAAGATGTGAGGTTCGCGGGAGTGCGTACATGAGATGACTGCTCTTATGACTTGACGGTAAATGGTAATCCATCGAGATTTTTGAGAAACTCAACGGGATTAACATGAGATATAAAAATGAAAATATTGAATGATGAGCTCATCTAAGACAAATTACGTGGTATATTGTTATGGGACTAACTTGTTGATTGAGTGCATGTGATAGGGAAACCATTTCGTGCTTGATGCTTATATTGCCTAATATGGTTATATGCTAATTAATCAGTTACTTTCCAGTTATTCGGGCTTACTAAGCATGTAAATGCTTACCCCTCTTTTTTCCCTGTCTTACAGAGCTCGAGGACTTGTAGAGATTGGAAGACGATTGGAGAGTCAACACACTATCATCTTGTCCAGCTTTGGTATATAGATACTTTTATTTTGTTCAATGGCATGTATAGGGATTTTGTTATTTTGTTATATGTGTCATTTGATTTGCCAATATGAAGGCTTGTAAAGGTATACATATTCACTTGTAGATGGCCATGGGAATTGGCTCATTTTGAGGTAGGTTATGACCTACAAATTTGTGCATGTTTAAGTTCAACTATTCTAGTGAGGACAAAATATGGTATATCACATTTAAATACTTATAATGTGACCAAATCACATGGGATGACTAGGCCATAATTGGCAATGAGTTATAATGATGAGCCAATCTTAAAAGTGTTATAAGATATAGGAATCCTTGATACAAAGGGGATAACCTAGCATGTGCAAAACTGATGAGATGAGATTTACATGCAAAGAGGTTTATCAAGGTTGTTTAAAGCATAATTAGGCCATGTTAAATATTATTAAAACCTATAAGTGTGTATGGACGTAAAAGGGTGAAAAAGGCTTGAAAAATAGCCTAGTAAGGTCCACACGGGTAGACACACGGGCATGTGTCTAGGCCGTGTGTGACACACGGATAGCCCTAAGAGCGTATGGTATGGCCATGTGTCCCCTGCACCTAAAATTTTTAAGTTATAATGCATGATAGTAAACGCACGGGCAGAGACATGGCTGTGTGTCTCAACTTTGTGGTGGACATGGCCTAGCACACGGGTGTGTGTCTCGGCCGTGTGCCCCTAAGTGCATGCTGACGTCGTAAATAGAATGCTCAAGTTTTTGGGCACGGACGATCACAGGGGCATGTCTAGGCTGTGTGAAGGACACGGGCCAGGGACACGGGTGTCTGCTCGGCCATGTGAAAACCCCTGTAGGTTCGAAGTAGAAAATAAATTCAATTAATTTCACACGGGTAGGGGACACGGGCGTGTGCCAAATCACACAGGTGCTTGCATTGCCTCTACAAGGGCGTGTGAGGCTTAACCTAGAAAATTTTCTAGGAACTTTATCAAGTTCTCGGTTTTGTCCCGGACCATTTTCAATGTATGTTTAGGGCCTCGTAGGCCCATAATAGAGACACTAAGATGTGGGTTGATTGGTTTTAATTTGAAACAAAATTTTATAGTTCGTATCTTCTGAAAATGTCTGAGTACATGTATGGTAATGCCTCGTACCTTGTTCCGATGTCGGATATGGGTAAGGGGTGTTACAGTTAATCTGAAATCAAATTCTTTGGTAGAGTCCCAGTAGGAGTGTAGCTGTTCCACTGCTTAACCACCAAAGACCCACCGCGACCAACCATTTACCGACCACCGGAACGCCACTGTCGCAGCCATCAGCATCCTGAGCTGGTTTGGTTGCCACTGGTTGTAACACCCCTTACCCGTGTCTGACACCGGAACAGGGTACGAGGCATTATATGACTTAATCGTTTACAACATGCAAAAAACTGGGCTATAAAATTTCTTTTAGATCAAAACTTTTCATACACATGCATAACACCTCATACACGGGCCTACGAAGCTCTAAACATGCATTGGAAGTAATTAGGGACTAAACTGAGAACTTTGAAAAGTTTCAGGAAAACTTGGAAAATTTTCCCATGAAACAGGGTCACACGCCCGTGTGGACATAGGGATACGCCCGTGTGCCTTTGGCACGCCCGTGTCCTTAGGCCGTGTAACTCTCTATTTGTGACATCAGCATGCTTATCGAACCACACGGTCGGGCCACACACCCGTTTCTCCAGGCCATGCTCCTCACACGGTTGAGACACACGGCCATGTCTCAACCTGTGTGGCCAACACTTAGGCTATCTTCCAAGCCTTCATGTTATCCATAATCTCCTACTACCTTATGCACATCAAAATCGCAAATCATGGCATTATTTTAGTGATTTAACACTCTTTATTAAGACATATTCTTAACATTAACATGTCCTCTTACATGTAATGCATCTACTCATGCAATACCAAGTCTAGATTCCTTAATTCACATTCATAAGACTTGTCATTTTGATGACCACTATACTATTATACCAAGGTTACCAACTTATCCATCAAGCACTCATGTTCAGTCTTACCACGTTGTGTTTATAACGTGCAATTACTACATGGCTATGACCACCTCAACTGGTCATACAGCATATATCCAACACACATGTCATATTACTAACCATGCATGGCAAGCAAACATAATCACATTATAAACACTAGACATGACATGAATAGCTAGGCTTACAAGCCATAATCAATATGAGCCACATCTCATGGCCATATACATATAACTCAATATAAGCCAACACATTTGGCCAAAGCAAAATAATATATGTCAATCATCTAGATCCCTATACATGCCACTCACTTGAAATATCTAACATATACCTCATTATCCCAAAGGTAGCGACTTGATAGTGTGATGTTGCCTACGACTATCTCCAACCCTGAGCTAACCTGAAAACACTAAAGGAAAGGAAAGGAAGGGGGTAAGATTTATAGCTTAGTAAGACCGTATGAAAATAATAAGCAATTTATCAATTTGCTTCTCATGATAATACAATCCTATTTGCATTTTTACTTATGCTCTAGTCAAGCTATTTTCTCGAGTCATAGTCACTAATTTATTTATATCTGGAGCTACAGAACTCCAAATTAAGTTATGCTAATTTTTCCTGAAACTAGACTCACATATATTGTTACCATAAAATTTTTAAAATTTTTTATTTAGCCAATTAGTACAGTTTATTCCTTGAAGTTACCCCTTTTTTGCTATCAGACAGTTCTGACCTCTCTTAGCTAATAATTAGTTATCTCATAATACAGAACTCGGATGATGTTTCTGTCTATTTCTATTGAAAAGAGACTTATTAATAATTCTAATAATATAAAATATGACCCATAACTATTTTTTTAAAATTTCCAATGATTCTCTAAAATCAAAATAGGGGATTTCGAAGTCATTCTGACTCTGTCTCACAATAACTTAAAGATCTCATAATCTGATGTTCATTTTCTTACAACGTTTCTTCTATGTGAAACTAGACTCAATAAGATTTAATTTCATATTTCATTCAGCTTTAAATTCAATTTTAACAATTTTTGGTGGATTTTCAAAGTTGGACTACAGTTACTGTCCAAAACAGTTTTAGTACAAAAATGATGATAACTAAGGTCATCACACCTCCACCAATCATTTCAACCATCATGGTATAAATAAATATTTATACAACATAAGAATGAACCTATAATCACAAGGTTACCAGGAAATCGTTCTCATTCTCATGACTTATCTACTTCGTTACAAGGATGCATCATAACCCGAAATCATTTCTTATGAGTTTTGCATACATACCCCTTCCACTTTGTAGCATAACTTTTGTCTATTCTCACCAATGACATACCTCAATGGGACCATCATCAAATCATTCTTTAAATTACCCATTGAACACTTGGAATACTATTGGATGCATCGGAAAACTTGCACATAAGTGCCATATACGCGGCTAGAACCAACTCAATAGAGCGCAACATATGTAGCCAATGCTACCTCACACTATGAAATGCTCACATTCTGAGCTACTCACGGGCCTTTTATCAAGTCAGTGCCCGGACCCCATAGTGATATCATGTAACATACACTCATTGAGCTACTCACGGGTCTGTACACAAAGTCAGTGCCTGGACCCACGTTACATATATCATTTTCTCATGAATACAAACTCAACTCATGAGTTCAGACCACATAATTCTCTTAGCATATCCTTTTGTATCCTATGGTATATCCGAGGTTCAACAGGATTTTGTTTCTAACCGAATAGCATCACACTTGCTCACAACGTCATTTATTCTTCCATCATACATTTCATACTTTCTTTATAATCAAATAAGCATATATAAATTCTTGATAACAATAAATCATTTCAATACTCATAATACCAAAACATTAACATTTGGCATCACTCTTTCATACACAATATCACCAACATATAACTCAATTTAATCTTAGAAGGATAAGTTTCAATTATATTAGCAATAACATGGAGAACATACTTAAATTAGTCACACGGACTTACCTCGACATCAAATTGGTAAAAGGGCCTAAACATCAATTTCTCGTTTTTTCCTCGTTCTAAGCCCGAATCTCGTTTTTCATCATCTATAACATCACATTTAACTTATTAAAACAATATAATAATCAAATTAGTCCAATGACACATTTTTGAAAATTTACAATTTTGCCCCTATACTTTCCCATAATTACCAAATTGCCCCTAGTCTCGTAAAATTATTTTTATTCAATTTCCTTACTCATTAAGCCTAGAAAAACCATTTTCATAACTATAGCAACTCACAAATTCAATTATTTCACACATCGACACTTATTTTACAACTTTGCAAAATAACCCTTTTTAGGTGTTTTCAAGCAAACTTCTTTCACAAAAGTTGTTTATTACACAACTATGACTCATTTTCTTTCAAAAAAATTGAGCAAACAAAAAAAATCATTTCATGGCAAGTCCCTAAACTATCAACCATTTTGCAAGATAGTCCCCTCATTTGAAAGCTCATGTTACAAAGATTCTAAAAATGCAAAAATCATCAAGAAATGTCTCTAAAATTACTTACTTGCAAGGGATTGAAGTTTCTGAAAGTTTAAGCTCTAAAACCCCCCATTTTGCTGCCATTTTCAGTGAAAGAGAAGAAGAAAATGAAAAAAAATGACAACTCTTTCTTTATTTTATTTTATTACCAAAAAGTCACCTAATATCCCATAAATTTTGGCTTTTTGAAAATTGTCTCCCCATGGCCGGCCATACTCTAATTAAAGGCCTATTTGCACTTTAAATACTCCAAATTTTATTTATCTAGCTATTTAACACATTTAGATACTAAAATACAACTTTTGTCCTTTATGCGATTTAGCTCTTTTTCGCGATTAAGCACTCAAATGCCAAAATTAATTCACCAAAATTTTCATGCACTTATATAATCATACTATAACATATAAAATAATATTAAAATAATTTCATGACCTCAGATTTGTGGTTCCAAAACCACTATTCTGACTAAGCCCTATTTCGGGATGTTACACCGGTTCGATCTAGGCTAATGATGGCCCGACCTGTCTGGTCTAACCACCGGTTGGATTGTCAGCTCGATTTCACATACTAGGCTCGGTTGGGCTAGTTTTTGGGTCTTGGTCTTGGTTTTGGGCTCTCAAGCCCAATTTATGATTTTAGGTCCAATTTTCAAGTACAATTTCCCATTGGGCCAATCATAGTACTTTTTGTGGACTGAATCTATGATTAAGTAATTGCAAATTATCGGAACGATACTTCTGGACATAATTGCAATAACTAGAGCCTAATTGTATATCTCTGATTAGTCCCTTCCCTAGCACAACAAAAGCTCGATCGGATTGCATTTGAATCATAAAAAAATTCTACGACTTCGAAAATAATTTAATTAAGTCGATTTATTTGAAGTAGAATTAAATTGGGTGGTCGTAAGAATTGTTTAACTAGAAAATTTGATTAAAGAATTTTCTTAAAAAATAATTTAGAAAATCTAAGTGATTTTTTTTAAAAAAATTTTGATTAAGTAAAATTAATTTAATCAAATTAATTAAAATTAATATGATATTTTTGGAAATTAATTTTTAGGTCAAACAATTGGCCTAATGGGTAATTGAACTTGAAAGTTAGACCTGACATCGTAAATTTGGCCCGAGAACTTAAAACCAAGACCATTACCTAAAAAACTGGTTGAACCGGACTTGGTGTGTGAAATTGAGCTGACATTCCAACTGGTGGCTGTACCAGATCGGTTGGGTCGTCATTTGCCCGAATCAAATTGGCAGCAATCGAACCAACTTAGGGTGTCGATGGTTGCGATGGCGGCATTCCAATTGCTGACAAATGGTCAATGGCGGTGGTTCTTCAGTGGCTGAGCAGTGGAAGAATTACACATCCTGATATCTGTTTCGAAGTAGGAATGGTTAGTCGATATCAGGCTAATCCTTATCTCAAGTATTGACAAGTTGTAAAGTATATATTTAGGTATCTTAAAAGAACCATGGATTATATTCTTGTGTATTCTACGGAGAACCTTACTTTTATTGGATACATAGACTTAGACTTCCAAACTTGTAAAGATTCGAGGAAATGAACATCGAGAAATGTATTCGTCCTAAGTCGTGGAGTCATAGTATGGAGAAGTGTAAAACAAACTTGCACTGCTGACTCTACTATAGAGGCCGAATATGTGGTTACTTCTGAGGCAACGAAAAAAGCATTATGGCTTCAAAAGTTCTTAACCGGTCTTGAAGTCATTCCTGGTATGGAAAAAACTATAACATTATATTTTGATAACAGTGCTGCAATAGCTAATACCAAGGGAATGATAAGTCACAAGAGAATGAAACACATTGATCAGAAGTATCACTTGTACGAGAGGCAGTAGCCGAAAGAATTGTAAATGTGGTGAAAGTAGCTTCTGAAGATATCCTTGCGGATCTGTTTAATAAGAATTTTGTAACTATGAGTTTTAACAAACACGTTGAGCATATGGGTGCAAAACATGACACATTTATTTCACTAGGGCAAGTGGGAGATTTTTGGGAAATGTGCGCATATTGTAGTAAACATGTAACTATTTTATATTTATTTGAACGATGAATAAATAAATAATGTTAATTTCACATTTCACTATTATGTCTTTTTTATTTCTGTCTTTCATATTTTACATGCATAGTGAAATTGTGACAAACAAATATTAGCTCATTAATTGTCTAAGTTCAAACTGATGATAAGTGGCATTGTAAGAATGTTTACATTGCGAGAAAGACAACTTATTTCAGTAGATAATCTAAATGAGTTCGTAATTCCGTAAAAGAATCAAAGTGAGCACTTGATTAAAATACTAAGAAAGGTTATTATGTCGTCTAGAATTCCAATTGAGGAGATGACTAGTCTTGGTTATCGAAGTAGTTGACTCCACGGGTAGAGACATAGATGTATTCATTGGTAGAATAATACATTGGATTGGACCCAATATGAGTTAATTTTGAATCCGTTTGTGAATTAATTCACTTGTGACATTCATGGTGTGGTTTACCTAAATCCTGAGTTAATCACTGACCAAACGTATGTAACGCATGTGCTTTGATATAAGTGGGAGCTTATGCTCTAAAGATAATCGAGCCCATAACTGGTATGTTGGGTACATGACTTGTGTATGGCATGAATTTACTAGCAACAATGGAAGAAGACACAATGATTATGCAACCACATTAGCCTTTCCCGGATGGTAATCAATAACTAGATCATAATCTTTCAGTAGCTCTAACTAATGTCACTGTCTCAGATTTAGTTCCTTCTGTGTCATTAAATACTTTAAACTTTTGTGATTAGTATATACATGACATTTCTTATTGTATAAATAATGCCTTTATATATTCAAAGAAAAGACAATCGCGATCAATTTGAGATCGTGAGTCAGATAATTTCTTACATGTGGCTTTAACTGTTGAGAAGTATAAGGTACTACTTTCCCTGACTGTATCAACACACAACTCAAACCATTGAGAGACACATCACTGTAAACAACATATTCTGTCCCAAATTCAGGCCAAGTCAATACTGGAGCTTCTGTTAACGTGTTTTTTAGCTGATCAAAACTCTGTTGACACTTATCAGACCAAACAAATTCAACGCTTTTTTGTAGTAATCTGGCTATAGGTGAAGCAATAATTGAGAAGTTTTTAACAAAACGACGGTAGTAACCTGCTAAACCCAGAAAACTTTGCACTTTTAAAACATTTTTCAGAGTTTTTCGACTCATTACAGCAGAAACTTTACTTGGATCGACTTGAATCCCGTCAGCTGATACAATATGACCCAAAAATCCAACCTCTTGAAGCTAGAATTCACATTTACTGAAATTTGCATACAATTGTTTTTCTCACAAAGTCTGTAACACGATTCTCAGGTGTTGAGCATGTTCATATTCTGTTTTAGAATAGATCAATATATCATCAACAAACACAACCACAAATCTATCCAAATGAGGTTGAAAAACCTGATTCATTAAATCCATAAAAGTAGCAGGAGCATTTGTTAATCCAAATGGCATTACCATAAACTCATAGTAGCCGTAAAGAGTTTGGAAAGCAGTCTTTAGCACATCACAATCTTTAACTCGCAACTGATAATACCTGGATCTGTTATCTATCTTCGAAAACATTGTGGCACCTTTTAATTGATCAAACAAATCATCAATATGTGACAAGGGATACTTATTCTATATTGTAATTTTATTCAACTGTCTGTAGTCAAAACACAATCTTAAGAAGCCATCTTTCTTTTTCACAAACAACACAGGTGCACCCTAGGGAGATACGCTTGGTCAAATAAACCCTCTGTCTAACAATTCTTGCAACTGAGTTTTCAACTCTTTTAACTCAGCTGGTGCCATACGATACGATGATATCAATATCGGTGCAATTCTAGGAACCAGATCAATAACAAACTCAACCTCACACTTAGGTGGCAAACCCAGTAACTCTTCGAGAAATACATTAGTAAACTCATTAACAACTGGTAGTTGATCTATCATTAACAACTAGTAGTTGATCTAACTTCAATTATAAATCTTGGATATCAAGTATATATGCTAAAAATGCCTCACTACCTTACGTATCAATCTTTGTGCAGAAATAATTGAAATGATTCTAGTGATACTGTTCGGTCTGTCAGATTCAATTGAAAACATTTCTCTTGTCTAGCATTTCAAATCAGTCTGTTTCTGTCTACAATTTACCATAACATCATGTAGTTATAACTAATCCATACCCAAAATAATATCAAATTCCTGAAAGGGTAATAACATCAAACAGCAGGGAATTCACAGCCTTTAATTTTCAATGGACATTTATGACAAACTAAAACTAAGTTAACTATCACAATATGACATAGTGGATTCGTTACTTTAATAGTGTAAACAGTGAACTCAACAGGAAAACTCTTTTTGTCTACTAATCCAGTTCGTATATAAGAATGAGTTGATCTAGGATCAATCAATGCATATAAAGTAATATCAAAAAGAGAAAAGTACCAGCAATAACATCTGGAGTAGTAGCTTCATCACGAGCTCTGATTGCATAAACTCTGGCTGGTGCTTTTGCTTGAGATCATTCGTTCATATCACTAGTCTTTCCTCGACTAGAAGTAGTATTTCTACCGTTTCCAGGTTATCTACCTTTCTATGAAGTTGCTTCCGGCTTGCTAATTTGATTGCCCAAATCATTTTGTTGTTTTGGACAATCATGTAGGAAATGATCGATAAAACCTCAATGAAAACAAGCTCCCATATTTAATCGACATTCCCCAAAATGTTTCTTACCACAATTATCACAAACAGGAACAATTCTCTCAACATTCCTCACACTTCCAACACTAGTCGCTGGAGAATTTGTAGACTTCAGATTACTTTGTCAAGTTTTATCTTTACCAATGAACTCTGTAGGGACTTTTGATCGATTTGATTCACCTCTGAACTTCTTCGAGGGGAATGATTGAGCTGACTTAAACAACCCACTTCTAATAAACTCTTGGGATCTTACATCGAATTGTCTTTTACTTTTACAAATTCCTTCAATTTTCTAAGCACGCTATGAAAGTTCTACAAATTCACATAACTTTAATGCTGCCACAGACATTTGTATGTCATCATTTAAGCCATCTTCAAATTTAACACACATTTCTTCTTCATTTGACACTATGCTACGAGCATACTTGCTCAACTGTAGAAATTCCCATTCATACTCTACAACCGATCGATTCCCTTGTTTTAGTTCAAAAATTCTTTCTTTTTCTTGTCAAGAAACAACCGACTAACATATTTTTTTTTCTGAATTCTATTTGGAAGAAATCTCAATTAATAGGACCACTAGTTGTCATTGTGCTCAAAGTATCCCACTATGCATATGCTTCATCTTTCAATAATGAAATAGCACATCTCAGACAATCTTTAGGGCTACACATCAATTACGTAAAGACCTTGTTCGTATTCACTACTCAGTACTCAGCTTTTACAGAATCATCATCAATTTTGCCTCTGAATTCTTCAGCTCCACATTTCCAAATTTTGTCTACAGACAGTCGAGTAACTGTTACAGATACAGGATTTTGATGATGCAGAGGTGTCGGAGAAGGCACAGTAGGTGGTGGAGGTTGTGAAGTTACAGGATTTGTTTGCTTAAATTCATTGAACCATTGGTTCATCATCCTAAAAAACACATTTCTCATTTCATCACCAAAGGACTGTAGAACCGATGCACTATTACTTACTTTAGGATTTGAAGCTTGAACATTACTTCCAATTTCGTTAACTATGGCCCAATTCGACTCAACCAACGTCTTGAATCTATAAGAAAATACAATATTAGAGTGGATAAAAAGCATCACACTATCACAGGGTATATATGGCATGTATATACTAAACTCTATACATGCTACGTTAGTCCTAGAATCGACTAAATCGTAACTTTGATACCACTAAATGTAACACCCAAATCCTAGCCCGGTTGCCGGATAAAGGATCAGAATGTTGCAAAAACAAACAGAACAATTTATCTTAATTCAGAACAAATATTCAATTAAAATATGAACATATAGTAATTCATAGAATAATTATTCACATGGGCTTTATTTCATGTTTATAGGCCCCAAAATTTATTTGGAATTAATTAAGGATCAAATTGAAACAAAATATAAAATTTAGGAAAAACTTGAAAATTTTGGAAAATAGGGATCACATGTCCATGTGACACAGCTCAGACTGTGTGAGCATTCGAATTAAGGGCACACGACCATGTACCAGCTCGTGTCATAGACTGTGTAACTCACTGACTTATCTCACACGACCGTGTCATAGGCCATGTGCTAGCCAGTGTAACTCACTGACTTGACACACACGGTCGTGTCTCAGCCTGTATCCCAGCCCATATGTACCGAAATTTACCCCTACAACTAGTCAAACCATCACTCGTTCTTGCTAAAAAAGACACTTCATTTGCTCATTCATTCAATAACTCAAAACACACCTTAAACACTCACCCATATACCAAATAACAACCTATAAATTCTAACCAATATGTCATTCAAAGGCACTTCAATTTATAAGCAATTCAATAACACACGTTATCCAAGATTTTCTTTCATAAAAACAACCATATCTAACTACACATATAGACATTTCTAATCCAAATACACACCATGATATTCATCAATATGTATATATATATAGATATAGATATAGATATAGATATAGATATAGATATCTTATTTCAAAATTACATGACACATTCAAAGAGTTATTTAGCCTACTATAGCATCCATAGTTATTGACACCAACATTCTTTCAACAAGACTTATATACATGCCACTACCCAAAGTAAGATGCAAAAGCTACCAAGATAGATGTGATAATGTAAGCTTTGTGGTTAATCCTTCCAAATGATCAACAATGATTATCTACAAAATAACATAAAAGAATACCGAAAGCTTACATAGCTTAGTAAGGACATAATATAACTTTTTCTTTAAACTAATTGCACTCAAATTATTCAATAGATTAATACTCCATTTTCAAGGGCATCAATCTTGCCATATCGAAGCACTGAAATGCATTCAGAGTATGAATGTGTGTTAAGGGTATCAAGGTACGAACAAGAACACGTATGTGCAATTAAGGATACTAAAGTACAAATAGGGGCACTTATGTGCATTTAAAGGTACCAAAGTCTAAACAGGGGCACGTATGTGCATTCAGGGTCATTTTCTTCATTCCATATAACTTTAACATGATTCCAATAAAAATGTTACTAATATTTCATTGTCTATTGCATAAATACAAGAACATTTATAACCTTTATTATTATGCAAATATTCAAAGTACTTCCATTATAAATATAAATCCATATACAAACATAAATTAACTAGTGAATCAAAAATATAAATCATTATCCAAATATTATTTTTACATATTGAAATATTATAAACTTACCTGGACTGAATTGTAATAGCTGTAGAAGTTCAGAGACTATTTCACAATTTTCCCTTTTCCACGTAAGTCAACAGGATCTTGATCTAAATTGTAAAATTTTCTCTTTATTAGCTTGTATTCATATGCCAACTAATTATGCATTTTATACCCTTTTATTTTTTGAAATTACATAATTGCACTTAACTTTTACAAGTTTTGCAATTTAATCCCTTAACCTGAACATCATCAAATTAGCCATTTTCTCAAGTTCAAAATTTACAGCCAAATAATCTAGGCCCTTAAACAGTCTCAGTTATGCCTTAATTCACCATCAAACCCTACAATTTTGACATTTTAATAATTTAATCCTTAAATTAGAAACTAATAAAAATTACTTTACAAAACAACCAAATACCACAATCAAAGCTTCAAACACATAATTATCATAAAAAAACCAAGATTCATCAATGGTAACTTCTAAAATTTTTTACAGATTTAAAAACGAATGTATGAGCTAGCTGGACCTAGTTGTAACGATCTCAAGAACATAAAAATTACAAGAAATGGGTGAGAATTGAGCTCACATGCACCAAGGAAATGAAAACTGAAACTTGGAGCCCTCCTTCAATGGTGTTTCGGCAATGGGATGAAGAAATGGGGAAGAAAGTGTTTATTTCTTCAAATTAATTTGTTTTAATTTTGTAAAATTTACAAAATTTCCATTAATTATAAGCTAAACTTAATTGTTTTTTTTGTTTCTATTACCGTCTACTACTCTTAACAAGGTATAATTGCTTCATAGATCCTCCCTCATTTAATAATTAAGCTATTTGATCATCTAAATGCAATAATTAACAAGTTTTGTATCTTTTACAATTTAGTCTTTTTTTAATTAATTAACTAAACGTTAAAATTTTTTAACCAAATTTTAATAAGACTCAAATGACTTCGTACATATTGTATAAATAATATTTACAGGCCGACACGATAGAAATTTGTGGTCCCAAAACTACTAAAATACGGGTTGTTACATGGCACTAATAATTTCACTGTGTTTACATTGCTTGGTTTGTGTATGGGATGACCCGTTTTGGGCTTAGTTGCCTATGGTTTGGGATTCAAGTTTTAAGATATATTACCCTTTGTTCTCTTTTTTTTTTTTGAAAGGTAAATTCATTAATTCATTCAATGAATGGAACCATACAATTCAGGGAAAAAATAAAAAACATTCGTTGTAAATGGTGAAGGACAAACTCTATCAACACAACAAAGGCTTTAGCCTTAGCATCAATAGAACATTATGACACGTTGACAATTGGCTTTGCCACAACTCAAGCACGACATATTTGAAGTGATTACAAGCACTTAATACGATAAAGAAAGCAACCTCGGATAATCCAAAGCGGCGAGCAAAAATTGACAAAAGAATCGAGCATTCACCAAACTAGAGAGGACGAGAACAAAGCCATCCTTAAAATCACTTGTAAAACTAAGATTACATGCATAAGCAAGGCTAAAAAATGTGCTACAAGAGTAGACGAAAATTTCTAGAACTGAAGACTCATTAAACAATGAAAAAACAAACAAAAAACATATAAAATTTAAGATAACATGGGTCCAAATCAACTCGTGAAGACAAGCGCTGTAACATCCCGAAATAGGGTCTAAACGGAACAGTGGTTATGAAACCACAAATCTGAGGTAGAAAAATTTATTTTATTATTATTTTGAGGTTCATGATATGATTACATGATTGTGTGAAAATTTCGTGATGAAATTCTATGCATAAAATGCTTAATTTGAAGTTAGGGACTAAATCGAATAAGTTGCAAAACTTGCATTCTAGAAGTTTCTAGTAATAAATGTAACGCCCCGTACCCGATACCGTTGCCGGAGTCGAACACGAGGTGTTAGCAGACTTAATTCATTGCTTAAACAGCTCAAACAATTTAATTTTAAAATTTTTAGTCCAGCTAGCAATCTGCGTCACAGTCGCTTAAAAATTTATATCTTGAGTTCCGAAACTCAAAATCCTATTCCACAAATTTTTCCTAAAACTAGACTCATATATCTATTTATTAATTTTTTTCTATAATTTTTGACCGGGCCAATTAGTACATTTTATTAGTTAAATTCTCCCTTGTTTCAGGGTTCGACTGCTCTGACCTCTGTGTATTACAAATCAGATATCTCTCTGTAAATAATTTCAATGACTATGAGGTTTGTTTCTATTAAAACTAGACTTAATAAAAATTCTAACATATAAATTAAACCACCTAATTATTTTTATAAAATTTATGGTGAATTTATAAATTTGAAACAGGGGATCCAGAAATCGCTCTGGCCCTATTTCACTAAAACTCAAATATCTTATAAAATACAAAACCTTTACCTGCTTTGCTTTTTCCATATGAAAATAGACACAATGAGCTTTAATTTAATATGCTATTCACTATCAAAACATGTCTATACAAATTTTTTGTGATTTTTCAAAATCACGTTATTTCTGATACTTGAATTTGTTTTTAAGTTACTTTCACATTTTTCATAATTTTCATGTGATAGTTACTACATAGTCATACATACTATTAAACATGTATATCATCAGCCATTCTATTAGCTAATCACTAGCAAATATTTACACATCATTCATTGATCATATCGTATCAAAAGAAACCAAGTTCCTATACATGCCATACACAAAACGAAACGTCTAACTATACCAATGTTTCTTTGATAGTGTGATCGGGTCTCCGACATTTCCTTCGATTCCCGAGTGGCTTGATAAAAACTATAAGAAAAAGAAAATAAGAGAGTAAGCACTAGGCTTAGTAAGCTTACAAGCAAATAAATTACAACATTCAACATAATGAATAAATATACATCAAGTCACCTAGCCTCATAAACTTTCTTTACTTCTCATTTTCTACCTTCTTCTTTACTCACTTACCTTCTTTCTTACCTGACCTTTCACTATTCATAAATATAATCTACCTTCCCTTTTTGCTGATAATTCACTATGATTTAACATATACAATGACCCGATGAACCACTCGGAATACTAAGGATACTAGGGTCGTTCCTGTCTATCAATGTCCTGCCAATGCCATGTCTTCGACATGGACTTACATGAATTATTCCTATCTCCAATGCCATATTTATATATATAATATGGGCTTACATGGCTCGTTCCTGTCTCCAAAGCCATATATCTGATATGGACTTACATGGCTCATTTCTATCCTGTCCTGTCAACCCCAATATCCTAATATTCCTAAGGTTCAAACGGGGCTTCCTAATGCTTTTTCTCTGCTACTTCGTCTTTAATTCGACTTTAAATATTCTAAAAAAATAAGTATATAAATGTTGGATATTAACAATAATAATGTAAAATATAAGAATATTGCATTTATTTACTGTAAACTTACCTCGATACAAAATGTGACTAAACTTTACAATTTAGTCATTTACTTTTTCTTTTCCCTGATCTACTCCTGAATTTCGTTCTTCTTGATCTATAATAGAAAATTTAACTTGTTTAATATTCACATTTATAAAAACAATCCTTTACTCAAACTTTGAAAAATTACATTTTTACCCCTAAACTTTTGCATATTTACACTTTTACCCCAAATCTCGTAAATTAAACTTCAACCTATTTTCTTATGTTTTATGACATGTTGATCATTTTTCCCTTCTATGTCAGCATCAAATTCATACTCTAACATGCACTTATGACTATTAGGTATTTTACCGATTAAGCCATTTTACTCGTTTTTACCTAAAACCGAGTAGCACAAGTTGTCTAACATAATCTAAGACCTCATATTCTATCATAAAACATCAAAATAAACACTTTTCAACTATGGGTATTTTTCCAAATATGAACCCTAACTTAAATTATTGCTAGCATAAGCTTTATCGAACTATCGGGATCTCAAAAACGTAAAAATCATTAAAAACAGGGCTTGGAATCACTTACTATGAAGCTTGAAAGTTGAAGAAACCCTAGCTATGGAGAGAGCAAATTTCGGCAGCAGCTTATGGAGAAGATGATCATTTTTGTGTTATTTTCCCCATTTTATTTCGTTTAATATCCAAATGACCAAAATGCCTCTCCTTACTGAACTTTTAAAAATTCCTTCCATGTCCTAATTTTTTCCATGAACTTAAAATTGGTCAAATTTCTGTTTAAGACCTCCTAATTAATATTTCAAAGCAATTTCATACTAGAAACTTCTAGAATGCAAGTTTTGCAACTTATTCGATTTAGTCCCTAACTTCAAATTAAGCATTTTATGCATAGAATTTTATCACGAAATTTTCACACAATCATGTAATCATATCATGAACCTCAAAATAATAATAAAATAAATTTTTCTACCTCAGATTTGTGGTTTTGTAACCATTGTTCCATTTAGACTCTATTTCGGGATGTTACATTTCTCCCCCCTTTAGGGATTTTCGTCCCCGAAAATCTTACCTGTGAAGAGATTTGGGTACTGTTTTCGCATAGCCTCTTCAGGTTCCCATGTAGCCTCGTCTACCCCATGTCTATTCCGTAGTACTTTCACAAGTGCAATACTTTTGTTCCTTAATTGCTTTACCTCTCGAGCTAGAATCTTTCTTTGGTTCTTCATAGTAAGTCATGTCCATTTGAATCTCAACCTTTGTCTGAGAAATCACATGTGACGGATCTGAATGATAATGACGTAGCATAGACACATAAAATACATTATGAATCTTCTCTAACTCAATCGGCAAAGCTAACCGATATGCTAATGGTCCGACTCTCTCAATCACTTCAAACGGTCCAATAAAACGTGGACTTAGTTTGCCTTTCTTGCCAAATATAAGAACTTTCTTCCACGGGGATACTTTCAAAAAAACTTTATCACCAACTTGATATTCAATCTCTTTTCTCTTCAAACCTGCATACGACTTTTGTCTGTCTGAAGCTACTTTCAAGCAATCGCTGATGATTTTTACTTTCTCTTCTGTTTCCTTAACTAGATCAACCCCGTAAATCTGATCTTCCTTAAGCTCTGTCCAATACAAAGTTATGCGACATTTACGTCCATACAAAGCTTCATAAGGTGCCATCTTCAAACTCGACTGATAACTATTATTATAGACAAACTGTACTAATGGTAAATATTTTTCCCAACTGCCTTGAAATTCCAGTACAAAGCATCTAAGCATATCTTCAAGTACCTGAATAACTCTCTCTGACTGACCGTCAGTTTGAGGATGGAAAGCTGTACTAAAACTCAACTTTGTGCCCAAAGCCTTCTGGATGTAGCTTGGAATGACTGCTCATCTGTCTCTTCTTTGTATCTTGTGTCCCTGTCTCAACTTTGCCTTTTCTTTTTAACAGCTCCTCTGCCTTACAGACTCTCTCAACTAAAATAATGAACTCTTTTGTTTCTAGAACACCCACTAACAGTCGGATATCATCATTTAACCCATCCTCAAACCTTTTACACATGATAGCCTCTGTGGACACACATTCTCTAGCATATTTACTAAGCCTGACAAATTCGCACTCATAATCGGTCACCGTCATATTACCTTGTTTCAATTCCAGGAATTCCTTTCTCTTCTAATCAATAAACCTCTGACTGATGTACTTTTTACGAAATTCCTCCTGAAAGAAATCCCAAGTGACCCTCTCCTTTGGTACAATTGATACAAGTGTTTGCCACCAGTGGTAGGCTGAGTCTCTAAGAAGTGATACTACACATTTCATACATTCCTCGGGTGTACAAGATAATTCATCAAAGACTCTGATAGTATTTTCTAACCAAAATTCTTCTCTTTCTGCATCATCATCCTTTGTTGCTCGGAACTCTTCTGCCCCTTGTTTCTTGATTCTATCAACTGGTGGCTTTTCTCTTATCACGTGCACTGTGACTGGGGAAGCTTGAGTTACATGGTAGCCTGAGAATCATGAGGGGGTGGAGGTTTAGCTCGGATTAAATGTAACGAACTCGGCAAACAAATCATTCAAAGCTTGGAAGAGAGCTTCTCGAGTCACTCCTCCCTGATTAACTGTTACTGGCCTATTCTCAGATGGCGCTGCCCCTTCCGCGAGAGCAGGCGCATTACTTTCTACACTATCATCACCAGCTCGCTCGGGATCTATTACTATAAAACAAAATATTTAAAAATCGTCGAGTCGTCACACTATCAAAATACGGTATGGCATGTATAGCTAGACTTTTACTCACACTAAGCTGTTACGAGAACCGACTAAACCTACTCGATACCAATAAATGTAACGCCCGCACCTGAGACCATTTCTGGAGTCGAACACGAGGTGTTAACAGACTTAATTCATTGCTTAAACAGCTCAAACAATTTAATTTTAAAATTTCCAGTCCAGCTAGCAATCTGCGTCACAGTCGCTTAAAAATTCATATCTTGAGTTCCAAAACTCAAAATCCTATTCTGTAAATTTTCCCTGAAACTAGAATCATATATCTATTTATTAATTGTTTTCTAGAATTTTTGGATGGGCCAATTAGTACAATTTATTAGTTAAAGTCTCCCCTGTTTCAAGGTTCGACTGCTCTGACCTCTGTGTATTACAAATCAGATATCTCTCTGTATAGAATTTCAATGACTATGAGGTTTCTTTCTCTTAAAACTAGACTCAATAAGAATTCTAACCATATAAAGTAAAACACATAATTATTTTTATAAAATTTATGGTGAATTTATAAAGTTGAAACAGGGGATCCAAAAATCGCTCTGGCCCTATTTCACTAAAACTCAGATAGCTTATAAAATACAAAACCTTTACCTGCTTTGCTTATTCCATATGAAAGTAGACACAATGAGATTTAATTTCATATGTTATTAACTATCAAACCATGTCTATACAAATTTTTGTGATTTTTCAAAATCACATTATTTCTAATACTTGAATTCGTTTTTAAGTTACTTTCACATTTTTCATAATTTTCATGTGATAGTTACTAAAACATGTATATCATCAGCCATTCTATTAGCTAATCACTAGCAAATATTTACACAACATTCATTGATCATATCATATCAAAAGAAACCAAGTTCCTATACATGCCATACACAAAACGAAACGTCTAACTATACCAATGTAATTTCTTCGATAGTGTGATCGGGTCTCCGACGTTTCCTTCGATCCCCGAGTGGCTTGATAAAAACTATAAGAAAAAGAAAATAAGAGAGTAAGCACTAGGCTTAGTAAGCTTACAAGAAAATAAATTACAACATTCAACATAATGAATAAATATACATCAAGTCACTTAGCCGCATAAACTTTCTTTACTTCTCATTTTCTACCTTCTTCTTTACTCACTTACCTTCTTTCTTAGCTGACCTTTCACTATTCATAAATATAATCTACCTTCCCTTTTTGTTGATAATTCACTATGATTTAACATATACAATGACCCGATGAACCACTCGGAATACTAAGGATACTAGGGTCGTTCCGGTCTATCAATGTCCTGCCAATGCCATGTCTTCGACATGGACTTACATGAATTATTCCTATCTCTAATGCCATATTTATATATATAATATGGGCTTACATGGCTCATTCCTGTCTCCAAAGCCATATATCTGATATGGACTTACATGGCTCATTTTATCCCTGTCTGTCAACCCCAATATCCTAATATTCCTAAGGTTCAAAGCGGGGCTTCCTAATGCTTTTTCTCTACTACTTAGCTACTTTAATTCGACTTTAAATATTCTAAAAATAAGTATATAAATGCTGGAAATTAACAATAATAATGTAAAATATAAGAATATTGCATTTATTTCTCATAAACTTACCTCGATACAAAATGTGACTAAACTTTACAATTTAGTCCTTTACTTTTCTTTTCCCGATCTACTCTCGAATTTCGTTCTTCTTGATCTATAATAGCAAATTTAACTTATTTAATATTCACATTTATAAAAACAATCCTTTACTCAAACTTTGAAAAATTACATTTTACCCCTAGACTTTTGCATATTTACACTTTTACCCCAAATCTCGTAAATTAAACTTCAACCTATTTTTTTATGTTTTATGACATGCTGATCATTTTTCCCTTCTATGGCAGCATCAAATTCATACTCTAACATGCACTTATGACTATTAGGTATTTTACCGATTAAGCCCTTTTACTCGTTTTTACCTAAAACCGAGTAGCACAAGTTGTCTAACATAATCTAAGACCTCATATTCTATCATAAAACATCAAAATAAACACTTTTCACCTGTGGGTATTTTTCCAAATATGAACCCTAACTTAAATTATTGCTAGCATAAGCTTTATCGAGCTATCGGGATCTTAAAAACGTAAAAATCATTAAAAACGGGGCTTGGAATCACTTACTATGAAGCTTGAAAGTTGAAGAAACCCTAGCTATGGAGAGAGAAAATTTTGCCAGCAACTTATGGAGAAGATGATCATTTTTGTGTTATTTTTCCCATTTTATTTCATTTAATATCCAAATGACCAAAATGCCCCTCCTTACTAAACTTTTAAAAATTCCTTCCATGTCCTAATTTTGTCCATGAACTTAAAATTGGTCAAATTCTATTTAAGACCTCCTAATTAATATTTCAAAGCAATTTCATACTAGAAACTTCTAGAATGCAAGTTTTGCAACTTATTCGATTTAGTCCCTAACTTCAAATTAAGCATTTTATGCATAGAATTTCATCACGAAATTTTCACACAATCATGTAATCATATCATGAACCTCAAAATAAAAATAAAATAAATTTTTCTACCTCAGATTTGTGGTTTCGTAACCACTGTTCCGTTTAGACCCTATTTCGGGATGTTACAAGCGCTATCATCTGTCCATCACAACTTGTGAAGACAACAAAGATACCCGCAAAATAGATCTGCAAACTGAAAAAAGAAAGAAGACACGCGGAGTGAATGAAAGAAGGAAAGAAAGGGTTGGTGGGAGAGAGAAAAAGTCAGGTGATAGCCAACACGGAGGTTGACACCGTCACTGAGCAAAATAAAAGATAAAAAGCAAATGACTTGAAAAAAAAAACATTTTTAGGTTTTTTTTTAACCCTTTTTTCTTCTTATTGTTTCAAAGTGATCATAGTCCTATGTGTTTTCAAATTGTGTTGAAGCTTTTCTATAAATCAAGTTTCTTGTGAACAAAAAGAATATATATATATATATATATATACTTTTAAGAAAATGTGAAATTCGAGTAACATAAATATAAATGTAGCTTTTCTTCCATGTACCAGAAAAGGCAGTTTTGAAGAATATGTTATCGTATTTTCTAATAATATTGAAATGATATATATGATATCATTAGTTAATTTTTTCCATATTGGTTGCATAGAAAATCCATATTTCCGCCATGGAGATTCTATCACTTCAAAAGGAAAATTTATAAACTCCAAGACTACTTTTTGAACAACAGGTTTTGGATGAGATATGAAACTGGCAAATCAAAAAAAAAAAAAAAAAAATCACTTAACAAAGCAATGCAAGTATATCTGCATGATTGATGATGATGATTCATACATATAATATATACATATATTGCCAACCCTTTTTCACATGGGATATCTCTGTATAGGGTTCTGTTATAATAATATAGCTACTAGAAATAGAGCGAATATATGAACTGCAGAAGCAACAAAATGAATAACAACATTTTTAGCACTGTGGGTTGAAGCTTATAGCCGACAATCTCTTTTGGAAGATTCAACAAAACATAAAACCGCCCCAAGGAAAAGAAAACAAGATTTAACATATCATTTTCAGTTATAAAAAATAAAAAAAAAAAAAAAAAAAAAGCTGTTGCAGGCATGGAAAGACATATCAGAATGATTAGAAATTACTTTATCTTAGACTTGCCTTTTAATACTGTTCACTTTACACTTCAGTATTCAAATATTTATATCCGATGATCTATACACGGACACAAGGTCGATACGTATAAATATATCTTTATTCGGATATGTTTTGATTTCTTATTTTGACTTTATCCGTGTTTTTTAAATAATTTTCTATATATTTATCATCTAACTTTTAGTTTTTTATTTGTATATAAATGTTTTGATTACATATATATCTCTGCGTATCTAAACTTGAAGGCCCATTTAATTTTTTAAGAGGGTTTAAACAAAAAATTAAGTCTGAAGAATGGGCTTGCGTAAAAAAATTATACCATTTAAAATATTGGTCAAACTCAGGTTTAAACATTCAAGGCCTTCCTCAACCTTTTTTTTTTAAGTTCTTAATATTTTATATTACGTCATTTTTATATATTATGTAATTTATAACACATAAAAATTATGGTTAAATATAAAATTGGTACCCGAACTTGTCCACTTCTTCTATATAATTTATACTTATGGTTTTTTTTGTCCCAGATTGGTCTCCGAACTTTTTTTTTTCTGTTAACTAAATTGGTTCCTGAGTCTAACGCCGTTAAATGTAGAACGCGTAGTGAAATAAGATTGTGACGCGTGACATAAATGACGTCATAATGATGTCATAATCTAAAAAAATACTATTTCTTTTGACTTTTCTCTTCTGCAGTTTCGATTCTTCTTCTGTAGTTTTCAACAAAAAATCAATTTTCATTTTCCAATAGCCAAAAATCAATATCCAAAAATCCCAAATCTTAATCCCCAATCTCGTTTCTTCTTATTCTTCTTTTCATTCCTGCCTGAAAATGACACCGGAGTTTGTGAGTTAGGATTTCCAGTTAGGGTTTTGGGAACGCCTGAAAATGAAGGGTGTTGGTGAAGAAGAAAAACAAGAAATGGCTTCAATAAGAAGTAGTGGGACCAAGAAGCTTGTAAAGAACCCCACTTCTTTCAACTTCCAAACCCTAATCTCCTCCCTTTCTTCTCCTCAAGTACCATTTCCCCTCCCCAGTTATTTTCTCTTCAATTCTTTTAAATATTCTTTTTACTCATTTTAATTTGGTTGATTTTAGGGTCTAAAACTAGAAACAATGGAAGGCTTATATTTGCTTTTGCTTACTTTATGCTGCTTTGATTCTAAATCCAATTTGAATTTCTCGGAAACCCAATTCAGTTTCAACGAGTTCAAAATCAAGTTCAAAGATGTTCATCAAATGTTAGATGTCTTGTTCTGTAAATTCAATACCAGGTTCAATGAATTGCTCACTGCTTTGAATGATGTTCTTGCCTACCCGGTTCAACACGCATTCTATTTTCCATGTCAATGTTAAATATGCCATTAAATAGCTAACCTTGCTTTTGAAATGTTGCATTGGTGTTTTCAAATTACTTGTGTTGGATAACAGGCTTCTTGTCGAAAAAGGTCAAGTTCTTTTAGGGATACCAAGGAAATGTGTTTATATAGAGTGAATAAGAAAAAAAAAAGGAAAATTTGAAGGTATAAGGTTTTGAGAAATAGGTTAAATGACACCAAAGGTCATCTCTTTCACCTTTTTTCTTCTATTTTCTGTTCTTCATTTTTTTTTACTCCTTTGCTTGGCCTCTTTCACCAAAGAAAAAGAGCTAGGAAAAAGAGGGCTAAAGAGATCACGTCACATGGTGACGCGTAAGCGGTCAACATTGC
Organism: Gossypium longicalyx; assembly: GCA_025698465.1. NCBI lineage: Eukaryota > Viridiplantae > Streptophyta > Magnoliopsida > Malvales > Malvaceae > Gossypium > Gossypium longicalyx. Next base: position 18,195,093 of record CM047004.1, on the reverse strand, counting down.
GACGTTAGCAAAAAGTAATGGTGTTAGACTCGAGTACCAATATAGTGGATAGAAAAAAAGTCAGGTACCAATTTTATATTTAACCCTAAAAATTAAATTTATACTAGTATATACTATAATATAAACATTAAAAATTGTTAAAATGACTATATATAAAATTTTAGTAAATAAAAAATAAAAAATATTAAATATTAAATATTAAATTAAAAATAATATAAATTTTTTTATTTTTTTAAATAATATGGGCATACATAAAATGGGCTTGAGTTAACCATTTACAAGTATGGGCGAACTTGGGTAAAATTGTTGGCTCATATTTCGGGTCGAGTGGGGCTTTGGTAAGCATAAAATATGTTCATATAATGCCTAGGCTTGCTCTGAACCTAGCTTAGCCAACCCATAAACACCTCTAATCACATAATATGAATATATTATATATAAATATAAAATATAAAATTATTAACTATTAATTAGATTCAATAACTTAATTTAATTATTTTATTTTATTTTTAAATCTAGTTATAAGAAAATAAAAATAGTTAAAACAAAAATATTAAAATTTGGTTTAATATATTGAAATCTTGTATTAACCAACAGACATCAGTATGCACTAGCACATGTCATTATGTAACAACTTATACCCAATCCAATCGTTGGGTTCAAGTTACGGGATGCCACATTCGTTGTCAAAGCAACTGTAGTCACAATTTCTATCAGTTCAATAGTCTATATTCACTAGCATGCTCATTTCATCATCAAATTAAATTATGTAATCTGGTCTGGGGTCTATTCGATCTTACGAAAGCTATTCTAATAACCCGAGACCAATAAAGGACTAAATTGCAAGGTTTTAAAACTTTTCAAGCTAGATTCGTGGCACCCATGGTACGATGTTGTGACCTTGAAGACAGTAAGTTAGCTTCACAATTTTGAGGACTAAAATGTAAAGTTGCTAAACCTTCATTGAGTTGGCATCGTGACATCAAATAAGGGACTTTGCAATGATAATGACTAGTGTCGCAACATCTATAGGGTGGTGTAGTGACTCCATAGGCAGAATACAACAATCCCAATTCCTTTTGGTTTCAACCTAGCATATAGCAAGACATAATTGGTCTTAAGATCCAAAATAACATTTCAACATAACTAACAAATAGAAATATACAAAACAAACTCAAAAAGACCTTTCTCATGCATAAACCATTATCATTTACATTTATCCACTACTCATTTACACAACATTGACCATTTACAACTTATAACTAGCTTAATCCTAAGTACATGCCATTGATCAAAATGAAAGAGCTATACAAACTTTGTTGAGTCGAGAACTGCAATCTAGATGTTGAATTCACTTCTCGAAACTTTGAGAATCACCTATACTTGCGTATGGAATAAACAAACCATACCTTGAGCGATAAAGCTCAATGGTACTTTCATGACTCAAGATAATACAACATTAACATTAGCATATGATTACAATAAATTCAAGCTCAATAACTAACCAATTTACATTCTATCATGCCAAGAATTTCCATTATCATATATATATGGATATACATATGGAAAATTGCAAGTCAATTCATTCAAAATTTGCAATAAAATTAACCAAATCATACCATTTGCCAAGTGCCAATTCACATGCCATTTAAAACATTCAATATCGTTTATGCATCAAACATGTATACCTTTAACAATAAGCTACCTAATTTCCATGTTCTATCAATTCCATTTAACCATTCAAATTACAATTTGAATATCTTTCTAGAGTCTATTAACTCATTCGTATTCAGTTCGGCCACCAAGGCTCAATTCTAATTGGATTGCATAATCTTTTATATACTTTCTTTTTCTTGAATTACATATATGCAAACATATAGCTTCCTATCATCAAATCATTTTAGTTTAATAGCATTTGACAAGCTTATGTTTTATAATCCCTATTAACCTAACTCAAATAGATATTCGGATCGTCCAACCTACACACCAATCTAGCATTAAAATGCATTATCGGGTATATTGAAGTAAGGGAAATTGGCAGACATAGTGCATACTGGTGCAAGAAGCGCATCTTGCCACACGAAGTGCATCCTGGCACACAAAATGCATAAACCCTACAAAGTCTAATCCTATGACATGTCAACTATATTCAATTCATATATAATTTCACATTCAATTCATAATCTCATTTCGATTCATCATCAATACACAAGTATCTCATATCATATAACATATTTCAATCTATTTTTCATATCATATATCATATTCCAACTAAATCATGCTACTTTCTATTTTATTCAATTCAGTCCACTATCTCGATATTTAATATCAATCTCAGCAAATCAATTCATATGACCATTATAAACTCACCTCGATATTCAATCTTGCAATGTAATAGGAATATCCAAATAAATAAATTGATCCTGAATCATAAAAGCACAAACCGAAATCTCGCGTCACTTGTCGACGATTCTCGCTTTTCCTTTTCGATAGCTCAATGTCATCTTTAGCTATGTACAATAATACAATACATAAACAATATCAATTTTCATACAATTCACATTTAGATACAAAGTCAAAAATATTTTGTATTTCATTCAATTTAATCCCGTAACTCAGGATATGTATATCTTTCGATTTATAACTTCAGATCAAAATCTGATTTCACATTATTCCATTAAGGACCCTATATTTTCAATTTACAACACAATCTCATGATAGGTTTTCAATTTATTCAATTGTTTCCCTAATGTAACAAAGTTAACTACCAACCTTATTAAGCTTTACAATTTAGTCATTGTCATGATCTAAGCTTGATTCTATCAATTTCAAGTCTAATTCTTCAATTTCTCAACAATGGAAACTTACTAAAATCTTAATAGTTGAAAAAATCGATACATGGGCTAGCTAATTCAATCTCTCATGTTCATAAATCTATAAAAAAAATCAAAGAAAAATAGCTTAGAGACTTACTTGAATTAATTGTTGAACGATCAAGATCCAAAAATGGAGTTTTCTTTGTTTTTGTTTCAAGGGACGATAAATAATCTTCCTCAACTTACATTTGCTTATATACTAGGATTAAGTTATAGTTAATCTAGTTTAATTGATTATAAACTAAAATTTTAGTTTATTATATAGTAATCATCAATTAATTAAACTTAATGGCATCCACCATTATCATTATCCAATATCCACCATTTAAAATTGATTTATTAACCATTTTTGTCCTTTGGATAATTGCTATCTAGGTTCCGAATCCTTTTCCTAATTAAAACTATATAACGATTAGATTTTTACAATTTAGTCCCTAAGACTTAATTAACTACTTTTTTGGCTAAATTACATAGTTTAATTTCAATATATTTTTATAACAACTCTGTAAATATTCCTATTTCATATTTACGGACTCGAGTTTATGAAAACGGGGTTCTGAAATTGCAGTTCACTGGAAATTGGATCGTTACACATTACACAATAATATAGGCTTGTATTGGACAAAATAGACTAAAATACACCGAAACAATCAAAACTCATCAAAATTTTAACCAAAGTAAAACTTAAATTATTTGACACTGGTTTAGAACTAAAATAATATATGTTGTATATAATATTATATATTATTTTCAAATAAAAGCACAGTATGAATTTACATTTGGAGGAAAACTTATTTTTTATCTTCCTCAAACTTTAAGGTTGTAAATATTTTGAGTTTTTCCAACAATCCCACAATGGATAGATAGTACTTCTAAGCTTATATTTTCTTTGGTAAATAACACAACTCTTTTTTTCAAGCTCCAATGTTTTTTTGTTTTTTTTTTCATCTAAGAAACACCTTGTAACATCCCAAAATAGGGCCTAGTTGGAAAAGTGGTTTCGGGACCATAAATATAACATCAAAATATTTATTTTATGATTATTATGAGACCTAGAATATGAGATTATGCGTGTGTTAAAGTTTCATGAAGAAATTCCTTGAGTAAGGTGTCTAATTGGAAACTAGGGACTAAATTGAATAAATTGCAAAACTTGGATCCTAGAAGCAATTTGTATGAAATTTTTTTAGATTATAAATTAGAAGGTCTTAAAGAGCAATTTGCCTAATTTCTAAGTTTTTGGACAAAAATGGGCTTGCATGGATGAAATTTCAAAGGAAGGACTTAAGGGCATTTTGGTCATTTGGCATTTTAATGAAATAAAATGGGAAAAATTAGTCAAAATCAACCATTCTTCTTCCTTATACCAACCGAAATTCTCAAGCCCTCCATAGCTAGGGTTTTCAACATTTTCAAGCTCAATAACCTCGAGGAACAAATTCTGGAGGTCGATCGAGGTAAACGTAAGGTTTCGGAATAATCGAAACATAGCTCCAAAACGAATACCAGGTAAGTTCGGATAACTCGAAGTAAACCTATAATATGAATAATTGTATGTTTTATGAATGCATGATAATTGCATTGTTGATGGCATGAAAATGCATGAATTGCATCTTCAATAATGAATTGTTGGATAATGTCTCGGTTGAGGTTGGAAAGGGAATTCGATGGATAAACCATGATTTAAATGAGACTTGAGATCCTGCATGTGTTGCAGAAAAGGATTTAGCCTGGACTGGTAATCCAAAGCTCTCAAGTATAAAAAGGATCTAGCCTGGACTGGTGTTCCTTGAGTGATCGAGCCTCCCAAAGAATATGTGTGCATTGTGGATTTAGCCCAGACAGGTAATCCGATTAGGGTTTGAATTTAGCCTAGACTGGTAATTCAGATCCTAGCTCATTAAGGGTGTTTGTCGTTATAAGGGATTTAGCCTGGACTGGTAATCCCGACATCACCTTATGAGTTTATATTACGGGGGATTTAGCCTGGACATGTAATCCCGCCGTAAGATGTGAGGTTCGCGAGAGTGCATATTGAAACGATCATTCATAAGAATTGATGATAAATGGATGATCCATCGAGATTTCCTAGAAACTCAACGGGACTATCACAAGGAATACGTATAGATGATATGTTAAATGATGAGCTTATCTAAGATGAATTACATGGTGCATTGATATGTAACTAACTCGATGGTTGAGTGCATATGATAGGGAAACTATCCTATGCTTGTTGATTTCATTGCCTAATATGGTTGTATGCTAAATAACCGATAAGTTTACTTTTCAGTTATACGGGCTTACTAAGCATGTAAATGCTTACCCCTCTCTTTTCCCTGCTTTTCAAAGCTCAAGGACTCATAAGGATTGGAAGACAATTGGAGAGTCAACACACTATCAACTAGACAAGCTTTGGTATAAAGACATTTCTATTTTGTCCAATGGCATGTATAGGATTTTTGAGTATTTTGTTATATATGTCATTTTATTTGCCTAGTGAAGGCATGTAAAAATATGTTTATCTTTTCTTTTTTTTTTTGTATATGGCTATGGGAATTGGCTCATTTTGAAGTAGGCTATACCCTACAAATCTATGCATGTTTATATTCATATGTGATGGCTTAGTTATAATTGGCAATGAGTTATAATAACGAGCCAATCTTAATATGTCAAGCAAACATATAAATCATTAAATGTAAGATAAGAATTAACTTAGCATGTATGAAACCAATGACATGAGGTTCACATGCAATGAGGTTAATCAAAGTTTCATATTTATAAATGGATAATTTGGCCCAAATATGCACTATAGTAATCTATAAGTGAAATTGGCTAGTAGAGGGTGACTTAAAGCTTGGAAAATAGCCTAACAATGTCCACATGGGTAGACACACGGGCGTGTGTCTAGGCCGTGTGTGACACACGGTCTACTCCCATGGGTGTGTGCTATGACCGTGTGTCCCCTGCACCTGAAATTTTAAGTCAACATAGAGCACGGGCTAAGCACAGGGGTGTGTGCCTTGGTCGTGTATATTTAACAGAATGGTGAGGTTGAAGTCAGTGTAGCACACGGGCTAAGCCCACGGGCGTATGCCTTGGCCGTGTTGCATACTGGAAAAAGGACACGAGCGTGTTCTAAGCCCCACGGGCGTGTTACACTTCAACTAAGGGAAATTTCCTAAAGTGCCCCAAGTCTATCGAATAATTTCGGTTTTGTTCCGTACTACCCCTAGGAGTGTTTTTAGGCCTCGGATGTCTATATAAGAGACAGAGTGCACACGTTTGAAATGTGTTAAATCATGAGCGAAATTCAGTAACCTGATTGGGTAAGTTTGTAAAGGTGAATTATCGGTAACGCCTCGAATCCTATCCCGGCGTCGGATATGGGCGAGGGGTGTTACACACCTTGAGTGAGCATATAGTTAAATCTTATGAGCCACTCAATGTGCATTGAGAAAATAAGAGGGCAACTCATTGCAAAGTATGAGCCTAAAAGTGCCCAAACTAGATGGAAGATAAAAAAAATATTTTCCCTCCTTCAAGTGTATATAAATTCACATTATTTTTTTATTTGAAAATACTATATAATATATAGATAGCGATTAAGCATCCAGAAAATCACTTCCAAGAAATGTCTAGATTTTTCAAATTGACATAGATGTTCTTTTGGAGATTTTAATGGTTTATGTATATATATATTCCTCTCATTGTTCCCTTCCTATATTGTAATTAATGTAAACATGTTTTCCAATCCAAAGATTTTGGATGTTGTGTTTAATTAACTTCCATTTCCAAGATTGACATTATTACTTGTGCAAGCATATGAAAAGCCTCCTACCAAATTAAATATATGAATTACAATATAAATTATTCCATATTCTCAATCAAGATAAAAATAAAATGGAAAATCAAAATGAGAATAGAAGCAGAGGAAAGGATGCATTCTAAAAGAGATTCCAACATGAACCATGATGTAAGATAGATCTTGAATAATTTGTTCGGATTCTTTGACAAAGATAGTCTAATGGAACAAGAAGGAAGCGATGATTCATTCTCTGTTGCAAACAATGATTCAAAACATAATAGCTAAAGATTTCACCCTCAAGGATGAGGTTGCTAATGAGTCTTTTAATGATGAAGATGTTCATTATCATAACCATATTTTTTAATTTATGATCAAGCCCAATTATAGGTATGCACTTACAAGTATTGATACATTGTTCGACATCCATCAAAACCATGCCAAGTTAAATAGGTTTGGTGTGGTGAAGAGATCAATGTTCTAACATAGTTATGAATCCCTAAATATGTTGTGTTAACTTGTGATAAAGTTGGTGATAATAGGAGTAGCAAGCAAAGTAATTGTCTTGCAAGGGTCAATGTTGTGTTAAATCATGATGGGCGTTGTATGTAACTAAGTTAGTCACAAATCATTCTCATGAACTACTTCTTGATATGTCTAATATTATTTCTACACATAGGCATGTTCTGAATCAATTAAAGAGAAGTCTCGAGAAAAATGATATGGTTGGCCTTTGAATTTGCAAGAACATTAAGGTTGGTCCAATCTCAATTACGTGGGTCAGATGAAATGAAGTATTTACCTGAGGATTATAGAATTTTATTCATAGAAATTGGAAGCTAAACCTGCAAGAGTGAGATGTTGAGTCATTACGTAAGTTTTTTTTTTTTTTTGCAAAATGCAAAATAAAAGTAAGGACTTTTACCACCAAATGGACATTGATGATGATGGAAGATCGGAAAATATTATCTAAATCCATTATCACAATAAAATGACTTATGAGGACTTTAAGGTTATTAACTTATCTTGTGAACATGTACGAGATGCCATTTGCTTTGTTTGCGGGAGGTAATCACCATGGTCAATCTATATTCCTCCATTGTGCTCTAGTTTCACACAAAGATGTAGGAACGCTTAGGTGGTTGCTTTCAATGTGGCTCTTTGTAATAGGAGACGTTGACCCTATTGGATCTAGTGCCCCTAAATGTAATATTTTTCTCTATATATACTTGTATTTATCAAACAAATTAGATTAATAAAATACTCGTTTATTACATTAATATTATTCATATGTTTTCCTCAACGAGTTTTGCATGAAAAGCAAAATAGAAGCAAATATTGACATATTGATTATCTAATATTTAACTAATAGTAAGCAGTATTATGTGATTGGATCATAATACGGTAAAAAAATCTAAACATGTCCTTGGTCTAATTGGAACCGAGCAAACCGATTGAAAGACAACTATGTCGTCTATCAAGTCCAATTGGGGAAATATTTTATCTTGATCATCGAAGCAGATGGCTTCTAGAAGATAGATGTGATTAATTAGACTGACATTACATCGGGCAGTACCCAAGTAGAATAGATCCTAGATCCTAGATCTATTTATGGATTTATTCACTTGTAATATTCATAGTATGGCATGCCTTAGTCCTGAATGGATGATGGATTATGTATGTGTGACTCATATACTTTAATATAATTAAAAGCTTGAGTTCAAATTGATAAGGAACTAAAATCTAGTATGTTGGTTATACGACTTATGTAGTATGTAGCATCATTCACAATAGTGGAATTTATAGTCCAACTAAAAGGTAAAAGATATTCTCTTTGATTTGTCATAATTTAATATGTCAAATACATTTAAGGAGCTTATTCTTGAGCAATTTAGATGTCTTTTATATGTTTTTTGTTACTTTTTTAATTTTATTGCTAATAAATTGTTTTTATTAGTTTTATGTTGTTTTTGAGATCCAAATTAAGCAAACGCGTCATGGGAAATTAATGATGGTAGATTTATCTCACGGAACTAGAATCTACAAATATAGAAAAACCGAACTGCATAGACAATTTCGCATACCTTATTTTTGTTGTGTTTATTGCAGTGCCATCTTTAGTGGCCACTGCAATCATCATTTCCATTCAAACTCTTTATTTTCTTAGCAATTAACAATAGACCATTTCTGCACTTCTCTTAACTCCAATAACCAGAGAAGCACGCTCCTGCCTTAAATGGTAGATGATAGGTTTCTTCTCACAAAAAATGACATATAACTTCTCTGTCTTCTTTCTTCATGATCAAAAAGAAAAAAAAAAGAAACTTCTCCATTCTTTTGTTGATTCGTTCTTCAATATTTCTAAGAACGGTGGAGAACTTAAAATTTTTGGCAAGGAAAAGGAAGAAGATTAAGGAAAAGGATATCTAAAGGAGAAGCTATACAGTTTATTTGGAAAATGAAAATGTCATAAATTTGGGTTTGTATAAAAAAAAAAAAGATACGTTAGCTAATTGGTGTAAAGTTAAGTTGGTTGAAAAGGGAATCACAATAAAAAAAAATGTTTAGATGAAAGAGAATTATCATTACAAAAGAATAATTTTCAAATTTTATTTCAAAACAGTTTAGATATTTCAATAAGCTAAAATCCGCTTCTGTACAAATTTTCTATACAAAAAACATTTTCCTAAAATATATTATATGCAAACTGATGAATATTGATTCCAACAACCATTATTATAAACTCTTCTACGTAGCCTTTCTAAACCAAAAACTAACAAAAAGGTATTTCCAAACCAAAAACCAAAATTTTCCTATATGGTAGTAATTATCAAGTTGTGATCCCTTTGTAGATAATGTAGAAAGACAAAACAATTGAATGAGCATTGAGCTGTCCTTTGGAAATTTAGATACAGGAGAATTTGGTTGGGGGACTGACATGGGAAACATATATACAAAAACATGTGAATGATTACAAAGATTCAGAGAATCACATTGATGACACAATTGTTCCATTTTTGTGGTGCAAGCCATGTACATCGTTTACCACTTATTGTCCTTGCTAAATAAGAAAATGACTCTATCATAACACTGGCAACACTCATCATTATAGTATAAAATTATACTTGCCAAATTCCCTCACAGGAATATTAATATATATCCTCAGTAGGTGCATCAACTTTTCATGCAACTTGAGCATCTTGTGGAGACCTCATTGAACGCCAAGTAGCAATAGGGTTTAAAATCTAAAACAATTATATATGTATATTTTAGGAACTCAACTTCTATTTTAATTTAGCAACCTAGAATTAATATAGTTTAAATTTTTTATTAAAATGTGGGTTTTTTTTTAATATAACCAAAATCCATTTTTTTCCATTTAAAATTTAAAATTTTGGTTGTTAAAATTATTATTTTAAGCTAATTTGTCATTAAAAGTCCAGCCCAACCTTATAATTTCGAATTCTTGTTTTAAATTTCACATTAGCTAACTAATAGAATCTTTTAATAGTTTCAGTGATTGGACTGCGATTTAACAATAAGACGAATTTACATAAAATAAATCCTATAAATATGGATGAAAGCATTTCATATACATATCATTGTACTAAATATTAATTTATACAAAATTTTACTGGAAAGTTCAAAAATCATCATATAATATTTCAGAAATAGAAAAGAAAAAAAAAAGGAGGTTAATGATGATTTTAAAATTTTTTATACCAGAGAATCTAATATCTTTATACATGACGATAATCAATTCGGTCGTTATGATCAGATAAAATATTTTAATTAAATATTAAATTTTATTATTATTCGAATTAATATCTGAATTATATAAACTTAACTTCATTTTAATTAGATGTTATCATCGAATTCACTGGCATTATATAAAATTATACAATATTAATGTATCAGATATTAACTTCATATAAAGGATTTATATTTAATTCATTCACATAAAATTTTATATATTTTAGGTAATCAAACATTGATACATAATGTATAATAACATTAAGTAGATTTATTTTTTTAATTTAAATCAGACAATATTATATGATGCACTAATATATAGGACTATGCATAAAATATAAATCTATACACAAATAGAGAGAGAGAGAGAGAGATGTATGCTATTTGTTCCTAATATATATATTATATAAGAGTGCTGCTTAGCAAAAATATATATATATATATATTATATATAAGAGTATATAAGACTGAAAGTGAGGTGATAGTGAGTTGCGGCAATTAGCCTATTCAAGAAAGGTACAGTGACTGAAAACTATTATTTTCCCAACTTAGGGTGAAAGACATCAATGGTTGACAGTATAGGAGATCAAGTTTTGGTTAGAGAATTTGATGATGGAGGGGATGTTGAAGTGGTGGGGAAGCTTGAGAAGAGCTGTGAGATAGGGTCTAATAATAAGGGGACCTCCATTTTCACAAATAATACGATTGACCCTTTGTGTAGGATTAGGTTCTTTCCCCTTCATCTCATGCTGGTGAGTGAAAGTCTGATAGTGATTACTCCTTTCCTATATTACATTAATTGTCAACTTCCAAAACATTCAACCTTTAGCTATCCTATTTTTACAGTCATGAAACCCATTGTCCCCATGAGATCATTGTTGATGTACAAATATATAACTGATGCAAAGGCAATTGACATATGCATGGACGACTGATGTGCTTGAAAATGGCCTACAGGTAGCTGAGCTGCGAGAAAATAGGGAGCTTGTCGGTGTGATTAGAGGCTGCATCAAGCATGTGGGGACTAAATATGGAAGAACAAATGTGAAGTTGGGTTGCATTCTAGGCCTCCGAGTATCCCCAACACATCGGTATATATCATGATTAATTATTCACTCCTAGTCCTTTCCCTTTCCAGTATAATTTCAGTGTAAAGTCACTCTGAATTTGTCTTTCAATTACAGTTCTAGGGCAACAATAACCCGTATCATTGTTTAAATCAAAGTATTTAGCTTAAGAAGAGTTGTTTTAAGTACATTAACTTAGTCTTTTTATATATCTCTCTTTTCCCTTCCCTTTTGCATGCATTGTATCATTGTTTAAATCAAAGTATTTAGCATAGGGAAAGTTGTTTTAAGTACATATTAAGTTAGTCTTTATATATATCTCTCTTTTCCCTTCCCTTTTGCATGCATTTCAACAGATATTGACATGAAATATAGATTTTAGAGTAGCATGGAATGTTGTTTCTAGCTCAAATGGTAACATTAGATCAAGATCATGCCCAAACTCTTCGGTTTCCATAATTTTTTTTTCTATTTAAACATTTTGAGACATTAGATTGAACTCGTTAGAACTCTCAATGGGATAAAAAGACAAAACCCTAACCATGGACAATACTTGACCTGAATCTTCAACCTTGTTACTTTTTCTCCTAAATGTATTCCAAAAAAAAAAAAAAAAAACCCCTATATGGTCTCTTAGCAACTAACATAGAGTGTATAATTTCCTTTTGAAACAAATGTAGGAGAATGGGGATCGGATTGAAACTTGTGAGAGCAATGGAAGAATGGTTGATAAACAATGGAGCTCACTACACTTTCCTAGCAACAGAAAAGAACAATGTTGCCTCTAAAAATCTCTTCACTGCCAAATGCAATTATAAAACCTTAAGCTCATTAGCCATATTCGTTCAACCAATCAGTTTTGCAATGGAGCTGGGTATCTCTCAAGATATCAAAGTAGAGAAGTTGAATATAAGGCAAGCTATTTCCTTGTATGATAACAAGCTCAAAGGCAAAGACTTGTATTTCACAGACATTGATGCAATCCTCAAGGAAAAGCTTAGCCTTGGGACATGGGTTTTTTATTTCAAACAAGATGAATGGATTGGTTTGCATAGTGGAGACGAGGATGAAGATATTATTAGCACAGTCCCACCTTCTTGGGCCATGTTTAGCATATGGAACTCCTGTGAAGCTTACAATATTGATATTAAAAAACCCCATTATCCTTTGAAGCTTTTTCATGAAATTTTAAGCCATGCAAGGGACAAGATCCTCCCTTGTTTAAAGAATATCATTCCAATTTGTGACTACTCAATTGAGAAACCATTTGGTTTCTTGTTCCTTTATGGGATACATGGAGAAGGAGAGAACGTTGGGGAGCTCATGAAATGTGCATGGAGTTTGGCATCGAGATTGGGTGAAGACATTAAGGACTGCCGGATGATAATCACTGAGTTAGGAGTGTCGGATCCGATGATTAAACATGTGCCCCATGCATCATCCAAGTCAAGGATCGATGATCTCTGGTACTTTAAGAAGGTGAATGGCTCCTCCATCAATGATGAGAATGAGCTTGCGATGATGGGAGAACTTGGAAATGTGGTTGTGGATCCCAGAGACTTTTAGGGTTAATTCCTCTCTGAAATATTTGATTATAGGGGTTTGTGCAAAAGAAGAAGAAAATAAACCCCCTTAATTCCTAGTTATTTTGTACCTTTTTATATTACTTTAAGCTTCTCATTTGTGTGTTTTTTATTCAATTTTTAAGCAGCAAATTTCTTTGTGTAGCTCAAAAGTCTATCAAACTCTTGATTCTTGGGCACCGAAACCCTAGGTATAATACAAACATATATATAATTTACATTTATACTTTATTAGTTATTAATGGGGAACAATCTCTTAATCTAATGATAAGAGAATTATATTATAGGTACGAAATTTTAAATAATTCCATTTCACTTCTTAATTATAAAAAAAATGGTTAATATCTCATTAAATATTTTTTTTAAATAAAAACATAAATATATTGATAGGTTTGGAATTTTAAAACTTTTGAGGGTTGAAATTAGAATTTTAATCCTGTGTTAACTAGTTAATTGATTTAAATTGAGTTCATTTATTGAGTTTAATAGTGAGATACTGTTTTTACCCTTTTGAAAATTAATAACTTAATTTAGCCATCGCACCATAAAATTTCTGGCTTTGGCGTAAAATTTTATATTTCTTTATACTCCCTCCAACAAAAGGTTCATGATAGTTTGAGTTAGCTCATTGAATCAGAAAATGGTGAAATTCTGATTTTGGCCCTCTTGAAAATAAATAGTTTTAGCATAAAATTTCTGATTTTAACCCCTAATAAATTATTTTTATCCGGATCCCAACAAAAAAAATCCCCGACTTTGGCGCTGATAATGCATAGATGGACAGCTGATATAAACAGCTCACTATCCACTATTTGAGTTCATCTTAAGCCCGCCACAAAACTAGGAACCATAACCGAGAGGAACAGCAGACTTGGTACTTTGTGAAACAGGAAAGTATGTCCGGTTCAAAGGACAATTTCATATTTTTTTGGTACTTTGTTTGATACCCAAAAAGAAATACAACCCTGTAAGGCTCATGTGTTAAGATTTATATTGTTGGATTATTTTCTTAATGGAAGGTTTTCTTTTTGCCATAGTAAATGTAGTACAAGATATCATTACACTGCTGCAGTTTGATTAAAAAATATATATATACACAAATTTGACACTTTCAGGATTTGGATTTGATGTCTGTCTCAATACTCTACAATTGGTATACAGGTGGATTTGTAACTTCAGAGCATTTTTTCCAGTTTCATACTGTGTCTACGAAGCATCCGTTGTCGCATCCTAGATAACAAGTATATATTCGAGCATGTATCAGCAGTAGCAGCTGTAAGCTTTATCTGCCCGGTCAAGGCAAAGTCATGGTGGTTCGATTCTGTGATCTCCACATTCTTCTTGGAGATGTTACTCTCTTAGGAGATGAATTTCCTGAGTTTTCCATCAAAAGGTCCAGCTTAGATGGATCTAATGATAATTTATCTTTGATGAAAGCATTCAAGTCAAATCTGCTTCCGTATCCAATATCATTGCCATCATTTAGTCCCAAAGTAGTAGTAAGAAATGGTTCTCCAGCACCATCTTCAATAGATTCTGCATCTTTCGAAGGCTCTCGTGCCTTGTTGATGAGGCCTTGATCCAAGTTCAGTAGCCTCTTTATGCTGTCAAGCGCTGGATCAATGACATCTAAAAATCCCGTTACCCATGATGCATCGTCCACAACTTCAGTACGCTGTTACAGTCCAATTCAAAGAAAAGAAAATCATTCATAAGTTCTCAACTGCAATTCGGATTTTAAGGAACTAAAAAGTAGAAAAAGCATAAGAATTTTCTTGTTTACTTTCCCCAAATACAGACCTGCTGGAAGTAGAGGTTACGGATTTCTTCAGCACGCACAGAATTTCCTTGGTCCTCCTCCAATGCTGCCCATGTCATCCATGTTACATAACTCTGAGAATTTATATTGAGCGACGATCTAAATAACCTTCTAGCTGCAGATAAGTTACCAGCTCTTTGTTCCAAAACACCCCAAGCCTACAACAAATGGCAGTTAAGCTTAAATCTATGCATCAAGCAGGCAGAAGATTATCTAACATATTTGCAAGGGAGTTTAGGAAATTTGAACTTGGTATCAGTGTGTCTCATGTAATGTATAGATATTGAACTATTACCTGTAAGCATCGAGCAGCACTTTCAGTTGTTGAGTCAATCGAAAGTGCTAGTTGGTACAACTCCCTCGCCGTTGATATATTCCCTTCCTTCCATTCCATCCATCCCCATGCCTGACACGCTCAAAATATCAGCAGTGAATCAGTTTTGAAGTGGATTGAAAGATAGTCTATCCAAGCTGAAACCAAACAAACCATTATCTAGAATGAATATAAAGATGATTCTGTTATGCGCCTTGGCGTAGGATCTAGTCACAGGTCTAGACGAGAAAGAATTCTTGCTTCGACCTATGATTACTCAAAAGGCAGATTGTTTCTTGACTGAACCCCCTCTCAAAATAATGTTTCAGCCTTTTATAAACTCTTAATAACAAAAGAAACAGTCCTAATAGAATTACTAATTTAGAGTTTACGAAGAAAATAAAAACCTAAGATAATAGAGAAAATAAGTAAAACTAAAAGTCTTAATAAAACCTGATATAATAAATAAATAAAACTAAAACTCGTCCATATCATTACTCCCCCTTCTCAGAGTTGAGTTTATCCTCGAGCTCAAACTCAGAATAAACTTCAGAACTTATCTAAAATCATCTACCTCATCATCATCTTGCTTGCCTTCATCATTTGATACTTCTAACCAAAATAACCTTTTACATTTGTGTCTCATGGAATAAGACTCGTCACAATTATAACACAGCCCCTTAGCCCTTCTTTCCGTCATTTCTGTCTGTGTCAATCTCTTAATAAATGGTGCAAAAAAACCTATTTTGCTGTTGTTCCATGTTGTTCTGTTGTTTTCTCCCCTTCCTTTGCAATGCTCTTAGTTGTTGGAATGATTAAATTGTTGCCAGTGTTTTGCAAAGTTAGCTAGTTCAAGATGGCTCGAGATGATAGTTTGGAAGAGACATTTTGTTTACGTTCCAATGAACCATATTCATTGCAACTCCAAGGTTTTCCGGTTGTTGTATCTCAATATCAATTCTAAGTTCCTCAACCAACCCTGCAGTAAAGAGATTTACTTGTTGTCGAGGTTTAAGATCATCAATCCTAGCAGTGATTGAAATTGGCGTTGATATTCCTTTACAATCCCAGTTTGTCTCAAGTTGGCAAGTTCCCCCAAGGGGTTATTACTCGTAAGTGACTCAAATCTTACATGACAACACGCTTTGAAGTGCCCCCAATCAAGATTTGCCTCTCTTCCATTTAATCAAACCATAATTGTGCCTCTTAAAAGATGGAATGAATCTAAGCCTACTCTGTCTTCTTCGTTAGTTTGTTGATTGCCAAAAAAAATTTTACATCTTTTCAGCCACCCTAAAGGATCTCCAACACCCTCATAAATGAGAAATTCTATCTTAGAGTATCATGGCACCATGCACCCGCCGTGTTGCAAGTCTAAATTCTTTTTCCTGCCTCTGCTGCTACCCTGTTATTCATTATTTTTCTCTGAATCTCCTTTAATTATCTTTTAAACCGAAAGAGATAATATCCTCACCTGCTCCTCTAATACTTGTTGCCTTGTAGCCATTTGTTCCATGAAAGCCTCCAGCTTGACTGTCAAAGTCTTTTCGTCACCCATGACAACTGGCTTTGATACCAAATTGTTATGCGTTTTGGCGTAGGTTATATTCACAGGTCTAGACAATAAAGAATTCTTGCTTCAAACTATGGTTATTCAAAAGGCAAATTCGTCCTTAACTGAACACCGTCTCAAAATAACGTTTCTTTTTTATAGAATAATTGCTTATCTCTTTATTTCATATTGGCAGCCTTTTATAGATTGTTAATAGAATTCCTAACATAAAGTTTATGAAGGAAATAAAAACTTAATATTATAGATAAAATAAGTAAAACTAAAACTCCTATTGCAAAAAAAGCATTCCCACCAAGATTTAGCAACTAGTAAATCTAAGGGTTGTAAAATCCTGTTAGTTTATAAGCTATATGTCCCACACAGGTAGAAAACTAGAATTCAAAGAGCTTAACAGATTTCTTACTATCCACACTGGTTGATGCCTTGGGTCCAGCTCAGAGGCTCTCCTAAACAAAACACGAGCTAGATTTGCCGTTGAGTGTTTGTATTCCAACAAAGCAAGAGACTGAAGTAAAACGGGATCTCTAGGATTGAGTGCATGGCCTATCTTCATAAGTTTTCTTCCCATGTCGACATTGCCTATATTAGCTTCAAAAACTCCCCAAACATGCCATGCAAACCTGTTCTTGGGGCTTGCTTGGACTGCTTTCTGCAAATTAAATACATATATTTCTATCAGGACAGTAAAATCACAAACTTAGATCAAAGCCACATAGAGAAACAGTACATGATTTGCTATTTGGCTTTCATAGAAAGGATTACCTCAAATAGAAGCCTCGCAGCGCGATTGTTTTCCTGTTGTACCTCCAATTGCGCCCATGCCTATATTCAACAAATTTGACCAGACTTAATTAAAGCATATTTACAGTAGAAATAAACCAAGGTGTGCCACACTAAAGACTTACAAGCCAACTGGCACAGCTTTTTGGGTTACACTTGGTGGCCTGGCGGAACAAGTACCGAGCCTGCTCATACCTATTTGCTTTAGCTTCAAGCAATGCAAGGGTTTGATAGACATACTCATTTCCACCGCAAAATTTGAGACCTTTAGCAAGCAGATGCCTTGCTTTCTTCACATTCCCCTGTTTTAGCTCCAGAACTGCCCATCCATGCCAAGCAGCGATGTGTCTTTTGTCAGCAACGGTGGCCGCATCAAAAAGTTCTCTCGCCCTTCTTATATTCCCCACCTTATTCTCCAACACAGCCCAGCACTGTTTGAAGAGTATAAAAATGTTGTCAATTCTACATACAAGGAATAAAAATAGAAAACAAAACGGTGGTTCTTTATATCAGTTCAAGGATCTCAGCTCAGTGGTGTATCTATGTTTAACAAAATCATTCCATTTGCTAAAAGCCGCATAGTAGATTCGTTACATACAAATAAGTAACCACCAACAAGCTTCATCTATGCTTCCATTAGTCGAATCCAACAGGATGGAGTATTAGAAATTCCAAGTACTCAAATGGATAAAAGAGCATACTTCCAAAACCAAATCGAATAACACATCGATGACAATGACCATCATAATGCCAAAGATTTCATTTCAGATATCGGTAGCATGAACTTGAACTCGAAAAGCACAAACACCAGTAGAATTTGCAAAATTTCAAGTCCCCATCCGCAAGAACCATCTTTCTATCCTCAAATGGACAAAAGTGCAGATTTGCAAAAGCAAGTCCAATAATGCAGTAATGACAATGATCATCGCAGTGTTAAAGGTTTCCATTTCAGAACCGGTAGCATGAATTGAACTTGAAAAGCATAAACATCAAAGAATTGAACTCGAGCAATAGGCTCAGTGACAGAAGTGAGTTCATCAGGGTTCGAAACAATGACATTATCAAACAAAAAGGGAAAAGAAAATGCAAAACCTGCCAAATGTAGGGATTTTCTCCTTGGGTAGCTTGGCAACCTCTCTCATATACGGCTCTCGCTTCTGTCCTTTTTGCTTGCTTGCTCAATATCTTCCCCAATGTTACATATGATCTCCCATCTTCAGGCCAATAGTATATACACTACAAGCAAAAATACAAGAAGAAAAAATCCATTAAATAAGCAAACTCAATGCACAATGTAACACTATGAAATTCACTAGAACCAAGTATACCCTTTTACCTTCTCCAGTATCTTTTCAGCTTCTTCATATCGATACTTCCTCGCCAAAACCCTGGCTTTATACAATGACAAGTCCAAGTTCACCGCAAGTGGCTTCTCTAGTGTGCCACCGGACTCGCCTCTTTCGGGTTCGAATAGAGGCATCTTCTTGGCAAACTCTTCGAGGCCAGCATCTATACCCGACGGCTTCGAAATGACGTCATCTCCTTCCGCTTCACCATCTTCACTCCCATCATCATTTCCTTCACCGGAAACATCCATGACTGGGCGTCGAACAACAAGGACCTTCTTGAAAGTGTCTTGCTTGGGTTCTAAAGAGTCTTCCCGGTCGGCTTCTTGGTCGAGGACGGGGAAAGAGGGGGAGCTGTTGGCAGTGCATGGAGGGAGGGAGAGGAATGAAGGAGAGGGAAGGCGAGTTTTGAAGGGAGGGAGTGTTTTGGAGGTGGATCTTTTGAGGTTTTGAGAAGGAGAAAAGAGAGGAAAGTTGGGTTTTGGTGAAGAAGATGAAGTAGAGAAAAGACGCATGCTTTTGTTCTTTCTTTTTTTTTATTTTTGTAAGTTTTTTACTTTTCTTTTGGTTTTAACTGATAAAACTGTCTAATTTTCGTGAAGGAGATTTGCTAGGCGCGCATTGGAGAAGAAGAGACTACCTCTAATTACCAATATGCCCTTCTGCATCTTAGTATCTAATCAAGTTAATTTTATTTGTATTTGATATGTTTTAAAATATTTATGATTTTTATTTCAGAATAAATAAAATTAATATTATTTTTAAGGTGGCATTTCAATAAAAAAAATCAGAAAAAACATTTTCTTTTGGAAATTTATTCTAAATTTTACGTTTATGTGTTTGAAAATTTATCATAGAAAACACTAAAAATCAATTGTGAAATTTGCTGGGATGTAGGGTGTTTACGTAATTTCAGGTTTCAACATGGCTGGTCTGAGAAAAGCCACGTAGCTCGCTCTTTTTCAGATGCTCATCTCACCCTCTTCTACTACAGATCTTAGATGGAGGCCTGCCATTGGCTTAACAGTAACGTCAATATCTTCAACAGCAGAAATATAAAATATCCTTCTTACCTCAAATTATCTATGAAAAATATTGTTTTTTATAATATATATATATATATATATAAATATCATTTTTATTAGTCCAATCTAAATTTATGCAAGTAAAATTATTTTGGTATTTAAACTTTGGTGCATTGATGGGAGAGTTTTTAACCTTCCTAAAGAAATAACCGACATGGATATTATTTATTTAATTTTTATTTTTAAATATTAATTAAGTAGAAATGACTATTTTTTCTTCCCATTGAACTAAAAAATTTCATTTTTTTTTTAGAATAATATACCATATAATTATTCTTTAACTTAACCCATTTATTTTTTATAACCAGAATAGTTTTATAAGATAATTTAATAAATTAATTAAGCACTTAATTAAAAACAAATAAAAAAATAATTAATTAATTAAATCTTTAAATTGCGTATATTTGTAAAAGTCTTTAATTCCGTTAAGAATTGATGATGTGATAAGTGATTTGATATTGTCATGATAAATAAATAATGTTGCTTGTTATAGATTTTTTTAAGTTTCTTTATTTTTTAATTACCTTGTATTATGTGCATGCAACTTTTTTGTAATTATATAATTTTACATTTACAAATAACAATAAATTTGATATTTAAAAAAATAAAATATTTTTCAATTTTTTATAACTTATAGTTTTTAAAATTATAAAAAAAGTTATATTTTTTAAATTATAAAAAAATAAAAGTTTTAAAAAATCAAAAATCTTCGCCAAGAATGGAGTTGTTTTTATAAGAATGGAGTTGTTTCTGATAAGAACAGAGCCGTTTTTTATAAGAATGGAGTTGTTTCTGATAAGAATGGAGCTGTTTTTGATGTCTCTAAAGAAACAGGTGCGGTTGTGGTTGGGGGGAGTGGGACGGTGACCTTTGGCCGTTATGGCAGGTGAGGAGATTTCTCTTCTTGTAGACGAACTAGTTCAATTGACAGTTAAGAGTTCATTGGTCACACCAAGGGGCAAATCTTCTCTATCGTGCTTAGTGTGGACACGAAAGACTTATAATCCTGATGGGTTTCGTGCGCAAATTAGAAGTATATGGAAAACAAAAAGAAAATTCAAAATTTATACGGTAGGTCAGAATCTGTTTCAGATCTCATTCGACGATGAAGATGATTTAGAGATGATCATGAATGGCAGACCTTGGTTATTTAGAAGACAGTTAATTATTTTTGAGAGGTTGACAGAGGCGATAGAAAGAAGTAAGTTAAAAATGATCTTTTCTCCTTTTTGGTTAAGAATCAACCCGTTTCCTCCAGAATGTGATCCAAAAGACCTGATGCATACGATAGGATCAACTATTGAAGGTATTTTACGTTCGAATATAAAGGGAGAAATATGCAGAATACAAATTCTATTGGATGCTAGAAAACCCCTTCGAAGAGGTATTTTTATTGTTGTAGGGGATACACGAAGAGTCTGGCTTTCTTTTAAATACGAATCCCTACCAAATTTCTGTTTTGGCTGTGGAATAATGGGCCATATAGTAAAAGACTATACTGATACGATTAAACAAGGGAAATTTTTAGGAGACGGAGATCTACCCTACTCAATAGCACTGAAAGCTGAGTCTAAATTAATGGGAAGAGAAAGTTTGCAACTGGGCATGGTAGAGAAGAAATCCACGGAGCAATATATATATCCAGGGGATGTAACAGCCCGATTTTGATGCTAGTCGGAACAGTAGTCTTAGGACCACAAATCTGAATGTTGGAAAAATTATTTTATTATTATTATGGGATTATAGCATGTTTATATGAGTGCATGAAAATTTTGGTGAGTTAATTTTAGCGTTTGTGAGCCCAACTGTGAAAAAAGACTAAATCGCATAAAGTGCAAATGTCCTATTTTGATAGCTAAGGGTGTCAAATAGCTAGAGAATCATAATTGAGGGTCTTTAAAGGGCAATTAGCCCCTTAAAAGAAGCTTGGCAGGCCATAGGGGACAAATTGATGAGAAAGTCAAAATTAGGTGGTGTTTGGTCACCAATTTTGACTAGTTTTAAATAAAATAAACAACAAAAGGTTTCATCTTTTTCATTCTTTCTTCTTCTACCGAAAAATTAGCCATTAAAGGGGTTTTTGAAGCTTGAAAATTTCAGCAACTCTAAGCCTTCACAAATCAAGAATTACCAAAATCGAACCTAGACTGGGGAAAGTCAAGTAAATCGACTAGTCGCCACATTTTGTAATCCGAGGTAAGTTGTATGTAAATAATACAACTACATTGCTAATGTATGTGTTGAATTGTAGTTGAATTAACATAGCATGAATTGCTTGATTATGAAATTGAGAAAGTATGATGATAATAGAGATAGTAGAGTTCCCGTTTAAACCTAGGAAATAAATCGGATATTCATGCCATGACATATGGGTTATTGTGGGCTAGTGTAAGACATGTCTGGGACATGCATCGGCCACATTATGAGAGCCAGTGTAAGACTGTGTCTAGGACATGCATTGGTCTCGAGACGTAAGCTAGTGTAAGACATGTTTGGGACATGCATCAGTTATGAGATGATAGTCAGTGTAAGACCATGTCCGGGACATGGCATCGACTTGAGATATGAGCCAGTGTAAGACCATGTCTAGGACATGGCATCGGCACCCTACCCCGTGTTTGAGGCTTATCGAATATCTGGTAAAGTTTCGAACGGTTCAACGGTGAGAGATACAATTTCAGCTATCGAGTAAGGTATAACCGTGTTCTGAGTGGTAAAGGTACCTATTTGAAATTTATGAGATATGAGCTCGATATATGCTATAAGATTTATATGGATAGTGATGAGTAAGTTACGCTTATGCCCACTTTTGTGTTACGGGCATGTTGATGAATGGTAAAATTATTGTTGTATAATTATTATGTGCAACTTACTAAGCTTTATGGTTACTCCCTCTCATTTCCTTTTTCTTATAGTACCGTCTAACTAGCTCGAGGATCATCGGACGTCGAAGGCAACGATTACACTATCAGCCGAAACACTCGGTATAGTTAGACTATTTGTTTTTTAGAATGGCGTGTATAGGGCTAGACTTTGATGTTTTGAGTCTTCAAAAAAAAATTGGCCAAATGTGTTGGCATGGGTGATTTCCCTTCATTTTGTATTAAGCCTCAAATCATGGCTAATATTCATTTTGATATATGCAAACGACTTTATTTTCATGGATGAGTAAAATGTGCAAAGGAATGTTGTCCATTGTGGCTATTTTAGCTATGTGATGTACCATTGTATTGGCATAGAGTGAATTTATGCAGGTTATGTATGTAAGGGTGGCAAAGAGGCTTGGTAAATAGCCTCATTTTGTCCATACGGGTAGGCACACTGGCGTGTGTCTAGGCCGTGTGTGACACATTGCCCGCCACATGGACGTGTGACCTGGCCATGTGTCCCTTGTACGTAAAATTTTCATGTCAGTATGCATGGTAGTAAACACATGGGCAGAGACACGGTCGTGTGTGTAACATCTCGAAATAGGGCCTAAACGGAATAGTGGTTGCGAAACCACGAATTTCAGATCAAAAAAAATTTATTCCGATTCAGTTTTAAGGTTTATTCATTGATTGAATAATTGTATGAAAATTTTGTGAAGAAATTTTATGTATAAGTGCCTAATTTGATAATTAGGACTAAATTGTAAAATTAGCAAAATATGTGTTCTAGATAATAAAGGGGATTTAATTGAAATGGGTTCTTAAAGTGGGGATCCTTATTTATTAATTAGAACATTATATTTAATTTTGGACAAAAATGGGCAAGAATAGGACAAATTTGAAAGAAAAGTCTTTAAGGGCATTTTGGTTATTTAGTAATTAAAAGAATTAAAAGGGAAAATAAAGCCAAAATTGGTCCATCTTCTTCATGGAGGCTGAATATAGCATGGGGGAAGCCATGTTTAGGGCTTCCAAGCTTTCCAAGCTCAATAGTAAGTCCGTTCTAGCCTCGTTTTTAATGTTCTTTATGTGTTTGGAGTCCCGGTAACTTGATTTAGCTTATTCTAGCAATAATTCATGCTAGGGTTCATATTTGGAAAAATACCCATAGGTTAAATGTGTTTATTTTGATGTTTTATGGTAGAGTATGAAGCTTGAAACTTTGTTAAACAACTTTTGCTAAGCGATTTTAAGTGAAAACAAGTAAAACGACAAAATCGGTAAAAATACCTAATGTTCATAAGTACATGATAGAGTGGGAATTTGATGTTTCCATAGAAGGGAAAAATGTTCAGAGTGTCATAAAACATAATAAAAATGGATAAATTTTAATTTCTGAGCCTAGGGGAAAAATCGTAATTCTGCAAAGATTTAGGGGCAAAATTGTAATTTTAAAAAAGTTTGAGTTAGGGAATGTTTTGAATAGTAAATTAATTAAATAAGTAAAATATAATATTTTAGATCCCGAAAAGTGAGATTTGGACCTAGAACGGGAGAAAAACTGAAAATCGAGAAAGTTGGTAAAATGGTCATTTTGGTATCGAGGTAAGTTCATATGTTTAATAAGTATTTAATTATGCATATTTGAATGATAAATTGATATTTTGGCCATAAATACTTTAGTATTGAGTTTCAGATATAATGATTAATGTTCGATAATAATTCGATATTGGAAAGAGAACCTGTATAATTTATATGTAAGACCATATATTGTATTATGGCTTTGTATGATAACAAGAAAGTATTGACTAACATAGTTTGATGAGAATAAGTTAAGTTGATGATATGATGAGATTGAGAATGTAAGTATGTAAGTTGAGTAGCATTTTATTATTATGCAATTATTATTATTAGTATAGTTATTATTGAGTTATGCGACTAACCTTGAGAACTTGAGCAAGTATGTTTCAGCTATGACTTGACAAGGCATTGATATCTTAAAGTCCATGGTTGCCCCATGGCAATTAAGAAAGAATTGGCGGAAAAGCCCATGTTCATAACATGGGATTTAAGGAGGAACTGACGGTTAAAGATACCATGTAAGACCATGTCAAGACATGGCATTGGTAAGGTAAGGATCTCGTGTAATACCATGTCAAGACATGGCATCGGTATTGATTAAGGACTCCATGTAAGACCACATCAAGATGTGGCATTGACACTAAGATAAGGATACCATGTAAGACCATGTTTGGAACATGGCATTTGGTAAGATAAGGATATCATGTAAGACCATACCAAGGCATGGCATTGGTAAGTTCTATAAGGCAAGGAAATCATGTAAGACCATGTCAAGACATGGCATTGATGAGTTACTATAAGGAAAAGGTCCCATGTAAGACCATGCCAAGGCATGGCATTGGTGAGTTCATAAGGCAAGGATACCACGTAAGACCATGTCAAGACATGGCAATGGTAAGTTCAAAAAAAAAAAAGGTTCCCGAGTAATCCAAAGAGTAAGACAAAGAAACGAAAAGGTGAGAACATAAAGAAAGAGTACAGGTATGCATTTAAGGCTTATTTAATATTTATATTGTAAGTAATTGAGATTATCAAGTATTAAGTAAGTGATGAGTTTTCAGTTATGTTTGTGACACTTTATGACATGATTGGCAATATGACTATATTATGAAAGAGTACTCATGTGTTAAGTGAGATGTTGCAGGTATATAAGCAAGGTATTAAGTAAGGTTCCTTTTGTATTCTGAGCCTTTGGTAAGGTTACTGATGAGTAAGATGAGAAAGTAAGAACTAAACATTATTTAAGCAAATTATGACAATAAGTAGTAAGCTAAATTGATTGCTAATGCTTATTATTTTACATGTGAACTTACTAAGCTTTATAAGCTTACTTCTTTCATTTTGCCATATTTCAGAGTACTTAAAAGCAAGCTCGGGTTGGAGGTCGTCGGAGATCATTTCACACTGTCGACTATCAAGTTACCAAATGGGTATCTTCGTTTACAAACGTTCTAGTTTATGACATGTATATGGACTTAGCCATTTTGTGTGTATGTCCTTATGATATGGCTAAAGAATGGTATGTAAATATTTGATAATTATTAGCTATTAAAATGGCTAATGAAGAACATGTTTCGGTGTTATGTATGCCTAAATGGTAGTTAATACAAAGAAATCATGAAAAAGTGAAATTAGCATTAAAACAGTATTGAGCAGCAGCAGTGATGTGATCTTGAAAAATCACCAAGAATAGTAGAAATGGAATTAGGTGATGAATGAGATATATAATTAAATCTTATTGAGTCTATTTTCATATGAAAGAAACCGAGTAAGCAAAAGAAGTGTATATTAAGAGATATTTGAATTTTAGTTAGACAAGGTCAGAGCAATTTCTGAATCCCCTGTTCTGACTTTATAAATTTACTAAAAATTGTAAAAAAAGAATTAGTAGCTATATTTTATATTTCTAGATTCTTTAGTGAATCTACTTTCAAGAGAAACAAACGGAATGATTATTTGAATTTTTTACAGGGAGAAAATTGATTCGTAGTAAGAAGAGGTTAGAGTAGTCAAAAAGTGCAACAGGGGAAACATTAACTAATAAATTGTACTAATTGGCTAGACCAAAAAATTCTGGAAACAAATTAGTAAGAAGATATATGAGTCTAGTTTCAGGAAAAATTCGCGAATTTTGAATTTTTAGTTTTGTGACTCGATTTATGATTTATTTAGTGATTATGACGCAGGTGGGCAGTTTTAAAAGGAATAATGAAATAAATTGTTTTGATTTGTCTAAGTATTCGAAAATTTTTTAATATTCCCGGTTTGGTCCCGAACTGCTTCAATTACATGTTTTAGGATCTCGAGGGCCCGAATTAATGTAAATAAATTAATTTTAAAAGCAAATTTTATACCCTGAATTAGTAAGTTAAGTCAGGCAACGCTTCGTGCTCGACTCTGGCGACGGTCTCGGGTAAGGGGTGTTACATTTATTGGTATTAGAGCAAAGGTTTAGTCAGTTCTCAGAATATTCAGTATGAGTAAGAGTCTAGCTATACATGCCATATTGAACTATGATAGTGTGACGACTCCCGACCCAGATATAAAATGTTTTGTCAGACAAATGCGCACTCCAACCGAGCTAAGTTTGATAGTACAGACAGTATGTTTATGATGAGTTGAGGTTCATAAAATGTAAGAATAATGGTTCATGAAGTTTATGTAATAATGAATAAATTGTGAATAAGAATTGTTTGGGAAATATGAAAGATGAGATAAGATGAAAGAAAAGTTTATATTGAGATAAGTGTTCATGTTAAATTGGCATTTGTATGATGCTATATGTATAACTAGAGAAGTTAAGTGAATGCTATGAGTAATTTTACTCGAGATTTATGAATGCATGTATAAGTGCACTAATTTGCATAAGATGATCATGAAGTCATTGTATTATGAACGTGCGTGTTAAGTTGCTTGAAGCAAATTGTATAATTGTGATAATATTTTAATATGATGAGTGTTAAGTTATATGCATGAGTATGTAAGAGGTAAGTCAGAGGTGTTACAACCTCAGCCCCCTTATCAGTAAGGTAATTCAGAATGAGATTTCGTGAAATTCAGATTGAATAGGCTAAAATGGAAAACTAAAGAGTTCAGTGATAGATTTATTGATGATGTAATCAGAGTCGAGAATGATTTAGCAAATGAACACA
This sequence comes from Gossypium longicalyx, assembly GCA_025698465.1. NCBI lineage: Eukaryota > Viridiplantae > Streptophyta > Magnoliopsida > Malvales > Malvaceae > Gossypium > Gossypium longicalyx. Next base: position 18,167,493 of record CM047004.1, on the reverse strand, counting down.
GTTGCAAAAAGGATGCCAGGTTAATAATAAAATCATCCGGATAACTGAAATGTCACAGTAAAAGAAAGGTCAGGCTCAGCTAATGCACTTATTCAAGTATGATGTGTAAGGTATATGATTGCTAGATTTTCTTCCAAATAAATTCCAACTGTGAATGAGATAATGTGAATTCAGTAATGACAGAATTAGACAGAGGAATAATAATTGAGCTTATTAATAGTTGAATGTAAAGTTTATAGTTGAGAAATTATAGAAAAATTCTGACTATTATATATGTACATTTACTTTCAGAGATATATATAAATATATGCAATATCATAGATGCAATTCCTGCAGTATGAGAATGTTAGTTAAATTTACAGACAAATGAAAGCATTATAGTTTGTTTGAGCTGTGATTGATATTGCTTTATCTATTCCAGTTTTCTACTTCAACGTGCAGATTGAAGGTTGACAGTAAGATCTGTATGATGTTAGTGATCTGTATTGTTAACTATTGCTTAATAAAAGTAAAGGAAAATTTTATGGCTTCTGTCATAGTTGTTCCCAATGCTTGTGAGTATTATCCTTTCCTTTTGGAAATTTTCTGAGATGCTATTGAAACCTTAATTGTTCTACATGAGATGTGGTTACCAGGAATTCTGTGTAGCTCCATGTTCTGAGATTTTATTATCTCGGCTTTATTAATAAATTATTGTTTAAAGTATCAGCCATGAGACATTAGCAGAAAATGCTCTATTGATGAAAATGGTTTCTTCTTATTATGAGTATGTTTATGACGATTACGAGTTTGAGCCTGATAATGAAAGTACAGAGGTATGGTTATCAGAGGTATAAAGATTCTGCTTTTGCACTGGTTGTTATTGAAATTTTTATCTAAATCTCTCAGATGATCAGGATGTTTTATTTTCACCCGGGACATTATTTACTAAAGTAATTGAGAAGTCAGTTTTATTATGACATTATGATTTTTGAGTAGTATGAGTATTGTGGCCTCAGTGTAGTTCAGTTCAAACATGTGTATTGATTTTCATTTTTCGCATAATCTTGATATATATATCAGTGAGTTAAAGACCGAATGCTATGCTCTTTCGAGTTATGCAGTAGTAATGATTTGTGATTAGCTCTTTGAAGAAATCACGACAGATTGTATGTTTGAGATATCATGACAGTATAGAGAAGAACAGTTTTTGAAAAGTTATTTTCTTTTAGTTGAGACTGATTCAGTTGAGCAGTTGACTGAGTTATATGTTTGTTTGAATTATTCATGGCTTCAGAGGTAAATGCTGATTTTTCATGTATAAATAGATAAATGACTCGAGTAAATAGTACATATTCTAGAGGTTATGGTACAGAGTTGTATACGCATATCAGAATGGTTGCATCAAAAGTATATTTTTGCAAATCCAAGTTGTTTGATTGTTAAAGTTCTCATTGTATGAAGTTTAGTTTGGCTTGAATTCATGCTAATAAAGTATAAACAGTTGAAGATATTGACAATTGAAGTATCCATTATGGTTCAGCTTGGTTTGAATAGAGAGTTTATGGTTTCTAGAAATGTGTTAATGAGAAATCAAGAGATTTTGCAATAGTTATGATTCCTAGCACAGTGATAATTATTTGATTATTTGAGAAGTACAGAGATGGATGATAACTTGAGCTAGTTATACTAGTAAGAGTGTGAAATGTTATGTACTAGACTTTGAATCTGATACCTGGACTTTTAGAGAGTTAACGTTGATTTTCAATTATCTCAGAAGCTATTACAGTTAGTATTGATGTTTGTGTGAAAATGTGAGGGTATTTTGAAGAATTGTGCAACAGAATTAGCATTATCACCGAAGGGTTAAATGAGCTATGGTTGATTGCTTGAAGAAGTTTGTGTATTCTTCTTAGTACGAATGAGTTTTTCTACAGAAGGATTATCTGAGTTATTCATTTTGAGGTTGTCAATTCATTCAGAATGTAAATTTTAGTTGTTATGGTTAGAAATCCAGGGTTGCACTGTGACTTCAGAAGAAAGCTATAGTAAGTTTTGACCATGAGATTGCTAAATGTTACTGCATGTCACCTTTGTACTGATAGTTGAAGTGAGGAAGAGAAATTCGCAGAATTAAATTGAGTAGAAAGGATTAGAGGAAAGTGAAAATTAATTACAGAAATCAGAGACAGATTATCAAAAATTGTATACAAAATTGAAAGGTAAGAATATTGACACTCAAAAGAGAAATAAGTACTTTTTTTTAAAGTACCTTAGTGGCAGAGAATTTCCATTTTGGTAAGAAAAGAAGAGTTAGCTGCGTTTCATCAGAAAGTATGAGGTTAATGATAAAATAAGGTCAGTTACTTATCAGTAGGTATTCCAGTTCAGGGCCTTAGTTTAAAAAGTAAAATGTTGGGTATGCCAAGGCTGAATGAGAATTTGAAAGTGTTGCTGGAAATCAATTTCGAATCCATTTGTAGGTAAGATTTTCGGGGACAAAAATCCCTAAAGGGGGAAGAAATGTAACATCCCGAAATAGGGCCTAAACGGAATAGTGGTTGCGAAACCAAGAATCTAAGATCAAAAAAAAATTATTCCGGTTAAGTTTTAAGGTTTATTCATTGATTGAATAATTGTGTGAAAATTTCGTGAAGAAATTTTATGCATAAGTGCCTAATTTGATAATTAGGACAAAATTGTAAAATTAGCAAAATGTGTGTTCTAGATAATAAAGGGGATTTAATTGAAAGGGGTTCTTAAAGTGGAGGTACTTATTTATTAATTAGACCATTATATTTAAGTTTGGACAAAAATGGGCAAGATTAGGACAAATTTGAAAGAAAAGTCTTTAAGGGCATTTTGGTCATTTAGTAATTAAAAGAATTAAAAAGGGAAAATAAAGCCAAAATTGGTCCATCTTCTTCATGGAGGCCGAATATAGCATGTGGGAAGCCATGGTTAGGGTTTCCAAGCTTTTTAAGCTCAATAGTAATTCCGTTCTAGCCTCGTTTTTAATGTTCTTTACATTTTTAGAGTCCTCGTAACTTGATTTAGCTTATTCTAGCAATAATTCATGCTAGGATTCATATTTGGAAAAATACCCATAGGTTAAATGTGTTTATTTTGATGTTTTATGGTAGAATATGAAGCTTGAAATCATGTTAAACAACTTTTGCTAAGCGATTTTAAGTGAAAACAAGTAAAACGACAAAATCGATAAAAATACCTAATGTTCATAAGTATATGATAGAGTGGGAATTTGATGTTTCCATAGAAGGGAAAAATGTTTAGAGTGTCATAAAACATAAGCAAAATGGATCAATTTTAATTTCCGAGCCTAGGGGCAAAATCGTAATTTTGTATAGATTTAGGGGCAAAATTGTAATTTTGAAAAAGTTTGAGTTAGAGAATGTTTTGAATAGTAAATTAATTAAATAAGTGAAATATGATGTTTTAGATATCGAAAAGTGATATTTGGACCTAGAACAAGAGAAAAATCGAAAATTGAGAAAGTTGGTGAAATGGTCGTTTTGGTATCGAGGTAAGTTCATATGTTTAATAAGCATTTAATTATGCATATTTGAATGATAAATTGATATTTTGGCTATAAATACTTTAGTATTGAGTTTCAGATATAATGATTAATGTTCGATAATAATTCGATATTGGAAAGAGAACTTGTATAATTTATATGTAAGACCATATATTGTATTATGGCTTTGTATGATAACAAGAAAGTATTGACTAGCATAGTTTGATGAGAATAAGTTAAGTTGATGATATGATGAGATTGAGAATGTAAGTATGTAAGTTGAATAGCATTTTATTATTATGCAATTATTGTTATTAGTATTGTTATTATTGAGTTATGCGACTAACCTTGAGAATTTGAGCAAGTATGTTTTAGCTATGACTTGACAAGGCATTGATATCTCAAAGTCCATGGTTGTACCATGGCAATTAAGGAAGAATTTACGAAAAATTCCACGTTCATAACATGACATTTAAGGAGGAATTAACGGTTAAGGATACCATGTAAGACCATGTCAAGACATGGCATTGGTAAGGCAAGGATCCCGTGTAAGACCATGTCAAGACATGGCATCGGCATTGATTAAGGACTCCATGTAAGACCATATCAAGATGTGGCATTGGCATTAAGATAAGGATACCATGTAAAACTATATTTGGAACATGGCATTTGGTAAGACAAGGATACCATGTAAGACCATGTTTGGAACATGGCATTTGGTAAGATAAGGATATCATATAAGATCATGCCAAGGGATGGCAATAATAAGTTCTATAAGGCAAGGAAATCATGTAAGACCATGTCAAGACATGGCATTGATGAGTTACTATAAGGCAAAGGTCCCATGTAAGACCATGCCAAGGCATGGCATTGGTGAGTTCATAAGGCAAGGATACCACGTAAGACCATGTCAAGACATGGCAATGGTAAGTTCAAAAAGGAAAAGGTCCCCGAGTAATCCAAAGAGTAAGACAAAGAAACGACAAGGTGAGAACATGAAGAAAGAGTACAGATATGCATTTAAGGCTTATTTAATATTGATATTGTAAGTAATTGAGATTATCAAGTATTAAGTAAGTGATGAGTTTTCAGTTATGCTTGTGGCACTTTATGACATGATTGGCAATATGCCTATATTATGAAAGAGTACTCATGCGTTAAGTGAGATGTTGCAGGTATGTAAGCAAGCTATTAAGTAAGGTGCCTTTTGTATTTTGAGCCTTTGGTAAGGCTACCGATGAGTAAGATGGGAAAGTAAGAACTAAACATTATTTACGCAAATTATGATAGTATAGTAGTAAGCTAAATTGATTGCTAATGCTTATTATTTTAAATGTGAACTTACTAAGCTTTATAAGCTTACTTCTTTCACTTTCCCATGTTTCAGAGTACTTAAAAGCAAGCTCGGGTTAGAGGTCGTCGGATATTACTTCTTACTATTGACTATCAAGTTACCAAATGGGTATCTTCGTTTACAAACGTTCTAGTTTATGGCATGTATAGGGACTTAGCCATTTTGCCTGTATGTCCTCATGATATGGCTAAAGAATAGTATGTAAATATTTGATAATTATTAGCTATTTAAATGGCTAATGAAGAGCATGTTTCGGTGTTATGTATGCCTAAATGGTAGTGAATACAAAGAAATCATGAAAAAGTGAAATTAGAATTAAAACAGTATTGAACAGCAGAAGTGATGTGATCTTGAAAAATCACCAAAAATAGTATAAATGGAATTAGGTGATGAATGAGATATATAATTAAACCTTATTGAGTATATTTTCATATGCAAGAAACAGAGTAAGCAAAAGAAGTGTATATTAAGAGATATTTGAATTTTAGTGAGATAGGGTCAGAGCGATTTCTGAATCCCCTGTTCTGACTTTATAAATTTACTAAAAATTGTACAAAAAGAATTAGGAGTTATAGTTTATATTTCTAGATTTTTTAGTGAATCTACTTTTAAGAGAAACAAACAGAATGGTTATTTGAATTCTGTACAGGGAGAAATTAATTCGTAGTGAGGAGAGGTCAGAGTAGTCGAATACTACAACAGGGGAAACTTTAACTAATAAACTGTACTAATTGGCTATACCAAAAAATTCTAGAAAAAAATTAGTAAGAAGATATATGAGTCTAGTTTCAGGAAAAATTTACGAATTTAAATTTTGAGTTTCTTGACTCGAGTTATGATTTATTTAGTGACTATGACGCAGGTGGGCAGTTTTATAAGGAATAATGAAATAAATTGTTTTGATTTGTCTAAGTATTCGGGAAATTTTTAATGTTCCCGGTTTGGTCCCGATCCATTTCAATTGTATGTTTTAGGGTCTTAAAGGCCATTTTTAGGGACATATTGAATTAATGTCAATAAATTAATTTTACAAGCAAATTTTATGCCCCGAATTAGTGAGTTAAGTTAGATAACGCCTCGTGCTCGACTCCGGCGACAGTCTCGGGTAAGGGGTGTTACAGTGTGCCTCATGTGTGAAGGACACGGCCTAGCACACAGGCATGTTCCTTGGCCATATGGTACTTAAGAATTGACAACGTCAGAAACAGAATATCCTGGTTTTTGCACACAGGCTAGGACACGGGCGTGTCATGGCCGTGTTAAGGACACGGGTGTGTGTCAAGCCATGTGAAAACCCCTGTAGGTGTGAACTTAGAATTAATTCCACACAGGTGATGGACACGGGCGTGTCCCTGTATTGCTTAGGCCGTGTGAGCCACACAGGCCAATAGCACGACCATGTCCAATTGGTCATACGGGCGTGTGCCCCTGTGTCCAGTAATATTTTTCAGAGTTCGTGGGAAGATCTGAATCATTCTTGAATGGTTTTAAATGAATGTTTGGAGCCTTGTAGGCCTTTGTTATGAAGTTTTTGATTTAGATTTGAAAAGTTTTAAATTTGACCAAATTCTGATGTCTAAGAAACGTGTGAATGTATGTGGCCGAGTTAGGTAACGCCTTGTATTCCGTCCCTGCAAAGGGTTACGGCTGTAGGGTGTTATATTTAGTGGTATCAGAGTTATGGTTTAATCTGTTCTAGGACTAACCTAGCATGAGTACGAGTCTAGCTATACATGTCATAACTGTATATTGATAGTGTGACGACTCTTGACGATTATAAATTGTATTTTCATATAGTAAATGGATCAGAATAGAGCTATGACGGATGATGTGGAGAGTAACGCACCGGCTCCCGCTGAAGGGACCGCGCCAATTGAGAGTGAGCCCGTGACTATAGGCCAAGGTGGAGGCTAGAGAAGCCTATCTCCGAATGATGGATGCTTGGTACACGGAGTTTGTTCGTGCGAATTTGAACACTCCACCTCCCCCACCTCCTCCGATTCCTCAGTATGCTCCGGTAGCTCCACAAGGCGCGGATATGGTTAGGAGGGAGAAACCTCCAGTAGACTAGATTCGGAAACAAGGGGCCGAGGAATTTCTAGCTAACATAGATGATGACCCGGAGAGAGTAGAGTTTTGGTTGGAGAATACCATCAGGGCATTTGATGAACTATCGTGTACGCCTGAGGAATGCATAAAGTGTGCAATGACACTCCTACAAGACTCGGCTTACCAGTGGTGGAATACTCTCGTGTCCGTTGTACCGAGAGAGAGGACCACTTGAGAATTCTTCCAAGAAGAGTTCCGAAAAAAGTATATTAGCCAGAGGTTCATAGATCAAAAGAGGAAGGAATTTTTAGAGTTAAAGCAAGGCCGTATGATAGTGACGGAATATGAACGTGAATTTGTGAGGCTCAGCAAGTATGCACGGGAGTGCGAGTCTGCAGAAGCCACCATGTATAAGAAGTTTGAGGATGGCCTCAGTGAATATATCTGAGTATTTGTTGGTATTTTAGAGATAAGAGAATTTATAGTGCTTGTTGAGAGAGCATGCAAGGCAGAGGAGTTGGTAAAAGAAAGGAGGAAAATGGCTATTGAGTCGCGAGATTCAAAAAAGAGACAGATGGAAAAATCACATCAGTCCTTGTCTAAAAGATCAAGAGAGTTCACGACCCAGTCGAATGCTTCGGTAGAGTTCTCAAATAGAAACAAAAACAAGCAGAACACGGCATCTAAAGCCTAGACTGCTTCTGTCGCGAGTGTCGGTAGTGCTCAGCAAATAGGCCAGAATATTCACAATGTGGTAGGCGTCATTTCGGCGAGTGTCGAGGGAATAAAAGGGGTTGTTTCAAGTGTAGATCATTAGAAAATTTCATCTGAGACTATCCCGAAATGGAAGAGAGAGAGAAAAAGCAAGAAGTGAAGGCAAGTAGTGCTCCTTTGTAGGGTAGACCACAAAAGAACCCCGGAAGTGGGACTAGCGATAGAAGCGCGCCAAGAGATATTGCGGTGAGGTCTGAGGGTAGAGCGCCTGCAAGAACTTATGTTATACGTGCCCGAAAAGAGGCAGAGTCTCCTAATGTGATCACGGGTACTTTTTCTATCCATAATATATCTGTTGTTGCTTTAATTGACCCGGGGTCGACCCACTCTTATATTTGCATGGAATTGATATCCCGTATGAACTTGATAGTGGAGTCAACTGAATTCGTGATAAAAGTGTCCAACCCTTTAGGCAGACATGTGCTTGTTGACCAAGTGTGTAGAAATTGTCCTTTAACAATTAGAGGTCATTGTTTTTCGGCTAACTTGATGTTATTGCCGTTTAATGAATTTGATGTAATCCTTGGGATGGATTGGTTGATCTCTCATAGTGTTGTGTGGACTGTGGGAGGAAAGGTATTGGTTGATCTCTCATAGTGGACTGTAATGATGTTGTCTTTGACTGCTGAAAAATATTTGAGAAAACGATATAAGACATATCTCGGTTTTGTGTTGAATACTCAAGTGCCTGAGTCGAAGATTGAATCGGTACCAGTGGTTTGTGAGTTTATAGATGTGTTTCCGAAAGAGTTGCCTGGATTACCTCCAAGTAGGAAAGTTGAATTTGTTATCGAGTTGGTCCCTGGTACGGCACCTATCTCGATCGCTCTGTATAGGATGACTTCGACGGAATGAAAGAGTTGAAAGTATAGTTGCAAGAGTTAACAGATAAGGGCTTTGCGAGACCGAGCTATTCATCGTGGGGTGCTCCGGTACTTTTTGTGAAAAAGAAAGGCGGGTCGATGAGGTTATGTATCGACTATAGACAACTCAACAAGGTAATAATGAAAAATAAGTATCCTTTGCCAAGGATCGATGACCTGTTTGATCAGTTAAAGGGAGCCACTGTATTTTCCAATATTGACCTGAGGTCAGGATATTACCAGTTAAGGGTTAAAGAGTAAGATGTAAAGAAGAAAGTGTTTCAGACGAGATACGGGTATTATGAGTTCCTCGACATGCCCTTTGGTTTGACTAATACCTCGGCGGTGTTTATGGATTTGATGAACCGCATTTTTCAGCTGTATTTGGATAAGTTCGTAGTGGTCTTTATTGACGACATATTGATTTACTCGCGTGATGAGGGTGAGCACGCAGAGCATTTGAGAACGGTTTTACAAACCTTGAGAGATAAGCAGTTATACATCAAGTTCAGCAAGAGTGAATTTTGGCTTAAGGAGGTTGGATTCTTAGGACACATTATGTCGGGAGATGGGATTAGAGTAGACCCAAGCAAGATCTCGGCTATTGTTTAGTGGAAATCGTCGAGGAATGTGACAGAAGTTCGAAGCTTTTTGGGTTTAGCCAGATACTATAGACGGTTTGTAAACGAATTCTCTATGATAACTACTCCAATGACAAGGGTATTGCAAAAAGATGTCGAATTCGAATGGACAGAAAAGTGCCAATAGAGTTTCAAGAAATTAAAAGCTTTGTTGACCGAAGCTCTAGTTTTAGTGCAATCGGAGTCGGGCAAGGAGTTTGTGATATATAGCGACGCCTCCTTGAATGGTTTGGGGTGTGTGCTCATACAAGAAGGCAAGGTAATAGCCTATGCCTCGAGACAGCTAAAGCCACATGAGAAAAACTACCCGACGCATGATTTAGAGTTGGCTGCCATCGTGTTCGCATTGAAAATTTGGAGACACCATTTATATGGCGAGAAATGTCGAGTGTTTATCAATCATAAAAGTCTCAAGTATTTGATGACTCAAAAGGAGTTGAACCTAAGGAAACGATGATGGTTAGAGCTAATAAAGGATTATGAGTTGATTATCGACTACCACCCGGGAAAGGCGAACGTGGTCGCTGATGTATTGAGTAGAAAATCGTTATTTGCATTGAGAGTAATGAACGCCAATTTGGCTTTGTCTGATGTTGGTTCGGTTCTAGCAGAGTTGAGAACTAGACCGACATTTCTTCAAGAGATCCGTGAAGCTCAGAAAGGTGATAAGGAGTTGTAAGCCAAGAAAAATCAGTTCAAGTCAGGGATGAATCAGACTTTCGGGTTGGCACCGATGGATGTTTAATGTTTAAAGATAGAGTTTGTGTACCCAAGGACAATGAGCTTATTCAGAAGATTCTACGAGAGGCACATAGTGGTTGTTTGTCCATCCACCCGGGTAGTGTGAAAACGTATAACGACCTGAAGAAAATGTACTGGTGGTCGGGCATGAAAAGAGACATTTCAGAATTTGTTTCTAAATGCCTAGTGTGTCAGCAAGTGAAAGCTGAACATCAAGTACCTTCGGGTCTACTCCATCCTATCATGGTCCCCGAATGGAAGTGGGATCGGATTACGATAGACTTTGTGGCGGGATTGCCGGTAACCCCGAGGGAAAGAGATATCGTTTTGGTTGTTGTGGATAGGCTAACAAAGTCAGCACACGTTATACCAGTGCGTACCGACTACTCCCTCGAGAAACTGGCCGACTTGTACGTTTTTGATATTGTGAGGCTTCATGGAGTGCCTTTGTCAATTATTTCAGATAGAGACCCGAGATTTACCTCGAGGTTTTAGAAGAAGTTACAAGAGGCATTGGGAACTAAACTAAATTTTAGCACAATATTTCACACGCAAACTGACGGTCAGTCAGAAATAGTGATTCAGATTTTAGAAGACATGTTGTGATGTTGTGTTCTTAAATTTCAAGGTAGTTGGGAAATGTACTTACCATTGGTTGAATTCGCCTATAACAATAGCTATCAGTCAAGTTTGAAAATGGCGCCTTATGAGGCTTTGTATGGGTGAAAGTGTCAAACGCCCTTATATTGGACTGAGCTAAAAGAAAGTCAGATTCACGGGGTCGATTTAGTCAAAGAGACCGAAGAGAAAGTTAAAGTGATTTGCAACTATTTGAAGGCCGCTTCGGATAGACAGAAATCCTACGCGGATTTGAAACAGAAAGAGATCAAATTTCAAGTCGGTGATAGAGTGTTTTTGAAAGTATTCCCATGGAAGAAAGTTTTTAGATTTGGTAGAAGAGGTAAGTTGAATCCCCGTTTCATAGGACCTTATGAGGTTATCGAGAGTGTAGTGACTGTTGCCTATCGATTGACTTTGCCATCAGAATTAGAAAAGATTCACGATGTGTTTCATGTGTTCATGCTACACCAATATAGATCAGACCCTTCGCATGTGATTGCGCCAATGGAAGTTGAGATTCATCCGGACATGACTTATGGCGAAGAGCCTGTCAAGATATTGGCTTGTGAAATCAAACAGTTAAGGAATAAGAGTATAGCACTCATGAAAGTTTTGTGGCATAGACATAGAGTTGGGGAAGCCACGTGGGAACCCGAGGAGACTATGAGAGCAATACCCGAATTTATTCACCGATAAGATTTTCGGGGACGAAAATCCTTAAGGGGGAGAATTGTAATATCCCGATTTTAGGGCTAGTTGGACCAGTGGTCTCAGGACCACAAATTCGAATGTTGGAAAAATTATTTTATTATTATAGGATTATAGCATGTTTATATGAGTGCATGAAAATTTTGGTGAGTTAATTTTAGCGTTTGTGAGCCCAATTGTGAAAAAAGACTAAATCGCATAAAGTGCAAATGTCCTATTTTGATAGCTAAGGGTGTCAAATAGCTAGAGAATCATAATTAAGGGTCTTTAAAGGGCAATTACCCTCTTAAAAGAAGCTTGGCCAGCCATAAGGGACAAATTGATGAGAAAGTCAAAATTAGATGATGTTTGGTCACCAATTTTGACTAGTTTTAAATAAAATAAACAACAAAAGGTTTCATCTTTTTCATTTTTTCTTCTTCCATCAAAAAATTAGCCATTAGAGGGGTTTTTGAAGCTTGAAAATTTCAGCAACTCTAAGCCTTCACAAATCAAGAATTACCAAATCCGAACCTAGACTCGGGGAAAGCCAAGCAAATCGACTAAATCGACTAGTCGCCACATTTTGTAATCCGAGGTAAGTTGTGTGTAAATAATACAACTAAATTGCCAATGTATGTGTTGAATTGTATTTGAATTAATATAGCATGAATTTCTTGATTGTGAAATTGAGAAAGTATGATGATAATAGAGATAGTAGAGTTCCCGTTTGAACCTAGAAAATAAATCGGATATTCATGCCATGACATATGGGTTATTGTGGGCTAGTGTAAGACATGCCTGGGACATGCATCGGCCACATTATGAGAGCTAGTGTAAGACCATGTTTGGAACATGGCATCGGCATCGAGACGAGTGCCAGTGTAAGACATGTCTGGGACATGCATCGACCTCGAGACGTAAGCCAGTGTAAGACATGTCTGGGACATGCATCAGTTACGAGATGATAGCCAGTGTAAGACCATGTCCGGAACATGGCATCGACTTGAGATATGAGCCAGTGTAAGACCATGTCTGGGACATGGCATTGGCACCTTACCCCGTGTTTGAGGCTTATCGAATATCTAGTAAAGTTCCGAATGGTTCAACGGTAAGAGATACAGTTTAAGCTATCGAGTAAGGTATAACTGTGTTGTGAGTGGTACAGGTACCTATTTGAAATGTATGAGATATGATCTCGATATATGCTATGAGATTTATATGGATAGTGATGAGTAAGTTACGCTTATGCCCACTTTTGTGTTACGAGCATATTGATGAATGGTAAAATTGTTGTTGTATAATTATTATATGCAACTTACTAAGCTTTATGCTTACTCCCTCTCCTTTCCTTTTTCTTATAGTGCTGTCTAACTAGCTTGAGAATCATCGGACGTCGGAGGCAACGATCACACTATCATTCGAAGCACTCGGTATAGTTAGACTATTTGTTTTTTAGAATGGCATGTATAGGGCTAGACTTTGATGTTTTGAGTCTTCGAAAAAAATTGGCCAAATGTGTTGGCATGGGTGATTTCCCTTCATTTTGTATTAAGCTTCAAATGATGGCTAATATTCATTTTGATATATGTAAATGATGTTATTTTCATGGATGAGTAAAATGCGCAAAGGAAATGTTGTCCATTGTAGCTATTTTGGCTATGTGATGTACCCTTGTATTGGTATAGAGTGAATTTATGCAAGTTATGTATGTAAGGGTGGCAAAGAGGCTTGGTAAATAGCCTCATTTTGTCCACACGGATAGGCACACGGGCGTGTGTCTAGGCCGTGCGTGACACACAGCCCGCCACATAGGCGTGTGATCTGCCCATGTGTGCCCTACATATAAAATTTACAAGTCAGTATGCATGGTAGTAAACACATGGGCAGAGACATGGCCATGTGTCTCAGCCGTATGAAGGACACGGCCTAGCACACGGACGTGTGCCTTGGCCGTGTGGCCCTTAAGAATTGCTGACGTCAAAAACAAAATGTCCAGGTTTTTGCACACGGGCCAGGGACATGGGCGTGTGTCAGGCCGTGTGAAAACCCCTGTAGGTGTGAACTTAGAATTAATTCCACACGGGTAAGAGACACAAGCGTGTCCCTGTATTACTTAGGCCGTGTGATCCACACGGGCCAATAGCACGACCATGTCCAATTGATCACACGGGCGTGTGCCCCTGTGTCCAGTAACATTTTTCAGAGTTCGTGGGAAGATCCGAATCATTCCTGAATGGTTTTAAATGAATGTTTGGAGCCTCATAGGCCTTTTTTATGGAGTTTTTTATTTAGATTTGAAAAGTTTTAAATTTGACCAAATTCCGATGTCTAAGAAACGTGTGAATGTATGTAGCCGAGTTACGTAACGCCTCGTATTCCGTCCCGACGAAGGGTACGGGTGTGGGGTGTTATAGGGGAAGACGATGAAAGGACTTCTCCTCTGGATATATTAAAAGAAGTTTATGACACAAGTGCAAAGGTGAAGCTGGGGAATAAGATACATGTAGAATTTATAGGCGTGAAGGATATAGTAAATGATGGTATAAATGTCAATACAGCTGAGATGGGCTTCCCAGAAAACCACAAAAAATTGAGATAGACGCGCAAAGGAAGAATAAGGCAAATTGAAGATGTTCAAATGGAATCTACTAGCTACAAGAGGAAAAGCTCTACATCTGAGGTGGAAATACGTGAAAATTTAAACGATGATGCTAAAACCCACAAAAAGCTTAGAATGAGTTTTAATGAGAATTATTCTTCTATCTTGGAGGAAATAGGAGATCAAATGATGGTACCTCCATTTGTTGGATTGGCGACTGCTAATAGGCCAGTCGACCGGAGCCAATGAAAATAATAAGCTAGAATGTTCGAAGATTGGGGAGTCCTCGAGCAATTAAACGACTTCGATTTTTACTAAAGCAACACAATCCCCAATTGGTCTTCATTATGGAGACAAAATTGAATGCTACGAGAATGAAAAAGAATAGATGGAGATGTGGGTATATGTATGGTTTCGATGTGCAAGCAGAAGGTTCGAAAGGTGGCTAATCATTGGCATGGAAACATGACATAAAGGTAACAATAATTAGCAGCTCAAAAAATCACATTGATAGCCTGATTAAAGAAAAGCAGGATAGCGTACAATGGCGTTTTACAGGCTTCTATGGTAACCCATTTTTGAATGAGAGGTGCAACACCTGAAACTTGTTAAAAAGATTAGGAAGGATCAAATCTCATCCTAGATCATCTGTGGGGATTTTAATGAAATTATTTATGCATTTGAGAAGAGAGGAGGGGCTCCAAGAGAGGAAAAGAGAATGGAAGCCTTTCGCAATGTTCTTGAAGAGTGCCAATTAATGGATGTAGGCTTTTCTGGTTTATGGTACACATGGGAAAGGGGTAATTTGGCTGAAACAAATATATGAAAAATGCTCGATAGAAGGGTCGCGAATGAAGCTTGGTTCTCGATTTTTCCACATGCACGAATTCAACATGTTTCTTATTCACACTCTGATCATTGTCCCCTCCTTATGTCTACTGAGAAGGAGAAGGAAAAATTGCAAATGACTATGTTTCGTTTTGAAGTATGGTGATTACTTGAAAGTACCTTCGAGAAGATGGTTATGAATTTTTGGAAAAGTTCGTCAGGGACGTTCCTGGATAAGCTGGATGGTTTAAAGCTAAGAATTAGTCAATGGGCACTACAAATAAAGAAAGACAGAAAATGGATCAAGCAGAATTTACAAAGGAAACTGAACAGATTATTGGAGGAGGATAGAAACGATGAGAACCTAGCTGAAATTATTAATACAAAAATACATTTTAATTTGGAAATTGATAAAGATGAAACCTATTGGGAACAAAGAGCACGTGCAAACTGGCTAAATCGGGAGATAGAAACACAACATTTTTTCATAGATGGGCCACTCAGCGAAATAAAGCTAATGTCATCAATAGCTTGCAGAATAATATTAGGGAATACGTGAATGAAGAAGGAAGGATGGCAACAACCGCAAAGAATTATTTCCAGGACCTGTTTATGTCAAGAGGCATTATTGATCCTGCATTGATTTTAGAAGGAGTGGAAAGAAGTATTAATGAAGAAACTAATGCACAACTCACGGCAAACTACACTACCGAAGAAATATGGACGGGGTTGAAGTTAATGTGCCCTACAAAGGTTCCTGGTGATGATGGATTCCCTACAATTTTCTTCCAAAAATGTTGGGATATTGTTGGTAGTGAGGTAACCTTTTTTGTCTAGAATTTTTAAATCAGGGAAAGAAAATTGATAGCATTAATGTCACCAATATAGTGTTGATTCCCAAAACCTCACAACCCACAGATATGAAAAATTTTAGATCAATCAGTCTTTGCAATGTCCTTTATAAAATAATAGCAAAGGTAGTAGCCAATAGATTTCAAAATGTTTTAGATGGGTGTATTGATAAAGCACAGAGTGCCTTTGTCTCAGGTCAATTTATTACTGATAACGTGCTAGTGGCTTATGAGATCATGCACACTCTGAAAAATAAAAGAGTAGGAAGAAAAGGACATATGGCCCTCAAATTAGACATGAGTAAAGCCTATGACAGGGTTGAATGGGAATTCCTTAGGTTTATGATGGAGCGAATGGGTTTTGCACAATCTTGGGTATCTTTTATTTTGAAGTGCATCTCAACGGTCTCTTACTCAATTCTTATAAATGGAGCTAAAGGAGACTGTTTCAGACTAGAGCTAGGGCTACGGCAAGGGGACCCTCTTAGTCTATACCTATTTTTAATATGTAGTGAAAGTCTTTCATCAATTATGCGTTCAACTATCAAAAGAGGGGATATCAAAGGATTGAAGGCATGTAGGCGAGGGCCATAGATTTCACACCTACTCTTTGCTGATGACTACATCATTTTTGGAGAGGCAACACTCATGGGGGCTAGTAAGATAAAAGAAGTTTTAACAGAGTATGAATCCTATTCTGAGCAATGTGTGAACTTTGAAAAGTCCATGATATATTTTAGTACAAACACATCAGAAGCTGACCGACTTATGGTTACGAACTTGTTGGGAATGCGAAGATCAAGTGACATTAAGAAGACCTAGGTCTCCCCAATTTGGTAGGGAAGAAGAAGAAATCTTCCTTTCAGAATATAAAAGAAAGAATTAAAAGAAGATTGATGGCTGGAGCTTCAGGTTTTTATAATAGGGAGGGAAAGAAATTTTTATCAAATCTGTGTTACAAGCAATTTCGACTTATTCTATGATGTGCTTTCTATTACCAAGAACTTTGTGTGATGAACTGGAATCCATTATAGCAAGGTACTAGTGGAAAAAAAGGCCATGGGCAGAAAGGAATACATTGGTGTAGCTGGGAGAAAATATACGCATTAAAACAGGACAGAGGGCTGGGTTTTCGAAATATGGCAAAGTTTAATGTAGCTCTCCTTGCCAAACAGGGTTGGAGGTTAATTGATCAACCAAATTCTTTATTAGCATAACTATTAAAGGCGAAATACTACCTGACTTCTAATTTTTTACAAGCAAAACTTGGACGTAGTCCATCCTATACGTGGAAAAGTATTTGGGCAGCAAAAGGCCTCTTAAAAGAAGGATTGGGGTGGCGAGTTGGCATAGGTGAAATTATTCGTATTAATGAAGATGCGTGGATACCTAAGGCTGCTAATTATAGAGTTAGTCACTGTATTTCTAATGCCAATATTTCTACGATTGCATCGCTAATTAATGAGAATAATAGGAGTTGGAGGGAAGAACTAATACGTAATACCTTTGAAACAGTTGATGCAAATCGTATCTTGCGTATTCCACTGGCGAGAGAAGCGCATGCTGATATGATCATCTGGCGTGGGGAGCACTCAGGAGAGTTTACAGTTCGTAGTGCCTATAAACTATTACGGACCCAAACAAATACTACTGGCCCTACTGATTTACAAACTACAGGCAAACTATTTTATAAACAGCTTTGGGAACTAAAAATCCCAAACAAAATTAAGATCCTGATCTGGAGAGTATCGTGGAACTATATCCCCACGATGGCAAACTTGTACCAGAGAAGAGTGGCTCCAAATGATAAATGCCCCAGGTGCAAAGTCTGTGTTGAAAATCTTTGGCATGTCCTAGTCGAATGCCCTGTTTTAAAAGAATTATGGAAACGTTTAAACTTCAGCTGGATCACCCAAGGTGAATCACATGACTGCATTGAGTGGTTTACCTGGATTTTAGCAAATGTTTTGAATCACAACGGCAAAAGCTAGTTTGTGGCATCTGGGTGCTCTGGATGGGCAGAAATGGAAATTTACATGAGGGAAAGTTCTATACAGGGAAAGAGGTAGCTAGTTATGTGCGACATTACCTTGGTGAAATTGATGAACTATCAAATGGTCTGTGCCTGAGAAACCAACAGTCAAAATTAATTTTGATGCCTCTTTTGATAATAAAACTCATCAATCCGCATCTGCGATAGTAGCAAGGAATCATAACGGGGAAATTATAATAGCCAAATCATACCTCCATACAACAGTGGCCACGGCATTTGAGGCGAAAGCTATCACCTGCTATGAAGCTGTCCTCTCGAGGAAAGATATGGGTCTCACAGATATCATGATCGAAAGGGATTCCAAATCAACCATCATCAAATGCATGACAAAGTCCAAGGATAAATCGCAAATTAGTGCATATATTAGAAACATACAAGAAGAGAAAGACAGTTTTCAGGCTATTGCGTTTCATTATGTTCCGAGGTCGGCTAATCAGTTAGCCCACACCATTGTTACAACAAGTCTCAGAAATAAGGAAGAGATTTACCTGCTGGGAAAGGCCCTTTGCCATGCCAAACTTCAATTGGAGTGTGAAAGGCCAAGAGAGTCAGATTGAAATGAAGTGAAAGACAAAGAGGAGGATGTAGAGAGCCCCTCCATATGCAATGCTCAACAACTCTCAGACCCTATCTCCAAATGAAAATGAATAGTCATCTAGGAAATAGGAAAGGTTGGGAACAGGTCATAACTGACGGGGATATCTATGCCTTATTTAATGTTATTTATTTTTCTAGTTCTAGAGTATTCGTTTCACTTTTTGCCTTTTTATTCATTTTAGCCTTAAACGTTTTAATTAATAAACATTCCCAATCTTGTTAAAAAAAATTCTAGTTTAAATTTTTTTTATAAAATATCATATTTTTAAAATTATAAAAATATATATAAAGTTACTAATAAATATGTATAAATGAATATTTACATACCTTTCTCCAAGTTGAATAAAAAAAATCTTTAAAAACCTATAATATGTAACAAAATCGATTTGCATATTAGTTGTCAAGTTATGTGATTTACAATGTCAGCACAAAATTAAATGGTATCAAGAAGCTATAAACTGAGAGTAGATGAATTGAATATTGTTTTCAATTATGAATTATTTTATAGGAATACTTTTTATTATATCAAGTCTTTCTAACTCTATAAAAGTCGGAATCTTCTAAATGAACTCAAAATTAATAAAGTTGGATTTAGTAATAAAAAAAATGGCAATTTTTTTGTTATTTGAGACTCTTACATAGGCATGTGTTCCCTTATAGACACAAAATAGAAGCCATTTCCAGTAAAACAGATTTAATCAAATCAAATAAATATACCCGATAGTTGAATATGAATCAAATCTTCTAAACCATGATTAACCAAAGCCTTTAGACTGGATAAAAATGCCATAAATGTAACATTGTCAGCAATGAATAAGCTTAAACCTTGAAAACATTAATACTTCCATCATGAGCATAAAAAAATCATATGCAGTTTGCCAAGATGAAGAACTGGAACAAGTACAAAAAAAAATTCACCCACTGTAATTTTTGCAGTCAATATTATTGTATACGGAAGAGACATGATGATTGTGATGTTTAAAGGCATGTACCACGGCAGCCATTACTTGCCCCTTCAGAACAGAGAATGAAAATCCTGCTTCACCTGAAACCTGAGGAGACCATATCATTTTCAGTAAGATGGCATGAAGTAAACTATAGAAAAGCTAACTTACACCCCACTGCCTCTTTCTAGCAGGCCTCTGTTGCTTTGTTTCATTAGTCTGGACAACCAATTCAACTTGGGGAGCAGAAGTCTTGTCCTGTTCCCGTTTTATTGTGATTGGATCCCTAAACCGTTCCCTTCTTTTCTCCATCTTTGCTAGTGTCTCCAGTATCCGTTTGTTCTCATATTCACCTACAGCTCCATTCTTATCAGAAGCACTATCCACGAGCAATGTTCTCATCTTCGCCTTCCCCCTTTGCATCATAGTCTCAGAAGCATTTTCCTTTTCCGGGTTAATAGCTTCAACACTTTGCTCTTCGTGTATGATCTGACCCTCCTCGATATCCAAACCTTTGTTACACTCTGTAACTGAGAACTTACCAAACTGTTTCTCATTGTTATTTCTCCGGCCATTCGTATTACAGTTGTCTTTATTAGCTGCTTTGCTTCCATAAGAGTCATGAAATTCCATAACAGGTTTCCGCTCCGTAGGATATTCTGAGCCCATCTTTACGACCCTTGCTTTGCACACTAAGCTTCTACTATCTGAGTATCTTCCAGAAGGCTGCAGAAGGTATTATCATACGGAAATGTCACAGACTATAATTGACCATGCTCTAGATAATTTACCAGATTTATATATATGGTCAGATGAAATGACAAATCAGATGTTTATGCATGGTACTCAATAACAAAAATCTAGGAAGAAGTCAATATCAATCATGAATAGCCTATGAACGTAACCATGCAAGTAGTGCACATGGAAGTAAAAATGCAAAGAGAAAAGTAAAATTAAAAGAATACGAACTGTCAAATTGTCTGCAAATAGTGACAAATCATTTTTGTCAAATTCACAAAAATTTAAATAAAAAAAAATCAACTAATTAAACTGACATGAACAAATTACTTGGACCTGTAGTTCTGTCTAGAGAATGAATTTTGAAAGTAGAAGCATAGCCTCCATCAGCTAATGAAAAAGGTACTTATTCTAACTTAAATAAATTATCCTGTACTCCAGCACTTCAACTAGTATTAAAGGCCTTTGAAGGTGGAGAATCATAGAAAAGAAGAAAATAAGAAATATGTAATAAGATCATTAGATGGAAAAGAAAAAAAAGGATTTGACCAGCACAAATAGAACACTCATATATACAAGTACAAATGATACAAGATTTCCTTGACCTTGGTTCCCCAGCTTTACCTTTCTTTCCCCAACAATCAAGTCAACAGGGTCCCTGTCCTTCAGGACCTCCTGCTCATTCTCACCTCTATACCTAATAAAAGATTTTCTTTTAAGACAGATGGCGTTACTTCCTTCACTTATCATTTCATATCCATGATGCTCTAACATTGAATCATTATTAAACACCTCATCCTGGTGTGACCCACGCGTAGCATGAATTGAATCATGCTTAGAAGTTTTTTCACAAGAAAAAGACACCCCTTGAGCAAACAATCTATCATTTACAAGTAATTTATCCTCTCTCCAGTGTAGTACTCTAGATCGCTTACTATGACCTCTTCCCTGTGACTGAACTTCATTATCCTTTTGCAAATTATTGTCATCAGTATAATTGTAGGAACTAAACCAAGTACTGTCTCGGTCTTCCTCATTACATACTATTCTCTGATGTCTATGACATCTTTCAATTAGAGAGTCAGATACCTCATTTCTGGGTAATACAGTATTAAACCATCTTCTTCCATTACGTGCTGACAGTTCTATGTCAATTGCCAATGCCAGAGATCTGCTATATGCATGTCTCTGACACTCATCTTCACTTTCAACGGTCCCTGATCTATTCAAATGGAAAAGGGCAGCATCAACAAATCTACCTTCTCTGCCAGAAACTTTGACTTCTCTCCTGATGGGTGGTATGCATCTCTCATATGATTTAACCAAATCCCTTTCACAGCGTGTGAATGAAATAGATGAGTCATACTTTTGTTTTAACCACTCATCTTCATGCTTATAATCTAAGGGATGATCACCATGATCAGTTTTCTTCCTAAGTTGGAGTCTTTCACTTCCCCTTCTCCATTGAATATCTCTTTCTGTTGAAGCAAAGGAATACCTTGAGGCTAAACTCCCAGATTCTCCGCAAGTGTGAGGAACCAAACTCTTCTGAACAGGATGTCTTTGAAGTCTTTGTCCATGATACCAAAACCCTTCCATGTCATCTTTAGCTACGCCAGCTCGTCTTTCATGATAAAACTCCTTCTCATTCCAGTTTCTTCTAACAAAGTGATCTGAATCTTTTTTAAAGCGCAGATGAGCTTTTCTGCCGAGAGCCCAAAGATGGCTGTCAGTAAACCTTTTACTGCGGTTAACACAAGGTTCTTTCTCCCTGTAATACAAGGAAGTTTCTTTATCATGATAAACATGAGCTTTCAATCTTTCCTTCCGTCTGCCACAGTAAACAGATGAGTAATCTTTATAACAGAGTTCCCTCGCATTTGATAAAGGGGAAGCTTCATAGCAGTTTTCAGGGTATATCTTCTGGTCAATAATACCGTGAGGTCTACCACGGTGATGCTTCCATTCTTCCTCAGTGGGATTTCCATCTCTTCGGTATCTTTTCCAATCACCCTCTGCATCTGATATTGGATAAGGGTCATACTCATCATCACTTTCAACCACGACCCTCTGTTTCAAGGAATGCTGGTGTCTCCAACTCTCATGCTTTCCCTTGTCTCTCATGGGAGTTGTATGTTCCGAAAAACCTTCTCCATCATTTAATTTCATTTTGGGGCCATCACTTCTGGAACTCTTATGATCAAGTGACTTCTGTAATCCAGTGCCGTAACCTGGTTCTTTCCTTCTTAATGGACTTCGGATTTCAATGGAAGCAACATCAACACTATCTTCAGGATCGCTTCCAGAAAAGGAAAGTGTAGGGCTAAAATGACTTCCATTGTCAAGTGATGGTTCTGTCTCAGTAACGTAAGTATGTGAATGGTGAGTATTTCTGCAGGCTGCTTCATTTTCCTTATTTTTGGTTGCCACTGCTTCAGCAGTTCCTTCTGAAATGTGAACTTCCATATTTTGATGGCAACCCCCATTCATATCAGAGACATAGGCCTTGCCATGATCACTGGTCTCTAGTGAAGTTTGATTAGATGCCGGCTGCAAAGACCTAATCAGATGTTTTTTAAAAAAATTAGGCTGTCAGTGGTTTATAATAATAATAACAATAAAGAAAAGCTTACTAAAAATAATCACTAAAATATGGTACAACTATGCAGCCATCAGAAGCTGATACAAGAAGATGAAACTTAAAATGCCAGATGTAAACAACTAAATATGTCAAGTGCCGACAGTAAACCTTGTTTTCAAGTTTTAAACAAGTACTAGTATCCCTTTTAGTTTTTATGGAATCCCTCATTTTCTTTCTTCTTTTGGGAGGCAGAGAAACCCTTTAACACTAGCACTTAAAATCAAGTGAATAAAAAACACACGCATGTTAGAACCAGAAGTTCCAACAAAGGATGTGCAAGACAAATCAAGCACGTAGAGAACTCAGTAGAAGGATCTATATGCTTCAAATATCCATCATGTTTATAATATAGAAAAATATAGTTCAAGAAACAAATGATTCAGACCTCTCCAAAGAAGATGTGGACACATTTATAGCCCTTGCATAATGCTCTTCATTCAATTCCTCACTGCAAGCACTAATGGAAAAGCAAACATTTCTATCATCCTTTGCATCCAGCTTCCCAGACTCTGACACTTTAGACTTGCTACCATGACCTAATTCCTCCTTTGCAGAGTCAGATGAATCCACAGTGGAATCCTGCACAGTTATCTGAGGCCAACCCATGGAATTAAAAATGATACAAAGGTTACAATATGTAAGAATTGTGCATATTGTGCATGAAAGACTAGAGTAAAAGCAGACCTCTATAATAACATCAGAATCTTGAAAACGTGGACGCCTTATATCCATGGATGGTTGGCGTTCATTGATGCTGTCTTCAACCTTAATTGCTCTTCCTTTTGGCTGAAGTAATAAACCACTAAAGAATTAAACAACACCCACGAAACAGATGCTATGAAGATTGTATCAGACACTGAAGCTTTAAGCATACCAGTTCCAAGAGCATCTCTCCTCTATCAGCACATTTCAATGACGAATCAACCTTAGCTACATCCTCTGTTATAGCTTCCCGAGTTACTATCTCATGACCAGCCTCAGCTTCATAAGCCTATCACCATACAAAAAGTTGGAAAACTCAGATAATTGAGATACTTTTACAGTTCATTACCTAAAAACTCGAGTATTACGAAGGTTAAAATAATCAACCTGGTCAATTTTTGAAGAATAATGAGAAGGAATCCTAGCCTGCCTCGATGTTTGTTGCCCAAGTTTCTCCTGTTAAAAACCTCAATAAAAGGTTTCCGTAAGCAAAGTGCTATAAAAAAAATTTTAAAAGAAAACCATCCAGCTAAACAGCAGTAGCATCATAGTAGAAGAAATGAGCTACACCGCAAGGTGAAAACATGGCAAGACAATTAGCATGATAATAAATTACTTACCAGGGAGTTACAGTATTCTTTCCAACTATCCTCATTGAATCCGTAATTGAAGAAATCTGTTATATCTGCAGAAGCATGCCTCCAAGGTTTCTCCTCACATGCATCAATATTGACATCCAATATTGTCCTGACAGAAATTAAGGCGGGAAGGATAAGAAACATAGTCAACAACATTAAGGAATAGATTAGAAAAGCTCTATAACAGAGTTAATAACTCACATTTCTAAATGAGCATTAAAAGATAGTAACTAAAAAACTCAGATAACATTAATTATCATTACAGAGCTTAGACAGCCTGAAAATTATTTGCATTTTTCAATGCATGATACATGAAAGGAACCCATAGCAAATTAAGGTTCAATATAATCAAAGATTAAAGTGCATCAACCAACCTGTACCATGGAAGGGAAAAACCATGTCCAAATTGATGTGGCAATGATTTCATGGTAGCAACCTTGTTTTGGTTGTAAACATCGTCTTCCCGGTCACCTCTTCTCGACTTAGAAGAAAATGACAACACACCAGTATGTCCATTAACCCTTATATTACTTGGAAATGATGATCCATGAGGTCTCACATACTACAATATAAAAACTCAAATCATGAATTAACACAAATCTAGAAAGAAAAAAAAAAAAGAAAAAGGACACACTGCTTTGATACAATAAGGATCAAAATTAAGAGCACAAATGGTTGTAATTTACATCAAGGAAAGAAATGTTCGTTTTCTCCATTAAAAAAAAGCTAAAACAATACTAACATATACATAAAATGAAACGAAACGAAACATAAATAAATAAAACTATGCTACTTTAAGTACAATACATTAGCAAAAAAAAAAAAAAGTTACCTTGAAGAGAGAATTAACCTCAAGTTTAGCTCCAGTCCCTCTTTCTACACCATTCCCTCTAAATTTCAGCTCCGACCCATCACTAAACGGTTCCACTCGCCTTGAAATATTATCCGACCCGGTTCCATATACTCCAAAATCACCATTTTCGTTCTCCTCGTAGCCACCACCGTGACTCCTAGCACCGGTGACCGAAAACTTATCGCAATCATCATCATTCAACACAATGTTCAAATCGTCCTCGCTGTCACTATCTTCCGTAACTGAACCGGCGATGAACTTATTATCCACCTCGGTGCTTTTGGAGCCATTGCCAGGGTTATTCTCTTGTGGTTCGCCAACAGCTGAGCTAGCTTGGACTTCAACATCAGCATACAAATCACCAAAATCATCAGCCATCGACTCCATTTTTCTTTTACTTTCCACTATTTGTGTACAAATTAGTCGAACGTCATAGTCATAGGTTACAAATATTTCGATTACGTTAAATTCATTCTCGTTTCTGAAAATGATAAGAAAAACCATAGTGCAAAGAAGGTAAAGAAACCCTATAGGATCTAAAACCCTGCAAAAGCCCTTAATGCCTATTGAAGTTTAGCCCATAGACTATTATTTGAGATTTATTGGGCTAAGTTTGATGCAAAATTTAACCAATTTGTTAAAAAGTGTTTTTAGAATTCAAATATTTATGTTAAATATAATATTGTAAAATAAGAATATGTATTTAAATAATATTTAATTTTTTTAATATTACATTATTTTAATAAAAAATATTAAAAATAATTTATTGTAATTTATTATTAATATTTTAATATATAATAAACTTTAAATATTTGTTAAGTGATTAATGTTAATTATATATAAATTTTAATTTGAATATATGAATTATTTTTTAAATAATCATTACAAATTCAAACATATAATATTATATCTTTGAAATAAATTTCAATAAAGCGTAAATATATACGAAGGTACTTTAATTTGGCAATTTATACTACTTCGGACTTTTTTTTTTTAAACCTAGCTTGTACCTAAACTTTGTACTTTTTTTAAATACCATACACCCATTGTTTTTATCCATCCCACCAATAAGGCTATGTTTGGTTCAATGTAATAGTTATGCCATTACAACTCAATTCTGCAGGCCCTCCACAAACTAATGATTGGTTCAGTGGAATGCCTATTACGATTGTATTCCATTACAGGCTTATGCAGAGAATAAAGGCTATTTTTTTTCCCTTTTATTCCCATTGAATGCTGATTCGGTGCCCAAAGAATTTCATTTTACCCTCCTCACTTTCTCACCTCAAAAATGTTCTCACTCAACTCAATAACCACTCTCAGTATCAGCTTCCCTTGCTTCATTCGCCTCCGGCCATTAGCACTCTTCCCCTTCATCGCAACATCCTTCAGGTAAACCTTTTTCTCTCTTCTGTTCTTTCTTTCGTTTTCCTCTTTGCCTCTTTTTGTTATCCTAAGAATAAAACTATTTTTTTATTTCAAATTCTTGGTTTATATTTAGGGTTATTGAAAATGAAAAAAGCAAAGATTGGGTCGGGAACTGGAAAGGAGGCCTTTGACGTCGACTATTGGAAACTTGGACCTTTGTTTGGATTGTGAGAAAATGAAAAATGGAAACTTAGGGCTATTATCCCCACTTAAATGAAATGTCTTAATCTTTCATTTCTTCCATCCAAAGAAAGAAAAGAACTTTTGTTTGTGATGAGCAACCAGCTTCTTTCTTTTCTCCTTTTAATTAATATCCAGATAAAATTTTTGATGCATTTTATCTTGTTTATACACTTTATTTTCAAGTAGATATGTACGTAGCAATTTTTCATTTACACTTCACCAAATGATGTTTTATTTATTTTAAAAATGAAGGAGGGTTAAGATGGTAGTGAAAATGTATGTGGAAATTGTAGGGCTCATTCATATCTAGTATAATATATGTTGTGGAGCTGGACTAGTAGCTTTCCAATAACATTTACTTGAGTCATTGGTTCTAGTTTTGACAAATATTGAGAATGAAGGATGATTCATGTACCTTCATATCCCTCCCCATACTAAATTGACAACCCTCTCCTCAAAATGACAAAAAGGGGTAGAGGATTTTATGCTGCAGAGATGTAGAGACATATTTTTATTGATTTTACTTTAAATAAAATATCGAAATCTACTTTTACTTGACAAATGTCAGATATGGTTATTCTGCCAACTATAGCTGGTGTTTGTGTATTTTAAATGATTGTAAATTTGGAATTGTTGTTAAACTTGTGAATGTCTTATAAAACAATTGTAAGTATCTTCAAGGCATTTGAGTATTGATATTTCCAAACAGATTGTACATAGAGAAATTTCCTGTATGGTGTTGCTACAACTATTCTATCTTCCAAAATCTGAAGATTTACTTAATAGTTTTAGGTTTCTGAAATATCATGGACAAATGAAATTTTGATTGGTAAATTACTTTATTTTTATCTGTAGCTCGACTGATATTTAGGTTTGATATCTTACTCAGGTGGATATGACTGCATTGAAGCAGATGGGCGAAAATGACCTTAAAGAGCTAGGAATACCTATGGTAATTTAGCTTCTTTTATGTATTTTTATGTTGTTCATTGTTAATTTTTTATTCATTATATTCTTAATTGATGTGTTGAAATTAATAACTGATGTGAATATAGAAACACAAGTTTCTAATGTTGAAAATTTCTAGCATGTCTTATACGTTCTTCATTAGTCTTTAATTTCAGAACACATTTTAAGTGATCTTTGGCATAGGCACAGAGTTTTGACTGATTCAAGCACCCAAGTACACCTTGCCTTAATCCTTTGCATGAATTTTGCTTACCTGCTGCCTAGGCCAAATTCATTCTAACTGAAGACATTCAATTTTGTTCTGGCAACATGGTTGCCTAAGAATATAAAGCTTCCTATGAAATTGATTGGATGGATTGTAGTTGAACATTTTCAGAAAGCACTATGAATCAATGATTTTCTTTGCTAATAAGTTGTAGTTTTACTACCTGATTTATTACAGTGGAGCCTTCTAATGATTGTTTTGACTTTGAAACGGCTGTAGTATCCAGGTGTTTACTATGTTACAGATGAGAAGATTTACAATCTGTGTTTGCTAACAATAAATTTAGGGGATTCGATAAAATGGGTTGTGATCAGGGTGTCTTCTAGATTCAAATCCATAATCATATTTTTATGTGAATATATTGTTTGGTAATTATTTGTCATTCCCTTAGATGTGGGTGCAAAATGAAATGTTTAAGTTGACATAATATCTTGCATTGTAACTAATAAAGGTGATTTGATTGGCAGGGCCCTAGGGAGAAGATACTTCTAGCTTTGCTGCCTGCAACAGCTCATTTTTTGTGATGACAGAAACAATAGTTCCGGGACCACAATCCTGATGGGTAAATTATATTTTTATTATTTACTACAGGTCTACAGGATATTATTATGGTTGTGTTAAAATTTCGTTAAGAAATTTTGATGTTTAAATAGTTAATTAAGTGAAAATGACTAAATCATAAAAAGTAAAAAAAAAAAAAAAAAGTAGAGTTCTATTAGCTAAAGGGGTTAAATGACTTTGAAAATGAAAGTTAATGGACTTGAATGGTAAATAAACCATTTAAATGAGATAGTGGATGTACATGGCAAGGTTTTATTGTAATTATGATAGTTTTTAAAAGTTAAAATGGTAATTGAACAAATAAAACCTAAATTAAACAAAATGAAATTTGCTTCATCTTTATTATTCATCTTCTCCACCAAAATTTGAAGGAAGAATAGCCATTGCTAGGGTTTGAAGGTTCTATTATCTTAGGTGTGTGCATGTAAGTGATCCCAAGCCACATTTTTAATGATTTTTATGTTTTTGATATAGTTTTAGCTTAATCTAGCTAGTCTGGAGGTTAATTTGCAAAACTGTTAAAGGTTTAGGGTTATGCCATGGATGTTTTTGAGTGGGTTTTGATGTTAAATGATAGATTATTTTGGGAAATAAACAAGTTTTGTTAATTGATTTTTTTATGAATTTTGGAGTTAGGGATTAAATTTTTAAAGGTGTAAATTCTAGGGTTTTGTTGTGAAATGATAGTAAATATGGGTTATTTCAAGGTCCCTTGTATCTATGGTTAACATGGATTTAAATTAAAATGGTTAAATTGCAATATATGAAGTTAAGGATTAAATTGTGAAAAGTTAAAATATTAGGGGCAAATTGGTAATTTTGTAAAATATGAAATGTGGATTAAATTAAATACTTGAAGTATTTAATTAATTGAAATTATCTATTTAGATCAAGATAAACCACGTTCGGACTTAGATCGAAGAAAAGCTAAAGCTTCGGATTAGTTCGACCTAATCTCTACGATCATAGTCATCGAGGTAAGTTTGTATGAACAATTATCATATTAATGTTATTTAAATTGAACATTTACTATGTTATTCTTAATGTAATTGATCGATATAAAAATGTAACAAAGTTATGATGAATTTACGGATATTGAGTCCCTGTTGAACCTTAGGAATTCTTAGGATACAAATAACATGTCATTAAGGATTTTATGTTTCTGTTGCTGGTCTTGAATGTCCTACTGATGGCGGAGGTCCTGCATTTTTTGTGGATACTTTACAGCTCATGTGAGTAGAATCGTATAGCTTACATTCTGACCCACAGCTCGTGTGAGCAGGCCCATTTCATAGCTCATGTAAGCAATAATGTAAAGGAAATGTTACGGTTATATGTATAGGCACACTTGGTGTGAGCTTTCCTGTGTATCCGATATAATTCTAGATGGTTCAAAGAGCAAGAAAAGGGAACGGAAAGATAAGTATGCAATTGGTTTGAATCATGACTTTATGAATGGAAATGTGAACTACTTGATGTTGTACATATGGTTGATTTCATATTATCATGGAAAACTTACTAACTTGTGAGTTGATGATGTTGGATAGGCATTTCTAAGCTTATGGCATTGGTGTTGATTTGTATTTTTAAACTATGATATGTATTATGGAAATGGTAAGTTATGTTTTGGTTTATACGAACTTACTAAGTATTGTTGCTTATAGATCATCGAAAGTTCGATTTGGTTGGAAGCTCATCAAAGATCTATCACACTATCCAAAAGTCTTTTCGGTATTTTTTGAGCATTTTGGCCAATGGTTTATAATGGCATGTATATGGTGTTTGTAATGGTATTTTGATGATTGGGATAATGGTTTTTTGACATGTATAAGTTGTTAACGATATGTTGGTTTGGTACCATTTGGTGTTTTGTCAAACTATGTCATTTTGGTCACTTATAGGTGCATGCATATAAAGTTCTTTTAGTATGTTTGTAATGGCTTGATAATGGTCTTTATGGTATGTTTTGAATGATTTGGAAATGGTTAAATGCGGTATGTTTTAGTACCTAAATGGACTAGGTTTGTATGCATGAAATGAAACATGTAAACATGTTTAGGCAAGTGATCCTTGGATGCTAATTGTGGTGCCTTTGAATGGCATATTTGTTAGTTGAAATAGTATCTTGAAATGGTATTTTGATGTGTTTTTAGGTGATGCTTAGGTCCATTTAATGTGTGTGTGAATGGTTTGAGAAGTTAAGCATTATTTTGTATTGAAATGGTTTGATTCTAGGTGAATTTTGGGTCCACAAGGCCTAAGACACAGACGTGTGACTTAGCTGTGTGAGGCACACGACCTGGAGACATAGCCATGTGTCATCTAAAAGTTATTTAGTATGCAAGTTAGTGAGTCACACGGCCTAACACACGGCCTGGCACATAGGCGTGTAGGGCAACTCAGAGAGTTACATAGCCTAGTACACGGGCGTGTAACACGAGCGTGTGACCCTACTCAGAGAGTTACACAGGTAAGGATACAGGTTGGGACACGACTGTGTGTCCATTGTTCGAAAGTTACACGGCCTAGCTACACTGCCGTGTGACTCCTATTTTTAATTTTTGTATGTTTTTCCTAAACTTCTTGAATTATTTCAAATTAGTCCCAAATTGCTCCAAAGCTATTTTTAGGGCCTCGAGGGCTCGATTTAGGGACGAAATGCATGTGATTGAATGGTTAATATATATTTAAGTAATTGAATGATATGATGTTGCATGGTTTTTTATTGATCGGTAATGCTCTGTAACCCTAATCTGGCGACAGATACTGGTTAGGGGTGTTACACTGCCCCGTTCCAAAAGGCAGCTGTGATTTTTACTTTCATATATTCAAAGGAAAACCATTGTATTTCTATTTGGGGGTTAAGGAGTGCACATTTTGTAAGGTTGATCAATATATTTGTAAGTGGTGGCAAGGAATTTGATATGCCTAGAAAGTATTCATCATCAATATCAAAATATTTTTAGCATCTCTATCATGTTATCTGCTATTAGGTTTTTTTATTATTTGCGGGTACCATACTAGTGTTTGATCAAATACAAAGTGAATTGTCTTCACTTGCTATTGTTGGGAAGAATAATATGACTGCAAACATGAAATGTCGTTCTCCACAGTGGTAACTCACAGTTTAGAAGATTTGTTACCATAAATGAATTGGTTCGTACCACTTCCATCAAGTTTTGTTATTAGGAATTGCTATTTTAAATGTGTTTTTCAAATTAGTATGTATAATTTGAATTAATTAAGACTAACAATCCAATATATGATTAAATTATTTATTTTTTATTAAATTATATTTAATAATAATTTTATTAAAATTTAAGAACAATAACAATAATTATCTACCTAAAAAAAATTCTAGTAAGGGTACTTTGGTCATTTAAGCCTTAACATCTATTCCATTCAACTAAACACAAGAATACTATTACAATTCTATTTTATTCCATTGAACCAAACAATTGAATTACAACTATATTTCATTATATCTCTATTCCATTCGCCCCAACCAAACGTGGTGTAAATGTTAATTGAGAGTTTTTGTTAAAACTAAATATAAGACTTTAACAAGAAAATAGATTTAGAGGAGAGGAAGCTGAATTATATATTTTATTCATCAAATAACAACCTTAATATAGGAAATTTCAATAACATTAAAAACAAACTTCTCCTAATAGGTAGGTAATTGGATAACTAAAAATTAGGAAATAGTCTACAAAATAGTAGGAACTACCAAAACAAAAACTCTTATTTCATAGAAAAATATCTCAACACCCTCCCTTAAAATGATGTCTGTGGACATCAATTTAAGAATATAAAAAAATAAAACCATTTAATCATCAATTGTAGCTTCCTTTGAAGAGCATACTCCAAGCATCCGACTCAGTTTTTCAAACACAACTTGCTTCAATGGCTTTGTTAGGATGTCAGCTACTTGACTTTCATTGTTACAAAACACTAAATCGATTACACCACCATTACACAAAATTGCATATAAAATGGTATCTGACATCTATCTGTTTGTTTCTCCCATAAAGAACTAGACTTTTTGAAATCTTTATTGCTAAAATATTATAACAGTAGATAATTGTTGCTTCCTTTTGACACTATAGAAGTGTCTCAAGTAATCTTCTCAGCCAAACAACTTAATAGGAGGATAAATCTGTTACAATAAATTCAACTTCTGTGAATGACAATGTCACGATCTGTTGTTTCTTTGATGACCATGATACAACTCCAGAACTAGTCATAAAGACAAAACATGATGTGTTTTTCCTATCTTCAACATTATCTGTATCATCACTATTTGTAAATCCAAATAAAGAGCTTTTCACTTCAGCTTTGTACATAATACCAAAATCAATTGTGCCTTTAAGATAATGAAAGATTCTTTTAGTAGCTAGCAAATGGTTTTTACTTGGATTTTCCATATAATGACTAATTAAGCTAACACCATGCATGATGTCAAGTCTTGTGAAAGCTATATACATTAAACTTCCAACCATTTGCTTGAACAAAGTAACATTTATCTTATTAGCTCTATCATCTTTTCTTAGCTTTATGTCAAACTCAGTCGGAGTAGAGGTCAAATTGCAATCCCACATTTTAAACCTACTCAAAACCTCAAGAATGTATTTCTTTTGTAAAATGAATATACCAGTATCTGATTGCACAACTTTTATGCCAAGGAAATAATGCATCAATCCAGAGCCAGTCATTTCAAAATCAGTCGTTATATTTTTCTTAAAGGATCGATCATTAGTTTGTCATTGCCAGTGTAAATCAAATTATCAACGTAGAGACACTACAAATAATTTTCTATTACCATCTAATTTCATGAATAGTGTGTGTTCATGGGGACATTTACAAAAACCTTCTTTCGCAAATAAGCATCTATACGGCTATACCAAGCTCTTGGAGCTTATTTTAGTCTGTATAGTGCTTTTTTTAGCTGGTATACCTTTCTTTCATTGCCTTGCTTCATTAAACCAAAAAGTTGATCAATGTATACCTCTTCTCACAATTCCCCATGTAGAAAGGGTGACTTTACATCTAATTGATAAACCTTTCACAAATTCTGAGCAACTATGGAAAGAACCATATGAACAGTGTCCAAGCTTGCAACCGAAGCAAATATCTCTTTGTAATCAACACCAAACTCCTACTCGTATCCCTTAGTGGCTAATCAAGCTTTGTATTTGTCAATTTCTCCATTCTTCTTGAATTTTGTTTTATAAACCCATTTCTCACCAATGGATTTCTTTATTTTGGAAGTTCTGCTAGCTCCCACGTATTGTTTCTTTTTATTGAGTTGATTTCTTTTTTCATGGCTTTTTGTCATTTTTGTTCTTTGACAACTTCTTAAAATGTAAGGGGATCACAATATGGAAACAAAGTAAAATTGGCAATTTGATCATCATTAGATAATTTATCTCCACTTATATAATCAATCATCCAAGTTGGTCGCTTTCTCAATTGAAAATCATGGATGACTATGTCATTATCTGGTTGATTTTCACTATAGAGTTGCATGTGATGATCAACTGCATATGAATTTGACTCTTGAGTTGCAACTTCAATTTTATCTTTATGTCTATCATAATTAGTAGGAATTTCTTGTTGTTTAACACCCTTTTCAGTCCAATTCCATGTAGTATTTTCATAAAAAAAGACATCTCTACTGATGATGATCTTCTTAGTGAAAGGATTAAACAATTTGTATGTCTTGGTTGTCTCACTTACACTAAAAAAAATATATTTTTGCCCTTATAATCAAGCTTTCTCCTTTTTTATTCCGAAACATGTGCAGATGCGAGATACCCAAAAATTATGAAGTGATCTACGACTAGTTTTCTGCCGCTCCATGCTTCCTCCGACAACATGTTTTGAATAGAAAAGGTGGGGCTTCTATTCAAAACATGAATGCTCTAGTTTACAGCTTTTGGCTAGAATGCCTTTAGAATGTTCCCCTTTTTCAATAAGTTTCTCACCGTGTTGAGAATGGTTTGATTTTTCCTTTCTGGCACACTATTTTGTTATGGTGTGTATGCAATGGTGAATTCTCTTCAAGTGTCTTGTTCAATGTAAAATGTCTCAAATTCCTTTTAGCAGTACTATCCTCCAACTCTCTACTTCATTTTCAACTTGAGTTTTAAAGCTTTTAAATTCCATGAGTGCTTCTGATTTATTTTGCAAGAAGAACTCTCATGTTTTTCAACTATAATCATCAATCAAAGTGATTAGATATTCTCCCTTCCATTTAATGTTGGATAAATTGGTTCGCAAATGTTAGAATGAATTAGCTCCAACATTTTCTTTGCTCTCAATGACTTTCTTTGTGAAAAATTGAGATTGGTGTTGTTTACTAATAACATATTCCTCGTATATTGGATTAGCTAGAATAGTGATTTGAGGAAGTCATGTCATCATATTCTTTTGTTGGATTGTTGTTAGTCCACCAAAATTTAGATGACTGAATCGAAAGTGCCATAACCATGATGGATCATCTACTTTGGCTTGCAAACAGGTCTGAACACTTTTTATCTGTAATGAAAGCAGTCTGTTCGAGCTCATCTGAACAATGGATATTGCACCTTTTGAAGGATCATATATTTCACAATCTCCATCCCAAATGATTATAACATAACCTTTTTCCTGCAACTGACCAACACTAAGTAAATTTCTTTTCAAATCAGGAACATAAAATACATTAAAGATTGTTTTTATAAAGCCATTTTTAGTGTTGATTTTAATATATCCAATTCCCATGACCTTTATAGTAGATTTATCCCTAAAATTGACAATAGTATGAAAATTTTCATTTAAATGAGAAAAAAATAGATTTACTACCACTTATATGGTTGTTGTAACCTGTGTCTACATGCCAAACTTTTTTTTTAGTCTTGTCTGCATTTTCATGAACTACTAACAACAATGTTTCTTCTTCTTTTTGTACAACAAAATTTGATTTAGAGGTTTTCTCCTTGTCTTGAGGCAACTTGGTCAACATTCGGCTTGATAATGCTCAAGCTTGTAACATCTATAGCACTCAATTTTCAATTTGGAAAACTGATCATATATATTGCCTTTGCCTTGAAATGAATCTTGATCATTCATATTATGTTGGTGATGTCTGTCACCATCTCTATTGCCTCGGCCTCTTTCTCTAGCTCCTTGATCGCTTCCTCCACTAGGTGAAGACACATGATTTCTAGAAACTTTCAATGCTTGCTCCTCTTTATCCTACTGAACAATTTTCTTCTCATGAACTAATAGAGAGCCTTGCAACTCATCAAGAGAAAAAATATCAAGATCCTTTGATTCTTCAATAGAACATATCACATACTTAAACTTTGGTGTCATTAATCGCAGAATTTTCTCAATCAGAATCACATCCTCAATCTTTTCACCATGGATTCACATTTTATTGATTATTTACATTGTTCTTGAGAAAAAAAAATTAGAAATTGGTTCTCCAGTCTTCATTTTTAATATTTTGAATTCAAACCGTAGAGCTTGTAATTGTTGCCTCTTGATTCTATTTGATCTTTGATATTTTTTCTTCATGGAGTTCCAAATATGCTTGGAGGTATCTTTTCAAAGAATTGTCTCCAAGATTGAATGTTTAACAGTTTGAAACAAGTAGTTTTCGGCCTTAAGATCCTTCGACTTCATCCCGTCAATTTTTGTGTCTGACATTGTTGTTGTTGACTCTGGCACTCCATCCGAGACAACTTGCCCATACTCTTTTAATCTCAGAAAATTTTACATTAGCATATTCCAGTGATCATAATGACCATCGAAGCGAGGTTTTGTTGGTTGCATGAAATTTTCAGATGCTATGGAATATGAAAAGTTGTTGCCTTTTTTTTGTTTTTGATAACCTGGCTGTAACACCCCCTAACCCAAATCGTCGCCGAAATAGGGTTACGAGGCATTACCGAACATATTGGTTAATTTACAAACAATTCATGAATAAACAAAAAATATATTAAAATTTAATCATTAAGTCTCTTTTATGAACCTTCGAGGCCTAAATCACGTATTATAAATGAATAAGAACTTATTCAAGTACTCCGAAAATTTTTCGTAATATAATTATTATTATTTAAAAAAAATTCAATATAACCCCTTTAGAAACATCTAACATTCCCTGCAATTTCAAATTTGCAACCAATTCAACACAAACAACAACTCAACAAATACAATCTTTATCCAAATCACATTTGTTTCACAACAATATCACTAATCCTTATTTTATCTAACATTATATCCATTCATACTTTCAAGAAGTATTTAAACATCTTAGTTAATTTCCATTCATATCATATATTAACTTATATTAACTTAACTAATATATTCATGAGTTAATACAAAACATAGTCATATAAACTCCTATACATGCCATATAAACCATTTAAAGTATTTATAAGAAAATCTACCAGAAAATCGAGATAGTGTGACTTGAGCGTGATGATCCGATCATCTGACCCTCCTGTTAATCTACAAAAAGCAATAAACATTACAAGTAAGCTGACTATAGCTTAGTAAGTTCGTCGGCTTTAACCATAAATTTTACCAAATATTAGTTTTCCAAAATTCAAATCATATGGACATTTCAAGTAAGTTACTTTCATCTTGTAAGTCATAATCTCATTTTTAAAAAAAATTTACTTAATTGAGCTCAATAATAGTAATCATAATATTACTTACATTTCTTTTTCCACACGTTACATTTACGACTTATCAACTTGTCCATTTAAGGAACGACTTACGAATTTGAGTACATCGTGATCTGAAGCCCGAAGTCTAGCTAGAGCACATAAGTGCTAAACGGAAGCTCGAAGGCTAACTGAAGCACATAAGTGCTAAACGGAAGCTCGAAGGCTAACTGAAGCACATAAGTGCTAAATGAAAGCTTGAAGGCTAACTGAAGCTCATCAAAGCTAAACTGAAACCCCAAAAGGGTTAACTGAAACTCATATGAGTTAACGGAAGCTCGTAAGAGCTAAACAGAAAGCAAACACGAGAATTCGCAACAAATGATGAATCTCGGTTTACTTGGGTAATTTACCGTCAATTCATCTTTTTCACTGAACGGTCGTACTCATTTCTTGCGTTCCATTCCTTCGAATTACTCAGTTCAATTTCGTAACTTTTGTACATAGTTTACTTATTTTCAATAATTAACTTACATAAATATTAATCAATATTCATAAAATAATATTGAAATTTAATAATTTAACCGTACGAACTTACCCGGAATATTTTGAAGTAGTTGTAGAGATTTTTGGAACTATTCTGGAATTTTCTCTTTTCCTCGTTTATCCTCGATTTTTTGATCTATAATATAAAATTTTTCACTTATCCGTATTGAATTCACATTCATTTTTTGATCTATAATATAAAATTTTTCACTTATCCGTATTGAATTCACATTCATTCTATTTCACATCCTTAATGTTTAAAACCCGCTTATAAGTAACATTATCTGTAATTTCACTATTTACCTATGTATATTCAATGTTATCCATCCGTATCATAGTCACTAAACTATTTTTATTTTGAGTTACAGAACTCCAAATTAGAATCTGTAAATTTTTCCTGAAACTAGACTCACATATCTTCTTACCCTAAAATTTTTAGAATTTTTGGTTTAGCCAATAAGTACAGTTTATTCTTTAAAGTTACCCCTGTTCTGCTGTCTGACAGTTCCGACCTTTCTTCACTAAAAATTAAATATCTCCTCGTACAAGATTCGGATGATGTTCTCGTTTGTTTCTCTTGAAAATAGACTTATTAAGAATTTTAAAAATATAAATTTAAGATTCTAATTATTTATCTAAAATTTTTTATGATTTTCCAAATTCATAACAGGGGAACCCGAAATCATTCTGACCTTGTCTCATAAAATCTATTATATCTCATGATTTACAATTTCATTGCTTTCACCGTTTATTCTATAAGAAACTAGACTTAATAAGATTTAATTTAATATTTTATTCATTCTCTAATTCAATTTCTAAAATTTTTGGTAAAATTTCAAAGTTAGACTACTGCTGCTGTCCAAAACTGTTTTAGTGCAAGTGCTGATCTCGATTTTGCCCCAAATGTCACAATTCATACAATTCAGTCCTTACTCAGTTAACCCCTCAATTAAGCTAAAATTTTCCCAATTAATACTATACCTAGAAATTAAAAGTTATTTCACAACTATTGAAATTCATAATTTCCACATAAAACCCTAACTTCAAACTCTTTTACAATTAGGTCTTAAACATTCACTTTCTATTCAATTCTTTCAATAAAATCAACATATAAACAATGTAAAACTCTAATTCCATGTTAAATCATCATACAATTCCAACACATATTCATAGAAACTTTCAATTTCTTCCATAGAATCAAAAACTAATGAATTCAACAAGTGGATCTAGTTGTAAAAGTCACAAAAATACAAAAATTTCAAGAAATAATCAAGAATTGAACTTACTTGCAGTAAAGATATGAAAAACCAGCTTAAGGAAACCCTTTTATGGTGTTTTTGCTGATGAGAATGCAGAAAAATAAAGAGAAATCTAGATAATTCCACTTTAGTCCTAGCTTTATTAAGTAAATTTTGCAATATTTCAATTTTTTCCTTAATTCATCAATTTTCCTGCTGATTTTATGCCCCTTGCCGTCCAGCCCAAAACATTTTGGGTCTATTTTCCTTTTAAACCCTCTTTCTTTTATCATTTAAGCTATTTAATCATTTCCCATAATTTTACATTTGTTATAATTTAGTCCTTTTTATTCAATTAACTATCGAAACTTTAAAATTTCTTGACGAAACTTTAATACTAACTTATTAACACTTCATAAATATTTATAAAAATATTTATGGCTCGGTTTAAAATTTTTACAGTCTCGATACCTCGTTTCTGATTCTAATTATTTTAATATTTATTTCTAATACACTATTCGCTATTTCAAAAATTTTCCTAACTTCACATTTAACTTATATTCACTAAATTAATAATATTTTCTACTCATTTGTCAGATTTAGTGATCTCGAATCACTGTTCCGACACTACTGAAAATTCAGGCTGTTACACTAGCTCTGATATCACAGTTAACTAAAAGTTTTTACTTAAACTTAGGATTGAGTATTCGATCAAGTCGAGTCGAATCGAGTAAAAAAAATTCGAGTTAGTCGAGTTGACGAATCATATTTTAGCAACCAAACTCAATTTGAATTTTTTTTGAATCGAATA
This sequence comes from Gossypium longicalyx, assembly GCA_025698465.1. NCBI lineage: Eukaryota > Viridiplantae > Streptophyta > Magnoliopsida > Malvales > Malvaceae > Gossypium > Gossypium longicalyx. The sequence continues at coordinate 18,128,144 of CM047004.1, read as the reverse complement.
GAATCAAGTGAAAAAATTTCGAGTTAAGCCAAGTCGAGTTAACGAATCATATTATTTATACTCAATGTTGCGTTTACATGGACTGATTATTTAACTAGTACATGGAGTACAAGATTATTTAATACATAAAAAATATAATTGTTTTACTTTTTACATGGAGTACAAGATTATTTAATACATAAAAAATATAATTGTTTTACTTTTTATCTTAATGAGTAAATATTTATTAAAACAAAGTAATTTTACCTTTTAACTTAATAGTTTTGACTTTTAACTTTAGAAAAGGTAAACATTTATCAAAACGACGTAGTTTTGCCTTTTCTTATTCATATTTTCGAATAACTCGAATTGTGTAATTCATATTTGAGTTAAACCAAAAAACTTAATTTTTTATTCGAGTTGATCCGAATAACTTGATTAACTCAAATAACTCGAACTATTTAATTCAAAATTAAAATTTTTTTATTGAGTTTTTCAAATCGAATCGAATTTTGCTTACCACTACTAAAATTGAATAAAAGACTTTAATAAGAAAATAAACTCAGAGGAGAGGAAGCTAAACTATATATTTTATTCATCAAATAACAACTGTAATATAGGCAATTTCAATAACGTTAAAAACAAACTTCTCCTAATAGGTAGGCAACTAGATAACTAGGAAATAATCTACAAAAAGATAGGAACTACCAAAATAAAAACTCCAATTTCTTAAAAAAATATCTTAACAAAAAATTTGCACCACATGTCCAATTTTAATAAAATATTTAATATTTTAATAATTTGACTATAAAATTAACAATTTAATTTTAACTAAAATTAGAAAAGATTTTTTTTATAATTAAAAAAATATATTTAAAAAGGTTTTTGGAATTTGCAAAATTATTAAAATGAGATTAATTTATATTTTAAAAATTTTTTAAACTTGAAATTAATCTTGGCCTTTTTAGTGAAAAAATTGAAAATGGGTTTTTTTTTTCATGGACAACGTGAAGAAGAAGCTTAAATGACAAATGAGTTTCTTTCAATAATAACGTGATAATGAAAAAGATGAAATCTAACAAACAAAAACTAAGTCATGATAATACCCACTGTCACTTTTGATTACCCGACATAAATTAATGGAGTTAATATTGATGAACTGGAATCCAAGATAAATATGTGAAGTGTCTCTCACATTTTCCGGTCAAACCAAAGTCAAAATAGGGGAGACGTCGTGGTGAGAAATCATCATGCAACATTGCAACGACATGACGATATTCGAAACACAACAAAGCAGAGGTGACATCGCGACAAGAAGCTTGGGACGTCGTGACGATGTGATGAATTCTAACTTAAAGCAGCCACGTAATTAGACTCCTAATAGGACTATTTTTCTTAATTAAACTCTGATTGTAACATTCCCACTTTAAAAATAAATAAATAAAAAAATAGAAAAAAAGAATATTCATAGTAGAAGTCCTCGAATAAGAGATATATAAATAAATAGTAGTATAAGAAATTATAATCATTTCTAAAGGAAACTATCAGACATGAAAACACAGAGGAGTATTAATAGGAGCATGTGGTTAAATTAAAAATTCAGTATCGAGTTCAGGGACTAAATTAAATAAATTAGAAAAGTATAGAGATAGAAGTGCAATTATTCTATTTTTATTTTGACGCAAAGGACTTAGTGGCAATTTTACCATTACTTAAAAATCAATGGTTTCATGATTGTTTTTAAATGATATTTTTATTAATAATAATATTTTAATAAGTAATAATATTTTATTAATTAATATTATAATATATAAAAAAGAGAAAAAGAGAGAAAAGATGAAATCTTCCTCACCTCTTTAGGTAAACAAAAAGGGGGAAGAAAAAAGAAATTCTTTCATTATTTTTCCTTTAAATTCAAGCTTAAGGTATGATTTTTCTTTAAATTTTTTATAGCTTTTGAATCTTTGAAGCTTGTTTTACATGTATGTACCAATAGTTTTTTTTTTATTTTATCAAGTATTTTGAAAGTTGTCATTAAAGGATATTGATGGAAGCTTAGAAAACTTAAGTGAAGTAGGTATATTTTTTGGATAGTAAATGATTATAAGATGAGTTCTAGCCTGTTAGAAGTGTGAAAAAGAAATAAAAATGGATAGAAAGTTTACTTGGTATATTTGGCCATGTTAAAGAGGAAGTATAAAATATTGATCACTTTGTGCAATATTAGTGCTAAATGATAGCTTGTGAAATAGTGAGTACTCTGGTGAAGACGAATAATCGAGTCGAAAGATAGCGAATTTCGAACTAGGAAACTTAAGCTGTTAACTTGATTAACCATGCATATTTAAGTTTTTTTATATTAGTTTTAGTATTAGAATGGATAAATGACATTGTTACGTATTGAACTACTCCTATTGTTGCTAAAAAACGAAGCGAGCATCTTGAAGGAGAAAGGCAAAGAGAAAGAGTAAAGCGATTGAAACTTCGATTTGTGCTAATATCTTATTTTCATTACAAAAAGCTTTAGGATATTTAGTTTACTATGACTAGTTATATTTATTTTATATTATTTTTATGAGTTTTGGATGAATTTGAATGATTTAGCTAATATTTGTAAAATTATGTTTCGAGATGAATATTATGTTTTTCATATGATCAAATTAGAAAATTCATGGTTATGATTTGGATTGAGTTGTAACACCCTAAACCCAGTCTAGAAGTTTAGACCGAATCCTGAGGTTACATTGATCACTGAAATGATCGTAGAAAATTTTTATTAAACATATTGTCTCAATTCCCACAACCACATTTTAAGTTTGACGAACCGAAAACAATTTAACGTTGGCTTTCAAACAAAAGAATTACAGTTAAGCTTAATATATAAACGAAATAAAATGTATGAGCGGTAATTTCCAAACAGAACTTCTACCACAGTTTTTATAAAATTCTACAGATCAAAATGGTAAACCAAAAGAAAGCTGAAAAGATAACCGATAAATTATTTTAAACAGAGACTATTTGAGACCTCTGCATACTAAGTCCAGCTACCGAAACCGAGCGTAACTAAAAGGGGAAACACTGAGGGGGTGAGCTACATGAGCTCAGTGTGAGTTTAAAACGAGACTTAAAATAGAATTACAGAACCCAATTCCAGAGCGCAATTGACTTACAGACACTCACAGAGTCAGAAAGCATACTTGGAGCCAACGTCCCAACAGAACGTAACAACTCAAGCACACCAAGTCACACATAATTAGATAGAATACAATCAGATAATCTTGTACCCAGATCACTCAAACAGATGTGTATGAAATGCAGTCAAGTAAAAAAACCCACACATCCAGCCAATACACCTCTTCGTCCCCCGATCACACCCAATAAGAGCCGATTAAGCTTATCCAACCAAAAAACACGCCACGTAGGACCTCGAAAAGCCCATCCAACCCTACACACCATGTATGTGGACTAAGCCACTTAGATATTAATACGCAGCAGAGCTGGCATATATGTAGTACAGTGCAATGCGGTAGTCCGCTGTACAGTCATGATGTAGTTTAAAATGCCAGATCAGATAATGGTACGCAGTAAAGCTGACGTACGTGCGGTACAGTGCAGTAAACTACTGTACAAATAAGCTTACAGTTAAACTACCATATTAGAACAGAAACAATCTTCCTTCTCTTCACAACCAAACCCAAAATACTTAATGTGTATGCATTCAAACCCACAGAAATAATGAAAACGTCAACAGAAAATCAGACAGAAGCAGATATGCACACACACCCAGTAGACCAGACTCAGAGTCAAACATCTCACACTTCAGTCGCAAATAACACATAAGCCAAAGCCCAGATTAGAAATCTTAGCCATCCTTGCTAAAGTTCAGCCATGGCCGAAACACACAAAGACACATTCTCAGATCAAAAACATATATAGAACCAAATAAATAACTTAGAATCACACGGTCGTGTGAGAAAAGCTAGGTTATGTGGGGATCAAAATGCTCGTGTGGAAGGTAGGCACATGCCCGTGTGAAACAGAAACACGATCGTGTAAATAGGCCGAGTAACTCACTATCCAATTGTGCTAAAATAGAGTACATGGCAGACACGGCCATGTGAGGGTCTCACATGCCCGAGTGCCCACCAGACACAACCGTGTGTCCAAAACACAAGCCCATGCCGTATGGTGCCAAAACACCAAATCCCTAATTCCTAAACACATATGCCTATGTGCCTAGGGGACACGGTCGTATATAAATCAACAAAAATTCCCAAATCGACCACACGACCATGCGGCCAAGCCATGTGGCACCAAATTTTTTCCAAAAACCCTAATTCCTAAATGCACACGACCGTGTGAATCAGGACACAAAAGTGTGGCCACCCGTGTGGTCTAGAAACCACCCTAAAATATCCCTGAAAAACGTGTTTTCACCACGAAGCACTTCCCAGCCCTTGATAGTTCAAAATTATACCAAATCATACAAATTCTAAGCATAAAATAACGATGTTACATTGTAAATAATCAATTTGTGAACACACACATAAAATGTCGACTTTCATGAAGTTGAAACGAGAATTCACAAATACATTAGAAAGATAAAGGACCCACATCTGATTCTCAATCGAAGATGCCCAGGCATTGACTCAATGACGGAGGAGTGAAATTCCCTAAATCAACCAGCAAAACCATTTTTGAGAATTAATTAAAAGAAAAAGTAAAAGAGAAACAAAAAGAAAAGAAACAGAGAGAAAAAAAAGAGGAAAACGTCCAGAAAAAAAAAGAAGAACGTCCAGGAGAAAGAAAAACAAATAAATAAATAATTATATATTTTAAATTAAAACAAAACAAACAAAACAGAATAAAAATATTCCTCCAAAGTACACACAAGGAGTCGAACCTAGAACCTAGAGACAAATTAACACAATAAACCACCAAACTAGCAGGCCTATTCTGCCACATAAAGGTACAACTAAACACAATAACACACATCTCTCTCTGACCCTAACCACAAAACTCAAAACTTCTAGCCCCAAAATTCAGGGTGTTACATGAATATTATGATTTTAGATGATTGAGCAAGAAAATAATTAATATATTTTGAATTGGAAGCCTAAATTTACATTAGGTGATATGTGATTTGAACATGAAACAGAATTGAAATGTGAATTATATGAAAATAAAATTGAAATGGATCATGAAAATTGGTTTTTACCCCGTTTCACTAAGTCAGACTAAATCAGACTAAAACAGATATAGTTGGCATGTCATAGAGTCTTTATATCAGAGGATTTAGATCTCCCCAATTACCAGAGGGTCGAGGGAGAAAATGCCAAATTAGTCAGTTGTTATTATTGTTAGCCCCAATTCCTAGAGGGTTTTGGGCAATCCCAATTCCTAGAGGGTCGTGGACTACTCTGATAGCCATCGTTGTCAAACAACTCGGGGTGACGGATTTTTGTATCTTGTTGTGAGTCTAAACTTTAGTACGAGATCAAAATTGAAAGAAAAGGAAAAACTAAAATTGAATTTATTTGTATTTCTATATTGTGTGAATTAAATTAATTACGATATTTTGAATTTGATTAAAAAGCTTATTTTCTTTATTTGATTTGTCAACATCAAAATATTAAAGTTTATTAATATTAGAATTTTCTTTTATTGTGATGTTATTAATGATATTTATAATCATTTTTTAGTTTGTTTCTATCAATTAATTTATGTTTAATACTTATGCAATGATTGATTTATATAATATTAACACCACTGAGCATAAAACTTGCTCAGCGTACGGTTTGTCTATTTTTTCGTGCACAAGTAGTTAGATTGGTTAGGTTGATCTAGTAACATCCATAGTACCGAAGTTCAGCTCAAACAATGTTGGTGAAAAGTTTACTTTATAAATGATGTAAATGGCAAGTACCTAGGCTTGTATATATATAATATTATGTCGTAAACTGAATTTAAATATTTTCATTACATTTTCTTTGCTAGTACTTTATAACTAATGTTTTAATAAAATAGTAAAACGTAGAAATCTAGTTTATTGATATGTTTTGATAAATCATAGTGCTGGGAATTGATTTTGGAGATTATTTGAATGTGGATATTTTATGAAATCTAAATTTTGCAGGGGTTTTATGTAAAATAAGCAAAAATGCTACAGAAATTTTTATAAAATAATTCTACCTCTACGTTTCCTTTTCAAAAAAACATGAAAAAGTGAATTGCTTCAGCAACAAAACGTGGCATTTTATATTCGGATCCAACAACTGGGTCGGGTATAAGGTGTCATATTTGAGTGGTATTGGAGCTATCTAAGTTTGATATCGGATGAATAAAAATGTGATGTATTATGTATAGTTAAGTCTAATGTACATGTCATTATTAAATATTGAGTTTGAGCTGAAATCTGATGCTAAAATTGCTTTGTTTAAAATTTTGTATAGTAAAATGTTCGAGGAATCGAAAGATAGTATGGAATGAGAAATAAAAGATTAAAATAGACCCAATGCACCTGGTGAAGAGGGAACCAGTGTTCATTAGTCCCCGAGAACTTTCAGATAGAGACAGCCGACTAAAGGTGATGATCTATTACTGCGTATTATTGCTAATTTATTACAGAGGGGTTGCTGGTGTTGCACATTGACCTGCACCTCCTGCTAAACAGAGAGGGTCTTTTATTAAAGAAGTAAGAAAATATAGGGCCACTGAGTTTAGAGGTGTGTGAGATGTTGATCCTTCTATTGTTGAAAAACGGTTAGAATCAGTTGAAAGGATATTTAAATAATTAGAATGCACCATAGCTAAGTGTTTGAAGTGTATTATGTCTCTACTGCGAGGAGATGCCTTCCATTGGTGGAGAACAGTGGTTCGTTCCCACCATCCAGATTGGATTAATTGGGGGTTGTTTCAGGTCGAGTTTAACAAGAGGTATGTTGGAGAATTGTATCTAGAAGAAAAGAAGAAAGAGTTTATTGATCTGAAACAGGGAAAGATGAACATTATCGATTACGAATAAGAATTTCTTTGCCTGTCCAAGTATGCTCCAAAATTGGTTCTTACTGAGGAAGCTAGTTGCAAACGTTTCCGCCAGGGATTGAGAGATGATATTAAAGTTCAACTGGCTTCTCATAGGATTATGGAAATTGTTGATATGGTATAAAGAGCCAAAATGGTAGAGCAAGCAATGGGGTTAGATAAAGAGAAAGTGGATGATAAAGCTCAAGGAAAAAGGCTGATTGGTTCTAGCTCACAACCACCTTCTAAATGAGCTAGAGAATTTAGAAGTAAAGGAAGATCCATTACACTTTAGATTGGTGTTGAGGGCAATAGCTGATCTAGATAGTCATTTGCTTCAATAGCCAGAGCAAACCATCCTGGTTGTGCTGTTTGGATACCTCAGTGCGATTATTGCGGGAAAAGTCATAAATGGGAGTGCTAGCATAAGACTAGAGCATGTATTAGATGTGGTTTAATGGAGCATTATGTTTGGGATTGTCTGAAGTCAGTTGATGTTACCCATGTGTCATCTCAGAGATCAACTTCTGCACCTCGAGGTCGTGGTAGTACCTGAGGTGATACCAGTGGTAGAGGCGGTCAGGGGAGAGTCACTGATTCATCTGCGAGTCGTGCAGAGGCTACCATTCTTGCCAAAGTCTATACTGTTAGGACCAGAGAGAAAGGTGATGCCACCGATGTTGTTTCTGATTTTTTTTCTCTATTTTATGTATCTATTCATGCATTGATAGATCTAGGTTCTACACATTTATACAAGAGAACTGGGTTGATTAATATAGAGAAACTAATAGTTGAGATATATGAGGTTAGAATTAATGTTTCAAATCTGATAGGACATTTGGTGATAGTAAATCACGTATGTAGGTAGTGTTAGGGGTGTTCAATCAGTTAACCGACTAGTTAATCGGCCTGAACTACCATTAACTGAATTAACTGACCCTTTTAAACCCTTAATCGTTAACCGAACTAAAATTTTTTCAAAAAAAATTAACCGAACCAAACTTTTTTAGTTAATTCGATCGATTAACTGAAATTTATATGTTTTTTTTTGTTAAAACAAGTATAAAACATATAAAAAAAATTAACCGACTTAACCGACTGATTAATTTATATTTCCAAAAAATTAACCAAACCGAACTGACCGAATACTTATATATTATAATATTATTTATTAAATTTGGTTAATTTGGTTAATCGATCGATTTTGAACTGAATTAATCGTTAACTGAACTTCCAAAAAATTATTAACTGACCCCCGATCGAATTAATCTGGTTAATGATCGATTTATCAAATTCGATCGGTTAATTGAATTAATTCTATTTTACTCGAAATTTGCACACCCCTAGGTGATGCCCTATTGAGATTCGTGGTAAAATATTTTCGGCTAATTTATTGTTGATACTGTTGGATAAATTTGATATGATTTTGGGAATGAATTGGTTGTCAGAGCATGGTGCTATTCTTGATTGTCGGAAGAAAAAGTTTATGAGACAAGATTCAAATGGTGAAGAGATGGAAGTGAAAGGTATAAAACCAGTTGGTTTTGCCAGAATAATATTAACAATAAAGGCAAATAAGTTGATTAACCAGGGTTGTGAAGTGTTTCTTGCTTACGTTATAAATTCATCTGAAAAAAATCTAAAATTGGAGGAAATTCGTACGGTGTAGGAATTTCCAAATGTGTTTTCGGAAGAATTACCAGGACTTCCGCCTGATTGAGAGGTGGAGTTTGCAATTGAAGTTTATCCGGGAACTACTCAAGTATTTATTACCCCTTATCACTTGTTGCCAAAGAGTTTATAGAATTGAAAGTACAATTGCAAGATTTATTAGATTGAGGTTTTATATAACCCAACGTATCACCTTAGGACACACTAGTGTTGTTTGTAAAGAAGAAAGATGTTTCATTGTGGTTGTGTATCGATTATCGACAGTTAAACAAGGTGAAAATAAAGAATAAATATCCTTTGCATCGTATTGATAATTTATTTGATCAATTGAAAGGTGCAGTTGTAACACCCCAAACCCAGCCTAGACGTTATGGCCGAATTTGGCAATGTCACATTGAAGTGTTTTTCGAAAAAGAGTGATATCGTCGAAAAACCTTTTACCTTATTTGCCTTTGTTATGGGTTCTTAATTTAAAACCTTTTATTTAGTTTCCATAAACGATTCGTTTGTTGAAATATTTAACGTATTAAATTGTTATAAATTTAAAAATAATATCTCTTGCGGAAGCTTTTAAAACATGTTGCGTAAACGTGGTGTTTTGAAAAACATTTATCTTTTTCAAAATCCGTATCCTACTACTAGAAGATATAAATTAAAGTAAGTAAAATCCCAAATTAAAATAAAAATTTTAAGAGGCCTTATTACATAAAAAACCCAAATTAAATCACTTATAAATTAAGAACCAATTATGAAACCACGAGCGGCTGTGTGGCCACCTCCGAGTCCCTCGCAACACCAATCCGTCTAAGATTGGGGATTACCTGCGCAGATAAATAGAAGGGTGAGTTTACAAAAACTCAGTGTGTAATCCCTTAATAAACAACAGTCAATCATACAGTAGGCAAACATAATCTGGGCCTAAGCTCGTATCAGTAACAGTTTAGTTTTCAATTTGAGCCTTATCCCATTAAAGTATCAATATCAGTGTGGGCCTTAGCCCATTTCAGTAATAGTAACAATATAGATATGCAATTAGAAATCCTACCCAACTAGCCTCTATACTTCACTCCGTCCAACCCTACACTCCATGTGGGGATTAAATCGACCCACCCATCTCTACACTCTAAAATAACACCGGTTACGGCACTAAACAGTATATGCAGCAGAGCTTCCAGTATAGTACACTTCCTCCAATCATAAAAACCCATCCCCATACAATATGTCATGCATCATGGCATAATACCATACGTGTATGGAATATAAAAATGGCATGCTCGAGTACAGTCATACATATCATAGGGGCACATCAGTCATTTTACCTCATAGGGGCATATCAGTCATTTTATCAAATTAGGGTCTAGGTATACTTACCGACCCAACAGTAGGTCCACATTCGTCTTAGGCGACCTGTGAAACCTTATCAGTCAAATAGTGAAAATGGGCCCAATGCCCCTAATGCGGGCCCACGTAGGCCCACACGCCTGTGTGGCCCATTTCGCCTAGAAATGGCCTTGGCCGTGTAGCCTACACAGCCTAGCCCAATATTCTTCACATGCCCGTGTGGTTTATCCGTGTGGGGCCCACAAGCCCGTGGGGCCTACAAGCTCATGGGGCCCACAAGCCCGTAGGGCCCACATGGCCCATTTCGACCCAAAATGGCCCAAATCGGTCTTAGGCCCTGAAATCGTTCATGGTTAGCCTTAGCAATCTTACGCCCACGTTTAGGTGTTCGGATTACCACAAGAGCGAGCGCAAGCTCTTGTGGCGTCAACGGTCACTTATTTCGGCTTTTGCCGATTAACGATTAGGGTAGTGTTATTACACACCTATTTTCGAAAGTGCGCGAAAAACCCACGAACACCAAAACCTACATTCAATCAAGATAATCCATTAATCAATTGATAATAGAGTTAACAGCTCTTTTAATTACTTATTCAAATAGGGTAGATTATCACTTGCCTTAATCAACCAACTTAGGCTTGCATCCTTTAATCGTTGCAGGAAACTGATTATAGGCCCTTAGAGATCACCTGCATTCCAACCAAACCTATTAGCCTTAATCCTATTGCCAGCACAGATGATTTGAATCAAGTGTAAATTACTTACCGAAAATGTAAAGTCTAGATTAGAAGAAAAGAACAATCGGCCTACACCCACACAAGAGTTGAAAGTACACAGAATGATAGAGGCAAAGTGAAACAATCGCAGCCCTAACAGTAATCGACAGAGAGAGAAGTTGTTAGATGAAGTACAATTACAACAGGGAGAGGGAGAAAGAGGAAAAGAATCGTACACCCATACCGAGAGTCAGACTTTCCAAAATGCAAGACCAAAGAATAGCAATGACTACAGAAACGATAGATAGCAATAAAGGGAAAGGTCGGCACAGTGAGGGCAAGAACAGCAGTAATATTTGGCCAAGCATCAAAAAGAAAAGGGGAAAGAATTGAGAGTGGGCAAAGAAAGGACAAGAAGAGAAGAGAAAGAGATGCAATTGGTCAATGAGAAACCGATTGAAAAGGGAAAGAGGAGGAAGAGAACCGATCAACAAAGAATGAATGGATTAGAGGGGGAGAAAGAAAAGTATTCGACCACAAAAGGTATCAAGGGGAAAATGATTGTCAAAAAGTAGAGGAGAAGAACAAAAACTGAAATAGTCCAAAATGAAAGTACTCGAATGATCCCCTAGCAATATTCGGCTATCGAAAAGTATAGAAATAACCTGAAAGCACTTGTTAAAAAACCAAAAGTGAGGAGGAAAAAACAACAAAAGTGTACAGAAACTGAAACTAAAGCTCACCCAAAAGTCGAATTCTACCCTAAACCGAATTCATTAGGTGCCTACAATCCCAATTCGGCACCAACACTCCCTCCACTTCAAATCCCCTTGATTTCCTCCTAAGATCTCTCCAAAAATCACTCCTCAATCCACCCCAACCTATCCTTATCCAACTCTCCCATATTTTCTCCTAAATTTCGGCTACACCAACCCCACTCCCCTCCAACACTCTAACCGCCCACTAGCATTAGAATCCCTCTACAATACAACCTCTTACACGGCACAACAGCAAAATAAATCACTTCTTTGCATCACCAAGTCTCGAACCTCAAGCCTCAGGCATAGATAACACGCCTACCCCCTAGACCAGTAGGCTCTTTATGACATTTTATCCCCACAATTATTTAAAAACCTACTGTCTAAAGCCAATGGTTTATTCAATAAAAATAAAGTTCTTGTATAAGCAAAGGCTTGAACCCAAGACTTCTCAAACACTTCTCAGGATACTTAACCACTGAGGCAAATATGTATTTGTGCAACACAACATATAAAATTAATAATTTAAGATTTTTGGCATTACAGCAATAGTATTATCTAATATTGATATGAGATTTGGTTATTACCAATTAAAGATGAAAAAAGAGATATATCAAAGATCTTTTTTCGACCAAATATGGCCATTATGAATTTTTTGTGTTACCTTTTGGGCTAAGTAATGCTCCTGCTGCATTCATGGATATCATGAATCGCATTTTTCAACCATATTTAGATCGATTTGTAATAGTGTTTATTGATGATATTTTAATTTATTCAAAGACTAAGGAGGAGGATGATCATCATTTAAGGATTATACTGTAAAAATTACGAGAAAAATAGCTTTATGGAAAACTTTGAAAATGTAAGTTTTGGTTATCTGAGGTAGTGTTTCTTGGGCATATAGTCTCGGTTGAAGGTATCCGTGTAGATCCGAAGAAAGTTGAGGCCATTCTGGAATGGAAACAATCGAAAAATGTTTCAGAGATCCGCAACTTTCTAGGATTAGCGAGATCCTATCGGAGATTCGTTGAAGTATTTTCAAATATAGCTTTTCCCTTGACTCGACTACTCTAAAAGAATTTACCACTCAAATGGGATGAGCGGTGCCAGGAAAGCTTTGATACGCTTAAGAAATTATTGATAGAGGCTCCAATGTTAACATTTCTAGAATCGGGAAAGGAGTTTGTAGTATACAGTAATACTTCACTTAATGGTCTTGGTTGTGTTTTGATGCAAGATAGAAAGTGATTGCATATGCTTCACGGCAACTAAGATCATATGAATGCAACTCTCCGACGCATGATTTAGAACTGACAACAGTGGTTTTTGTATTAAAAATCTGGAGACACTATTTATATGGTGAAAAGTGTTACATCTACACAGATCACAAAAGCTTGAAATATCTTCTCACCCAAAAAAATTTGAACTTAAGACAACGTTGTTGGATAGAGTTGTTAAAAGATTATGATTTTGTGATTAATTATCATCCAAGTAAAGCAAATGTTGTTGTTAATGTTTTGAGCCGAAAATCCCTTGCTGATTTGGTATCAATGTTTGCACAGTTGAGTGTTTGTGATGATGGTAAATTATTAACTGAATTAAAAGTGAAGGCGCAGTTAATTGAGTAGATTAGAGAGGCTCAGCAAAATGATGTAGCGTGTTTATTTACTAGCGTATTTATTTACTAGCGTATTTGCGTATCTTTCTTTTCTTTTTTTTTTTCTATTTTATAGTATAGTGGAGATAGTAATGACAGTAATGACAGATCACAGCCATAAATTAAAAAAGTAAGAACGGGTTTCGTTCTAGTGCTCGAAAATAATATTCTAAAGCTTTTGTATGCTCTCCATTACTTGTGTGGATAAGGCCTATGTTATATAGTATATAACTTCGATCATAGGGATCAATTTCTAGTCGCATAGCTTCATAATAATTCTGTAAGGCCTCCGCATAATTTCCTTCGGATTGAGCCGACATCCGTTACGGTCGTCATTCGATTCAAAGAATTCTCCGTTCCAAAACCGTACATGAGATTTTCACCTCATACGGCTCCTCCTTTATGTGCATAATGAGAATAATCCATGGAATTAAAAAAAAGGTCGAAATATTGTCATTATGAACTGAGCGGGGCTAATGTTTTTACAAGAAATCTCTAGCCAACCCTCTTGCAAAAGATCTTTTCTTACCATCAAGCGTGTTCGTACTAGATAAAAAAGTAAACTCCAACAATTTCTTTGTTCTCAACGCTCCTTAATTTCCAGGAATTAGTCACTTCAACAATCTTCGATGGTTATATGGGTATCCAAAGTACGAACAAGATGGATGTTTGTTGTCCCAACCATTTCTCTTAGTTCCGATCCCGATAAAGAAAGGGAATCATTAATAACAAAGTTTTCGTGTTGTTGATTCCTAGGCGTAGTGCTTCTTCCTCTATGCCGCCTATTGGTACTAGTGTAGTAGGGTTGACCCACAATACAGACCCATAGGTGTAACCTTTCGCTCAATACTCGAATCAACAATTGAAGCATCTGAGGTTGCATTAATCGGGGATACACGACAGAAGGAATTGCTTTATTTATAAACTTCACCTTCAACAAGCGTAGATTTCTTTTTTGTTTTCAATAGCCTTTTTTCTATTCTGAATAATGTGTCTTTTTCCTAAGACTGAGAGTGGTAAAGTAAATAAAAAAGTAAATAATAAATAAAGAATAAAGTAAAATATATATATAATAATAATCAAATCGCACCATCTCTGTAATAAGTAAATGCCTCTTTTTCTCCTGAAGTTGTCGGAATTATTCGTAATAAGATATTGGCTACAATTGAAAAGGTCTTATCAATAAAATTTCCATTTATCTGCGATCTAGGCATAGGTAGCAATCCATTCTATAACTCTTTTCATTACCCCTCGTGAGAAAATAAAATGATCTCACAAACAAAGGAAGTGTACAGTACGAAATAACATAAAAGTAGACCCATTCCATTTTTTAAAAATTCTTCGAGCCCGGAGGCTAAAGAAAAAGTGATAAAAAAAAAGTGATGAAAAGTTTTCTATTTTTATAGCAAGTTTCCTAGTTAGAATTGATATTGTTCGTACCTATCGAACAATCTAATATGAGTAACTCGCTATTCGCTCGGGGTATCGGCCATAATAATTATGTAGGAGAGATGGCCGAGTGGTTCAAGGCGTAGCATTGGAACTGCTATGTAGACTCTTGTTTACCGAGGGTTCGAATCCCTCTCTTTCCGCACCTTCACCTAATTCGCCGATGTAACTGACTACAATGTATCAAATAAGAACATATACTAAAGAATTAGACCCTTCTTTAGTATAGATTCTCTATTCCCAATTCCTTTTTAATATGGAATACGTAAAATAGCATACAGGGGATGAAAATCTCCTTACGTATCTATCATACATGAATAGGAGAAAAATCTCCGAATCAAACCCATTCCCCTGTCTTCCTTTACTTAACCTTAACTCAGGTGAAAAGGGGGCAGAACCCTTGTTTTGTTATTTTAGTTAGGTTTAAGTCTGACGAGAATAATATTCTACGACAAGCAATTCATTTATTTTCAAACCAACCCATTTCCTATCTATTATTTGATTGACTAATCCTTTATATTGGAATGTGTGAAAGGTCAAATGTTTTGGTAATTCCTCATTGGTGGATGAATCAAGATAATTTTGAATCAGAGTTCTAGATTTTTGTTCATCCCTCGCTGAAATAATATCTCGGGGTTTGCAGCGATAACTTGGTATATCTACTGTACGCCCATTAACTAAAATATGTCTATGGTTAACTAATTGACGGGCTTGAGGAATAGTCGAAGCCATACCCAATCGAAAAAGGATGTTATCCAACCGCATTTCAAGTAATTGTAGTAAAACCTGACCTGTTGACCCTTTGGCTTTTCTGGCAATACGAACGTATTTAAGTAATTGTCGTTCTGTAAGGCCATAATGAAAACGCAATTTTTGTTTTTCTTCTAAACGAATACGGTATTGAGATTTTTTACCGGGGCGCGATTGGTTTCTAAGATCGCTTCCGGCTCTAGGCCTTTTACTAGTTAGTCCCGGTAAAGCCCCCAGACGGCGTATTTTTTTGAAACGAGGCCCTCGGTAACGTGACATAAGGACTCCTTATTAATTTGAATTTTATTGAAATTTCATAAACCGAAATTAAAACTGAACTAAATGAAGCGAAATCGACTGAAGGATTGGACTACAAATATTAATGAGATGAATTGGATCAATATCCATACTTTACTTTTTTGTATTGTATATAATGTATACAAAAAATAGAAATAAAAATATATATAATAATAATATATAAAAATAATATATAAATATAAAAATATATAAAATATTTAGAATATATATAATAAAATAGATATAATATATAAATAAATTGAATATAATATTCAATATATAAATAAATTAAACCAAAAGAGTTTCCTTTTTTTTCTTGATTTATTCTGCAAAGATCTAACTCCTCAAATTGATCCCTAATTGGAAGTTTCGACGAGATAATAAACAGATTGTTGACCTTTGGAAAGAATTGGAAAGAAAAGGGGAAAAAGCTTTTTCACTGTTTGTTCTTTGATTTCAAAAAAAAACATTCTAAATTATGTAAAAAAGGCAAAAAGCAAACAAATAGGGAAAGCCGGCTATCGGAATCGAACTGATGACCATCGCATTACAAATGCGATGCTCTAACCTCTGAGCTAAGCGGGCTCAAATAATAGAAATTTGGTATCCATAGGGATTCAGCAAACTATTAGATCTTATCTATTAACTATCTATTAGTTATTCATAATTAATATGAATTAGTAATATGAATTATAGACTCGAATTTAGAAAAACTAGAATTTTTTATAATTTTTTATAATTTTTAATGCCATACTTAATGTAAACTTAATATAAATATATAAATATAACATATTTAATATAATAATGGTAGATTCAATCTAATATTCAAGCTAATGTTGATAGAATCTAATAATTAATAATTAATGTTGATTTAAATTAATAATTATATATTCGATTTAAATTAAATATTTATATATATATTTATTATTTATCTATATATTTATATTTTTTTTATATCTTAGTTATATTTTTTTTTTATATTAATATAGTAATAGAATATTACTAATATTACTATTTTTTTTTTATTTTCTAGTTTATTTTCTATTTTAGTATATTTTACATCTAAATTATATAGAAAATTTTTTATATAGATTTCATTTAATCGATCGATTTAATAGATTTAATATAGATTAAATTTATTTCTATTTAGTTTAGAGTTCTAAATAGAGATAATTAGAGTCAAAATCTTTTTATGCATTTATATATTTTATGATTATATAAATGAAATGATACGTTATAAATTAGAGATAATTAGAATCAAAAATTTGAATTATCTTTTAGATCGAAAAAATTTGAATTATCTTCGAATTCGAAATAGAAATGAATGGAATAATTAGTTCTAGTTATTATTATTAAATATAAATAATTAGTTCTATATTATACTAAAAAAAAATAATTAATTAATTTTTTCATTTTTAATAATTAAATTCAATTTTCATTTTTATTTTTTTAGTTATCTTATTCTTATTATGGTTATATAGGATAGTCTAATAAAAGGATAAGAATAAAAATGAAATTAAAGAAAAAAAGATGCAACCCATAGAAATGAAATCCAGATCATAATGAGAGACTCCTTTCTTTTGTTTTCATTCATAAAGACAGAAGCTAAGACGAAAAAAAGAATCGACCCTTCGAGTATTCCACCAAATTGCCTGAGAAAACTGAGAGTAAGAGGGACATATATATGTTATGGAATACCCATCTATATTGAATTGCGAACAGAAATGATAAAATGACCAAAAAAAATTTTCTGATTGGATTAATATGGGTCTCCGATAGAGAGAGAGACGAGAAGACGAAAGACAAGAAAAAACAAAAAGACCCTTCGATATAGAAGATGTATATATATCTACTAAATTCAATCTATCTATATCTACTAAAAAAACGGTTTAAATAAAAAAAGAAAGAAAAAAAATAAAAAGAAAGAAAAAAAAAAAGGAAAGAAAGAAGGGGAAAGGAGGAGGAGGGCATCCTAAGGAGGGGCATCCTAATGAGATCCTAATCTCAAGACACAAAAGGGGATATGGCGAAATTGGTAGACGCTACGGACTTAATTGATTGAGCCTTGGTATGGAAACCTACTAAGTGATAACTTTCAAATTCAGAGAAACCCTGGAATGCAAAATGGGCAATCCTGAGCCAAATCCTATTATTTTATTATTTTACGAAAATAAACATGAACAAAGGTTCAGCAAGCGAGAAAGAAAAAAAGGAAAGGATAGGTGCAGAGACTCAATGGAAGCTATTCTAACAAATGGGGTTGACTGTTGGGTTGACTGACTGTAAAGGAAAAGGAATCCTTATATCGAATATCGAAACTCTAGAAAGAATGCAAGATATTTATTTTTTTTTTTTTATAGGTATACTAATGAAAAACTCAAAAAAAAAAGACGAACTTTTTTTTTTTATTTTTTTATTATATATTATATGCATTTATCAATTTATATTTATATGAAAATATGAAAAATAAAAAGAATTGTTGTGAATCGATTCCAAGTTGAAGAAAGAATCGAATAGAATAGTCATTAATCAAATCATTCACTCCATAGTCTGATAAATCTTTTGAAAAACTGATTAATCGGACGAGAATAAAGATAGAGTCCCGTTCTACATGTCAATATCAATACCGACAACAATGAAATTTATAGTAAGAGGAAAATCCGTCGACTTTAAAAATCGTGAGGGTTCAAGTCCCTCTATCCCCAACCCCAAAAAGCCCGTTTGCTGTCTATTTATTTTATCCTACCCTTTTTGTTAGTGGTTCAAAGTTCCTTATATTTTCTCATTCATCCTATTCTTTGCCGTTTTACAAGCGTATCCTAGCATAGCAGAATTTATCCTTCTTATCACAATCTTTTGATATAGTTATCACAGTGTATGTGATATAGTGTGATATGATATATATATGATATACGTAGAAATTTGAGCAAGGAATACCTATTTGAATGATTCATAATACATATGATGACTCATATGGAAATTTACAAAGTCCTCCTTTTGAAGATTCAAGAAATTCCTGTTCGAGACTTTTAATTTAATGTTTTTTTTTTTTTTTTTTGTTTTCATTTTTAATTGACATAGACCCAAGTCATCTAGTATTATGAGGATAATGCGTCGGTAATGGTCAGGATAGCTCAGTTGGTAGAGCAGAGGACTGAAAATCCTCGTGTCACCAGTTCAAATCTGGTTCCTGGCATATGATTAATTTGTATGAGTATCTACTCTACAAATTAATTGATATGGATCGACATAATACATACTTATCTAGCTAGGTATCTGAGAGTAAACCCTCTCTTTATTTATTTTATTTTGTTTTTTTTTCTTTTTTTCTCTTTTAAAATGAGCAAAAAGTCTATTCTATTCTAATGTGTCTATTATAATGTAGACAAATTTGCTTTTGCTTATCTTTCCTCTTTTTTTTATTTGTTCACACTGCGGCTTCTCACATTCAAAAAGAATGGTGATACTTCATACATATTTAATTAAAAAAAGATTAAAATAAAAATAGTTGGTTGAAAGGCCCAAAAAAAAGTCTAGAGGGTCTAGAGGAGTTCAAGGATAGAACTAACCAAGCTCATCTCAGCTACAGTAGAAAATAGAAGATCCCCTTTCATTTATTTCTTTGTATTCTCTTTCATATTCCATTTCTTCATTCCCTTCTATGCGACTCTCTAGAGTTCATCTAAGTGATGTGCGCGATACAAAGTTCACGGTACAGAACCCTTGTTGTTCATCCTATTGTCTCGGCTCGTCCGAAATAAAATAAATAAAAAAGTCTCTTCAAAAATCGAGAATCTCAATGATGTATTTTTTTTTTTTATTTATTTTTTATTTATTAGCCTATCCATAAGAATACGAATGAAACCTCAATTCCTCTGTTTGAGCTAGAAGAGAATGTACAAATATTCCTTGAATATTCGAAGTTGTAATTAGTTTCTTATCATTCAATGAGCGTCTTGTATTTCATAAAAATTGGGGGCAATGTAATCCTTACGTAAAGGCCACCCTATCCAACTTTCGGGCATTAAGATACGTTTCAGTCGTGGATGATTTTCATAAGAGATTCCCAACATGTCATAAGATTCTCGTTCTTGAAAATCCGAACTTTTCCAAACCCAGAAAACAGACGGAATTCTAGGGTTACTCCTTGGAGCAAATACTTTTATACATACCTCTTCCGGTTGATCTACACCATACTCTATTCTCGTAAGATGATACACACTGGCTAACAGTCCGCCTGGTGCTACATCATAGGCACATTGGGAACGTAGATAATTGTAACCATATACATATAAAATAACAGCAATGGAATGCCAATCCTCAGGCTTTATTTGTAAAGTCTCTATTCCTTGGTAATCGAAGCCCAAAGATCTATGAACTAGCCCGTGTTTGACTAGCCAAACAGACAAACGACCCTGCATCTTTTTATCTCTCCCGCACTTTTCTTTTTTATTTGTCATTTTTATAAGATAAGTATTTCGCATTTATGATGAAATCGAATTTATGAAGATTAATTCGTTGTCTGTTTCTGTAAAAAAAAAAAATCCTACCTAATTTACTAATTCGTGGGAAGATAGTGAACCCTTGTAGTTGAAAAATGTTTCAGGAGGAATCTCTGAAGTAGATGGTGGTTGATAGAGCAATCCTTGATTATAATTTCCAGTACGAGTACTGCGTACAAGACAAAACTTGTGATTGGTAGTAAAACACCGATCCCCCTGTTGAGATCTAATTCGATCTTCATAGATTTCGCGAGATATTTTCTTACGAAGTTTTGTTATAGCATCTATAACTGCCTCGGGTTTAGGGGGACAGCCCGGCAAATAGACATCCACGGGAATTAGCTTATCGACCCCCCGAACAGTACTATAAGAATCAGTACTGAACATCCCTCCTGTAATTGTACACGCGCCCATAGCAATAACATATTTAGGTTCGGGCATTTGTTCATATAATCTCACTAAAGAGGGCGCCATTTTCATTGTTACTGTTCCAGCTGTTAAAATTAGGTCTGCCTGTCTAGGACTCGATCTTGGTACCAGCCCATAACGATCAAAGTCGAAGCGTGAGCCTATTAATGAAGCAAATTCAATAAAGCAACAACTGGTACCATAAAGAAGCGGCCATAAACTGGAGAGTCTTGACCAATTTGAAAGATCATTTAATGTAGTTGAAATAACTGAATTTTGGGTTGTTCGATCAAGTAAGGGAAATTCGATGGAATTCATACTCAATGTTATTATTATTTTGACTTTTTTCTTTCTTTTTATTATCTGAATATTCAGGAACTAAGACCATTCCAATGCTCCTTTTCGCCATGCATAAACTGAACCAACAATTAGGATAAGCACGAAAATGAAAGCTTCTATGAATACGGGTACCCCCAATACATCGAAACTCATTGCCCATGGATAAAGAAAAACCGTTTCAACATCAAAAACAACAAAAACTAGAGCAAACATATAATAACGGATTCGAAATTGTAACCAAGCATCGCCCATTGGTTCTATACCCGATTCATAACTAGAAAGTTTTTCTGGACCCTTTCTAATCGGGGCTAAAACTCCAGAAATTAGAAATGCCAAAATAGGAATAGCACTGTAATCATTTTATTTTTATTTTGATGGAAAGGACTTAATGGTAATTTTACCATTACTTAAAAAAATCAATGGTTTCATGATTGCTTTTAAATGATATTTTTATTAATAATAATATTTTATTAATTAAGATTATAATATATAAAAAAAGAGAAAAAGAGAGAAAAGATGAAATCTTTCTCATCTCTTTTTTTTTTTTCACGTAAACAAAAAGGGGGAAGAAAAAGAAATTCATTATTTTTTCCTTCAAATTCAAGCTTAAGGTATGATCTTTCTTCAAATTTTTCATTGATTTTGAATCTTTGAAGCTTGTTTTACATATATGTATCAATAGTTTTTTTTATTTTATCAAATATTTTGGAAGTTTTCATTAAAGGACAGTGATGGAAGCTTAGAAAACTAAAGTGAAGTAGGTATATTTTTTGGATAAGAAATGATTAGAAGATGAGTTCTAGCTTGTTAGAAATGTGAAAAAGAAATAAAATGGATGGAAAGTTTACTTGGTATATTTGGTCATGTCAAAGGGGAAGTAGAGAACATTGGCCACTTTGTGTAATATTGGAGCTAAATGATAGCTTGTGAAATAGTGAGTACTCTAGTGAAGACGAAATTGAAAACAGATAATCGAGTCGAAAAATATGTGAATTTTGGACTAGGAAACTTAAGTTGCTAACTTGATTAACCATGCATATTTAAGTTTTTTTTTATTAGTTTTAGTATTAAAATGGATAAATGACATTGTTTCGTATTGAACTGCTCCTATTGCAGCTAAACACAAAGCGAGCATCTTGAAGGAAAATGGCGAAGAGAATGAGTAAATCGATTGAAACTTCGGTTTGTACTAATATCTTATTTCCATCACATAAAACTTTAGAATATTTAGTTTACTATGACTAGTTATATTTATTTTATTTTATTTTATTATTATGAGTTTTGGATAAGTTTCAATGATTTAGTTAATATTTATAAAATTATGTTTGAGATGAATACTATGTTTTTCATACGATCAAATTAGCAAATTCATGGTTATGATTTGGATTTGAGTATTATGATTTTAGATGATTAAGAAAGAAAATGATTAGTATGTTTTGAATTGGAAGCCTAATTTTACATTAGGCAATATGTGATTTGAACATGAAACGGAATTGAAATGAGAATTATATGAAATGAGAATTATATAAAAATGGAATTGAAATGGATCATGAAATTTAGTTTTTACCCCGTTTCACTAAGTTAGACTAAATCAGATATAGTTGGCATGTAATAGAGTCTTTCTATCAGAGGATTTAGATCTCCTCAATTCCTAGAGGGTCGAGGGAGAAAATGCCAAATTGGTCAGTTGTTATTATTGTTAGCCCCAATTTCTAGAGGGTTTTGTGCAATCCCAATTCCCAGAGGGTCGTGGACTACTCTGATAGCCATCGTTGTCGAACAACTCGGGGTGACGGATTTGTGTATCTTGTTGTGAGTCTAAACTTTAGTACAGGATCAAAATTGAAAGAAAAGGAAAAACTAAAATTGAATTTATTTGTATTTTCATATTGTGTGAATTAAATTAATTACGTGATTTTGAATTTGATTAAAAAGCTTATTTTCTTTATTTGATTTGTCAATATCAAAATATTAAAGTTTATTAATATTAGAATTTTCTTTTATTGTGATGTTATTACTGATATTTATAATCATGTTTTAGTTTATTTCTATCAATTAATTTTTTGTTTAATACTTATGTAATAATTTATATAATAGTAACACCACTGAGCGTAAAACTTGCTCAGCGTACGGTTTGTCTATTTTTTCGTGCACAGGTAGTTAGATTCTTTAGGTTGCTCCAGTAACATCCATAGTACCGAAGTTCAGCTCAAACAATGTTGGTGAAAAGTTTACTTTATAAATGATGTAAATGGTAAGTATCTAGGCTTGTATATATATATAATATTATGTCGTAAACTAAATTTAAATATTTTCGTTACATTTTCTTTGCTAGTACTTTATAATTAATGTTTTGATAAAATAGTAAAGCGTAGAAATCTAGTTTATTAATATGTTTTGAGAAATCGTAGTGCTAGGAATTGATTTGGAAGATTATTTGAATGTGGATATTTTGTGAAATCTAAATTTTGCAGGGGGTATGTATATAAAATAGGCAAAAATGTTGCCAAAATTTTTATCATATAATTTTACCACTACGTTTCCATTTCAAAAAATATATATATATAGAAAAGTGAGTTGCTTCATCAACGAAATGTGGAATTTAATATTTGGATCCAATAACTGGGTTAGGTATAAGTTGTCACATTGATTATACCAGAGATATTTTAGTATGATTAGAACTCTAATCTTGGCCTATAAAATGATCTTAGTAACCCTAGAATGACATCTTCATCTTCATAACATCAAGATTAAGAGAGAAGATTAAGAAAAGGCTTTAAGATAGCTTTAAGGGAATTTTGCGTTTTAGCCAAAGAGCTTTGTATTTTGGGTTTGGGTTTGTTTTTTATTATCTCTATCTTGAACTCTTCATTTATTTGCTAATTTAGTGAAGTATTATTTTGCCTGTGATTTTTTATCCTCTTCATTGGAGAAGTTTTTTCACGTAAATATTTGTGTCCAATTTTCTCTATTCCTTCTTTCTTGTTGTTTATATAGGTCGATCCTAACAAATTGGTATCAGAGCTTGGTTAGGATTTTACAATAAACTTATTTAGAGACTGCGATAATTAGATTTGATATCAAGAAGTTCGATAGGATAACAAATTTCAGTTTATGACAAGTTTGGATGACTGCAATACTGGTTCAAAATGGCCTAAAAAAAGTCACTATAGGGAAAAAGCTCGTAAATTTAGATCAGTCAGAATGGATGGGCTTGATGAGAAGGCTCTATCTATAATTTAGTTGTACCTCACAAATAATGTGTTGCAGGAAGTGCTTATTGAGAAAACAAAATTCGCCTTATGGAGAAAGTTAGAAAGCTTTTACATGAAAAAGTCTTTGGCTAATCGATTGGTGTTAAAACAATGCTTGTACATGTTGTGTATGGCCGAAGGTGCATCCATTAGGGCTCACATAAGTGATTTTGTTTCTATCTTAAATGATCTAAAGATTTTCGAGGCCAATATAGATGATGAAAATCAGGCTATGCTATTATTGTGTTCTTTGTCCCCTTTATGTAAGTCTTTCAGTGAGACCTTAACTTATAATAGAGATAAACTCTCGTTCGAGAATGTGAAGGAAAATTTGTTGAGCAAATATAAACTCGATAATGAGTTAAGTTCGAATAGCAAGTCAGATGAGCAAGCCTTAGTTTTGGTTGCGAGAAGCAAAACTAGATTGAAATCGAGAAAACGAGACAAGACATGTGGCTACTACAATAAGTTAGGTCACGTTAAGGCAAAGTGTTATAAGCTGCAAAACAGGAACAGTAGGGCTGCTGAGAGCAACGAGAGATTGGTAGCCAGTACTAGTGTGGTTGAGAAAAATAACGACGATTGGTTACTGGTGTTAATGATTGAAAGGTCTAAGCTTACTTCTGAGTTGATTCTGGATTCGGGGTGTTCTTACCATATGTATCCGAAAAGGGACTGCTTCTCCACATAAAGTCCAATTGAAGGTGGAGTTGTGCTCATAGGGAATAATTTACCTTGTAAGATAATCGATATTGGTACTTTTCAGATCAAGATGCACGATGAGATTATCAAGACATTGTCAAGTGTTAGGCACGTGCTTGATTTAAAGAAAAACATCATCTCCCTAGGTAAGTTAGACTCGAACGATTATAAAATTGCCATCAAGTTAAGTGACATTAAAGTATCTCGTGAAACTCTTGTTAGATGAAAAGTTAGAAAACCGATAGTCTATATATTCTACAGGGTTAAACAATGACTAGTGCAACAATAATTTCCTCGTTTATTACAGAGTTGGAGTCAACTCGGTTGTCATATATGCGACTTGGTCATATAAGCAATAAGGGTATGACCATTTTGAATAAGAGTTTTTCAGTTTCCAAGTTCAAGTACTGTTTGGACTTGGTTAGTATCTTGATAAGATGAAGTTAGGCCCATGACAGGGTTCGACAAAGGAGGCATGTTAAAATACAAGTCAAGGTGGAGATTTGTAGAGTGTGTCTAGCATTTTCAGTCAAACCAGAGTCAAAATAGGGGTGACATCATGATGAGGAATCACGCGACATCGCAATGATGTGACAAAATTTGAAACAAAGCGAAGTAGAGGTGACTTCACGACGAGGAGCCTGGGACATTGCAACGACGCGACAAATTCTAACATAAAGCAGCCACATAATTAGACTCTCAATAGGGTTACTTTTTCCACTTAAACTCTAATTATATTAGAGGTATTTTAGTATGGTTAGAACTCTAATCTTAACCTATAAAAAGGGTCTTAGTAACCCTAGAATAACATCTTCATCTTCATAACATCAATATTAAGTGAGAAGATTAAAAAAATGCTTTAAAAAAGCTTTAAGAGAATTTTGTGTTTTAGCCAAAAAGCTTTGCATTTTGGGTTTGGGTTTGTTTTTTATTATCTTCATCTTGTACTCGTCGTTTATTTGCTAATTTAGTGAAGTCTTCTTTTGCTTGTGGTTTTTTATCCTCTTCATTGGAGGAGTTTTTTCACGTAAATATTTGTGCCCAATTTTCTCTATTCCTTCTTTCTCATTATCTATACAGGTCAATCCCCAACAAAATAAATGGAGTTAAACTTTCACTGTAAAATCACATATGCAAAGAAAAACACCATACCCATGGTTCCTAACCCCAATAAAACTCACTTTTCTATTGTTGAACCACCATACCTGAAAGTATCACAATTACAAAAACTTCAACAATACAATAAACCAAATAGAAGAAGCCAAGAAAATTAGCATCCACAAAAAAAAAGTCTTAAACCCAATGAATGACCAAGGCTTGACTGTCAGAGGGTCTCCAAGTGTCCGTTTGACAATCTATACGGAGAGAAGGAAGAGCTTGGTGAGAGGAAATACATACTCAAAAACGGAGGCCATCTAGCAGACAGGGAAACAATCGGAGGTATGGGAGGTCAAAGCTCAATAATGGATTTTGATATTTTTAAATATTTTTCTGAGAAATCAAATTATTGAACTTAAAAGAAGGAAATCTCTCATAGCAAAGGACATGAACGGAGTTTGGTGATGGCAATGGAAATGATGAATGCTTATGGTGATGGTGAACGGGAAAAGCAAAACCATGGAAAGGAACAATGAAGAAGATGAGATAGAAAGAATATTAATTAAATAAAATATTAAAATATATTATTTAAAAGATATTTGTAAAATTTATTAATTAATTTTTTTATTTTTAATTAATAAAAATTAAAGGAAAATTGAAAATTACATTATTTTTTTTCTTTTATTAGACGTGGCACAATATGATTAACTTTCTAATACACGTGGCATAACTTGATGGGTTGAGACTAAAAAAATTAACGATGTTAGCAAGTACTAAAAAAAGTACCAAGTTAGATTACGGTTTCCAAAATTAGGTACCAGTTAGGTCCAAAAAAAAGTTTAGGTACAAAGTAGGTATAAGTTATTAAGTTCAAATTTTTTTGTATATATCCACCTTTCAATAAATAATTCTATCTCATATAAATATTACATAAAATATATTGGATTACAAATGAGGGTTAAAAACATCATTTGACTTCAAAAGCATTTTTTTTTCAAACACAAATACTAAAAAACTACTTTTATATTTGGGTTTAATATATTTTTGACTTAAAAAGTTGTCAGCTTAGCATCGCTTATAGCTTCAGAAGAGCTTTTGACCATAAAAGTGATTTTGAAAAGCAATAATAAATAAAAGTATTTGTGAATAAGGTGATGTGGTGTTAATTTCTTTTGAAGATTATTGTTACAAATAAATTATGAAAACAAGTATAATATAAATATATGTTCGAACAATTATAGCATAAAGCTAAACCATTTCAAAGTACAATAGACGAAGAGCCGAACAAATCCGAAAAGAATTCAAACAAAATGCATGCATGGCATACACATAATAGGATTGGAAACCCACACATTATAAATGTGCACGGTGAGACTCAAACCTGGGCGCTTAATGATGTGAGGCCTCCGCTTCAACTAAGATTATTAAAAAAATAATTTAATATAATATTTGGTATTGAACTTGATCCTTTTTTGTTAATTTAATATCTAAACTTTTCTTTTCAATTTGATACCTAAATTTTATGAGTGGCAAAAATAGCCAATGTATGTTTAAGATGTGACCGGTGATATAGAATTTTTTTTATTTTTTGTATTTGAAATGTTCAATTAATTTATGTTTAACTATTTTAATTTCTTTTAATTTAATATAATAAATTTATTTTATTTTGAATTTTTATTCTTCTTATCTTCTCTTATATGCATTCTGTGATAAATATCAAATTTATATATTAATTTTAGTCCAATGTGTAATTTGAAATATGAGTATATGTTTGGTGTAATTATACACATGAAACTTGAATTGTAGTTCATATGTATGAAAATAAAACTTCGATTTTGATTCAATTATACATATTTAAATAAAAGAATACATGAACTTATTCTCATATTGGTAAATAGAATTGTTTGGGTATGAAATATATCAACATAAAATGATGTTAATTTAATAATATTAATAACGAATCAAATCAAAATTAATAGTCAAAATTTGATCCAATATATTAGCACGCTAATTCGATAATGATCTCAAAGCTTACTTCTCTTGGAAACTCAGAAGATTTTGCTTCTCATTCAGTAAGCAGAATAATCATATCATTAATCTATGGGAGCAGTTTAATCAAAACTTTATATGTCCTTAGAAAGTCATGGAAAGCAATCATAATATTAGAAGCCGCTTTGGAACCAAATGGACTGCAAAATAACAATGCCGATGTGAATACTGAATATTCTGAAAGCTCAAAACTGGTAAAGCTTTTATAATTATTTCTTGTTTTAGACTTCACCATCCAGTGCATGAAGTATTCACCTCTTTCCTTCATGTGCTTTGTTTTCTCTACTTCCTTCTTCTTATTCTCCTTGTGTGCAAAAATTATGATCTATCTTTTCACATTGGTGATTTTCATGATTTTATGGGTGAAAGTAAATCGGAGAAGAAGGAAAATTTTGTCAGTTTTCCATGAAAGAAGAGAAAGAAGCTTTGAGTACTTAATAGAGTTCACTGACAAATTTGAAAAGCGCAACTGTAGGAGAATGGCCAAAAACCACCATTGCATTGCCTTTTTCTCTTACATATGAAATAATAAAAGATGGGTCCGGACTTCTTTGTTTTTTCTGCTCAAATAAATAATGGTATAAATATCAAGAATGGTCCCTATATTTTAAATAAAAAATAAAAATCATCAAAATTTGGAATTGACGAAATGAAAAAGAGAAGGAAAAAGAGATCCAGTTGCAGTAAATAAATCCCAATAGCCCCAAATTTGAGAAGAAGAAGAAGAAGGAAAAAGAGAGAGAATTTAGACACGTAATGCTTTTATTTTCTTCAAATCCAATTTTTGATTGTTTTTAACCTTGCTTCAAGATTATAGGCACCATTCTTGATATTATGCCATTTTTTATCCTAGCAGAATAAAAGACATGTCGGCACCTGGAAGCCTGCCGCTATTTCGCTCATTAATGGACTACTGGAAAAAAATCCGAATCCATATGGGACAAGAAAATTGATATTTTAAAAGATCAAAATAAAAGAATTTCTCATAAATAAATAAAAAAAGCTTTCGGTAGTGATCGAAATTTAATTAATATTCAAAAATAAAATAATTTTATTAATTTTTAAAATTTTAAAGTATATTTTAAATAAAAATGTAATTAATAGATAATAATTCAAACCAGCTAAATTTTTTTTTTTTGTTCAAACTTTCCACTTCACAGATCTAATCCCACAATCCAACTATGAGGGTTGTTGGCCATTTTTTAACGCAATTTTATAATAAAAAAAATTAATACATGTCTAATAAAAATAAAAAAAATGTTTAATTTTACTTGCAATTTTTAAAAAAATTATCGTTAGTATAAAATAATAATAATCATTCAATTATTGGTTAAGAAGTTGTTTAAAAGTAAGGTGGTGGTGCATGCCTCAACGGGGCCCAGAATCCAATCCATCCTCCTCCAAGTCGGCTTAATTTTATCCAACAAGATGGGCCTAGTCACCGAATGGCCGACGACAAGAAGCAAGGTAAACCACGTAAAGAAGATCAAATAAGCCGCCGATTTCTGGAGCCCACTCACCTCTTTCATTGTTGTGTGCGCGTCCTATTATCAAATCCACTTCATTTTTTTTTTTTTGGTGTTGTTCCTTTCATTTTCTCTCTAATAAATTATATCACTTTCTTCCATTTTTTTTCTCAACAATGGCAGCCGAAAACATTAGTTTCCCTCAAGTTTCTAACGTCAAATCTTTGCCCTCTTCCATGTTCGAAATCGAGCTTAAGGCCACGTTTATCATAGTGGAGAGCAATGGCGGCGTTGATGCCGAAACATTCACGGAGGTGGGGAGGATTATTTCTCACGTCATCCACGAGTTTCCTTTGGAGGATTTGATTAACGACGGAAACGGCGCCGTTCTGGACATGCTCAACTCCTTGCGCGTCCCGGTTCAGACGTCCACGGTGGAAGAAATTGCTGCCTCTGCGGTTCGAATGGCGGCGGCTGCCAGGGACGGAGGGAGAAAGGTTTTGAGATTGCGGGTGGCGATCGAGACAGTCGTCCACGATCTGCCTGACTTTGGAAATAACGACACAGATGATGATGATGATGATGATGATGATGATGATGATGATGAAGGGACGGTGAGGGCGGAGCAGGCGACGGAAAAACTGGTGAAAGTGATGGTGGAAGTGTCAGGAAAGGATTGTGCGATATGTTTGGAAGAGGTGGCGATGGGTAGTGAAGCGGTTTGCATGCCTTGCTCGCATACTTTTCATGATATTTGCATTGCGGCTTGGCTGAAGAAGAAGAAAAGTTGCCCGTATTGTCGTTTTAAGTTGTAGTAGATGAATGGGCTATAATTTAAAGGGTAAACTATAAAAATAATCATTTTTGTTTACCTTATATTACATTTTAGTTATTTATGTTTGAAATGTTACGTTTTAGTCACTTACATTATCGTTTTGTTATAAAGTGGTCATTTTACAGTTAAGCTCCGTTATCTTCCTAATGGCGGTCCTACGTGACAGTCCAAATTAAATTTATTTAATTAAAAATCTATTTCTATACCAGTAATTGGATATCCAAGTTAGTATTTAAAACTCATTTAGATTGCTATGTACGACTGCTGTTAGAGAGGTAATGGAGTTTAACAGTAAAATGATTATTTCATAACAAAATGATAACATAAGTGGAACCAAAACGTAACATTTCAAATATAAGTGACTAAAATATAATTCGAGGTAAATAAAAATGACCCTTTTTTTTGTAGTTTACACTAATTGAAAAGATGAAACAAAGAGTTTTGTTGTGTAAGAAGTAAATTTTCTTAAATTAATTTATGAACAGTAAAAATTTGTTTCGCAAGTGTAGTTTAATTTGTAGTGTATTTATACTACGATTTTCATTCGTATGTAGAATTCATGACTAAGATTTGGCATTTTGTTTTATGTAGATATGTAGATATGCACACCTTGCTCGCATGCTTTTCATGATATTTGCATTGCGGATTGGCTGAAGAAGAAAAAGCGTTGCCTTTGTTGTCGTGTTATTTTTTTATGACAGTAGGAATTGATTTGTCATGTTCAATTTAATTTGAAGTATTTTGATATTACAATTTTCATTTGTAGAATGAATCTATGAATAAGATTAAGTATTATATTTCATGGCTGAAAAAATGTTTTCCTCTTCTTTATTTGAAATGTGTTTGTTCCATTCAACAACAACAATAAGTGTTGTATCTTTTGAAGAGAATTAAAAATATATATATGTTGGGTTTAAATTTTATTATGTATATATATATATTTTAATTTTATATAAAAATATAAAAGTATTCTTGTTATGTGCTTATGATTACCAACTCGAAAATCAGATAAGTTCCGAGTCACCTACCCGCGACTCGGCTAGAGCCCACCAGATGGATACGTACAAGTCTCACAATACGAAGTCAGCAAAGGGTGCTCGCAAAGGGAGCTCACAGACTCAGCTCGCACACATCAAGGGGTGCTCGCAAGGGGAGCTCGCATACTCAACTCGCACATGTTAGGGGGTGCTCGCAAGAGGAGCTCGCGGTTTCGGTTCGCATATGCCCAAGGAGTTTCCAGCAGACAGCCTAGAGCAATACACGTGTCCAGCATGCATAGAGTTTACTATGAACGTCAATTCCATGTACAGTAGCTATGTATATAAATATTCGATTGTCCCTTTTAATAAGACACGACGAAATATTACTGAACGATTGGTATGGCGAGCGTGGATAAACTTCTGACCAACAGATTCCTCCCAAGTTTGAGAAAAATTATCAAAAGTTACAATGGCTCACCCAAACGAGAATTTCCTCTTCAATCTTTCATCTGGACAGGCTGGAGCCTCAGGTTTTGGCAGTCAACCTAATCAAACAAAATTGTTTGGTGATTGGTTCGCCGATCGACAGGAGAACTTTGACAATGTGGTTATCAGGGAGTTTTCGGTCCATTGGATTTGAACATATCCTCTGATCATGGGTTGCCACTCCCTTCCAATCAGGAAACATCGCCACAACAATTTCTTGTTCTTTAGGATCAGATGAAGTTTATGAGAGAACAAATGGTTGCGCAGGAAGCACGGTTCAAGCAATAGTAGACTTTTCAGCAAGAGTTGCTAAAGCAGAATGATGAGTTAAGAAGGAAGGTACACTTCTGATTTTCATGAAAATGTAAATACTTAGGACAAAACTTCAGACATGCATGCGAAAGAATAAAACAAAAGAAATGA
This sequence comes from Gossypium longicalyx, assembly GCA_025698465.1. Classification (NCBI taxonomy): domain Eukaryota; kingdom Viridiplantae; phylum Streptophyta; class Magnoliopsida; order Malvales; family Malvaceae; genus Gossypium; species Gossypium longicalyx. The sequence continues at coordinate 18,095,961 of CM047004.1, read as the reverse complement.
AAGAGTTGCGACGAGACATGAGAGCGTTGCACCCTGAGTCTCAGGACATGGATTGGCTTTTCTATTTTAAGAATCCATTGGCCCCTAAGGTAGCAACAGTGAACTTGCTATGTGATTTTAAAGTCCTAAAGGACATGTTTGAGGGGAGAAGAGACCCGTGAGCCTTATTGATGCAGTACGATGATTATATGAACATGCTAGGAGCTTCGAATTTAGCAAAATGTAAAAAATTTTCCATGACACTTAAAGGAAGTGCGAAGGGATAATATTTGTCCCTTCCTCAGGGATCAGTTCAAAATTTCTCTTAGTTGGGCTAGATGTTCTTGGGAAGATTTAGGGCCCACAGGGAAATTATGAGCACACATATGGGATTGATGTCCATGAAACAGAAAGAAGGCGAGTCTCTTCAAGATTATGTAAAGCAGTTTCATGCGACGACTTTGAACACGAATAATTTAGAGGATTAGTAGGCTATCGATGCTTTCATAATAGGGGTACAAAATGATCATGTAGAATACTCCTTTATTGATAATAGGCTGTAGAGTTTGATAGATCTGTATGAGCGAGCCCACAAGTTCGCAGAGGCAGAGAAAATAAAAAAGGCATCACGTGGCACCTTTCAAAAGGAAGACAGACAGTTTATGAATCGAGAGGGAGCTCGCAGGAAGCAGGGCCCTTCTATCCAGTCGTTGCGAGCAAAAGACGATAGGCAATAGAGAGCATAGACACTGGGTGATTCTCTCGAGGCTCCGCAAAGGTTTCAACCAAAACATATCAAGAAATACACTCCCCAAGGTAGTTTTGAAGTTTACACTCCTTTAAATACTACCCATACTTACATTTTGAACCAAGTAAAAAGTCTCAGTATTCTACCCAAACCATCTCCAATGAGGCATAGCACAAGAAGGTCCATCTCAAGAGATAAATGTACCTTCCACAATGACATTGGTCATAATACTAAAGATTGTTTCACTCTAAAAGATGTTATAGAAGAAGCAGTATGAAATGGCGAACTCATTACATTTTTTGATCAGGGTGTCTCCCAGCAGGATCAGAGTTCGTGTGGTGATCCTAAAGGTAAACAGAAAGTCAAAGGTATCATCCATGTGATTGTAGATACAGATGAAAACTGGGTAGGTTCTAATGCAAAGAGGAAGACTCATATAAGAAGTGTGATGTCTGTTAGTGCCCCTAAGAGGTCATGTTGTAGGGAAGATGGAACGTTGAATTTGGTAACAATGATGAAGAGTTAGTCTGCAACAAAGAGGGTAACGATTTAATAGTTATTTTTGCGATGATTGTAGGTTTTGAGGTTAAAAAGATACTCGTGGATAGTAAGAGTATAGTGGAGGTGTTATCTTGGGGAGCATATCGGAAAATAGGGTTGAAAGAGCAAGCTTTGTCTAGAGCTAACCCATTGTATGATTTTGCGAACCATCCAATTGAAGTGAAGGGCTTGATCACTTTATCAGTTATTTTGGGGGATGGCGAGCACATGACTATGAAGTACGTTTAGTTTTTTGTTGTAGACCATCTCATGGCATCCAATGCTATCTTCGAGCGCCCAATAATATGGATGGAAAAATAGTGGTTGCAACGTTTTACATGAAGATCAAATTCCCAACGAGGATAGGGGTTGGGTTTTTGAGATCAGATCAGCGAACTGCAAGCTAATGCCATATGTTATCTATTAAATAGGCTCGAGAGCCCGTGTTTGGAGTATAGAGTTCGCAAGGGACAGAGTTAGCAAGTTAAGCTTTAGACTTGGATAGCCTGGATGTGAGAGATTAAGAGAGAAGTAAGAAGCCTAAAGCAACAGATCATAATAAACCTTTGCAACTATTTTGCAAAAATGAAGAAAGAACTGTAAAGATTTCATCAGTGTTGGTAATTGAAGAAAAAAACATGTTGGTTCAGTGTCTGAAGGTAAATTTAGAAATTTTTGCTTGGTCAGTGGTAGATATGCTAAGGTTGGACCTTCAGGTGATTGTCCACAAGTTGAATGTACTCCCAGAGGCAAAATCGATTAAGTAGAAGAAAAGGAAGTTCACTCCGCATGTGGTGGAAACAGTAAGACAAGAGGTGGCTAAACTATTATCAATGGGTTTTATCAAAGAAGTAGAGTATCCAAATTTGGTCTCAAATGTGGTTATGGTGAATAAAGCAAATGGCAAATGAAGAATATGTATTGATTTCACCAACCTTAACAAGGCGTGCCCCAAGGATAGTTTCCCTTTATCTTCGATTGACCATTTGGTTGGTGCTTCTGTAGGTCACAGGTTCATGAACTTCATGGACTCGTTCTTAGGCTATAACCAGATTTTGTTGGATTAGGGTGAACAGGAAAAGACAACTTTATTATCAAAGAAGGGCTTTTCTGCAATTGGGTTATGCCTTTTGGTCTTAAGAACAATGGGACAACCTATTAGAGATTAGTTAACAAAATTTTTAGAGACCAGACAGGACATAAACTTAAGGTCTATGTGAATGACATGTTAATGAAAAGTGGATCTATGAAGGAGCATGTGCAAAACTTATCGGAGGCGTTCACAGTTTTAAGGGCCCACAACATGAAGCTGATTTCTAAAAAGTGTGCTTTCGGTATGCGAGCTAGTAGATTATTAGGTTTCATAATTTTAGAGAGTGGAATAGAGGTGAACCCGGAGAAGATCCATGCGATCTTAGAAATGCCTCCTCCGTGAACAACAAAAGATATTCAACGTCTCACAAGTAGAGTTATGGCACTCAAAAGGTTCATCTTTATGATAGCGGATAAATGCCTACCTTTCTTTAAAACCTTAAGAACCTCCTTTTCATAGATTGAAGAATGCCAAATAGCCTTTGAAGAGCTGAAGTTATATCTTACCTCCCCACCACTTCTGAAATCACTATGAGTGGAAGAAACCCTTTATTTGTATCTGACTACTTCGGAGGAGATAGTTGCAGTAATGTTAGTCAAAGTAGAGGATGTTCGCTAATTTCTAATATACTACATCAGTAAGGTACTCCAGAACAGGGAACTGAGGTACTCAAAAATAGAAAAGTGTATCTTTTCTTTGATTTTTACCGATCGCAAATTGCGTCCATACTTCTAGGCTCATCCAGTTGTCGTCCTGACTAATCAACATATGAAATAAGTATTATCCAAGGTCGACACTTCATGAAGGGTAAAAAATGGAGCATTGAGTTGGTTGAGTTTGGGGTGGAGTTCATCATAAGGACAACGATAAAGGGATAAGTATTGGCTAACTTCATGGTGGAGTGTTTTTTCAAGAAGCCTATTGGCCCAGCAGTAGTTAACGCACCTCAAGAGTGTGTACATACAACTGATAGTTTCAAAAGCTGGTTAGTTTATGTTGACGGCTTTGCAGCCAAGATAGGGTCGAAAGTAGGAGTACTCCTGATTGATCCTAGCGACAATGATTGGCAATATGAACTATCTTTTGGGTTTCAAACATCCAACAATAATACAGAATGTGAAGCTTTGGTATCGAGACTATAGCTAGCACGCTAGCTAGGAGTGAAGGATCTGGTCATCCACATTGATTCATAGTTAGTGGTGAAGCAAATGAATAGTGAGCATGATATAAAAGAAACAGTGTTGAAAAAATATCATTTAGTTACAGCTTAATTGCTAATAAGATTTGATAAAGTCCAAATAAAGTAACTCCCAACGAGTGATAACACGTGTGCAGATGCTTTATCCAAACTAGCATCCTCTATTATCATTGAACAAAAAGGAAAAATCCTACTTGAGCACAGGGATACCCTGAGTTATGATGTTCCATAAATTCTATGCATAGATCAAGAGGAGACATGGATGAATTCAATAGTTTGCACACTCTAAGGTACACATTGTAATCTAGACATGAAGAAGCTTACAAAGCTGCAAGGTATGTTATTATCACAAACTACAACTATCTGAAAAATTCCTAGTTGGAAAATTAGATATCTGAATATTGTGTAGATAGATGTTGAGTCATTCAATTATATTACATGGTAAATTAAAACAATTTGTTTTGTCCTACAATTGCTAGGTATACCCTTTTAGATGGTGTACTATATAGAAAGGGGTTTTCGAATCTACTATTGCGATGTCTATCACCATATAAGGCTGAGTACGTGATGCAAAATTCATGAGGGTATCTATGATGATTATTTAGGAGGAAGGCTACTTGCTTAGAAAATTTTCAAACATGGGTATTACTAGCCTATAATTCAAAATGATGCATATCAATTGCTTCGCGTATATGACTCTTGCCAAAGATATCCTAACGTACAACGACTACTAGCAGAAGCTCTTCACATTATGTTAAGCCCCTAGCCATTCGCAACCTGGGGGATTGATATCCTCAGTCTAATTATGATAGCCACGGCGCAAAAAAGAAATTTATAGTTGTGGTTGTGGATTATTTCACCAAGTTTATTGAAGTCGAAGCTCTAGCAACCATTACAGAGAGGTAGATAGAATCCTTCCTCTAGAAGTCAATAGTCTGTAGGTTTGGTGTACCTCGATTAATCATTATAGACAATGGTACATAATTTCAGGAAAAAATTAAAAACTTTTGTATCGATCTTCAGATAGCTTTGGCTCAGAGTTCAGTTATAGTGCCACAAACAAATAGTCAGGTAGAAGCAATGAACAAGAAAATTTTAATGGTCCTAAAAAAAAGTTGGTGAAGCCAAAGGTGCCTGGCTGGAGGAGCTACCAAGAATCCTGTAGGCTTCGCGAACTACACTCCACACTGCGACAGGAGAAACGACCTTTTCCTTTATTTATGGCACAGAGGTAGTAATCCCAGCTCAGATTTGTATGCGATTACACAAAACTTAGAATTTTGATAAGATGCAAACCAATAAGCTATCAGGCTTAACCTTGATTTGGTAGATGAATTCAGAGAAGCAGCAGAAATTAAGAACACAACGCGTGCTTAACAAGTAGCTCGTTACTACAGCTCCAATGTTAAAAACAAACAATTCCAAGTAGGTGATCTTGTCCTAAGAAATACTGAGGCTAGTTTTCCAGCTTCGCAATAAGGAAAAATGGCTCCGAATTGGGAAGGGTCATACAAGGTAATAGAAAAGATTGGCTATAGAGCATACAAGCTAGCAAAGATGGAGGGCACAATTCTAGCACGAACATGGAATGTCCGCCATCTCAAAAATTACTATGTGTAATTTCTTACTCTTTGAATAAAAGTATTTTCCTTGCAAACACTTGTACTTTATATTATATAAATGTTTGTTGGTTTATGATCACAACTTGCAAAAACAGTTAGTGGACTAACATTCCTAACTGATATTCTAAGAGCTCACAAGGTTAAGCTCGTAGCTCCAACACAACTAGCGAACCTATGTTCCTAGATGATGTTATAAAAGTTTGTCAGTTTATGATCGCAACCTCCAAAAATAGCTAGCGGACCTATGCTCCCAGTTGATATTCTATAAGCTTGCAGGGTTAAGCTCGTAACTCCAACACAACTAGCAGACCTACGTTTCCAACTGATGTTATAAAGGTTTGTTAATTTATGATCGCAACCTCCAAAAATAGCTAGCGGACTTACGCTCCCAGATGATATTCTAAGAGCTCACAAGGTTAAGCTCGCAGCTCCGACACAGCTAACGGACTTACGTTCCCATCTGATGTTATAAAGGTTTGCCGATTTATGATCACAACCTCCAAAAATAGCTAGCGGACCAACGTTCTAAAATTACAGTATAGCTCGTAAATCCGAGCTCGTGCCTTCAGTGTAGTTAATGACTTGAATTGTACTAAGTTGCTTAAGGATTTTGGAGAAGGAAATTTAAAATCTACTCAATTTTAGAATTTTCTTAAGTTCAAAATATGCTTAAGTTTAAAAATTCGCTTAAGCCCAAAATTTCTTTAAGTTCATAACATGCTTAAGTTCAAGGTTTGATTAAATTCAAAAATTTGCTTGAGTTTGCAAATGGATAGAATGCCATAACACTAATAACTAAACTTCAAAATTTTCAAACTTCAAATTTGCTTGAGATCCCTGGTGATCTCATCTTCTCTTTCTGCAGTTTCAATATTTCCGGCAAGCGTGGTGGTGGTATTGTCATGGTCATCAGCAGGCACAGTGGTTGACTCAGAAGGACCCTCGTAAAGGTAAAAATCTAGTGATTTCTTCCACTTAGATGCAAACTCATCCCAAGTAGGTCCCGAGGCGACGCGAACATCAAAATGAAGTTAATCCATATCTACCTCGTAGAAGGCGTCAAAGTCAACTTTGTGAGCATCGAAAGGTCCAACCACAACCTGAGTATGCAGAAGAGTGTTAGACTTGAGCTCAAAAGTGAGACTGCTCAAGGTTTCTAGAGTCTCATACTTAAATTTTTCAAAGGTTTCTTCCTATTTCTACTTTAAGCTCGCCATCGCGACCTCATGCTTAGCAATGATTTGGCTCACAGTTGCCTTGTGCTATTTAGAAATTCTCCTTAACTCAGCATCCAAGGTCTCACTTCTTTTTCTTTCAACCATAACCTCGCCAAATAATTCATTGTTTCTCACTCATGAAACCCTCAATTTCACAGCGAGCTTTTAATTTTGCTTATAGAGCACTTCGTTTTCATCCCTCATCTTCAAGTATTGCTCGTGAGTGCTCTCTAGTTTATCTTCGAGCTCCTTCTGATTAGCCTCTGCCCCACCAGTATGTTATCAAGGCCCAAACTGATCATAGTGGCCTCAGCCAGGAGAGCTTACAGAGATAAACTGAGCTTTGATAGTGCGGACTTCTATAAACTGCATGATGACTCACCGGCACGCATCTACATTTTTGCAATTTCTGGCACGAAAGCTCTCAACTTTTCAATCATACTCTGCAACTCTCTCATGCTCAAACTCCCACGACCCAATATTAGCTCGCCATACTTCAGTAGATGGCACCTCAGCATAAGGCAAATGAGGAGGAAAGATACAGTGAGGAGCAAGCGGAGGTGAACTACCACGAACAATAATAGAAGAGCTTTCACGAGGCACATATTGTGAGCTCGTCGAGGGAGAAGTAGGAATAGTGGTCATCATAACAAAGGGCCCGACATGACCTACCCTCATTTTGCGACGAGACTCTAACCTGCGATTGTCTGCCTCCTCTTCGTTGTTAATGACCACGTTAACAACTCTCATATCAATTCTGTGCTTCTTGTGCATGTCCCTCAAAGCAGCTCGCAGGTCCGTAGCTTCGTTAATTTCTTAGGATACACTGGTAGTTTCCTTAAAGTCACTTCCTGACTTGCGAGTTTTGCCTGCACCACCAACAACTCTAGTATCACCAGGAGCAGTTATCAAATTAACATTAGCATCGCTTTCTTCCCACGATGAGACCACCAAATCCAAGGGCGAGGTTTCATTCTACAGTAACTAAAAAAAAGTTCCTAGGTTCCCCCTTGAATCCTGTCAAGATTAGACCCTATTCATCGTTGGTATTTTTGGCTACGTGGGGCCATTTTCGTTTTTCAAGATTCGCACATAATGCTTCAACAACTTCCCTACTGTCACCTCGCCTGTATCCATTCGGGCTAGGGCCCTCCAAACAGTATTGTAACATGTTCCTTACGATTATAAGATCTTCGATAACCAGGGAATTGCCAGCACGAAGCCTTTCCAACTAGGCTGAACCACCATCTGTCCTAATAATTCTCTTGAATGAACACATATCCCTGTTCAATGCGGACCACTCCTTAGAAAAGCCAAGTTCTCCTGCGAGCCTACATTTCATTCTAATATATTTTCCCAATTCAGCAGAAGACTAACAAATCGGTTTACAATTATCGCGAGGAGAAAAATAGTAAAAGTCGAATGAATTTCCTTGGTTTTTGGCTTTTAACAGGTATAAAATTTGGAAAACAGTGAGATGTGGTGCCTCGTTACGTTGATAACAATCGATAAAATAAGCCACTGTGATCCAACAAGAGAATCCGCAGAGTTGACCTGGAGCGATCTGATACTCTTGAAGGAGATGGCAGAAGAATGGATGCAAGGGCAAGTGGAAACCCATTTCCAAAGCATGGAGGGGGAGTAAGAAATTTCCATCACTAATATCACTAAGCCTGTGTGGTCCCTCAGGAACGAAAAATTTGTAAGTAAAATTGGGGATTTGAATCCACCCTGTACTAAAAAATTGACTCATTTCTTCTTCTTTTGTAGTGCAGACAAAGAAGTTGGAAGTTGGTTTCTACAAGGATCTTCAAAGCACGCTCTCGAGGTGGGCAACGAGGAATTATTCGACCACTAGCACCTTTCATCCTCGACATGTTTCTGGTGTGGAAAGAAAAGAAAAAAGATAGAAGAAAGTTAAAACCTAAGACAAAGAAGTTACTAAGATTTACCTTGAAGAAAGCTTCAATAAACCTTGCTTGTAAAAAATAATAAAATTGTAAGTTTAGGGTTTCCAAACCTCTTCCCTATGTTTTGACGGTTCAAATAACCGAGGACCAACAGATATGATCCACCCGTACACGTGGTAAAACTAGCAGCACATCCCAGTGGTTTCTATGTATTCAGCAAGTTGTATAAATACGAAGTGATGGCTCCAAGGAATGCCACTTTATAGCCATTCTTAGACCCAATAAGGGTACTAGATTATTATGTATTTATGATCACTAACCCAAAAGTCAGATAAGGTTTAGGTTGCTTACCCGTAACTTAGGTATGACCCACTAGATGAATACGTGCAAGTCTCACAATACGAAGTCAGCAAGGGGTGTTCGCAAGGGGAGCTCGCGGACTCAACTCGCACGCGTCAGGGGGTGCTCACAAGAGGATCTCGCAATCTCAGCTCACATATGCCTAATGAGTGTCAAGCAGGCAGCTAGAGCAGTATACATGTCCATCATGCATAAAGTCTACTAAGAACGTCAATTCTATGTAAGTAAATATGTATATAAATATTTGATTGTCCCCTTTAATGAGACACAGCGAAAATTTATTCAAAAATTCTCAAAATAATATTTGTTACTTTATAAAAATATAAATTTTTTTATAATTTCACAATTGATTTATAAAAACACCAATTGACTCAAACTCTTAAAATATAGAATAAAATTTACATTAATTAAATTTTAAACATAGGTTTGAATAAAATTGAATTGAATTTTCACTTTAGAATTTAAAGCGTGGACTAGATTATGGAAGACTTATAATGTGGGTGACGATTATGTAATAAATTTATAAAAAATTTATATAAATTTAAATATGATTTTCGTTGGAATAGTAAGATTGAAAAAAAATAATGTTGAGATATTTTGGGTTAAAATTCTTAATTTTATATAGACTATAAAAAGATAGTTTGTTAAATTGCACATATCTTAGTGTTATTTTAGTATAAAGATTCTTTTAAAATTTATCTTCAATTTATTGGGATATATTTATTTTAATATTTTTAGTGTTTTTTGATGAATTATATTTTTAAAATTTTTTATATAAAAAATAAAATAAAAATTTTAATATGAGTGGGCTAGGTCGGGTCCTAATTTTAGGATTTTTATCCGGGACGGTCTTGGGAAAAAATTAGTTCTATTTTTTGGGTCGAGCTGGGTTTGAACATATCAATCGGGCCTAGAATTTTATGAGGACTCAGCTCAGCCCATGGACAATCCTCAAATAATATAACTTATTTTATATAAAAAATATTTCTATAATTTTCCTAACTGAATTGATATTCAGTTGATTCGTGATATCAATTCAATCAGGGTTTAAATAAAAATGTAAATATAGATTAATATTATATTTAAACCCTTGTGAACTCAAAAGTTGAAGTGAGCAGATAACTTTATGGTCCACTAAAAATGAAAAATGGGCTTATTACTTGGTAGTATCTTTCATAGCGTAAGGCAGAAAAGTAGCCAAAGCATTAAACATTAGCAATAGACCACAAATTCAGGGAGGCTAAGACTAAAATGGGCATACAAACTTAAATTCAAGGATAAAATAGGCATATTGATTTATTTCTATTTATGATTTGAAATAAATAGGGTGTTTATTAATCATGTTTTACTCCTAGAATATCATAATTTAATTTTTGATGAAAGAGATCTTAGACCTATTTGTAACTTTATTAATAAAATGATTTAATTAAAGAAAGAATGAAAGGTAATGAAAAAACCTTTAACTCGATCTTAAATTAATAATAAAAAATTATTTAATAAGCTTCAACATAAACTATTAAAGATAAAATAAATAAAATATCATTCCTAAAATATCATTTACTAAAAGTGTTTTACATTAGAAAATTGTTATTATTATTATGAATATCATATTAAGTGGATGTTCATCAAGATTAAGTTAAGTTTTAATGTACTTTAAATTCTAATTGTCAGTAAAAGTAGATCTCTACTTCATTTATACTTCTTATGCCTATAAATAGAAACTTTAGAGAAGTTTTGTAAATATTCTGATTGATCAATAAAATATGTTCTATCTTTGCTCTCTCATTCTCCTTGTTCTTTATTCTTTGTTTTTTTATTTTATAACATAATATCAGCAGGATTCTCTTTTAATTGTTTTTCTCGTCACAAAAAATTTTCCCTTTCACCAAGTCCTGCCCCTTTCAATCAACAACCAAAGCAATAGTCGGTCACTCAAATGTGCTACTTAAGCTGTTGTCGATTGCCTTCTAGAGCTACTGTTATTTCAGTTTTTGATTGAGGCTTGCGCATTATGGGTAATCATTATGCAAAGAAATTTATATAATCCTTACATGATATGTTTTTCTCCTTTGTTAATTGATTTTTTGTAAAATTATTTTATGAAAAATATTATTACTTTAAGATTTCTTTTAAACTAAGATTCTTTTATTAAATTAAAATATGTATGATATTTGGATGATTAAAATTTTTTATGATTAAATTATTGTTATTAAATATGCTTGAAATTATTGTATTATATCTTTTAAAATTGAATTTATAAATATTTGATTAAAGCATCATAAGATTTTATAACATATATGTGGTATTGAAATTTAGTACAATGTGTTAAGGATAACTTTCAAGCATCGTACACGAAAATTTTGATTTTGTTTATTAAATGATTTATTTACTATTAGATTATAAATGTTATTACGAAAATAAAGTTGTTTTACTACTTGTAATCGTGCTCGTGATAATAGCTAAGGTGATAACAATAATGTTAAAAAACCTCAGGTATATTTATTATGATTTATTTATTATATCATGTTTATTATAATTGAAGACTAATCATGACAACATGAATAAATAGGTTTTGATCTGAAATCCATGCATATTTTGCGATGGTGATTATGAAATAAAGAATCAATGGAGCTGTTTAGAAGTCTGTTCTACCAGATTTGTTGCATTCCCTAAAGCAAATGCAAACATAAAGAAAATAAAATATATAATCATGGACCACTAAAAGTGGGGACATATTAATAAATAAGAGAACAAAGAGAGTTCTCAAGATTACTCTTAAAAGGGTAAAGATAACCTGTGTTATCAATATGATATGAAAGATTATTGACCACATATGTGACGTATGCTCAAATATTTTGTTTTTCTTAATTTTTTTAGGAAGGATATGAGAATGTAGTAATGAATTCTATCATTACAAACAGAAAATATTTATCTTATTTGGTACTGAAACAAACAAATATTATTCCAATATTTGATAGTACAAAATTAGTTGAAAGCTCCAAAAGAGCTAATATATCAATATATAAAAAGCACAAAATTTGTGATGGCTAATGCATTAGTTTTAAAATATATTCATTATAATGGATATCATATTAGGATTGTGAATGAAAAAATGATTACATTTCATATGAATCAAAAGAGGAATGGGTTATTGGTTTATATTTTTTACTCTTGCTATAAACTGAATTGATCGTGACTATCTTTGCGATCTTTTTCTGTCATCATCCTCGTTAAGGGGTTGAAAGCAAAGTATTTGACTGTGAAAGATCTACTCATGAGCAATAGAACATAGTAAATCTATCTAAAGCTCGTTATGGTTTGATGTACTTGTAGTTGCAAGTTTTTTTAAAACTGTGAGTATAACACTATAATATTCAGAATAAGTTCTCAATTAAAATTACGTGAAAAAATATTAGTGATGAGAACCGTGCAAGAGAGAACTTATTCAACTTTTCATGATTCAAATGTGCTCCTACGATATCAATTTCATGAAAAAAAACTTACTTATGATTGAACAAAAGTCTTTAACCTCAAAACCTAATCATTCCCTGAAGAGAATGAAACAATATGTAATGAATTTGAAAGATATAATCTTTAACGTGGATGTAGTAAATTAGACTATAATAATAGTCATGGGGGATTGTCGTAATAAATTTTCTCACCACCAAAAGTGGAAAAATGAAGAAAGCAAGAAAAGAACAAGAATTTCCAATAACTTTTTAAGAAGAGAGACAATTTATTTATGAAAAGTCATTGGTTATGTTCCAATTGTATACTTGGAAAATAAGATTCACTCTTAAAGTTTGCTATTAATAGATTTTGATTGGATTTAAAGTCTACTACTGAAGTTTAATTTGCTTACTTCATATTGTCAAGACTCAATGTAGAACAAAAAATGTATGTCTTTAAATATTAAATCAACTTGATATATGATTTAAATATTTTAATATGGTCTTTTTTTTAAGTTTTGATTATATGTGTTACATATTGTTTTAAGCATCTCATTTGTTCATGAAAATGAATATTAACTGATTTATTTATGTCGCTATAATAAGTTTATAATTAAATAATATATTTGATTAAAACATATCTAGTATACAAATTTATGTTAACAAACCAATGAATTTTATGGTTATTTAGATTTAATTTAGTTCAAAGAATTGTTAAAGATAGTAGTTTATTTGTTTTACATTATTCTGTTTGTTAATTATTTAGAGAAATGGCATGAGCAATTGTAAATGAAAAGTTCCATGAGCTTGAATACTTGGATTTTTAATTAAATCTCATACATGTTTATGATGATGGTTGTGGAAAAAATTACTAGTTTTTCATTATGCCATATTTTTATGTTCGAGGTGTGATGTTTATTGATATATTTAGTATAGACTTGTTTCTATAAATGACCTAAGCAATTATTCTTGGTAATTAACTGATTATGCAAAACTCTTGTTAAAAGGGTTTTAAAAGTATTTTGAATCGAACTCGGGACTTCTCGCATCCGAAGCTAGAATCATATCATTAGACCAAATTCCCTACTTTTGAATATTTTGGCATATTCCCTGAAGTGAATATTGCATATAACTATTTGGAACTATATTTATTGACTTAATGACATTATGGACTTCACATTGATTTAGACATTTCTAGTAGTAAATGTCGCAATAGTACTTATATGTGGATACAAAGTAAATGGAATGATAGTAAAATTATCAATTTGTTACAATTTAGTACAATTGAAACACATGTTAAAGTAAATAGGAAGTTTACGCATTTAAACAACCATAATTCATATGGACATTCATTAAAAAACAGACGATTCTTTAATTTAAAGAATTCTCATTTGTTACTTGTTCTCAATGAAAATTGATTGTTAGAAACTCACTAGCTAAAGTTGAGATTTAATGTCTTGCATTTCTAAAATGAATATGGGCCCAGCCATCCACCATATGGATAGTTTTGATTTTATATGATTTTGATAGATGCATGTACAAAATAATCGCGTATGTGTTATCAACTTGTAAGTTGTCGTTTGCAAGATTTATTGTTTAAATAATTAATTTTAGATAATGGAATTAAGACAATTCATCTTGCTAATACTAATGAGTTTATATCTCAGTCTTTTATTGATTGAGTTTGAAAAACTTTTGTAAATTTTTTTATTTATGCACATAATGGATTAGAGAAATTATTGAATGAACATCCCTGATTAATGTCTAAACCATTACTTATGAGAACTAAACTTCCTATTTCAACATGAGATTATGTTGATTTACGTGTTGTACGCATCAAGCCAATAAGTTATAAATACTATAACACCTCTAACCCGTATTAGTTGCCGGAATAGGGTTACGAAGTATTACCGTAAAAATGTAACTTATAATCAATTATTTCTAAACATTTCATAAATTATATCATAGTACATTCAAACACATGCATATCGTCCCTTAATTGAGCCCCCGAGGCCTTAGAAACACTTTAAAAACGATTTGGGACAAAATTGAAAACATTTAGAACTTTATAGAAAAAGATAGAAAATTTCACACTGCAAGGGTCACACGGCCGTGTGGCCAGGCCATGTGCCTCATACAATTGAGACACACGCCCGTATCTTAGGCCGTGTAAAAATCAAAATATGGACACACGGCCGTGTCCCAGCCTGTGTAACTTACTGACTTGGGTCACTTGGTCGAGCCACATGCCCGTGTGCCAGGCCGTCTAACCTTCGTAAAACAAACTTTAAAACCTATAGGAGACACATGACCGTGTCACATGGCTGTGTGTCACACACGACTGAGACACACACCCATGTCTTAGGCCGTGTGGATAAGAAAATGGCTAAAATCAAGCCATTTCTCTCACCCATTAATACATGAACCTACAAGCCACTTGCACATATACACAATGCCTTAAAACATACCCAAATCATACATAAAATGACCAAATATTTATACCAAATGTCCATACAACCAATATGCCAAAAGACACCTCAATCACAATTCATCAAACCTATTAAAACATGTGCATATTTATCCATTCATCAGTCAATCACACCTAACTTATTTCCATACCAAACTTACCATATTTGACTACATTTATATAATTAACAATAGTTCATAACTACCTCAAAGCATAATCCATCTTGGCCACATTATAAACATGCCAAATATGGTCATTCCAAACATGCATCAATTTAACCATGTTAACAACCACCAACAAACCATCAAAATACCATACGTACCACAAACCCAAAGCAACATTACATGCCATAAACATCAACTAAACATTAGGCATACGTCTACCTATACACACCATTATAACCATGACCAAAATATCAAAATCTACTGATATAATCACTAGATAGTTTGATAGATCTCCAACTAGCTTCCAACTCGATCAAACTTTCAATAATCTGTAAAGTAAGAGAAAGATAACCACATAAGCAATGAATGCTTAGTAAGCTCGTATAAAATTTAATCATAATATTCCATTTTAAATATGAACTTTATAAGTAAAAAATAAACTTATACCAATGCCTCAAGATTTATCAAACTATATAACTATCAACTTACAAATGAATAGGTTCATTAACTTCCCGAATACTTTCCATTTATAACATAATAAGGTCTTATAAGCTGATGCGTCATTGAGAGCACCAAAAATATCCTATCCCTATAAAATAATGAAAAAGAATAGTATAAGGGAAGTAGGGTCAAATCCTCAAGGACTGGATTTGCACAAGTTCCTGTTCCTCGAAATTCTGGACAAAGTCGTGCCCAAGAAAACCTACGTAGTTGGAAAAAAATAGAATTTAAAGTTTGATTGAATTGAAATTACGAAAATTAGAATTAAAATTATAATGAAAGATAGAGTTGAGTAAGAGAGAGTTTTTTTAATGGAGAGATTCCAGCCTCCGGTTGTCTCGATCTGTCTTGGGTTCTATCATTGGCTTTTAGGTGATCTTTCTCGAACAGAAAAAGCCAGTTATAGTGGAAGAGGACGCCTACGACCAACAACTCCACTTAGATTTTAAAATTACGATTAGAGGAACCTAACTCTAGCCAATCGTCACTTTTGTGTGACTGTATTACACTAGATCATCACTTCTCAATGGTGAATGCATGCCGTTTTGTCTCTTGGGCTCGACAATCACTGACGATGTAACCTAACGAACCAGCTGTGTGGCCTTCCCAAAACATACAAAGCGGCCACCTTTGCACAAGATAAAAAGATCGCTTTTGAAGGGACATGGATGAAAGCGTCAGCCCCATAGTGCGGAGAAGCGATGAATACTTGTTGAGAAGGCTAAGCGTAGATTCTATTCCTCATGAACCCTTTTTAGGGAATTTCGACAACCTTTGGCTAGATAAGTTTACTGGCTCATGATTTTTGGGGAAAAAGAAATAAATGTAATGATAATGGAATTTTTATTGAATAATATGAAAGGGAATAAGGCTAAACTTTTTGGGAGAAGGAGTGTTTACAGAAAAGATGAGTGAAATTTGTGTCACTCCATCCTCTATTTATAGTACTAGGAAACCTAGTCTATTCCTAATTAAATTCTAAAAGATAAATACAAATAAATAAACATAATTAAAGATAAATAAGGATAAATAAAGATAAAAGCTAGGATAAATAAAGATAAAAGCTAAAATTAAATCTAAATAATAATCCTTAATAATTATCCTAATATAATTGGAATTTAAATAGAGTCTTGTGCTATAAAATCTCTTCTTTGTACTTTTTCCCCAAATCTTCCACAATTTGTATTTTCGGCACCACCTCTTGTATGCTAGCCCATTTTATCTTTAAATTCACACTTTTAGCCCCTAAATTTCCTTTTGTTATAATGCCCCAAAATTTTTTATTTTTGTTTCTGTTAAAATGTGACACAAATCTGTATCTGTTTTAGTGGTTAAGTATTCTGGGTGTGTGTAAGAGGTCCCAAGTTCAAGCTCTGCCTTTGACAAATTTTGATAATTTTTTTTTATCTAAGCCTTGAGTATGAGGAGTAGGCTTATATTTAATTATTGGTAGAATCACATCAGAATGGGCTTGCTGGTCTAGTGGTTAGGTTAAGCGTTAGTGGTTGGAGGTCCTGTGTTCGAATCCCTGCACGAGCGTGGGTATTATTTTTGCTCAGTTATCAGACAAAATTTCAGTTGAACTAAAAGTCTGAGGAGTGGATTAGTGGGAGAAAATCAAGGGATGTGATCATATTTTATTTAGACTATTATCTGTTTTATTTTATTTTTATTTTCAATTTCCCCGAATTTTCTCCATCTTTTGACGTTTTGCTTCTCTTTTCCCTGCCAAAATTTCTGTGCTTTTTCCCCCTCTTCTTCGGTTGTCGAAATTGTTTCCTCTTTGTTCAATGGTTGTGTGCGCTTGTCGATAAGTAACTGTTTTCCATCTATCTCTTTGTTTCATGGATAGTTTTCTAAAAGAGGTTTGTGTTTGGTTCTCTTGGATTAGGCGAAGGTTAAGATTTCAGGGGTACTCCTGCAGCGATTTGAGCGTTAAAGGTTTCTGTTCATTACCAGTAAGTTTACGAATACATTATTCATGTTGTGAGTTCCCACTCGTGGAATCTTTTCGTTAAGGTTTCGAAGATGTTACTGAAATTGAGTGTTATTATGACAATATTTAGGCTTTGGAAGGCTCGGGAGTGATTTCGCATCGAATTGATACCAGCTGTGTACCCGAAAATGTAAAAAACTGGATTTGACGAAAGCCGAAAAACCCCATTGTCGACGTCACAGCCGTGTGATCGATGAAGGCCAGGCCATGCGCAAGACACGACCGTGTGATGGCCAGGGTATGGCCGTGTGGGCCACACGGGCTAAACCGAATTAGACGTATGGGCCGACACAGGTAGTCTACGCGAGCGTGTGAAATTTGGGCCAGGTTGTGTGATCCACACGGGTTAAGGCCAACTGGGTGTGTGGGCCCACACGGGCAAACCACATGGGCGTGTGAGCCCATTTAGCTAAAATCTTTCCTAGAGTTGCACGGGTCGCCCGAGTTGACTGTGAACCTACTGTAGGGTCGGTAAGCGCTACTTAGACCCTAAATCGTGTGAACTGAGCATACAATTATGTATTGAACATGTTAAATTTATGCATGTTTACTGATCTGTATGTATGACTGATAACTGAATATTATCATGTAAGCATGTACTTCTGTATATCTGCATTGAGCATGTTTAGTTGCATCTGCATTGGGGTGGGATGGTTGGTTATTGGAGGAAGTGTACTGAAAAGATTTCATGCCTATTATCTAGCAGCTCAGCTGCAATTTTACTGATAAGTGCCGCATTCGATATAACTTGGAGTGTAGGGCTGGGTAGGTTTTTTAAACCCTACATGGTGTGTAGGGATGGTCAGAGATGGTGTGTAGAGGTTAGTGGGTAGGATACTGTTTTCTGTTAATATATGCATACTGCATCTAAGATGGGCTAAGGCCCTAATTTATATCTGAGACTGTATCTGTAATGGACTTAGGCCCAAACTACATTTGACTGGTAATTGTTATTTGATGTTATGCATGTCTTTTGTGGGGATTACACACTGAGTTTATGTAAACTCTCCCCTTTTTGTTTATCTGTACAAGTAACCTTTAGAACTAGACGGATCGGTGCGGCCTAGGACTCAATGGTGACCGCATGACTATTGAATTGATTTAATTCCATTTAATGTTTTAATTCCTATTATTTTTGGGGTATTTATGATGTAATTTGGACTTTTGGACTATTTTCCCTTACTTTTGATTTTAACTGTTGACATGGACTTTAAATTGCAAACTCAACGAAAACTCGATTTTATTAAATACAACGTTTTTCCTAACGCGAACGATTTTCTTTAAATATCACGGTTTTAAAAGTTTCCACTATAGAATATGTTTTTAAACGAATCAAATTAACGAGAAAATAGTTTTGGAATTGATGAAAGATAAAGAAAAACTAGTAAACGGAAACAGTTTGAACTTGATAATTTCAATTTCAATTTTCATTCCATGTGACATTGTCAGATTTGGCCATAACGTCTAGGTCGGGTTTGGAATGTTACATTTTCCTTCAACTTAGTCCCTATAAGATAAAAAGCCATAAATAGCTCAAATTAGTAAGATCATACTCAAAATAAACAAATAATTAATACAGAAAAATATGTCATTCTAGAGTATTATTATAAGCTAAATTACATAATCATCAACCTTTTTCTTAAAACGGTGAGTCATTTCATTTACTTAATTACTATTCCATTTTCTTAGCATAAGCTTAATCACGTTATCAATTCACGAATTAGTGTATTTATTCGTGACATAAGTAAACTCACATATATCATAATTAAATTCTTTCCTTACAAGTAAGTCCTTTAACTCAACAATCCTTTTTATTTCATCTCATCCATGAACTTATCATTTCAATATCTATTTTCACTCGTTTCATTTATATAACACACAATACATAAGCTTAAACATCAACCATAACCATAAGCCACTGCATTTAAACATAACTCTTTCACATTTAACTAATAATCATTCTATAATTCATCATTCGTCTCAAACTTTCCTATAAACATATCATTCTGGAATCACTTACTTTCACTAAACAAGATTAAAGCTAAATGAATAAATTAATCATACC
This sequence comes from Gossypium longicalyx, assembly GCA_025698465.1. Classification (NCBI taxonomy): domain Eukaryota; kingdom Viridiplantae; phylum Streptophyta; class Magnoliopsida; order Malvales; family Malvaceae; genus Gossypium; species Gossypium longicalyx. Next base: position 18,076,652 of record CM047004.1, on the reverse strand, counting down.
TGTTATTCATTTACGAAGCACTTATAGGCTTAATAATGAAAATGATTCATCGTATGCTTCTTGTACTATAATAATTCAATCCAAACTCATTTATATATGTATATAAACATATATCTTTAATCAAATAATCATCAATATAACAATACTAATATATGATCAAGTAATTCATTGAACATTTACTAATATATTGGCTATACATTAGCCTTTAACATTAATATAATTTTGTAAATTCCATTCACATTTATCCCGACGAACTAGTAACTTTACTCGAATACTTGGGTAACTACACCATACCAAAGGCATCATAGATGCATTATAGGGGTACCGAAGTGCAGACTGGGGCACATATGTGCAAACAGGGGCACCGTAGTACGAATAGGGACACCGGAGAGTATACAGGGGCACCCAAGTGTCTTTTATCATTCACGGGCACTTCATCGTTTCCGTACACATAATATGAGATCAATACATATACTCATACTGTTAATGTACCATCACAAAGATTGACATCATCCATTAATCACTTTCATATTTCTCAATACACATGCTGTAACAATTCATAATCATTCCGAAATCGCATATCTCATATTTCGTAAATATTCAATAGTTTTCTAATAAATCCTTTCTCACCTTATATTCAGTTATAATATTTCGAGTTCTAACTCACATTTTAAACATCATATATAAGTATATGCATTCATAAATCAGAAATATATATAGGTATGTACAATTCTATACCTACGAACTTACCTGGCTAAATTGTAGAAATAACTAAGTATAGGGGCTATTTGTGTAATTTTTTATTTTCTTCGATTTTGCACTCGTTCTTGATCTAAATTAAGAATTTCATTCAACTCATTAATTTAGATAGTAAAAAAAATTATTTACTCAATTTAGTATTTTTGAAAATTTACAAAATTGCCCCTAATATTTTACTTTTATTCAATTTAGTCCCTGAGCCTAAAACATGTAAATTAACCATTTTTATTGTAAAATCATGCCAACAGAATATTGATAGCATCCATTTTAGCCCATTTTTGCAACAATTTCATATCAATCCCTTGAACTATTACTATTTCAACAATTTAGTCCCTAATCGGCAAATTCATAAAACATCATTTAAAAAAATACTTTTAAATACTAACCAACACTTCAAATTCATCATTTAACATCTAAATTCACAAAGATTCATCAATGGAAACATTCAAAATATAATAGCCCAAATTTCAGCAATGTTAGAAATAGTGGTTCGAGACCACCAAATCCAAAAAAATGAACTCGTAGATTATATTATTTAATATTTATGAGCCAAATGTAGCTTTTAAAAGATTTTGAAATAGTAAATTGTGTTTTATAAAGATTTATTTGGTCAAGAAATTAAGAAAAAAAAGTATCGAGATCTCAGTGTTATAAACCAAGCCATAAATATTTTTATAAATATTTACGGAGTGACAATAAGGTAGTATTAAAATTTCGTTAGAAAATTTTGACGTTTGGGTGATTAATTAAATAAAAGGACTAAATTGAAAAAAGGTGTAAAAGTTGCTAGAAGGATTAACTAGCTCAATTGTCAAATGAGGAAGGACCTAAAGTGCAAATAAGCCCAAAGGAGATATTTTGGGCGACAATAGCTAAGAAAAATTAGGAAATGGGTGAAATAAGGGCAAAATTAGAAAATTGCCAAAATTAGCTAAATAAAAATGGGACTAAATTGGAATATCTAGAATTCTCTTCATTTTCTCTTCATTTTCATCAGCTGAAAATAGTCATGGAAGAGGGTTCAAGCTGGTTTTCATACTCTAGCTTCATGTAAGTTTAATTCTTGCTTTCTCCTTGAAATTTCTAAGATTTTAAACTTTTACATTTGGGTCCAACTTACTATGTCATTAGTTTTTTATTCCATGGCTAATTTTTAAAGTTGCTATGGATGATTTTTGGAAGAATATGATGAATAAATATAGAATTGAAGCTTTAATTTTGATATATGATGATTTTATCAAGTAAAATTGATGGAAATTGATTTTAAGACCTAATTATGAAAGAGTTTAGAATTAAGGTCTAGTGCTAAAGTTCTGATTTTTAGGGGTTATGAAGTAGTTTAAAATGATAGACTAAAGTATTAATTGAGAAAAATTAGCTCAATTGAGGGGTTAATTGAGCAAGGATTGAATTGTATGAACTGTGAAATTTAAGGTAAAATGGAAATCAACATTTAGCATTAAAACTGCTTTGGACAGCAGCAGTAGTCTAAATTTGAAAAATCACCAAAAATTTTAGAAATAGAATGATAGTATGAATAAAATATGAAATTAAAGCTTATTAAGTCTAGTTTCTTATAGAAGAAACGATGTAAGGAATTGAATTGTAAATCATGAGATAATAATAAATTTTGTGAGACAAGGTCAGAATGATTTTGGGTTCCCCTATTTTGAATTTGGAAAATCATCAAAAATTGAAAAAAAATAATTTGGGGCTTAAATTTATATTTTTATAATCTTGAATAAATCTATTTTCAAGAGAAACAAACGAGAACATTATTCAAATCCCGTAAGAGGGGATAATTAATTTTTAGTGAAGAAGAGTAGGAACTGTCATACAGCAGAATAAGGTTGAATTTAAAGAATAAAATGTACTTATTGGCTGAACCAAAAATTTTGAAAATTTTATAGTAAAAAGATATGTAAGTCTAGTTTCAGGGAAAATTAGAGGATCTTAATTTGGAGCTCCATAGCTCAAGTTAAAAACAATTTAGTGACTATGACACGGATGGACAACTTTTGAATATAAATATAAGTAAATAGTGAAATTATAGATAATGTTACTTATAAGCGTGTTATATACATTAAGGATGTGGAATGGATAGGAGGAGGAGGAAAATATGTGAGTGACTTATGTATAAATTGATCACATGCTCGATTATATTTGGTAAATGTTAAACTTTATTAAATGAAAAATGTTATAAATTCATATTTGAATTAAATGTTATATATGTTAAAGAATAATTTGAATATTTGATATTGCCTAATAAATGAGTATCCGATATTGCTTAGTAAATGTCAAGCCAAATATAAAATATGTATATATATTATAAGTGGAACATGTGTGAAAGAATATGGTAAGTATTTTCATGGTTATTATTGAGCTCATTCACATGAATTTGTCATTTGAAATTGTGATAGACAGGAAGAAATAGTGAATGGCATGCTTATGTATGGTTATATGTATTTATCTGAAACACAAGAAAATGATGGTTATATATTTGATATATGGAGACATGAGACTATGATATATGAACATGGAATGTATTTTATAAATGTGTTCGTTCATAATTATAGAATTGTGCAACTCAAGTATACTATTTGTATAAAGATAGTATTTCAAATGATTTGATGAGTAAAGCTCCAATGTGAGATAGTCTGAAATCAAGACAAATTGTTATAAAAGCGTATTTAAAATAAATAGATATGATTGTTATAAATTATGTGAATAAATGATGTGTAAAAGTATATGCATATGAGAAATTTAATGAAAGTTGAGCCCACACATGTTTCTTGATATTTATATGAATTATATGACTAACAATGTGATAAGAATAGGTATTAGGATTCATGATCAATTCGAATAATTATGCTTTGCATAATTATGTTGAATATAGAGAAGCGGTAAGTTAATTACCATGTTATACGAATTTATTAAATATTACATGTTTACTTTGTTTTACTTTGTTTTACTTTTTTTCCCTAATTAATAATGATTTGATAAGCTCTGGTAATGCCTTGTACCCTAATCCGATAACGGATATGGGTAGGGGGTGTTACACAAAATCTTTAACAGTTTCAAAAACGAAGGCACGGGTTAGCTGGACCTAGTTGCAACAATAAAAAAACATAAAAATTAATAATAACGGGTAAAAATAGCTTACCATGCATGAATTGAAGCATGGCCGAACCTTGATTCTTCTTGCCATCGTGTTTCGGTGATGAACATATCAAATGAAGAAAACCTTTTGGTTTCTTATTTTATTAACTTTTATTTTTTTATTTTATCTTTTAATAATATTATTATAACATATAAATCACATATAAAATTAAAAGAAAATAAAGCTTTAATCGTCCACCAACTTAAGAATGGGTAATTTATCCATTAAGGTCATCCAATTGTAATTCTTTAATCAATTAACACCTTTAAACTAATAGTGATTGACATTTTCAATTTTTACAATTTAGTCCTTTTTTGCTTAATTAACTATCGAAACATTGAAATTTCTTAACGAAACTTTAATACAACCTTAATAACATTCCGTAAATATTTATAAAAATATAAAAATATTTATGGCTCGGTTTAGAGAAACGAGGTCCCGATGCCTCATTTTTTAAAATCACTTGACTTTAGGGTCTTACCACTTGAACTTAATTAATCATTTATATAACATAAATTATCATATCAAATTTTTTTTTAAAACCATATTTTAATGGTAAATATTATTATACTTACTCGTCGAATTTATGGCCTCGAAACCACTATTTCCGACATAACAGAAAAACAGGTTGTTACAATTGCTAAATATTTCTCATCTTTGAATTTTTGTATGTGCGTATATGTTCCAATTGCTGCACCACAATGCACAAAAATGAGTGAATCCTCAAAGAAAGTTGGGAATATATATTAATTACAAGTTTTTTTTTATATTATTAGATGTTTTGAATGTATTGGAGATTTAATTATGACATGATTTGTGATCATAATTTTGATTCGATAGTTTTCCCAATATTAGGGGGAGTGAAATAATAACTTGTAATGAGTTAGGAGGAGAGTAATTTGAACCAGAAGCTCAACAAGGTTAAATCATTATAAGTTAACTGTTAGATGTATTTACAAACTTAATGTGAATAACCAAGTGTTATATATTAGCTAATATTTTAATTTGAATCAAAGTCCTAGTAGGACAGTCAGTTAATGTAACAGCACGGTTTAGACCTTAGTCAGAATAGTGGTTTCGAGACCACAAATCCAAGTCAAAAAAATATTTTTATATTATTTTCCGTGCTTATTATATGTGAATTAGTATGAGTGAAATTTTCATATGAAAATTTGATCGTTTGTGTGCTTAATTTGATAAAAGAACCTAATCGCGTAAAATGTAAAAGTAGCCTTCTATTTGATAAAGTGCTTAATTGCTATGTCTTTTTAACTTTGAGGTCCCTATGTTGTGAATAGACCATTTTAAGCTTGAGTGGACATTAATGACCTTATATATTAATGTTTTAAATGTTTATTAATCATGAGCAAAATGGTAATTAATGTATTAAATGATTTATAATTAAACAAAATATGAAATTAGTTCATTTTATGCTCATCCTTGCCGAAAAACACAAAGAAAAAGAAAGAAAAATACAAGCTAGGGTTCGGCCATTGATTTCATTAATTCAGGTATGTGTTTTGTTCGGTTTTTGATAATTTCTACGTTTTTGTGATTGTTGCTTAGTGTTCTATCAAGCCCATGTCTCAATTTTTGATTTTTTTGATGATTTTGAGTTATGCCATTGATGAAACTATGAGTTTTATGAAGTTTGATGATAGTATATGGAAGCTTGATGTTGGGTTAACATGTTTTGTCTTTGAATTTTTTATGAATTTGAGTAATTTGGACTAAATTTTGAAAATGAGAAATTGAGGTGCTAAAATGTGAAATAAATGAAATATGTGGGCTTGTATGAGCTAGGTAAAAATTTGGCTAAGCTTGTATAAAAGAAAATTTTGTGTACTTTGTGATTTTGTGAAATAAGGACTAAAGTGTCAAAATGTGAAAATATGAGGGCTAATTTGTAAAATGCTCTAAATATGTGTTTTTGGATTGAATTGAATGATTTGGTGAATAAAAGAGCTAAATTTGAATTTATATAGATCAAGAAATAAAGAAAACGGAATTAGACAGGGGAAAGTCGAAAGTCATCGAGTAGTCGATTTCGTTCGTTCGAATCCGTATGAGGTAAGTCTATATACAAATAAATGTGTTTTGAATTAAATTATTATTGTTTATATGCAATTGAACAATGATGAATGATTATATGAGTTGAGTATGAGATATCCGAGAAAGTATTGACAAAGTTTCGACGTCCGAAAAGTCCCATACGAACCATAGGAATAGTTAGGATACATATGTCATGACATAGGGTCCGATATGTGTTTTCATGTAAGACTAGGTCTAGGACATTGGCATCGACTTATGATTTACGTGTAAGACCATTTCTGGGACACCGACATCGTATTTGATTTCGTGTAAGACCCTGCCTGGGACAGTGGCATCGATATTTAATTATATGTAAGACCACGTCTAGGATGTTGGCATTGTATGAGCTTTTTGAGCTATCCGAGTATCCTTATTGATTTCGAATGATTCAACGGGCATTCCAAGAAAATGGATTACTATGTGAATGTGTATTTGATCCAGGTATGTTTGAATTGTATATCATGTTTGAGAATGAAAGGTAAGTACATGTACCTTGGTGAATATATGATATAAGTATGAGTTGCTATGAGAATGATATATGATATATATATGTGAATCATGATCAAATGAACTATAAGAGATATATGGCTATGTGAATGTATTTTGCCTTGAATTATATGAATGAATTGATTTAGATTGAGGTTATATGTTAAGTTTATTTATATATGGCTTACTAAGCTTTTGAAAGCTTACTTTGTGTGTGTTTTCAATTATTTTATAGATATTGAAGCTACTGGAAACTTGGGAATCATCGAGGATCATCACCACACTATCGAACTATATTTTGGTACCTTTTGAAAATGTATATATTGAAGTTTGGCATGTATAGGTTAGAAGTTTGTGAATATGTTTGGTAATGTGTATATCTAGCCATGTGATATGGCTTGGTTTTGCTTATAATTATGAATGTCTTTTTAGCATAAACTATGTTATGCAATAATGTTCATAGGATGTGTTCATGAATGATCTAGTGAGAAATGGTCAATTTGGTAAGTTAGTAGTGTGGTTTAGTTATGGAAATGGTATGATTTTGATATGAGAATGAATGTGAAACTTAGTGTTAAGGACATGTATAATTGAATGTGTTTGGTAGGTAAATATGGTATGCTTCAGTTTGAATAATGAGCATGAATTTAGTTGATGAACATATGATATGAATGATGAATGTTTTGTGGTTGAAATTGGTTGAAAATATGATGTATTTGATGCTTGGAAAGGTATTTGTAGGGAGGACCCTAAAGGGTTGGCATTATGGCCTTATAAATGGCCTATTTTTGTCCACACGGGCAGGGACACGGGCGTGTGTCACTGCCGTGTTGCTCGAAGGCCATTTCAAAATGAGCCTGGGCAGACCACATGGTTGCACACACGGGTGTGTGCTAGGCCGTATGGCCAAGTTTGTTTCGAGGACGGGCTAGACACACAGGCGTATGACTGGTCGTGTGACCCAAGTCAGTAGCCTCCCTAATTTTCACACGGCTTGGCACACGGGGGTGTCATGTGGCCGTGTAGACAAGTCAGTATGTATGCCCTGTTTTGCCACGGCCTAGACACACGGGTGTGTCTAATGCCGTGTGAGGCACACGGCCTATTCACACGGGCATGTGATATTTGTAACTTAGAAAAATGTTTAGGTTTCAAAAAATTTTGTATGCGTTCAGTTTAGTCTCGACCCCTTTTTAAAGCATGTTTAAGGTCTCGTTGACCTATGTAAGGGACTATGTATTAATGTATGACTATAATGCTATGATGATTGTGAAATGAATGTTAAATTATTTGATAAGTCCGGTAATGCCTCTTAACTCTAGTCCAGTGACGGATATGGGTTAGGGGTGTTACAGTTAAAGTAAATAATAGATTGATTGGTTCCAAAGATGAAAATTCTTCTAGATGGTCATATAGTGGAGGCGGGTGCTCCAGAAGAGACCCAAGACATAACTAATAAGTAAAACTCCAAAAGAGATTCATGTACTTGAAACTGAAGATTAAAATAATGAAAATAAAATATCTCAATAAGTTATGTCAATTCAAGAAAATGTGGAACCGGATAATAAAAGTGATCGACAATGATATTGCATGCAATTTTATTATTAAAATAATGAAATAAAAGGAGGATCTTGAATAAATCTATTGAGAAATATAGATATGGAATAAATTGATCAAAAGAAAGACGCAACTCAAGTACAATTAAATTCGTGGAGTTTTTGGACTAGTAGTCCAAATATCTAAAGGTATAAAGCCAGTGATGGTGCAAATGAAGTAGTTTTGCAAAAGTAGAATAAAACTATGAAGTTTTTCACTAAGTCCTAGCATTGATTATGAAAAGATATAATATCCTTTTGTGGTGGATGCAATAACCTTTAAATATATTATTTTGACAATTTATAAAAGATTTAACTTGCGTCTAATGGTTATTATTACAACCTTTTATGACCCATTATATAGTAAAGTTTATATTAACATCCTTAAAGGATTTAGAATGCTATAAGCATACTGAAATTCTTAAGAAATTGTTCATTTATATGAATTGAAATAATTTGAACATATGTGGTAAATAGTAGTTGTAGGAGGATTATAAAATGATCCAAAATACCTATTTGTGTTTTTATAGAAGAATCATGATTAAAGTTTGTTATGATTATTGTTGAAACTCCTGAAGAGATCAAAATATATTTCCCCCCAAATTTTCCCTCACTCATGACTTTCAAAAGAATGATGATATAAACGCTTAACAGATACATTCAAATAGTCATTTGAAAGACTAGTATTCAAGATTGAATACGTAAAATATGAGAAAGTATGTGATGTTTTCATGAAGGGGAGTAAATACGCATTGTACTCTTTTTCCCTTAACCGAGGTTTTGTCCCATTGGGTTTTCCTAGTAAGGTTTTTAATAAGGCAACATATTATGTGTATTATAGATATCTGTATTCTTTTCCTTCACTAGGATTTTTTTCCCATAGGGTTTTTATCTTAGTAAGGTTTTAACGAGCCACATTATCTACTAATGGACATCCAAGGGGGAGTGTTATGAATATCTTATTAAGTAGATGTCCATCAAGATCAAGATAAGTTTTGATGTACTTTAAATTCTAATATTCAGTAGAAGTAGATCTCTACTTCATTTATACTTCTTATGCGTATAAATAGAGGCTCTGGAGAAGCTTTGTATATATTCTGATTGATCAATAAAATACACTCTCTCTTTGCTCTTCCATTCTCCTTGTTCTTTATTCTTTGTTTTTTTTTAATAACAATTATGATTTAATTACCATATATTGTGATTAACTATTCTTTTATAACATTTTTTTTAAAAATAATTATATTTAAAGTTGATTTTAAATGGCATTATTGTGTCTTAATTTTTTTATACTTATCTACATATTTAAATAAACTAATAAAAATTTAATCTTGACAACTATCTTTCATTTTTCTTTTCCTTCTTCATTTTTTTGATAGATTCATTTTTTGTTTTCGTAAATTGATTCAAATTACAACTTTTGTAATTATAAGATAAGTAGTAGGTACTTTAATGTGTTTAGGTGAAGAATTAGGAGATACTTCATTTGTATCAAGATTTTTAAAATTTGAGTAATTTTAAGTCTGAATTTTAATAGCTCAATTTCCTTAACTAAATTTGACCTAAAGTGGTGGTTTTTTTTTTAATTCCTCATATTTTTATTTGATTTAATACATATAGTCCCGTAATAATATAAAAAAAAAAACTTAAACTTCAAAAATAAATTTTATTTAATTCTACTTTCAAAAAATTTACTTAAGTCTAATATATTTTTTAAATTTTATTCTATTTAAACTATTTATAAAATTTTACAAATATAATCAATTCATATTGAATATTTTTTATACTTTTTTTATTTTTAATATAATTATTCTTCTTTTCTAATTGCTTTTTAATTTGTAAAATTTCAATAATATGATTTGTCTTAAATTAATTATTTATCCAAACAAAGCAATTACAAATGTTAGCATTTTGAATTGATAGATTCTAGAATACTAACATTTTAAAATTTTTAAAATTTTTAAATTTCTTCAACCAAACATATAAAATTGCTACTTTTAGTAATATTATTATTTTTTAGGGATTTGGTAATATTATTCTTATTTTAATTTAATTGTATATATTTATAAAAAAATTAAAAAATAAGGATTATATAGATAAATTAAATCATATGCTATGTACAATTAGTATTTGAATATTTTTTAAATTTATATTTTTTTTATAATCTTCCCAACCCAACCTAAACGTTAGGCCTGAATCTGAGAAATTATATCGGTCACCGAAATGGCCTAGTAGCAACCAAGGTTTATAGAACAATCATTTAATTTTTTTTTAGAAAAAAACTTAGTCTATTTTTAGAAAAATCCATGAGTTGAAAAAACAATTAGTTTAACATCTTTCTTGTAAAGATGATTATAATTGAAATTTTTAGTTAATTTCTAACTTATTTATTAGACAAATTTATTTATAATCTTATAGTGGAAAAGTGATTTTTAACTTAATTTTAAAAAAATCTATATTTCACTTATATTTGATTATAATCCATAATTCAAAATTAAAAAAATAAAAATAAAAGACATGCATGCTAATTAAAACCAGCCTAAGTCTCATGCCATGGTTGAAAACAAAACGATATAGTCTCTGAATAATAAAAATATCAAACAGTAATTTTAAAATATTCTTAAGGTAGAACGGCCAATCTGAGCCAAGCCCTCCGTATACCGAGTCCACGTCCTAATTTGATGAGTTTTTTGTAAAGATGGAAATAAAAAAGGGAGTGAGCTATGAAGCTCAATTTGAGTTCCATCACAAGAAAATCGGTGCAAATAGTAGACAAAATGTAACACTCCAAACCCGACCTAGACTTTATGGTCGAATCCGAAGATGTCACAAAGAAGGGTTTTGAAAATTGAGTCTTTTCGTTAAATCATTCAAGTTTTATAACTCATATTTGTTTATAACAACAATCGAAAGCGTTATTTCATTAATTTATTTACCAAAACATAATTTACAGCAAAAGTCATATAAAACGTTATATTTGAAAATCTCATTCGTATTTTCGGAAAACCTTTGTTTTAGTAAAACCCATGTTTTTTTAGCTAACCGTCGTAAATAAAGTATTAAAACGAAAATCCAAATCCAAAAATTTAAACCAAACGGTTCGGAGAGTCTAATTATTACAAAACTCTCAGTAATAATCCTTAATTTGAAATAAAAACCATAATCTTAAACAGTTTACGAACTCGTGGTCACCGTGAGGCTCCGTCACACCGATCCGCCTAAGTCCGTGGATTACCTGAATAGAACAGACAAACAGATGTAAGTTTTCATAAACTCAGTGTGTAACACTATTCATACAGAAATCACATATACAATCAAATTTAGATTTGGACCTAAGTCCTTTACAAATACAGATAATAGAATCAGATATGCTAAACAGATATACAGAATCCCACCCGCATCCTCTACACACACCAACTCTGACCATCGCATCACACCATGTGGGGTTAAAAACATCCACCCATCCCTATACACCATATAGTGTCGATGCGACACATAACAGATAATATGCAGTCAAGCTGCTAGAATATAGGCGAAAGGTCGCCGTACAGATCACTTCCTCCACATATACGATTCCCACCCCAATCATAAATACAGAATACAGATACAAAAATATCATATTTAACATGCTCGCATACAAATATTATATATATAACAGAATAATCAGACATACATAATGGTGTCCTACTCAGCGCAAACTATCAGAATATCAAACAACATAATCTAGGGTTCGGTTATCCCTTACCGACCTTACGGTAGGCCCACAGTCGATCGAAACGACCAGTGTGACCCTAGGGAAATTTTCAAAAATATGGGCCCACATGCCCGTGTGGGCCCACACGCTCAAATTGGCCTTTCCCGTGTGGCCTACACGGCCTGACCCAAAACCTACATGCCTAATATGGCCTAGCCCGTGTGGCCCACACGGCTACACTCACACCATTACACGACAATGTCTCACACACGGCCAACCCCACGACCGGCCACACGCTTGTGTGACGTCAACAGATTACTTTTTCGGCTTTCGTCGAAACCTAATTTTCTGTGTTTTGGGAACACACCTGATACGGTTTCGATGCAAAAACACTCCCGAGCCACACAGCACCTAAAATTGACCAATAAATCACCGAATTAGTCGCTTAAATCGATATTAAACCAAACTACATCGAAATAGACAATCCTTTAATCCACCAAAGCCCTTACCTTCGAATGAGCAATGGTGGTTTCACATAACTAAAGCACCGATTGGAAGCCCCCAGCCCATTGATCTTCTCCTAAGCACAAAACAAATCCCATTAACGAATGATTCACTAACCAAAACAATAACCACACTTACCACACTTACCACACTTACTAGAAACGTACAAAGAACACCGAAATATCGAAACACGACGAATTATTAAAAATATTTATAAAAATAATTACGGCTCAGTTTATAAAAACGAGGTCTCGATACCTCATTTTCTAAAACTACTTGACTTAATAAATTATTATAAAACACAAATTATCAATTCAAAAACTTTTTTTCTTTGTTTTTTAAATCCATATTTGACTCGTAAATTTAAAATAATAATATTTACGAGCTTACTCGTCAGATTCGGTGGTTATTGAAATCCTTTTGATTTCTAAGCGAAAATAGTAAATTTTTGGTGAAAGGACCAATTTGTAAAGAAAAGAAAATTTCTTTCTTTCTTTTCTTCTTCTCACGTTAGTAGCATGGAAAGATAAAGATAATTCTTCATCTTTCTTTCCTTATATACTAAATAAAAAAATTAATAAATATAAATAAATGTCAAATCAAAATATTAATAAACTATTATTTATTTATTTATTTATTTAATCTTAAATATCATCAACACCATTATTACTCTTCAAAATTATCTTCCTTGCTAAATGACCTTTTTGGCCTTTATGATCCTTCAAAATTCCTCCATTGACTCATCACTCATTTTAGTAAAATTGTGATTTAACCCCTCATGCTTTTTTTCACTTATTCAATTTGGTCCTAATTCATTCATTTTCCTTAGTTTGTAGATCCTTCCACCCTTAAAATATTTGCACTATTGGTCCTTTAAATTTTTTATATTTATACTTTAACCCTTCAAATTTTAAGTATTTACTCTGGGCCACAAAACTTTTCTCATTTTTACGATTTAGTCCTTTCTTGAAATAATATATCATAATATAATTGCCAAATAGATTTGGTTAACATAACTCAAAATTTCCCTCTTTTCACCTTATTTCCTTATTTTACTATACTAAGAACAATATCACACTTTCTTACTGTAACAACTTTCGGGGTATTACATTTCTCTCCCCCTTAAAATAAATTTCGTCCTCAAAATTTTCTTGTTTTCTTTTGACCATGAACTTCATTATTTCTATAATTCTATAGTTCCTTTATGCACATATTTACCTAGCTTATCATTTGTATTCATTCATTATCCTTTCATTTCATAATTTAGTCCTTAAGTCCTCAAATCAACTTATAAAAATTACTACTATTTTTATATATGTATCATATTTCACCATTTAATGTAAATTTTCATGATTTTCTTACTATTTTTTCACAATTTATTTTTAATTCAATATTTCAAACATAAATCAAAGATAATCCTTTACCTTGTAACAAACTTTTTAGCAGAGGCCCAATAGACTAAATAGAACACTTAGAATATACAGAATTGATACAAAGGTGCATTATTATGCACTATTAAACAAAGAACACTAAAGTGCTATATAGAGAGCATAAATGTACTAATAATCGGAAAGTACTAACGTGCTTAATCGGAGAGCGCATTAAGGTCCCTTAATGACATGTCACTAATATCCTAATAGTTCTAATCTCGTCTACTTGGGCAAATTATATTATGCACACATATCACTATTACACTTTTTGCATAATACTTTTACATACTTTACAATTTTCGAAAACACTGAAGCCCCTTGGAACTAATCAAACAAATCGTCGATCCTCAGAAGTGGATACTTATTCTTTACGGCCAGTTTATTCAACTGGCGGTAGTCGATGCACATCCTCATGGTGCCATCCTTTTTCTTTACAAATAGAACCGGTGCCCCCCACAGAGATATATTAGGACGGATAAAACCACAATCCAGAAGCTCTTGAAGTTGATCCTTAAGCTCTGTAAGCTCTTTCAGTGCCATTCGGTAGGGAGCGATGGACACTGAAGCCGTACCAGGTAGAAGCTCAATGCCGAACTCAACTTCCTGATTCAGAGGTAAACCCGGTAACTTCTTAGGAAAGACATCTGAAAAATCCCTCACTGTTCTGATATCCTCGACAGAAGAGTTCCTAGAAACTGAAACACTGACGAAATCTATATATGCCTCACACTCTTTCCGAACCGATTTCTCAGCCATAAGAGTGGAGATCACATTAGACCGATAATCTCGACGCTATCCGATCACAACCACTTCCTTATCATCCTCGGTCCTCAGAACAACCCTCTTAGTTGCACAATCCAAGCTAACTCAGTGCTCAACTAACTAGTCCATACCATGAATTAAGTCGAACTCCCCAAATGGTTGCTCCATCAGATTTGCGAGAAATACAGCCCCTTGCAGTTCTAATAGAACATTCCTATAAATTCTATTAACCCCAACAAACTGCCCCAACGGACTCAGTACAGTAAACTCACTAGAAGTACACTCTACAAAAATCCCCAAGTTTTCGAAAATAATACTAGCTACATAGGAATGTGTAGAACCTACATTTATTAGAGCAGTATATGGAACATCAAAAATAATGAACGTAACCGTGATAACATCAGGAGCGTCTCTATCCTCTCAGAGTCGAGCAGCATAAACCAATGCAAGCTACCTCGCCTCAAGATGACTAGCACCTCTGCCGGTGCTCTCTGTCCTCAGCCCATACCATTACCACCCCTAGTCGGTCCGCGGCCCCTAGGTGGTTGCTGAACTGCCCTCTGAGGCTATAAAGAACCCAGTCCTAAAGCTTGCATCTGATCAACTCGTTGTGGAAACTCTCTAATCTGATGATCCAAAGACCCACACCTCAGACAAGCTCCTAACCTCCTCCAATACTCGTCCAAATGGCACCTACCACAATCACCACATGGCTGAATCTTAGTAGGAGCAACAGGAACCCCCACTCTAACTGGCCCATCAAGTTAGGCTCGTTTCTTGAGCCTCTGAACAGAACTAGAGGGCTCTGAATGCCTCTTATTCTTGCCTCTCTCACGATCCCTATTCTGGCACTCCAAGTTCTTAACCTATTCGGCGACCTTCATCTTATCTACCAGAACTATGAACTCTCGCTCCCTCTATGGCGCAATCAATACCCTTAGACTATCCCTCAAGCCATCCTCAAAATAGATGCATTTCTCATACTCAGACGCCACCATGCCTCAAGCATAGTGGCTCAACCTCTGAAACTCAGCCTCATACTCGGCAACAGATCTATCACCTTGCGTGAGATTTATGAACCCATGCCTATGAGCATCAACATAACTCGCCCCTACATACTTTCCCTAGAAAGCAGTCTTAAAATAATCTCAGTTCAGACGATCTGGCTGAGTACCCTCCTCAACCGACAACCACCACTGATATGCCTCGTCGAGAAGCAAAGAGACTGTACCCTTTAATATTTGCTCAGGAGTACAGTCGATGTCATTCATAATCCTCTCGGTGGCCTCCAACCAATACTCGGTCACAGTAGGGGTGACTCCAATGACACCCCTAAACAGCTCAGCTCCATTGGACTGGAGTCGTTCCGTTACTAACCCACGGCCCTCAGATTCAAAATTGGGTCTAGCGACCCTCTCCAACACTCTAAACATGGCTTGAGGTCCCCAGCCAAGCGACTTTGAGACCCAGTCTCAGTAACAGGCGAAACCAGTGTCTCACTCGTGTCTAAATTTGGCATACTGCCCAAAGACGAGGACTCAGCTCGAGCCCTCCTATAGCCTTTACCGCGCCCACGAATACTACGATCGCAAGTTCCACGAGTGCTCATCGTATATTTCAAATTTTATCTACATTATAAAATTTTATGTATTAGTTCTAGTATTTATTAATAGATATTTTATGCATAAATTATTCGAAGTTTAGAAGTGTTTTAGAGATTTTAGTCTCTAACTAGCTTAGTATAGTTTTCAGAAAAGTGCTAACTACAGTGTTTTCAGAAAGTTCTATCTAAATCCATAAATACTTACAGGATCGGCACCGGAGACTCAGTGTACCACATACTTACCCAAAATGATCCTTGTAACACCCTTCGCCCGTATCCGACGCCGGGATAGGGTTGAGATGTTACCGGTAATTCACCTTTACAAACTTACACAATCGGGTTACTGAATTTCATTCGTCATTTAAAACTTTTCAAACGTGTGCACTTTTTCTCTTATACAGGCCTCCGAGGCCTAAAAACACTCCTAGGGGTAGTACGGAACAAAACCAAAATTGTTCGATAGACTTGGGGCACTTTAGGAAATTTTCCCTTAGTTGAAGTGTAACACGCCCCTAGGGCTTAGAACACGCCCGTGTCCTTTTTCAAGTATGCAACACGGTCACGGTACACGCTCATGGTCTTAGCCTGTGTGCTACACTGGCTTCAACCTCACCATTCTGTTAAATAAACACGGCCAAGGTACACGCTCGTGTGCTTAGCCCGTGCTCTATGCTGACTTAAAATTTCAGGTGCAGGGGACACACGGTCATAGCACACACCCATGGGAGTATCCCGTGTGTCACACACGGCCTAGACACACGCCCTTGTGTCTACCCATGTGGACCTTCTTAGGTTATTTTCCAAGCCTTAAGCCACCCTCTACTAGCCAATTTCACTTATAGATTACTATAGTGCATATTTGGGCCAAATTGACCATTTGTAAATATGAAACTTTCATTAACCTCATTACATGTGAACCTCATGTCATTGGTTTCATACATGCTAAGTTAATTCTTATCTTGCATTTAATGATTTATATGTCTACTTGACATATTAAGATTGGCTCGTTATTATAACTCATTGCCAAATATAACTAAGCCATCGCATATGAATATAAACATGCATAGATTCGTAGGGCATAACCTACTTCAAAATGAGCCAATTCCCATGGCCATATACAAAAAGATAAACATAATTTTACATGCCTTCACTAGGCAAATCAAATGACATATATAACAAAATACTCAAAAATCCTATACATGTCATTGGACAAAATAGAAATGTCTTTATACCAAAGCTTGTCTAGTTGATAGTGTGTTGACTCTCCAATTATCTTCCAATCCTTATGAGTCCTTGAGCTCTAAAAAAGCAGGGAAAAAAGAGGGGTAAGCATTTACATGCTTAGTAAGCCCGAATAACTGGAAAATAAACTTATCGATTGTTTAGCGTACATCCCTAATAGATAATGAAACCAATGGACATGAAAATGGTTTCCCTATCACATGCACTCAATCAATGAGTTAGTCACACAATAAATACCATGAACATTTTTATCATAGATGAGCTCATCATTTTACACGTCATTTGTACATATACCTTGTGATAGTCCCGTTGAGTTTCTAGGAAATCTCGATGGATTACCCAGTCACCGTCAATTCATACGAATGATCATTTTGAGTATGCACTCCCGAGAACCTCACATCTTACGGCGGGATTAATAGTCCAGGCTAAATCCCCTACAATATAAACTCATAAAGTGATGTCGGGATTACCAGTCCAGGCTAAATCCCTTACGCGACAAACACCCTTAATGAGCTCGGATCTAAATTACCAGTCCAGGCTAAATTCAGACCCTAATCGAATTACCCGTCCGGGTTAAATCCACAATGCACACAAATTCTTCGGGAGGCTCGATCACTCAAGGAACACCAATCCAGGCTAGATCCTTTTTATACTTGAGATCTTCGGATTATCAGTCCAGGCTAAATCCTTTTCTGCAACACATGCAGGATCTCAAGTCTCATGTAAATCATGGTTTATCCATCGAATTCCCTTTTCAACCTCAACCGAGACATTATCTAATAATTTATTATTAAAGATGCAATTCATGCATTTTCATGCCATCAACAATGCAATTATCATGCATTCACAAAACATACAATTACGCATGTTATAGGTTTACTTCGAGTTATCCGAACTTACCTGGTATTCATTTTGGAGCTGTGTTTCGGTTATTCTGAAACCTTGCGTTTACCTCGATTGACCTCCGAAATTTGTTACTCGGGGTCTATAACAATAAAATTATATCATTAACTCCCTACATTACGCTTTTCAAGTTTAATTTCTACCCCCGATCCAAATGATTGTTTTGGCCCTAATCTTTGACATTTTTATGATTTAATCCCTAGGCTCGTATAATGAAACACATGCAATTTCTACCTTACCCAAGCCTATCCGAACACTTTTCTCTCTTATGGCAGCCCAAATTTTCCATTATTTTCACATTTCTACCACACATTTAACAATTTTTGCAAAAAGGTTCCTTTAGGGGTTTTTCATGAAAATCACCTAAGAAAAGATGTTTAACACACCTTCAACTTTCATACCCCTCCATAATCCACCAAAATATAAGCAACTCATGCATGGGTAAATTGTTAAACATGAACCCTAGAAATGGAAAGATCAAGCTACCGGGATTTCAAAAATACAAAGAACATTAAAAACGGGGCTTGGGAGCACTTACTATTGAGCTTGGAAAGCTTCAAAACCCTAGCTATTGTGGCTTGAGAATTTCGGCTGGACTAGGAAGAAGAATGGCTGGTTTTTTCCTTCTTTTTCCCATTTTATTTCATTAAAATGCCCAATGACCAAAATGCCCTTAAGTCCTTTATTTAAAATTTCATCCATG
Organism: Gossypium longicalyx; assembly: GCA_025698465.1. Classification (NCBI taxonomy): domain Eukaryota; kingdom Viridiplantae; phylum Streptophyta; class Magnoliopsida; order Malvales; family Malvaceae; genus Gossypium; species Gossypium longicalyx. The sequence continues at coordinate 18,057,720 of CM047004.1, read as the reverse complement.
CAAGCCCATTTTTGTCCAAAAACTTAGAAATTGGGCAAATTTCTCTTTAATACCTTCTAATTTATAATCTAAAGTAATTTCATACAAATTGCTTCTAGAATCTAAGTTTTGCAATTTATTCAGTTTAGTCCCTAATTTCCAATTGGACACCTTACTCAAGGAATTTCTTCATGAAACTTTAACACATGCATAATCTCATATTCTAGGTCTTATAATAATCATAAAATAAATATTTTAATGTCAGATTTGTGGTCTCGAAACCACTGTTCCGACTAGGCCATATTTCGGGATGTTACAATCCTAATTATTTAAAAAAAAACCAATTCTTTTTTAAACACAATTTTGGAACCCAAAATTTCACAGCCCGAGTTTTGCAACCTCACTCTAATACCACTAAATGTAACATCTCAAACTCGGCCTAGACGTTATGGCCGAATCCGGAGATGTCACAAAGAAGGATTTTGAAAATTGAGTCGTTTCGTTAAATCATTCAAGTTTTATAACTCATATTCGTTTATAACAATTACCAAAAGCGTTATTTCATTAATTTATTTACCAGAACATAATTTATAGCAGAAGTCATAGAAAATGTTATATTTGAAAATCCCGTTCGTATTTTTGAAAAACCTTTGTTTTAGTAAAAACCATGTTTTTTTTAACTAACCATCACAAATAATGTGTTAAAACGAAAATCCAAATCCCAAAATTTAAACCAAACAGTTCGGAGAGTCCAATTATTACAAAACTCCTAGTAATAATCCTTAATTTGAAATAAAAACCATAATCTTAATCAGTTTATGAACTCGTGGTCACCGTGAGGCTCCATCACACCGATCCGCCTAAGTTCGTGGATTACCTAAACAGAATAGACAAACATATGTAAGTTTTCTTAAACTTAGTGTGTAACCCAAAAGAAATAGACATACTATTCATACAGAAATCATATATTCAGTCAGATTCATATTCAGATCTAAGTCTTTTACAGATACAGATAACAGAATCAGATATGCAGAACAGATATACAGAATCCTACACCCATCCTCTACACACACCAACTTTGACCATCCCATTACACCATGTGAGGTTAAAAACACCCACCAATCGCTACACACCATGTAGTGTTGATACGACACATAATAGATAATATGTAGTCAAGCTGTCAGAATATAGGCAAAAGGTCGCCGTACAGATCACTTCCTCCACATATACGATTCTCACCCCAATCATAAATACAGAATACAGATACAGAAATATCATGCTTAATATGCTCACATACAGATATTATATATATAACAGAATAATCAAACATGTATAACGGTGTCCTACTCAGCGCAAACTATCAGAATATCAGATCACATAATCTAGGGTTTGGTTAGCCCTTACTGACCCTACGGTAGGCCTACAGTCGTTCGAAACGACCCGTGTAACCTAAGGGACAATTTTAGGCCCAGGTTGGCCATACCCAGACGGCCTGGCCTAAAACCCACACACCCATGTGGCATGCCCGTGTATCCCACACGCCCAATAGGGCCTAGCCTGTGTGGCCCACACGGCTACACTCACACCATCACATGGTCGTATCTTACGCAAGACCGCACTTTTATTAGACACACGGCCATGTCTCGTATACGGCCAACCCCACGGCCGATCACACGCTCGTGTGACGTCAACAGATTGTTTTTTCAGCTTTCGCCAAAACTCGATTTTCTGTGTTTTGGAAACACAACTGATACGGTTTCGATGCAAAAACACTCCTGAGCCACATAGCACCTAAAATTGACCAATAAATCACCGAATTAGTCACTTAAATCGATATTAAACTGAACTACATCGAAATAGAAAATCCTTTAATCCACCAAAACCCTTACCTTGGAATGAGCAACGGTGATTTTGCACAACTAAAGTACTGATTGGAAGCCCCCAGCCCCTTGATCTTCTCCTAAGCACAAAATGAACCCCATTAACCAACGATTTACTAACCAAACCAATAACCACACTTACTAGAAACATACAAAGAACATCGAAATATTGAAACATGATGAATTGAGCAAAAGAGAATGTGACAGAACTGGAAAAGAAGAGAACAAAGAAAAATTGGCAGAGAACCCAAAAGGAGAGAAAAAGAAATATCATAATTTTAAAAAACTTTTAAAAAATAAACAATAAAATAAAATAAAATATATTAGATAGATCCCAACTCCCCACTAACAACTCAATCTCAACTACCTCAAAATTTTAACGCCACTGAAACTCTATCATGCAACCGAGCAAAAATAACATCTACGCTCACGCTAAGATTCGAACACAGGACCTTTAACACACTAACTCCCTTACCACTCAAACCAACAAGCTTATTCTGATATGGATTAACAGACAATTTATTATAAGCCCAATCAATAAGGGTAATGCTTGGATATAAAATAACAAAATTTGGCAAAAGGGAGACTTGAACCCAAGATCTCATACACACACCCAGAACATTTAACCACTGAAGCAAATACACACTTGTGTCAGAATTTACATAAATAGAAATAAATTAAGCAGGGGGTTACAGAAAACATACAGAATATCACCTTCAAAGGATAAACACAATTTGAGTAGCAACTTAAAATTTCGGTATTTCAAATTAACTCATTATCATAATATGGTATTCACAGCAATGAAAATGCTTATAAAAGCAATGTCATTTCAATTTATCAGAAAATGTTCCTACCCCACCGCTACACACCACAGTAGAAGCTCCCCAAAACCTCTCTACCTTTACACCAAGTTGTGGATAAAACCACTCATTGTTGTGGATGAACCACTTATTGTGGATAAATTACTAGTAATAAAAAGGGTGGATGAACCATTAAGTTTTTTTTTATTTTTTTATATAAAGTTTTTGCAGACAAGTTGCCAGAAAGCTGTAGATGCACAACATGTTTGCATATTGAAGCTGTTAATACGGTATAGTTAAACCACTCAAACGGTACAGATAAAAGCTGATCAAACGATATGGATAAACCACTTAACGATGTAGATACTGCTCAACTTCCTCTGTTCACATTGTCCCACCCCATGCAATACAATATGGCAAGCTTAAACAGATTAATATGATAGCATTTAATTATGCTTTTAACAGAACAATACGGTAGCAATCAATATGCTTATAATAGTTCAATTCAGTAGAAAATAATATGCTTATAACATATCAACTTAGAAGCCAAAAGTCATGCTTATTAAGTGTTCGGTTTATCGGTAACATAAGGCATATTGTACGCATAATCACAAACACAGATATAATAGACATGTGTATTTCATGCAAATATTCACATAACAATAGTTCAGTCAATTAGATCATAGATTATAATATTATTCATATTATCAGGGATTTAATTGAATAAAATAAAACACTAAAAATAGTTTGGAAACCATTCAGGGACTAAACTAAACAAATCATAAAATTTTGGGTAAAATTGTAAAATATAAAAAATATGGGTAAAACTATAAAATCTAAAAAATAAGGGAAAATTGTAAATTTTGAAAAATAGGGGGACAATTGTAAAATATAAAAAATAGGGGTCACATGCTCATGTGGCCATAATCTTAAGCACGATTTGCCCCGATTCACTTGTAAAAGAAAACACACTTTTTTCTAGGATATCGAGAAACGCCCCTCTTATTCAAATCTGGTTCGGGATACCTAAATCGGGTCCTTCAAATGATATTTATACAAGAATTAATAATGGATTCCAAGATTTAAACAAAATTATCAAGAATTTCGTCAAAATTCTAAATGGATCATAATCGAATTGAAAGATTAGCGAGATCCAATGCTTTTCAGAATTTACGAGTTCTTACAAATCGAAACGAGAGAACTTATCTAACTTTTGATGAAAACACGATATGCGATTGTCAGAAATTTCGAAACCGGTGAAGAAAACGAGTTAACAATAATTGATTTTGAATTGGGATAGAAAAATAATTCTAAGCAAAAAGATGTAAAATTTGATAAAAGAAAAGGGAAAATAAGATAAAAAGAAGAATATAAAGAGAAGAGAGGAAAAATCCTATTTAAGGTTGGAAAAAAATTTAAAATCCATGTCTAATTAGGAAAGATTGAAGTAAATACTTAAAGTTTGGAAATACTAGGGGGTTGAATGGTAATTTTCCTTTTTCAGCCAAAATTAAAAATTAATGAGGGATGGTAGCATGGCTTGAACTTGGGGTTCAAGGGAGAAAGAAATGATACTTAACCATTGGGTTGCTACCCACACAATTATTTTCTACTCCATTTAATGTATATTTAAGTATAGTTTTGATCCTTGGTTGTTGAAAATATTATGAAAAGAAATGTGAGAAGAGTGGATAAAACCTAGAATCTCTAAAGAGTACACTAACTACATAACCATCATGACTAAGTTAATTAGTTGATTTTTTTTTACAATTAACCCCATATATTTTGAGTTGTTACATTTTTGGTATCCTCCATATCTATTTTACAATCCATGTTCAGAATTTAAGGCTACCCTTCTCTACAATATCGTCTTCAAAGCTCGAACATGCATTTCTCCTTGCGGGTGTATTATATCTTACCTTTATACCTAATACTTAATAATTAATAATAGACTTACCATAAATGAAAATATGCAAACTTTTCATCGAAAATTTAATTTATCTTTATATTTCATCGAATAATAATATTCTTTTAATTATTACATAATTTATAGTATTTGAAATATAAATTATAATATTTGAAATTTTGAGTTTTATATTATGAAAACATAAGATTAATAAAAGTAATATATTATTTTTAAATATTAAAAGCTCAATCCCTCATATTCCTAGTATTATATAAAATCAGTTCATCTATATCAATCTATGTATTACTTAAAATTAGGGATAAAAAGTATGTTCATCTATTTCAATCTATGTATATATTCTCACTCCACTTTAGTTATTTAAAATGAACAGGGTGATGCTTGTCAAAACTATATTTTGAAAAAGGGTCGACTTTTTATTTGAAAACAAAAATGGGAGTCGCCACCAATCTATTTTATGAGGTATGATCGGATCACTTTGTGACTGGTCGTTTTAATAAAACGTTTGAGTTACTAAAACAACAATTTTGGTCTACGAAATTCGAGAAAATGGGTTCGGGAGTCGGTTACACACGAGGAACGATTAGCACCCTCGTAACACCCAAAATTGGTACCTAATTGCTTAACTAATGTCTTAACGTCAAAAGTTGAAAACTCAAAAAGAATTTAAAATACGATCCATTTTTTATTAATGTTGACAAAAAATGCTCGAATAAATTGAAATGAGCGTTAAAGGCCTTCTTGTCTCGAGATATCAAAATATGACATCCCGTAAGTTAGGACATTACATTTGAACCTTCGAAAATAAGCTTACCTTTTAATTATTTATTTTAAAACTCGTACTTTAATTTTTAAAAGGATATACGGTTGTTTAAATCCAATGAGAAAAATCGAAACTCCATGAGTTACGGTCCGATCTTCTCGAGTTTCTAAACGAGAAATATTGCCTTTATTTTTATTTAAAAATCATATATTTTAAAAATTAAAAGGATATTTGCTTATGTAGGTTCAACGAGAAAATCGAAACCCCGTAAGTTGGAGCACGACTTCTCGAATCTCAAAAATGCGAAACATTGCCTATTTCAAAATTTTCTTTTTTTACGAATTTGGGTAAAAATTAAAGTAACTTTTGAAACGATATGTTTAGTTCAATCAGATGTTGTACGAACAGCGGTTAAAACATAAGAAAAACGTTGGGTTCAATGAATAATGATAATGCAACATAATTTGGAAATAAAATACAATAAAACATACAAATATAATGGCAATAATAGGTCATGATTCCAACATGTATAATAGGATGATAATAACAACAATGAAAATGATAATAATAACAATAACAATAATACTAATAACAATAATCATGCAAGTAACAACAAAAACAATAAGAACAAACTAAAAATAAAATGGAATAAAAATAAAGTAATAAAAGACAATAATAAGTAAAATATATATATGGATAGTAAAAAAAACACAAAAAGAAAAAGAAAATAAAAATAAACAAAAAATGCACAAAAAAAGAAGAAAATAAAAATAAAGAGGAACAATTTTAAATATAAAAAAGGGTAAAGGACTGGTAGATAAGTAAATAAGTAAATAAATAAAGGACTAAATTTAAGGAAGAATAAAATTGAATGGTCAAATTTGGAAGAAAAAGAAAAGAAAGAGGCTCTAAATGAAACGCACACAAAGGTACAGGGATTAAACGGGAAATTACTCTCTATCTTCAAAAAGCACCGTTTCATAAAGGACCCAAATGAAACAAAAAAAAGAATTGTGGGGCAAATTAAAAAAAATAAAAGAACCGAATTGAAACCAGGTGCAGAAGTAGAGGGACCCGAGGAATAAATATCCCATTCTAGTGAAAACACGCGGATCTTGGAGGGTTCCTAGGTCGGATATCGGGTCATCGAAAACGGAGTCGTTTTAGGCGTCCATCTTCTCAAATAGTATGAGGACCAAATTACAAATAAAGTAAAATCAAGTGACAAAATTAAAAATAGAAAAGGATTAAATTGAAACAGGCTGAAAAAGCGGAAGGGTTAACTACGTAAATAACCCAATTTACAAAAGCATGCGGATCCTTTAACTGGGTCGGGTCAAGGCGCGGGTTGAGCTTCAAAATGACGTCGTTTTGGGGCTATTGAAGTTAGCGCTAAACGACGTCATTTACAAGGCCTATAAAACCAAATTTTTTATTAAAAATTTTCATTATGTTCATTGTTTTTAAAAAAAGATGGGGGGAGAGGGCCGATTTCTCTCTGACTCATGTGATCTCCGGCCATTTGGGCCACCGTGGCAGTCGTCGGTCACCAACAACGGAGCCGCCGTCCACGGTGGTCAAAGAATACCGAAAAGGGGCCATTTCAATTGCCTCGCTACCCCGTCCCAAATCCGAGACCAAAACAGTCCAGAGCCTCACAAAAATCGAAAAGAATCTAAAAAACTTTCTGGTTTTGGTCGTCCTAGATCATCGAAAAAGGTAAAGAAGGAGTTTGTATTATATATATATACAATACTCAAAGTAAGTAGGCTAAAAAAACTGAAAATATACCTTCGGATCAAACTATAGTCTAAGTTTTTTTTGATTGCTTTCTTTTTCTTTTGCGTATATGTATCTGTCTCCGTAAAAAATTACATGCGTGTTCGTAGTGGCTTTTTATAGCCAAGAAAGAAAAAAAATACAAAGTTTTTTGTTTTCCTCGTTTGCTGCTGTGTTCTTTTATCTTTGGTTTGCAGGTATGGAAGTACGGAGGCGATGTGACGAGGGCAGCTAGAGGCCGTAAATGGGGGCAGCGGCGCTGGAGAACCCTAGGGTTTCTGAGAACTTTAAAATTTTAGGCCTATCGGGCTTTGTATTTTTTGGTCTAGGGTTTTTATTAATTTGGGCCTGTTATAAGTTTGGGTCATGTAATTTGGACTATAAAAACTGAACTGTTTATTTGGGTTTGATTTTTGTATCTATATGGGCCCGGACAAATTGGGCCTGTTACAGCTGCTCCTCTTTGCTCATTGTCGTGTAACGAGAATGAAGCAAAGACCTTTAAGAAGGACTAATCTTGCCCGGTCTCTGAATTTCGACTTCTTTGGGTGCTCCTCTTCTTCCAGGTAGCCTCGTTTCGACCCACTGCATCTTCAGGGGTATAGGAATTGGTGTTTCAATCTACTGCGCTGTAACTTCAGAGAGGCTAGATTTGTAGCTTTAATCTGTTCCACTACAACTTCAGGGAAATAAGATTCGCTTTCTTCAGTCTACTCTGCTACAACTTCAGGGAGATAAGGTTGGTGGCTCCAATCTGCTCCACTGCAACTTCAGGAAGATAAGATCGGCCATAATTTGTAGCTTCAATCTGTTCCACTACAACTTTAAGGAAATAAGATTCGCTGTCTTCAGTCTGTTCCGCTGCAACTTCAGAGAGATAACGCTGGTGGCTTCAATCTGCTCTACTGAAACTTCAGGAAGATAAGATAGGCCATAATTTGTAGCTTCAATCTGTTCCTTTGTAGCTTCAGGGAAATAAGATTCGTTGTCTTCAGTCTTCTCCGCTGAAACTTTAGGGAGATAAGGCTGGTAGCTTCAATCTGCTCCACTGCAACTTTAGGAAGATAAGATCCACCATAATTTGTAGCTTCAATCTGTTCCACTGTAACTTTAGGGAAATAAGATTCGTTGTCTTTAGTCTACTCCGCTGCAACTTCAGGGAGATAAGGCTGGTGGCTTTAATCTATTCCACTGTAACTTCAGGAAGATAAGATCTGCCATCTTTGATCCAATCCACTGCAACTTCAAGGAGATAAGATCTACAACTTTAATTTACTCCACTGCTACTTTAGGGAGATGAGATTTATGGATTCACCGATCTTGCTGCACTGCCTATGCTTATGCCAAATGATTAGGATGTCATGACCAAATGCTCCTAACTAGATGTGTATGAATGATATTTGCATGAATGCAAAATGTCATTTTTTGAGAATGATCCCTCTTTTAATGCTCAAGTTTTCATTGCTCGTCATTCATCAAGGTTCTATCACTGATATGCTACTGTGCCTTCTTATTTAGTCGGTAGCTTTGACAGAAGATCTGAAGAAATTGTCATAATTTGGACTATTCTTTCTCAGATGTTTCCAACACTTGAATTTGGTTAGTTCTAACTAATGGTCCTGTTTCAAGTCCATGTACTATTTCGAAACTTTTTAGAGTAATATGCAGAATCTCTTTTATGTGATATTATAAGTCCAATAATCATTGTTTCAATGAAAAATGCTTGAAAAAGATTATCACCATGGACAAACTGGAATTTTATTAAGAGCAAAGCTCGAAGTGGATAAATAAACTAAGATAGCAAATTTTGCTAAGGTTCAAAATGAATAAGATTAAAAATAGGTGCCCCAGATATCGCAGCGTGAGCTTCTTTATTCAAACTTCTCAAAGACCGTTCCGAGCTAGATATGTGTTTAAGAGATCTAAGGTATTTTGTTGATGCCCCGAGATGTAACACTCCTCCTTCTTGTTAATTCTGAGAGGACAAGATTATCACATGCCCCTCTTTGATCAAAATTTGAGCCACCCTTTTTCAGGCTTTCAACTCAAAACCCCATTGGTCTCAATGCACCCTTTGCGGGTTTTTGCATTGGCCTCTCCTTTTTCTTTCTTTTTTTTTAGAAGGTCTCAAAGCGCCCTTTTGCGGGTTTTCGCATTGGCCTCTCCCCATTTTAGGTGAAGTACTTCTTGGCTAAATCCAAATTTACAGAATGAGAGAAGTTTTTCCCATCCATCTCGGTCAAAATTCATGCTCCTTCGGAAAAGGCTTTTTTCACCATATAAGGTCCTTCCCAATTTGGCATCCATTTTCCTCTGAAATCTTTTTGTATGAGAAGGATCTTTTTTAACACCAGGTCTCCCTTGTGGAATTCTTTTGGGCGAACCTTTTCGTCATAAACTCGCATCATTCGTTTTTGGTACATCTAACCATGACGGATAGCCCTTAGCCTATTTTCTTCAATCAAATTCAACTGATCGTATCGAGATTAGATCCATTCTGCTTCATCTAATTTTACCTCTGACAAAAATCAGAGAGAAGGAATTTCAACTTCGATAGGCAGAACTGTCTCCATTCCGTAGACCAAAGAGAAAGGTGTTACCCCAGTGGAGGTCCTGACAGACGTTCGATAAGCATAGAGGGAAAATGATAGCTTCTCATGCCAATCTTTATAAGTCTTAGTCATTTTCTTCACAATCCTCTTAACATTTTTATTGGCTGCTTCCACCGCGCTGTTCATTTTTGGGTGATATGGTGACGAGTTGTGGTGTCTGATCTTAAATTGACTGCAGACCTCCGCTATCATGCTATTGTTTAAATTCAATGTATTGTCCGATATGATCCTTCCTGGCATTCCATATCGACATATGATCTCTTTCTTCAAAAACTTGCTGACTGCCGACTTCGTGACATTGGCGTATGAAGTGGCTTCTACCCATTTGGTGAACTAATCGATGACTACGAAGATGAATTGATGCCCGTTGGAAGCCTTTGGCGATATTGGCCCAATCACATCCATGCCCCACATAGAGAAAGGCCATGGAGAAGTTATAACATGAAGAGGTGAATGAGGCACATGAATTTTGTCTCTATAAATTTGGCACTTATGACATCTCTTGGCGTAATTAATACAATCCCCTTCCATGGTGGACCAGTAATAACCGAATCTCATAATTTGTCTGGCCATTGTAAAGCCATTAGCATGTGTCCTACAGACGCCTTTATGGACTTCTTCCAAGATTTTTTTAGCCTCGACAGCGTCCATACATCTTAATAGCACTTGATCCTTTCTTCTTTTGTATAGGATCTCCCCATCCAAGACATAGTCAATGGTCAGTCTTCTCAACGTCCTTTTATTATTTGACTGTATTTGAGAATTCCATGGCATTCGAAAGCCTTTTGGCATTCCTCATCCCATACACCTGGATTGTGTTTCTTAAGGAGACGGAATATGGGGTCACATTTCTCGGTTAGTTGTGAAATGAACCTAGTGATGTAATTTAGTCTTCCTATGAAACCTCGAACTTCTTTTTGAGTACGTGGCGGAGACAGCTCTTGTATGGCCTTGACTTTGTCTGGTCGATCTCAATCCCTTTTTTACTAACTACAAATCCTAGCAGCTTTCTGGACTTGGCTCCGAAAATACATTTTGCTGGATTGAGTTTTAGCTGGAACTTTTTCAATTTTAAGAACAATTTCCTCAGGACTCGTACATATTCCTCCTCTGTTCGGGACTTTGCAATCATATCATCGACATAAACTTTGATTTCTTTGTGCATCATGTCATGGAACAGGGTTACCATGGCCCTTTAGTACGTTGCTCCCACATTTTTCAGTCCAAATGGCATCACATTGTAGTAAAATGTTCCTCACATGGTTGCAAATGTGGTTTTCTCCATGTCTTCAGGATACATCTTTATTTAGTTGTATCTCGAGAAACTGTCCATGAAGGAGAACAATGAGTAACCTATCGTGTTGTCCACTAAGGTGTCAATATGAGGCAGTGGAAAATTATCTTTCGGGCTGGCTTTATTCAAATCCCTGTAGTCTACACACATTCATACTTTTCAGTCTTTTTTAGGGATGGGGACGATGTTGGCCACTCATTCTGAGTATTTAACCACTTTTAGAAATCCTGTATCGAATTACTTTTTGACTTCCTCTTTTATTTTCAACAAAATGTCGGGCCTCATCCTCAGGAGCTTTTATTGAACTGACTTACACTCTTCTTTTATGGGGAGTTGATGTACCACTATGTCAGCATTTAACCCGGGCATGTATTGATATGACCATGCGAAGACATCCTTGAATTCTTGAAGTAACTCAATAAGGTCTCGCTTTGTCTCTGCGGTTATACAAGCTCCAATCTTCACCACTTTCTCTTCTCCTAAACTCATAATTTTTACTGACTTTTTGTATGTTAAGATTTTTTTCTCATATTGTTCTACCATCCTCAACAAATCAGGAGATAGGTCACAATCTTGATCATCTTCAAAACCCTGAGAATCCTCCATACACATATCTTGCTTGAAAGGAGACTCTGAGTCATTAGCATCGTAGCTCATATCATTGATATCTAGATACTTGTTATAGGGGTGAAGGATAATCCAAAGAACGATAGAATCTAAGAATAATTGTTTGTATGATAAATGAAGAATGAAAGAATATTCGAAAGAAAGTCCAAAGGAAAACAGAATCTAAGAATAATTATTTGTATAGTGTGATTATGAATGGAAAGAATGAAAGGATATTTGCTCTAAAATGATAGCAAAGATGCATTTTATTAAAATAACGATTTTGAATATAAGCCTATTTCACATAAGGATTCTTATTACTCCTAGGCTTACAGCACTAAGTGTGTTTTAAACATTACTCTGAGTTAGCTCTAAAAACAACAGAAATCTCTTCCGTAGTCCAGTTGTTCAGAACACTTCCCGGCTCATAAGGGTAAATGCCCGACAAATTTTCTTCTCATGTTCCCTCTTCAGATATTGCGTTGATGTTTAACTTTCTTAATGTTTCTTCCATGGTTTCTTTTCTTGGGGCCCCTCGCTCAGGGTGAATAATTCCTTCTGATATAAAAGTTCTGGATATGTGGGGGAAGATCATCGGTTCCCATTTGATCTCCACCTTGCTCAACCGTGCTCTCCTCCTCTCTTGCTTTTTTTTCAGTTCTTTCTTTCTTTGTCTCGCGTTCAGCTTAAATCCTAAGCCGAAACGGTCTCGTTTGTCCTTCATTATTGGTTCCTCAATCCTTCTTTGGAGGTATCTTCTGAGTCCTCTCCCAAGTAAGGCTCCTTTCCCGACAATTAGTTGTAGGTCTATTCTCGTTGTCTTGGATATCTTAGGCATCGGGATCCTGCTCCCCTCGGTGATGAATGTTGCATTCACAAATTCCAAAGATTGAAAGGAACATTCGATCGCTTCATCGTTTGCCTCTAAATATGGCACGTCATTAGTCACAACTGCAATGATGTCTTCTTCTGTATTTATCGTCACCAGCTGACCTTCTTTACTAACTTCAATTTTTGGTGCAGCGACGAAGGCACTGCCCCTGCTGAATGTATCCATGGCCTCCCCAATAGGCAGTTATAAGAAGGCTTGATGTTCATCACCAAGAAATCTACTTCATATGTATTTGGGCCAATCAAAAGGGGTATCTCGATCTTTCCCATCACTCTCTTTCCGGTTCCATCGAACGCCCTCACTATGTTTTGACACATCTTCATATGAGAGCTATCCACCGGTAACCTATTCAGCGTGGATAGGGACAAGACATTTAGTGTAGATCCATTATCAATCAACACCCCTGGTAGCGTATACCCCTTGCAGCGGGTGGTGATGTGCAGAGCCTTAGTCGATCCCATTCCTCCGGGTGGTATTTCATCATTATTAAAGAAGATGATGTTATCAACGCTTATGTTGTTAACCAGGCAATCGAGTTTGTTGATGGAAATATCGTTAGCGACATAAGTTTTATTTAATATTTTCATCAGTGTGCTACGATAGACCTCCGAGCTTAGGAGTAAGGCTAGCACCGAGATGTGAGTTGGTTGTTTATGCAGCTACTCTACAACACTGTACTCACTGTACTCAAAAAATTTTAACAAAATCCTTAGCCTCCTCTTCATTGATTGGCCTGCTGATAGGAGATTCAGGTTTGGCCGTTTTTTCTTTCTTCTGTTCGACCGCCAAGGCTTTTCCTTTTATGGGTTCCACTCTTGCATTTGCTGAATTGTAGCGCCTCCTGCTACGCAAATAGAAACCTACGTCTAGGTCCTCTCTTAAAATGTCAGCCTGGTTCTCTTTTCCCGGGATCGTCACATTACAGTCGTAATTCCAAGGATCTGGATTATGACCTTTGGTGCCATTTGTATTCCTGCTTCATTGTGTTTGGGTCATGAAATGATGACCACTGGGTAGTTGACTTTTTGGATTTTTTCCATCGATTCTCCTTCTAACACGCATATATTTCCCTCTTTAAAATTCCATTTCCTTATTGTCCATCATGTCTTGTACTAAGGCCCTGAACTCGGTACATTCTTGAATCTCGTGCCCCTCTCCATTATGGAACTCACAATAGTTCATCTTCTCTTCAAATCTGTCCTCTGGATCCAATACGATTAATCATCTTTTTACCATCTCTTTCCAAACCTGTCTTAATGGGGTTTTGACGTCTGCAACCTCACATTTGACTTTTATGCTCTCACCTTCGTTTATCCCGTTTATCCCTTGGTCAGCATGATTGGGTAACGGGTTTCCTACTACATCCGGTCTTGATGGGTCGTCAAACTTTACAATTCCCATTTTTATAAACCTTTCGATCAGTTTTTTAAACACAGTGAAATTTTTGATTGAATACCCAGTGATTCCAATATGGTATTCGCACTGAGTGTTTGCGTCATGCCATTTAGGAAATGGGGGTTGCATCGGCTTTAGGTAGAAAAGGGACACCACATGTGCATCAAATAAGTTCTGATACAGCTCCCCATACATCATGGGTATAGATGTGAACTGTAGCCTTTCTGTATTCGTCCTCGTATTGGATTCTTGTCTCTGAGGGCCTTGATAATTGGTGGTTACTGTCTTCGGCTAACTCATAGAAATTGACTTAGAATGACCCTTGTTATATGTGCTCATGTTATTCACCTCATTTTTCTTTTTCCTTAGGGTTGATCTTTTGGTACTTTCCCATGTATCTATCTTATCGCTCCTCACTGCGTTTTCAATCATTTTGCCAGTAATCACTATATCTGAGAAGCTTTTAGTGGCACTTCCCAACATATGATTGATGAATAGAGTTTTTAAAGTATTGATGAAAAGCATTGTGGTTTCTTTTTCTAGGAGAGTTGGCTGGACTTGTATGGCGACTTCCCTCCACCTTTGGGCATATTACCTGAAACTCTCATTTTGTTTCTTCTCCATGTTCTGCAAAGTGATTCTGTCAGGGGTCATATCCATTACATAACTATACTGCTTCATAAAAGCTTATGCTAGGTCCTTCCATGAATTGATGTTGGTACGACTCAATTGGTTGTACCATTTGGATGTTGTCCCAACCAGACTGTCTTGGAAGCAGTGAATTAATAGTTGATCATTATTAACATACCCTGTCATTCGTCTGCAAAACATGCTGATGTAAGCTTCGAGACAGCTGGTCCCATTATATTTCTTGAACTTTAGAGTCTTAAACTCGGGGGGAAGCACTAAGTCCGGAACCAAGCTCAAATCCTTAGCATCGATTCCACAATGATAATCAGCACTTTCCATTGCTTTGAATTTTTCTTCTAACAATCTGCATCGGTCTTCAAGTTGTTTTGGGAGCTCCATCCTCACCCTTTCTATTTCTGTTGTGTTATCGAGATCAAGGACAACAGGATTAGTTGGGTTATCCCCCGGATTAAAGCTTGAGCCTGTTTGGTAGTTCATCAACACCAAAACACCGACCTAAAATTGTTGTGGCCTAATTGTAACAGACGGCCTTTGAGAGTACACCTCAGGTTGTGTTTGGACATTTGTCGGGCTAAAACCTGGAGGATAGGTAGGGTCCTCGTTGTCGTTCCTGGAATTGACTATAGGGTTCTTTCCTTTTTCTAGCCCTCCAGTCAGCAACTGGGTTAACTGGTCCATCATGTTCTTTTGGGATTCTAGCATCTGATCTCTTATATCTCACTGAATCTTGGCCAGTTGTTCTTACATCTGTGTTTGCATCTAATCTTGCATTTCCTTTTGCATTTTCTCTAATATTTCCAGTCTTTTGTCCATTACTTTAATTTTCTTTCGTGTATCGTAACAATGCTCAATTGGTAGACTTTTGTCAGTTTTTAGATTAAATGGAATAATTTCTAATTAATTAGGGTCTTTTTGCGATATTTAATGCATATGATGCGATGTAATACAAATGCATGAGATGAATGCAAAAAGGCATTGACTCTGATTCAATTCCATTTAGAATAACTTTACTAGAAAACAAAATTCTTTACATAGAACGGATTACATATATGGCTTAGCCTTGATGCTCAAAGTTTTAACTTTCCTAAGCAACCAAGCTAGTTCTTGGCTCCGATCTGATTCTAATTCATACTTCACACTTAGCACATTGGCCTGAACTACTAAAATCTGTAAATGATCAGCCACCTCTCATATCTGAGCCACAGCTTCACCCATAATATAATCTCTGTTCCTAACTTGATCCTGAAAACGGTGGATTTGCTCTTTCCAACGCTCATCATTTGCTTCAAGGAGCTCAACTCGGAGCTCACAGTTTTGTAACGCAGTCTCAAGCTCTTCTACCTTCCTTTTCAGCTCTTCAATCTTGTTTAAGCTCACATTCAGCTCAATTGCAGAGTTTCGACTACGATGCTGATGGAACGACTTTTCCAATTCTTCCACTCAAGCTTTTAACTCGACTTTCTCATTTCTGGTTTCTGATAAACTCTTTTCTAAGGCATCTTTTCGAACCTGAGTCTCTTGGAATTTTCTCTCCCACCGATCAACTTTGGTCTTTTTTTCTTGAATCTCGTGTCGCCATTGCTCTGATATTTTTCGCAATCCGGTTGTTCTTATTGATAAATGCATCTTCTTGTAATCCATTTTTAGACTATCCAAATCCTCTTCAGCCTTATTCTTTCTTTTTCTTAATTTCTCGGTTTTTAATTTTTGAACATCAACATCCAATCTTAAATACATTTTTTCTTCCTCCAATTGCTCGACTTTCTTTCCTAGATCCGAGTTCTTTTTCTCGAAATCCTACTTTATGATCTCTAGCTTGGATGGGACCACTTGCAGGTATTCTTCCATCGATCGTGCGCCTTCTTGACTTGTCCCAGGGATGTTGTCGTTGATTCTTTTACTCCACCACCCATTATACTCAGGGGCTGTCATCAGACCTATAGCCAATCTTTTCATCTGGTAAGTCTGGTTCCAAGCGTTAGACATTTTCCGTACCTTTTTCTTATAGTTATCCCCTATACGAAAACTCACACTGAGCTAGCCCTTGGGTTGCTGGTATAAACTATCTCGATCTGTACTACTTCAAAACGAGAAAATGAGCATATCCGCGGCTCCCCAAATTCCAAGTAGGAGGACCCAGTCAAAATCCTCACACCGGTATAGAATCTCATCGAGGACCATTCAAGGGGCTTTCCACTCGATATCTTCTTCTTGGAAATTTTTGAGAATCGCTATCCATTTTTCCTCCGATATATCATCCTGCCTCGGTGTAGCCACTATTTCTTTCAAAGGAGAATAATTCTCAGAGAATACCCGATACGAAACTTTTCCACTTTCCAGAAATGGCTGTGGAACCAAGCTAGCAATAGTTGCGCACATCCAATGAATCTTCCCTCACTCGCTCTTCGGCACGTGTTCAAATATCTAAATATTTTGGCCAAAATCGTGGGAACCGATGTGACCCTTTTATCAAGCCTGTCAAACAAATCAGAAACCACTTCATCTACGTACCCTAGCGCTATAGGGAAAGCAATTAGCCCGTAAATGCTTAAAGTAAAAACATCAACCCTTTTCTTCACATTTGGGTGTGCCAAAATCAGATCTCACAAGCTTTTCTAAGGAATACATTTGCTTCCTCCTTTTTGCTTGATACGAGCCATGACCTACTGTTCACTCATTCCCGTAATATTCATTAATTTTTTTACTAAATTCGGGACATTAACGGCTCTAGAATAGGCCTTGTCAGCTTGAATCTTTGGACAACAAAGCAGGGTTGTATACTCCTCTACTGTAGGCACCTAATCCACATTCCCAAAGGCAAAACAACTGTAGGTGGGATTCCAAAATTGAGCTAGAGCTCGAAGCAAGTGCTTGTCCACCTTGATGTCGAGTAGATAGGGTAGATTACCATAATTACTGTAAAATAGCTGCTTGACTTTACCGTCCCAATTGACCCATATCTCTTTCAATTCCTGGAGATCATTTTGTGTCACGCTGATATGGGTGAAGTCCCATAATTTCATGTGTACCCTCTGCCAAACTGTCACCCTTTTCCAATTGCATTTTCTCTGACCATATACGAACAGCCGCATTATCCTCCACTTTATCAAGAAAATCGTTCTCCATTGCAAGCTCTCTATTTAGTAATCGAATGTGAATCGACACCTTTTTTTTCCATGATGAAAATGTCATGCAATCACAGTCAGAACAAACAAAACAAGTCAGTATACAAAACTAAAATTCAAAGTAAGCAAGGAATAATAAAGCGCCTATTCGGATAACCACTAATGGTTCGGCGCAGCTCTACCTAGGGCGGGCCCTTATGGCTCACTATATGTGGTTCAGTTCTAAAGAAAGGGTACCTGAACCAGCAAATTCCTCGATCCTCACCCATTATAAGCTCATATAGACTGAGTTCAGTTAAGAGGAATACATTTCCCTATGGCTACATGGAGATGAAAATCTCATAAAGACATAGGTACGGATGTATCCCGAAAGTGATCCACTATCCTACACGGAGGTGAAGACCTCACGAAGGAATAGTTTCTCCCTTCCACTTAAAAGGGTAAGATTGGTCGGTTATTTAATGCAATATGCAAAAATATCTAAAGACTCAAACCAATAAAGCAAATATATTACGATCAAGATCACAAAAAAGACGAATGAAATGCGATGAAATGATCGTATTTTAAATCGAATTTTTCAATTTTCAACGAAAAGATAGAAAATAATCAATTTGTGGCTTAACTCTCTTATTACGTCCCTAGTAGAGTCGCCAAGCTGTCGAAACCATTTTTTAAAAAAGGGTCGACTTTTAGTTTGAAAACAAAAATGGGAGTCGCCACCAATCTTTTTTATGAGGTGTGATCGGATTACCTTTTGATTGGTTATTTTAATAAAATGTCTTGAGTTACTTAAACAACAATTTTGGTCTACGAAATTCGAGAAAATGGGTTCGGGAGTCGGTTATGCACGAGGAAGGATTAGCACCTTCGTAACGCCCAAAATTGGTATCTAATTGATTAACTAATGTCTTAACGTCGAAAGTTGATAACTCGAAAAGAATCTAAAATACGATCCCTTTTTTATTAATGTTGACAAAAAATGCTCGAATAAATTGAAATGAGCATTAAAGGCCTTCTTGTCTCGAGATATCAAAATATTATATCCCGTAAGTTAGGACACAACATTTAAACCTTCGAAAATAAGCTTACCTTTTAATTATTTATTTTAAAACTCGTGCTTTAATTTTTAAAAGGATATTCGGTTGTTTAAATCCAACGAGAAAAATCGAAATCCCGTGAGTTAGGGTACGATCTTCTCGAGTTTCTAAACAAGGAATATTTCCTTTATTTTTATTTAAAATTCATATATTTTAAAATTTAAAAGGATATTTGGCTATTTAAGTTTAACGAGAAAATCGAAACCCCGTAAGTTAGGGCACAACTTCTCGAATTTCTAAAATACGAAACATTGCCTATTTCAAAATTTTCCTTTTTTACGAATTTGGGTAAAAATTAACGTAACTTTTGAAATGATATATTTAGTTCAATCGGATGTTGTACGAAAAGCGGTTAAAACATAAGAAAAACGTTGGGTTCAATGAATAATGATAATGCAACATAATTTGGAAATATAATATAATAAAACATACAAATATAATGGCAATAATAGGTCACTATTCCAACATGTATAATAGGATGATAATAACAACAATGAAAATGATAATAATAACGATAACAATAATACTAATAATAATAATCATGCAAGTAACAACAAAAACAATAAGAACACACTAAAAATAAAATGGAATAAAAATAAAGTAATAAAAGAAAATAATAAGTAAATATATATATATATATGGATAGTAAAAAAAACACAAAATGGAAAAGAAAATAAAAAATAAACAAAAAATTCAAGACAAAAGAAGAAAATAAAAATAAAGAGCAACAATTTTAAATATATAAAAAGGGTAAAGGACTGGCAGATAAGTAAATAAGTAAATAAGTAAATAAATAAATGACTAAATTTAAAGAAGAATAAAATTGAATGGTTGAATTTGGAAGAAAAAAAAAGAAACATGGCCTAAATGAAACGCACACAAAGGTACAGGGATTAAATGGGAAGTTATTCCCTAGCTTCAGAACGCACCGTTTTATAAAGGACCCAAATGAAACAAAAAAAAAAGAATTGTGGGGCAAATTAAAAAACATAAAAGGACCGAATTGAAACCAGGTGCAGAAACGGAGGGACTTGAGGAATAAATATCCCGTTCTAGTGAAAACGCGCGGATCTTGGGGATTCCTGGGTCAGATCTCGGGTCATCAAAAACGGCCCCCGTTTTAGGCGTCCATCTTCTCAAATGGTCTGAGGACCAAATTAAAAATAAAGCAAAATCAAGTTACAAAATTAAAAATAGAAAAGGATTAAACTGAAACAGGCTGAAAAAGCGAAAGGGTTAACCGCATGAATAACCTAATTTATGAAAACATGCGGATCCTTTAACTGGGTCGGGTCAAGGCGCAGGCTGAGCTTCAAAACGACTCCGTTTTGGGGCTATTAAAGTTAGCCCTAAACGACGTCGTTTACAAGGCCTATAAAACCAAAAAATTTTTAAAAAAATTTCATTCTGTTCATTGCTTCTAAAAAAGGATGGGGGGAGAGGGTTGATTTCTCTCTGACTCGTGCGATCTCCGACCGTAGATCGCCGGCAACGGCACTGCCGTCCACGGTGGTCAGAGAATACCGAAAAAGGGTCGTTTCAATTGCCTTGCTATCCTCGTCCCAAATCCGAGACCAAAACACTCCAGAGCCTCACAAAAATCGAAAGGAATCTAAAAAACTTTCTGGTTTTGGTCGTCCTAGATCGTCGAAAGAGGTAAAGAAGGAGTTTGTATTTTATATATATATATATATATATATATATATATGTATATATATGTATATATATGTATATATACAATACTCGAAGTAAGTAGGCTAAAAAAACTGAAAATATACCGTCGGGTCAAACTATAGTCTAAGTTTTTTTCGATTGCTTTATTTTTCTTTTGCGTATATGTATCTGTCTCCATAAAAAATTACATGCGTGTTCATAGTGGCTTTTTATAGCCAAGAAAGAAAGAAAAATACAAAGTTTTTTTTTACTTTCCTTGTTTGTTGCTATGTTCTTTTCTCTTTGGTTTGTAGGTACGGAGGTACGGAGGCGACGTGGCAGGGGCAGCTGGAGGCCGTACATGGGGGCAGCGGCGCTAGGGAACCCTAGGGTTTCTGAGAACTTTAAAATTTTGGGCCTATCGGGCTTTGTATTTTTGGGTCTAGGGTTTTTATTAATTTGGGCCTGTTATAAGTTTGGATCATGTAATTTGGACTGTAAAAACTAAACTATTTATTTGGGTTTGATTTTTGTATCTATATAGGCCCGGGCAAATTGGCCTGTTACAATATTTATTAGTATTGTTTTACTCTATAATAATTATTACAATTAATTTTCAGCTTTTAAAAACAACTGATCTTTTAAAATTTTGAAAGTTACAAAATTAGCATCATTTAAAAATTGCATTCATTCAAAAATTTAGGGATAAACTTATATACACAAATTTTAATTTTGTGTAATTATATACACGAAATTTTAATTTTAGTTTAAATGTATACTTAAAACTTTAATTTTGATTTAATCATATATATTTAAATAAATAAATACATCAATTTATTTTTATATTGAATAAATATAATTATTTATGTGTGCAATATATAAACCTAAAATAATGTTATATCAATAATTTTATTACTATTTTACAATAATTAAATTAAATTAAAATTTAATATATAAAATTAGACAAAATCCACAAACTCCATCGATAGAAACTGTAGTGATATCGGAATTTAACTTGCAGCAACTTTTTTCTCTAATGCAGCATAAACTGTAGTGATATCGAAAACAAGGTTAAAGCCTTGACGTTGAGTGAGTTTACAGGTAAGCTACAAGACTAAAATTATAACATAAAAAAATAGATTTTTTTGAGTTTTTTGAGTTTTTGGTAAGTTTTAGTAGTTTTTCAATTTTATACTATTTTAATTTTTTTCCATTTTTTATATTTTTAAAATTTTCATGATTTTTTAAATAAATATAATAAAAATTACTAGATTTCATCACATGACACAGTTAACTGTGTCAAAAGGCGAGGGCTTGATTGATTGCTTAAATTTGATTGAGAGTTTAATTGAGTGAGTGCTTGAACTTGATTGAGGGCTCAACTGAATGTTGTTTTTGATTGAGGGCTCAATTGATTATTAAATTGTTTTCAAGAGACTTTTTTATATAATAGGCCAAAATATTTATTTTTAGAAAAAGTAGTAGATAGAAATATGAAATAGTTATAAGAGCCAATTTATTATTGAGGTTGAAAAATGTTTTTAAAAATTTTGATAGTATTTATCATTATTATTCATAAATATTTCTAGAAAGATAAAATATCTATTTTAGACATAATATTATAAAGTTGAAGATTTAATTAGGAGATAAAAATATAATTTAATTGAAAAACACATTCCCAAAACTCAAAAGCTAAAATGTTTTTTTTTTTTTTTTTTGGCTTAGCTTAAAATTCCATATTAAAATCAAGGTTTGATTTCAAGCTGTTTGTTTACAAAATAAAATAAAAATAAAAAAATTAAAATCATAATTTGTGTTGAAAAGTGTTTTTCAACTTTAATAGTAAATACGTTTTAAATTTTAAATGTTTAAAAATTCAAATTATTAATAATATTATGTTATAATTAATTTGCAACCTCAAAAAAGATATCATAATTTTCCTATTTGATGGAAGAGATTTAGACCTGTTTCTATCTTTATTAATAATATGATGTAATCAACTTAAGTAAAAACAGTTTAAAGATGAAATGAAGGCCACAAGTAAACCTTCAACCCAATCTTAAATGAACAATAAAAATTAATTTAATAAATTTGAACACAAACTATTAACAAAGTGAAAAAATATCATTCATAAAAGAAAATTAAAATATGAAAAATTAAACTTATATCATTTACCTTTAAAATTAAAATTAAAATAGTCTTCTAGTTATGTTTCACTAGAAAATTGTTATTATAATTAACTTATATTTAAAAGAAAATAATTATTCTTAGTATATAAAAACACTACTTTTGGTGATATCTTTTTTAGGGATTTGGTAATATTATTCTTAGTTTAATTTTATTATGTATATATATTAATACATAAATTTTAAAAATAAAGATTATATAGACAAATTAAATCATTTACAAAAATCTAATATGTTGTTTAGAATTAGTATTTAAAGATTTTTTTAATGTATATTTCATATCGGTTTTATGTTCGTATTCAAGATTTGTTGTTGTTCTTCCCAACAATGTCATGTCGATGTTAGAATAAATAATCTCTTTTTAGGTTAATGCACTTTCCCATAGCACCCAACACTTAATAATTAATAATGGATTCACCTTAAATGAAAATAAGTAAAATTTTCACCGAAAATTTAATTTATTTTTATATTTCACATAATAATAATAATATTTTAATTATAATATATATATATATAATTTATAGTATTTAAACTTTTGAATTTGAAAAGTTATTATTATTATGAAAATATTAAGATGAATAAAAATAATTTTATTTATATTAAAAGCTCAATCTCGCAACGCGATATCATATTTCCAATTATAATAATTTCCATTGGTTTTGAATTTAATCACTTATGAAGAAGGTTGATGAATATTGTACAATGGTTCATACATTTTTATTGCAGGCGATAGCAATTTAGATTTTTGTAATTTTTGTAAAACATATGAATATGTGAATTTGTTTTAAATTTCGAATTAGTTATTATCCACATTAAATTGAGTATAATTAATTGAAATTAATTAAATTATCCTTTAAAAGTTAGACAAATTTAAATAGCAAATATTCAAATTTATTGTTTGCAAAAAAATCAAATTTTAAATTATTGATCCACTTTCTCATAAATATCCTAATTCAAATCATTATTATAAAAAAAAAAGAAGGTAATATATAAAAATAGTCACTTTTATTTGTCTCAGGTTACATTTTAGTCACTTATGTTTGAAATGTTACGTATTAGTCACTTATGTTACTTTTTTGTTACGAAGTGATCACTTCACCGTTAAGTTCCGTTATCTCTCTAACGGTAATCCTACGTGGCGGTCCAACTAGATTTTAGATGCCAACTTGGATTTCTAAATGGGATAAAAATTGATTTTTAATTAAAAATTTAATTAATTAAAATTTTTAAACATAAACCTTAAATAAAAAATCTGTTCAACTACTCTTTTTAATTTTTCTTCAGTCTCTTCTTTTTTCAATGGTTTTTTTTTCATTTGATTGGAAAAACTATTATTAAGATCAAAATAGCTGAAATCAAATTGACTGCTTCATAAAAATGGATTCGATAGAGGGTTCAGGTATGTCTTCTTTACATCTCTTTTATTCAATACTGAAAAACAAAAGATTGCATTTTTTATTGTTTAATGAAAATCCTAAATTAAAATTCTTGATATGAATATTAACAACTAAAAGAATTTCATATCAGAAAAAAGGGATACCTACAAAGGGATTGTGAACAAACAAGCCGATTCAGATAAGAAAAAATCGGATTGAGAAACTAATTATTCAAGAATGTGAAGAATTGGAAAATACAATGATTAGGAACAAAAACGATTACCATCTTCTTATTTGTCGACAACCACTTCATTTTAAGTTTTAGAATATAAATTTATCGGTGAAGAAGATATACTTGGACCCTCCATTGAATCCTCTTTTGTTTTTGTACGTGAATAAATATTTTTGATGATAATAGTTTTTTTAGTCAATTGAAAAAGAAAACTAAAAAAGGGGGAGATGAACGGTTTTTTAACTAAAATTTAGGGTTTAAATTTTTAATTAATTAAATTTATTTAATAAAAAATCTATTCTCATCCCATTAGGAAATCCAAGTTGGCACTTAAAATCTAGTTGGACTGCCACGTAGGATTACCGTTAGGGAGATAACGAAACTTAACAGAAGAGTGATCACTTCGTAACAAAATAATAATATAAATGACTAAAATGTAACATTTCAAACATAAATAACTAAAATATAACCTGAAACAAATAAAAATAATTATTTTTATAGTTTACCCTAAAAAAAATCGTAGAGTCGAAAGTGGATGCCAAGCCAAGACGTTTTAAGACGGATGTGAACGAGCTTCGGCAGTGCCATACTCATTATTACGTGCATTTTGTTTGACTCACCCATAGGGGATACTATTCAAAGATTAAAAGTCAAATTTATGAGTTTACTGTGAATTGACGTTGAATTTCAACATTTTTTATTAATTTATTTATAATATTAGCTCTTGAATCTCTTTTGACGGTTTAAGTAATAAAAACTCATTATTACGTAGATTTTGTTGGAGTTTTTGCTCCTTATTACGTAGATTACGTAAATGCCTCATCCTCTCATATTTGACTATCCTTTCTATTTTATCAAGTTTCAGTGTGCTTTTTTTCCATACTACCCAGTATTAACTACTAATTAGTTTTGAATTAAGATATTTTGAGTTTATATTATTTTTAGGTTAAATCATTTTAAAATTCGAGTTTCACATTCAAAATCAAGATGCTTGTTTTGATCAGTATAGGATGCAGTTTTTTTATGACAAAATAAAATAAAATTAAATTAAATCAAATTCAAATTTTAATTTTATTTATAAATATGTGTGTGAAAGTTATTTCTTATAATACTTTTTTTAGATATATCTTGATATTCATGGGCATAAAGTTTAGGGTACATGTCAATGCCTTAAATTTTCGCTCACTTTTGGAATCAGAGTAATTATTATTATATGTTTATTGTACCTCAACACCCGTCGATGTTGAGTTTACGGTGAAATATTTGAAAATTAATTAGTATCAATAAGGATAATTAAACCCAAGTCGCATTGGGAGAGTTACTTACATTCCCATTTGCCCTAATTGAACAATAGAGATGAAAGAATAATACATTTCAACTCCCACATGACAAAACAAAAATGACATTGGAATATGTAGTGTTTCTAGTGGACAAAATTTTTTTTTATGAATGACTGCTGAAGATAGAAAAGTCTAGCCACTTACACCCATTCATACGAATTGTCATGCTAGAACGTACATTCTTTGTTTGGTCAAAGGTGTGTTGATGCTAGAAAAGTTTGGCACCTTAGTTCATACCATGTACATCCTATTGTCATCAAATTTTCAAATGGATGGTACATATAATTAGCGCTCTACCATTTTGGCTTGTCTATACAAGGCGTTGTGCTAGGGGTGTCGAGGAAACAAGGAAGTAAATGATTGCCTTGTGGTTTTACTACAACACACCAAAAATTTTCGATAAGACACATGACACTATTCTAGGACTGAATATAGTAAATCTAGGAGAAAGATGGAATTAGTTAAATAATGAATTTTTGTGAAAGGAAAATTTGTATTGGAGATGGAAACCAATGAAAAGAATTTTAGAAGTTAGAATGTGGAAAAATTGATCAATTGCAAATTTCAAAAAATTGATGATTAGAGTGAAAATTTGAGAAAAATGAGTTAGTATTGATTAATTGGAATAAGAATAAGTTGGAAAATGTAACGGTGTGATAGAAATCACTTTTGGGATTAATTTGGAAAGAATGGAAAGTATAAGAAGTAAATCATAAAATTTTCATTTTTGTTTAGAAGAGGGTAAATGTATAATTTTTACCATACAAGGTGTATTATTAAGAGTTATATATGGGTTATGAGATTTGGATTTGATAAGTGCCCATTGTTGAGAAGAAATTATACTTTGAGACAAAATGGGCAAAATGGTAATTTTGTCATGTAAAGGTATTTTAGTCTTTTTTCAAGAATTTTATAATAGAAATATTATTTGGATAATATTTGATGTATGATATAAATTTGAACATTTGAATCATGGATTACCATAGTGGGGCACAATCTTTAAAACTTTGGACATAAAGTTATTGGTTTTGTGCATTTGTTGGGTATTTTAAATGGAAGAAAAGAGAGGAAATCCAATCCTCCTTGCCCTATTTTCAACAAAAGCATGGAGAAGGGGATAAAGCTCCTTCCAAGTCTTCTTTTCTAATCTCTAAGCTTTACAACTTCAACCCCCATGCCTCTCTAGCTAAAATCACCTAGAAATAAACCTTTTTGCTTCGATTCTTTCATCATCTTCAGTATTTTTCAACTAGGGTTTTTGTGGTTTTAGAAAGATAAACCATGAATAATAAGAGAAAGCTTCCATAATGTAAGAAATTATGTTTTTCAACTCTCCTAACATGATTTTTGAGCTTAGTTGTTATGAGAAAGTTTAGAAATATATTATATTAATATTTTGATATATTTTTGACGTATGGAAAATAAGGAATGTTGAGAAATGGGGCCTTTCAAACTAATTTGAGAATGGATTTAAGTTTATAGAGACATGGTTTTGTGTTTTAGAGCATCCAAAAGTAAGTACCCTTGGATACTCATCCAATGTTATTATTATGCTTAAGAAATTGAGATAATAAGTTATAAATATGAGTTTGATTATGTAAGTAAAATATGTGAATTGTGTGGCTTAAAAGTTATAAAGTAAGTTATTAATGAGTTGTGGTGAAAAGTGCTTGTCCATGAGATGATATTAATTAATTATGGGATACGAAATATTGGTTGCCATGAAAGTGTTAAAAGTATGTTAGGATGTGTGTGAATATGTATAAATCATGTTATTTATGTAAAATATTAATAATGTCAATATGGCTAAGTATGTGACGAATCGTTAATTCATGCAAGTTGATAGTGTCAATATAAGGTAAAAACATGAAAATGTTTGTGTAAATTAATAAATAAATGAAATCAAGACTCTTCACCATTGGAGACCCATTAAATTGACATGCAAATATGTATGAAGTATAATCAAAATCATGAGTTTTGATATGCTATACCATAGAAATGAAAAGATTATAAAGACTCTATGAATGAATATCTTGATCATGTGATGTCTAATGACCTTCTATTATGAAATTAAATCAATGAGGCCCATTCTAGGAATGTTATGGATATAATGAGCTATAAACCTTTGTTAGGATTGTTTTTAAGCAAATGTAAACTTCGTAGAAAGGTGAGGATCCAATTGACATGTCAATTAGGGTCTAATATGTATTTTATTGGAGTTTTATACTTGGTGTTATGTGGGATTCTAGAGTTATTTGCTTGTACCTGGAGTTCTGTTACGTTACCCCTTGGTCGAGCATGTTTTGCAGACCATTGGGCTTATGTTACCTCTTCAGAGGACTTCATGGTACCTTTGGAGTTCTGTTGCCTTTAAGCTTAGTACCTCAGTGCTTATTGGTGTATGTGGATTTTTTTGTGTGTTCCAGTCTTGTTTTACTAAGATTATAGTAGGTGTTAATAAAAAAAATTGATGAAAGGTTAATAATGAAATTAAAAATATGGCTACAAGGTGCATAATCAGTAAGTTAATAAGAAATTGTTATCGTAACATGTTATAAACATGTGTGACCTAAGTGAACTTGTCTTTAATGATATTAAGGTAACTGATAATCATGTATGCCCTTAGGGAAAGAAATGGAAGTAAAATGTTTGGTGCATAAAAAGAATGTATGTATAAAAATGTTAGGAAACTATGGTTTAAAGTATGGTGTGTTAGATTAAACATCACACAAACTCTCTATAAGAGTCTCAAACATGAATACCATAATGTGATTGGATAATAAACCATTAAAATGTAAGTTGAGCCCTATAATTCAATTAATTTAAGTGTAACAATTAATAGCTCTAAAATGTGGTTTGAGTGAATTGTATATGATATGTTTATGAGGAATTCAACATTATTAAGGAATATGATAAGTAGGTTTATCCTTGGTTACTTACTGAGGTCATCGATCTCACGCGTTAGTTGTTTAAAAATATATGTATTGGATTCAACAAGAAGTTTGAGGTTTTGGATTGGGAGCCTTGCGTCAGCCTTCAAATTGAGATTGTATTGTATATATATGTTTTCAATTGTAATAGAAGAGTTTGACATGGCCTGTACTAAGACTAAGTGTATTGTATACTAAATTTGCAAATTTTATGAAGTTTATTAATGTTTTTAACTCTATCAAAGTAACCTTGAGTGTGGTTTTGATTTGATCATGTTTTCAAGTTGATTATGAGCTCAAATATTTTTTGACATTGTTCTAAGATGTATTGAAACTTATTGGTATTTTGTGGATGTTTGGAGTTGATTTAAAGTGTTTTTCGACTACTTTGCTACAAAGTCGTGACATTACCCTTCATAACGTTGTAGCATTATAACTCAAAGGTGAAGTTGCGACATTGTCTTTCCCAATGTCATGACATTTCCCTATGTCACAACTTCATTCTTCACAACATTGCAACATTGCCCAAGTAGAAAGTAACACAACAATGTAATACGTACAACGTCGCAACATTGCAATGTCCCAACATTGTGCATAACATTGTCACTCCACTATACTAAATTGATCCATTTTGGCTTTCGAGTGTTTATTTTTTACCACAGAATGCTTTCAATGACCCAAAAATGATTCTATATTTTTTTTTAAAATTATTTCTAAAGCCTTTAGATTATTTTTAATTAATTTTTATGATTTTATAAAAATGTTTAAAGCTCATAATTTTATGTAACTTTGAGTTTTTCGTTCCGTATATGCTCTTATAGCATCTCCTATTTGTTTTATACACTAGGACAAGTGAGGCATTTACATTGAGCCTATACCCTTTAAACCTTTAACTTCCTCTCTGGTTAAAAATGTAACACCCCTCATCCAACCTGATCATCAGTTTCGAGTTACAGGATGCCACATTTGTTACCGAAGCAACTACAATCAAATACGCAGTAAATAATTATTCTAACATGCAATTAAGCATCAATCACATTCAAATCATGTTAAACAATTGATTTTGAGTCTTAACGGAGCTTACAAAAGCTCTTTTATCAACCTGAACTCGAAATATGACCAAATTACAAAGTTTTAAAAGTTCAGGGCCAACGTCGTGACGTCATCCCTTCCACAATGTGACATCGCCAAATAGTTTGTCACATCACAACCTCATGCCACTTGACATCGCGACGTCACATACTGTCGGCCAACATTACGACGAGGAAAAATGTTCGTCAAGATGAAGACTTTGTTTTTGGTAAAAATGAATCATTTGGTACCTATTCCAAATTCCCAACAACTATTCAACATATATACAAAATTAAAATTTCATTTGAATCAAACCATATGAAAAACATACCAAATGAGTTCATATATACAATTTCAACTTCATATCAAACATTCCACACCTATTCATCAATTACACTTAACAATTCAATATCATGGAATACATATTAATCAAGTTATTCAAATACCAAACCTTACCTATAACATACCATAACGAGACTTAACGTTTCACTTCTTTTACCTATACTAGAACACTTTTATTCAACCTAAAACAAGTAAATAAGGTATCAAGTATGTGCCCATTCAAATGGCATCACATAAATTGTCAAAACTAAAACATGTAAAATCCATCTACTTATTCAACTTACCATTTCTCCTATATAGAATTCTGAGCATATCTTAATAACATGTTCAAGTTTAAAATCATAAACTAAATCGTATCAAGCATTGCTTAATATTTACCACAAACATGAAAATACCATATGAACAAGAAAGTGGACATTTCTTTAACACCTTATCCCTATATACATGCCACAATCATTAACTCAAAAAGACCAAATAGCTACCGAATTTGGGGATAGTGTGAGCTTCAAGATATCCAACTTGACGTGTTCCACAAGGTGTTGATCTACAAGGAAAAAGGGAAAACAAACTAGGTAAGCATATAAAATGCTTAGTATGTTCAAATAGAAACTAGAACATACCTTGATCATTCAAGCATAATTAAATAATCCATTTACCCAACATTCTAACTATCCTTTGGCATATTGTGACAGATCTATACATAAAAAAAAACATCAATCAAATGCATTAGATACATTCTCGATTATAAATAATTCAAACTCTAATTAAAGTCATGTAATCATCCATACATTAACATTGCCAAATACCATTTCATTTTCCAATCCATGGTTATATTTCCATTTTCAAAAAATTGAACCCGTAGTAAAATGGACTCGAATAAACGGAAATGTAATGCTCACACAAGCTGACAGTATTTCAAGGTTGCTCACACAAGCTGACATTATAGATGGATTGTTTACACAAGTTGACATTATATCGAGGTTACCCGTCCAAGCTAAACCTGCGATACGTTTAACTCGAGAATCTACAACAAATGTTAGATCTCGTAATAACATGTAAGTTCCTGATCAAATATGTATATAACCCTAATGGCATGCCATACATATCCTAACCTTTTACTAAGTTCACTTAGGTATTACTTCGATATAAATGTCAATATCAAATCCTACACATACTTCATTTTTCATTTATGAGGCATATAACCAATCAATAATCATATTAACACTTTGCATTATTTTTATTCAACCAATATTTACAGAAGTTTAAAATTCAATCCAATACAAGACATTTATGCCAAATTCCTTAGTTCAACTCAATTCTAACAAGTATATATGTGTATATATATTAATTCAAGTATAATTCATACATAATTAAAACAAATTAGTAAGTTTCATATGAACTTACCTGGTCAGCACACTAAACAAGTTGAACCTTTCAAGGACTAATCGACAATTTAAGCTTCTCCACAATTATCTTCGGTTTGATCCAATTCTAGATCTAAACAATTATTCCGTTCAATTTATCAATACCAAAAATTTATACATTATTCCATGACATGAATGAACCTATATAATCTCATTTTTTTGATACCTCTAAAGTTTTACTTTTTTATTCAATTTAGTCCCTAAAATAAAAATAGTCATATCTTTCAACTTTGAGTTTCAGTTTAAAACTTGAATTCAATTACATTCATTACAGGCCCTCTACTATCTATTTATACCAAAATTTCAGAATAATTTTGCATTTTATTCATTTTAGTCTCTATGTACAAAACTAATAAGTAAATGTTACAATCTAGTCTTTCTTTTTCATAATCTAAGCTCAAAATCTATCAATTTAACACCAGAATCTTTAATAAATCAACAATGGCAATATTGGAAAACTTTAACAATTTTGCAAATCGGTACATAGGCTAGCTAAATCAAGCTCTCATGACCTCAAAAACATAAAAATTACAAGAAAAAGACTTCAAAATGCTTACCAATTAGGGATTGAATAGATTGAGCTTCAAAACTGGTTTTTTTTAGGTTTTCAAAACATGGTCGATTTGGTGGAATGAATAAGATAAAAAAATCTCACTAAAATTTGCCTTATACTTTAATTAAATATTTAATTACTTAGTTAACGTAATTAAATCTTAATTAATTAAACCTTAATCACAATTAATCAAAATTAGTGGAAGTTAACATTATCACCCACTATTTGATGTAACAAAATTGTTTTTTTTTTTTACCATTTTGAACATTTAGCTAATTAAAAATCTATAGTAATTGAACTTTTACAATTTAGCCATTGTATTGTAGTTAAGTAATTAATTGACAAAATTACTGGGACAAACTCTATATATTATTCTACCAACTCCGTAAATATTCATATTCAATATTTAGGGACCCGATTTACGAAAATGGGGTTCCAAAACCTCCTTTACTAGCACTACTAAA
This sequence comes from Gossypium longicalyx, assembly GCA_025698465.1. Lineage (NCBI taxonomy): Eukaryota > Viridiplantae > Streptophyta > Magnoliopsida > Malvales > Malvaceae > Gossypium > Gossypium longicalyx. Next base: position 18,025,352 of record CM047004.1, on the reverse strand, counting down.
AATCGGGCTGTACATAAAAGGCAAAAGTAAAACCTTAAACTAAAATCTATTATTTTCTAAATGGTTTATATTTGTATTAACATTTTGGAATTTAATAGGTGGTCTAGGCATTGTGACCATACAACATATTGGAAAGACAATTTGGTATTGATGCAATGAGTAATTGATATGGAAACTAATGATTTGGTAAATTATGTTCTATGTAGTGGAGTTCATTTGCTTTAATTAATAGCACATCATAATGATTTTTTTTTTTTACTTTTGTAGTTTGTGGATGTTGTACCCACAAAAAAGAGATCGCAGTCATATTATTGTTGAGACATGTGTGCACAACCATTTTTTACCATATGCATGCCCCTTATATACTTTTCTTACATCAAGTAGCATAAATTAGATCATGTATTAAAACAACTTGTGATGGTAAAGAATTCTGGCAAATGTAGAGAACAAGGATATCTATCATCCCATTGATTTTTATTCAGGGTGTGAGAGTAATTAGGTTGTTAGATTTGTATAGCACGTGGCACATTGGACAAATGTCTCCAACATAGGTTATGGACTGCATTGATCGAGGATGTAAATTTTGATCAAGGATAATGATGAACCATACACGTATTCATCAAAAAAAGCTTATCTACCTGGATTAAGCGTCTAGTTTCTCAATGTTGAAAGATGAATACGGAAGCGTGACCGCCACCAGACATGTGAACGTTTGGACTGGAAATATTGCAACAAAATAGATGAATAATTAAATAGCGGTGTCCACGAGTATACAGGTCAAATTGTAATAAAGATTAGTGTTAGAATGAAACTCTTTGAGAAGCATTTCAAGGATCGTACCCAAGGGAGGTTGAATTAAACCTAAATTAACTCTCTATACTAATAGGGCTAAATAGTACCAATTTAAAATTATATTACGAAAAATCTAATTAACTTCAATTAATTAAATTAACCCAAAAATTATTTAGACTAAAAATCAACTAATTATCAACCAAAATTAATTCAATAAAACAAGTAGGAGATTAACTCACTTCAACGATCCTAATTAACTTCAGAATTCGAGTTTTATCAAGTTAGCTATTAATTAACCAGTTATTACCTCTTGGTCTCTAACTAATTAACTAATCGATCAATGCATGCTTACCTCTTGGCCTCACTTTCTTGACCAGGATAAATTATGAGGTACTTAGTAGACTTATATCTCAATCTTGTTTATCCTAAATTACTTCCTAATGGTGTCACTTCCTAGGGTTTATTTAATGCCCTCAACCTGACCTGATTTTCAGGTCCAAATTTTAGGTGTTACTACACTTAATACTTAACAATTTAACAAAGCAGATTACAATTTCTCATTTCTTTAAAAATTTTATTTATCATTTTAACTGAAAAAACTTAACATAAAAAAATAGATGGGGTATTTAAAAATACTTATTATATTAGACAAGATACAGATAATTACAATAAAGAAGTTAGTTACTGTAGACGCTTATGATATATCCTAAAACTTCGCCACATTTCCACTGTATGCATAATAACCCATTTCACCGCTACTCTGGTGTACTCCTGGAATTGTCCCTCATATCGCAATCTCTTTCCCAAACAACTAAAAATAATAAAAAATCTTATGAGTACAAGAATAATTGGTGATCTTTATCACATCATACCTTGGCGGATACTTTATATTCTTGGAAGAACATTTACGCGTCAACCATCATTTTGAACCATTTATATTGAGTGAATACTACGGTTTTGATACACACATACACGTCAACTGTCATACTCTTAATAAACCAAATCTTTCTTATCTGACTAACTGAAGATTTATTCAAATATTTCCTTGATTCTCTATCACATATGTACTTCTTAACAGAACATATCTTCAGAATTCGTTCATACAGACAATATCTTGATACTTGCACTTACCTCAAAAACAGTTGTTCACAAACATCAATCACGGGCGAACACATACACACTTAGCGAATATTTATGCAGATCTGAGTACCATCGAACTATTCTACAAATCATACCCTGATTCAATACCACAACCCTTTTACTATAGAAATCCAAATGCTCAAAATAATCAATATTCAAATTCCATACGATTTTAGATGAACTCATTATACAACTCAAATATGACAGCTTTCATTTAACTCTGATTTAACCATAACACAATGAACCTAAAATGACAATTTCTTATGTCATACATAGATACGAATAAGTCCATATCCAACATTATCAGACCATCATGGTGAATACCTTTATTAACATACAAATGCACATATCTTTTTAGAAACTTATTCAATTATTTCACCAATCTTACCCAACCCTTAAACTGGAATATATCATTACTTTAGTTTAACCCTTATTACAGAACTAACAGAATTTATCTATAGTTTACCATAAAAATAGTTATACGCATCGTACCAGGCATACATGACAGATCACGTCATAAGGAAAAAATAGAACATGCCATAAAAGCATCATATAGAATCTCGTGCTTACTGTCCTGGCGGACTTACAGAAGACGCCAAGGGTTTCTCCCACATGGGCTTATATAGAGTTTCATGTATCGTGATTTGCCATTTTGATTTACACATTATCAAAGGCTACACCATGAACAATCCATACAGACATATCATATCATGCCATGGGTCTTAACCACATGGTCTTACACACATTTATGTATCGTATTCTGTCATTCCAGTTTCATCTTTTTGAAGGCTACACCATGAATGGTTCCAAATCATACCAAGCTGTCATGGGACTCTACCTCATGGCCTTACAACCGTTTTCAATCTGTGATATGTCAGTTTAGTTAGCAATATAACTACCCTACCATAGGCTTTACAATAGAACATTAGGCCAGCATTTACTTACCTAGATAATCACCTTCTTACAAATTTATACACCTTGTATACTAGACATTTACTTGCATGCTTTTCAAACATCATTCTTTTAATAGAACTTTATGCATATCATTACAGAACATCTCTCATCTTTACTATACCTATACCTTTACCATTTTCCGTAGATATCATCATCCCATTTTTGAATGTGTACATATATATTTCTTATTTAAATATTTCATATAAAAAAGTCAAGGTAAAGACTCACCTGATTCTCACCTACTACAGTTCTAAGCTTCAAACTCAAACATCCCTTTCGAACCAGTAACAACAATTACTTAGAAACATAAATTTACTATTACACTCTTATACATACAATTTACTTATCAACTCAATCACTGGCAATCTCATATAAAACCTTGTACTTAAATTTTTACTGTTCATACAACTCTTACAGTCTTACTCTTTCAGAACTTAATATGCAAAGCTGAAACACTTACCTAGAGATGGAATAACCACTGGTTAAACCGAAATCATAGCTTCTAGCTTATTGAGGAAGAGATGCCATTTGATTTAAGAAAAATAATCAGAAAACAACACGTAAGGAAAAAGAAGAACCCTCTTTAGAACCCATCTCACACATATAAATATGACCCAACGTACTTAGTGGAACTTAACAAGTGTCATATGTTTTAGAAGTTGCCTTCTTAATGGTCTATAGTTTTTAAGAAAAACATAAATAAGTACCTTGCATTTACAATTACCAAGCTAAGCTATATAATTGATTTCTAAACAAATTACTTATAATCTAACTAGTACAGTATTCTAGACAGACAAGGCGTACTATACCTTTGGTGATAACTCAAAGCATACATATCTTTTTATCGCTTAACACAAACTTCATCTTAATATTACAGAATATCATGAAATGAAATCCTCACTTACTTGTGTAGTGATTACTATATGCCCACACGTATATGCCACAATAAGAAATTGTGTGAATTACACTTCGCCAAAGAAACTACTATATGCCAAAACTTTAGACCCGCCAGACCTGGGGTGTTACAGCTTAATTGCACATAATTTAAACCAACTAACCCAGATTTAAACCCTTATTCATTCATTTATTATTCACATATCCGTTCGTTAATATCCTTAAGGAAATTAACTACTCATGGATCTAGATACAATAATCCTTAAACTCATATTTAACATGCAAAACAATAAATTAAATAAAAGTAGAGATTAGAGAAATAAGTCTATTTCAATATCGATTTGTGCTCAGAATTGAAATCTCCTTTCACAGTCGCGAAGACCACTTCGATTGCAATTGGAATCAACAATAAAATAATGAAAAAATACTATATTAAAGTCTTGGATCAAAATTGAATCCAAGTTAAAACAATAACAAAAGTACTTAAAGGACTAAATTGAAAATAAAATAAATATTAAAGTAAAACCCTAAAATAACTAAATGGCTCACTTGGCCAAGCCTCTTCAAATGAGACTTAACATGCCTATTTATAAAGTTTATGATTAGACCTAATTAGGGTTACTAAACAACCCAAAAATCTACTTAAGTTACATTGTGTAGACTAAATTACCCTTAATTAAAATTTTAGCTCGTAACTCGGCGTCGTGACACTACCTTCAAATTTTGGGTATTTTAGCATGTCACAACACTACAGTCATCTTCATTTTCTAAGCCAGAAAACAGTGACCTACATAGTAGATAGAATCATTAAATCATTCTTAGGCCCATAGTGGCCCATTAGGTTATTACATAACTCAAAATTGCGTAAAAACTGTAATAGCCAATTTTCGGTGGTGTAAAAAATAGTGATTTTGGTACCTTGATTTCGATGAGTGAGTTAGTTTTTTAACATTTATTTAATGTCTATAGGGTTATATTAGGGTTGTATTTAATTTTCCTTAAGAAATTTTAAGGTTTAAATAACTAATTAGGTAAAAAAGACTAAATTGAAAAAGGTATAAAAGTTGATTTCTATTAGTTAAAAGGATCAAATGGATGTGGAATCTTAATATAATGAACTTAGATGGTAATTATACCATATATTATGTTAGTAGATAATTATGGAAAAGGTTTAGTTGAAAATTTTAATTATTAACAAGGGTAAAATGGTAAATTAGTAATTAAACATAAAATTAGTAAGCTAAAATCATCATCTTCATTCTAGTCAAGTGAAAATTGGAACACCATTGAGGGAAGCTTAAAAAATCGAAACACCATTGAAATAGAAGGGGAAGCTTAAGTTAAGGCATATTTTTCATGCATAGTAATTTTTTAGTTCCGTTTTTAGTAATTTTTATGTTTTTGAATTTGTATTAGCTTAATCTAGCTAGCCCGGGGGTCAATTTGTAAAAATGTTAATTTTTTAGAGACTTTCCATGAATGAGTTACATGTGTTTGTGAATTTGGTTGATAGAATATTAAGTTTGATTGAGGAATAAACTTATTATGTTAAGAGATTTTTAGTGATTTTGAGTATTAGGGATTAAATTGTTTAAATAGTAAAATTCATTGGAGATAATATGAAATTTTGATAAACATAGGCTGTTAAGGAACCCTATAAAAATTGATTAGCATGAAATTTTGTTAACGGTGGCTAAATTGTAAGTTTCGAGTCTAAGGACTAAATTGCATAAAAGTTAAAATGTTAAGGGTAATTTCATAATTTCACATTAAATTGGGTTATAAGTTAGAATTAATGATATTAAGCTATTTGAATTATTTAATTGAATGAAGTTATTATTTAGATCGAGAAAAGAATCAACTAGACTTGAACCGAGGGAAAGCGAGTCTCGGATTAATTCTCGACTTTGCCGTAACAACCGTTGTAATTGAGGTAAGTTTTTATTTCATTTTAAAGTATTACATTTGAATTATATGATTAATTGATATCTTTATATATGTATCTATGTATTGGTGTTTGAGATTGTTTTGATTTGAGAAAGGGAAAGGATCGTGATTTAAATACATCATGGTATAATACTCGAAAAGGAAAAGACCATGGTTAAAAGATACCATGGAACTATATTCAGTATTTCCAAATCAATGAAACGGTTGAAAATGATGCATTTGAAAAGAATATAAAATGAAAGGATGTACTTGAAAAGGTATCATTAGAATAAACTAATAAATATAGGTTTGTTCTGTGATATGAAATGGTTATGTACACTTGATTTGAAAAGGAAGATGATTGAGTACGTGATTGATGATTTATATGTTGAAATCTTATTCATGATATGTTACATGTTGTTATTGTAACACCCCCTAAATGTAACACCCCCTACCCATATCCGTCGCCGGAATAGAGTACGAGGCATTAATGAGGACTACAAAAACACTTACAGATAATTTAAATATATTTTCATAACAACTTGTCTTGATTTCATACTATTTCATATTTAAGCTTTACTCACCAAAGTATTTGAAATATCATCTTTATGCAAATAGCACACATGAGGTACATAATTCCATAATTAAGAATGAACACATTTATCAAACATATTCCACATTCATATACCAATGTCTCACATTTTCATATATCAATAACCGTCATTTTTCTTGTTTTTCAGATAATTATGTATAACCATTGATAAGCACACAACTCATCTGTTTCTTCTTGTCAATCACAATTTCAAATGACAAATTCGTATGAATGAGCTCAACCTCATTAGGTATTTAAATTCTGTCATTTTGATTCACATACTCATAATTTACTAACATATCCTGTCAAACACAATCTCTGAATGACAAAATCACATAATTGAGCTCAATAATAATAATGATAACATTACTTACATTTCTTTTTCCACATGTTACATTTACGACTTACCAACTTGTCCATTCAAGGAACAACTTACGGATTTGAGTACATCATGATCCAAGCCCGAAGTCTAGCTGAAGCACATAAGTGCTAGACGGAAGCCTTGGTACTAAATGAAGCACATAAGTGCTAAACGGAAGCTCGAAGTCTAAATGAAGCACATAAGTGCTGAGCGAAGCCCGAAGGCTAAATCAAGCACATAAGTGCTGAGCGGAAGTCTAGAAGGCTAAGCGAAGCTCACGAGTGAATCGAAACCCCAAAAGGGTTAACTAAAACTCATATGAGTTAACGAAAGCTCGTAAGAGCTAAACGGAAAGCAAACACGAGAATTCGCAACAAATGCTGAATCTCGGTTTACTTGGGTAATTTACCATCAATTCATCTTTTTCACTGAAAGATTGTACTTATTTCCTGCGTTCCGTTCCTCCAAAATTCTCAATTCAATTTCATAACTTTTGTACATAATTTACTTATTTTCAACAATTAACATACATAAATATTAATCAGCATTCATAAAACAATATTGAAATTTAATAATATTAACAAATGGTCACTAAATTTAGTTATATAAACTCACAAGTTCGATTTTTATATTATAGCGATAATCATAATTTCATAATAAATATTCCAAATAAAACATTATATCGTTTCTAATTCAACACTTATCGATTATAATCAGGCATGTGATCAATTTATACACGAGTCATTCATATATTTTTGTATATTTTCCTCCTCCTCCTCTCCATCCACATCCTTAGTATAAACAACATAGTTGTAGGTAACATTATCCATAATTTTCACTATCCACTTAGGTGAATATTCAAGCTGTCCATCTGTGTCATAGTCACTAAATTATTTTTATATTGGGCTAAAGAACTACAAATTAAGATCCATAAATTTTTCTAGAAACTAGACTCATATGTCTTCTTACCATAAAAATTTCATAATTTTTGGTTGGGCCAATTAATACAGTTTATTCATTAAAGTCTCCCCTGTTTCAGAGTACGACTACTCTGACCTATGTGCACTACGAACCAAATTTCTCCCTGTAAAGAATTCCAACGACCATGCCGTTTGTTTCCCTAAAAAATAGACTCAATAAGGAATCCATGAATGTAAAGTATGACTCTTAATAATTTTTTTACAATTTATGGTGAATTTCTAAAGTCAGGACAGGGGATCTCGAATTCATTCTGACCTTGTCTCACAAAATTTATCATATCTCATGATTTACAATTCCATTGCTTACATTATTTCTTTTATAAGAAACTAGACTCAATAAGCTTTAATTTAATATTTTATTCATCCTCTAATTCCATTTCTAAAATTTTTGGTGATTTTTCAAAGTTAGACTACTGCTGCTGTCCAAAACAGTTTTAGTGCAAAATGTTGATTTCCATTTTGCCCCAAATTTCACAATTCATACAATTCAGTCCTTGCTTAATTAACCCCTAAATTAAGATAATTTTCTCAATTAATACTTTTACTAAACATTATAAGTTATTTCATAACTATTAAAATTCAGAACTTCCACATAACACTCTAACTTCAAACTCTTTTACACTTAGGTCCCAAACATTCACTTTCTATTCAATTCTTTCAATAAAATCAACATATAAACAATTTAAAGCTCTAATTCCATGTCAAATCATCATATACTTCCAGCACATATTCATAGAAACTTTCAATTTCTTTCATGGAATCAAAAACTAATGAATTCAACAAGTGGACCTAGTTGTAAAAGTCACAAAAACACAAAAATTTCAAGAAATAATCAAGAATTGAACTTACTTGCAGTAAAAATATGAAAAACCAGCTTGAGGGAACTCTTTCCGGTGTTTTTGCTGATGAGAATGCAGAAAAATAAAGAGAAATCTAGATAATTCCACTTTAATCCTAACTTTATTAAGTAAATTTTGTAATTTTCCAATTTTGCCCTTAATTCTCCTTGTTTTCTTGCTGATTTCATGCCCTTACCGTCCAGCCCAAATAGACCTTGGGTCTATTTTCCTTTTAAACCCTCTTTCTTTTATCAATTAAGCTATTTAATCCTTTCCTACAATTTTGCATTTGATACAATTTAGTCCTTTTTGTTCAATTAATTATCAGAACTTTAAAATTTCTTGACGAAACTTTAATACTAACATATTAACACTCCATAAATATTTATAGAAATATTTATGGCTCGATTTAAAATTCCCGAGGCCTCGATACCTCATTTTTTATTCTAATTATTTTAATATTTATTTTTAGTACACTATTCACTATTTCAAAATTTTTCCTAACTTCACATTTAATTTATACTCACTAAATTAATAATATTTCCTACTCATTTGTCGGATTTAGTGATCTCGAATCACTGTTCCGACATCACTGAAAATTAGGCTGTTACAGTTATGATTGAAATGTTCTTATACATATATAATTACTAACTTGTGAAGTGGTGTGATTAGGAAGAAATGTGTATATAGGGTAATGAACAATGCTTTAATGGTTTATTCATGTAATTATTTATTCGATAAGTTTAAATTTCCTTTATACGAGCTTACTAAGCATTGGTTGCTTATATAGTTTTTTTTTTATCTTGTAGATCATCAGAAAGCTTAACCGGTTGGAATCATGTTGGAGCATGATCACACTATCCAAACGTTATTTTGGTAGTTTTTGGTTGTTTTGGCAAGTGATTATAAATGGCATGTATAGGGCTTAAATGTAATAGGATTCTTAATTATGTTATTTGGTTAATGTGATGTGGTTAGGTTCTTGTGTATATGTTTTGCTTTGGACCTGTAAATGCTTAGGTAAGTATATGTCTTTTGGTCACTTTTGAATGCATTGTAAATATATATGGCATATGACTTGTTGATATATGAATGAGGTGATTCGATGATATGTAAATGAGTATTATGTATGTTTTAGGTACAAAATTTAGTTTTTGATTGAGTTTAATTAGTGTGTGAATTGACGTGCCTTATGATAGCATATTGGTTAGTTTTAGGATGGATGATTTTGGCATGTTTCTAGTGCCTTTAAATGTGTTATAAACAATGTGAAACAAGCTAGGTATGGTGTCTCTTGGTGTGAAAGGTTTGGTGTTTGATTTGGCTTGTTTTAGGGGCAACATATGTTGCACACAGCCTAGGACACGGGCTGCCACACGGTCGTGTGCCACACACAGTCACCCCACACGGTCGTGTGTCATTATTATTTTTGGTATAGGTTTCACATGGTTTGCAATATGGCTGTGTGACTCAACATCGAATGCACACACTATTTGGCACATGGCCTGCGTCACGGCCGTGTGTCATTATTGTTTTTTGTATAGGTTTCACATGGTCTGTGACATGGCCATGTGACTCAACATCGAATGCACACACGATTTGGTACAGGCCTGCGACACAGCCATGTGGCCCTATTTCAAATACCCACACGGGTGGACACACGAGCTGGGACACGGTCGTGTGTCCAGACTTTCGAATGTTCATAGGTCTGAACTATGTCACACGACCGTGTGACCCCTGTTTCCTAAATTTTCATTTTTTTTCCAATTTTTTTTTGTTTCAAATTGATCCCTGATTGTTCCCAAGTTATTTTTAAGGCCCTGAAGGCTCAGTTTAAGGCATAAAAATGTATTTTTACTATGATTATATTGAGTTACTAGATGTTGATATTAAATTGCATAATTGTTTCTGTTTTGAAGTTAAACGTTCTAATTTGTACAATAATGCTCTAAAACCCTAATTTGGAGAGGGAGATAGGTTAGGGGTGTTACAAAAACGCTTATTTTGCATAAATTAAACATAAAATACTAAAAACCAAAAATGAAATAAAAACATATTAAAATGCCATAAAATAAGCTTGTTAAGTGTTGGAAAGACCTTTATTTGCCACAACAAATTGTGGCAGATCAAAGCGCAAGCCTAATGATCTCGTTATAGCATAGGTGTACCTATTGATGAAGGTGTTGGGATTAGGGAAAATAGTTGTGATCGAGGAGAAGGTCGAGCTCAAAGTTGAAGTCGAAGACAAGGTGCAAGTCGAGACAAAGGCATTCTTGCTGAAGATACCTTGGCTATTATAGTTGTCGGTCCTAACGATGGACTTGATTTTGTAGATGTAAAGGTTAATCCCAAATTTTCTTAAATCATGGATGAAGATTCGATGCATCAACTAGACCATCAACTATAAATTTACACTATGCTTGACATATGTGGATGTTGAGGTCCATGTAATGCATTTATTAGGGTTAGGTTTACGGTAATGATGAAACCCCAAATATATATAAACTTGATACTTATCGGTGTAAACAAATAATTTAATATTGATTACATCTTACATATAACTCAAAATTTGAAGGTGTCGAGATAACTTAATTATTGCATAATTATTACTTTAGATTCCATTAAAGCGATAGAAACTTTGTTGTACAAATTTTACAATTGAACTTGACACCATAAGTGTCGAAAGACTCCTAAGAAAACATATTCTGGAAAATAACTTGCCTATAGACATAATTTAATAAATAATAAAAACTCATGTTTTAAAGTAAAAAAAAAAAAAAACTTGTTTATTTACGATCTAAAATTATTGCAATATATTTAATGAAACCTGACAAAAAAAAGGATAAGTGACAAAATATAACGCTTGGCATATTCTAAGGCGTTAGCTCACCAAAGTTCTCATTTATTCAAAAATTGGAGGATTGTTTAAAGTCTCATTCTTGGTTGAGTTTAAGGTTTCAAAAACACTTTTCAACCTCAAAAGTAATGAAGAATATTTGACTTTTTATGTCAAAACTTCAATAATAATAAAAGCGTGTTTCCACCCAAATGCAAAAGCTAAGATTTAGATACTTTTAACATTTGTGTTGTAAAGTAAAATTATCAAAATACCTTTATTCATATTAACTATTTAAAAGACATTTAAAATTTTAGATTAATTTACATTTTATATACTATTATATTAAATTATATAAACATTATGTAACATTATATTAAATTATTTAAATATCAGTTATCAATTTGTTAAATTATTTGAATATAATTTATCATTATACTTATTTTTTTTATAATATCTTATGTATCATTAATTTTACAAATAATTTATAATAATTATTTAAAAAATATTTAAAATTTATATTTCATGTATCATTATATTAAAATACTAAAATATCATTTAAATTAATTTACTTTTTATTTTTAATATTATGTTTAAAATATACATTTTTACTTCCCACCGTAATTTTTGACAATAATGTAAAGTACTTAAAATCAATCAACAACTAAGTCTGAGAGTGACAAAATCGTGTCGCAATGCAACGATTTAGATATAATACTTGGATAAAAAATAATTAATGGTTAATTTTACATATAAGTTTTGTTTATTTTGATTTCAAATAATGAAAATATAAATAGTTTATGAAATACTCCCCTTCCAACTTCTCTTCCACTCTTACCTCAAAAAAAAGGAACTTTAAAAAAAAAAAAAAACCTTTCACAGTGGTAAGAAATTCATTAGACACCACTTTGTGAAAGTTAGTGAATTATTTTTACTTTTATTTTTTTGAATAAATTAAGACTAGGCTTATTATTTCTAATCAGCCAAAACAAACAAGCAGATCAAAAGTCAACAAAACCCAAGATTGTAAACAAACATTAACAAACTTGACCAAAAACATAAGCCTAAAATGTATCTTAAAATTCCAAATATAAGAAAAATCTAGAAACATTACCACCTACACCTTGCCCAATCAAAAACTCCTTGGTTCCCATCCCAAACAAACAGCATTCATTTCATCTTGTTGATGGTTCCATTTCTCAGAGAGTTTCATCTAAACAAAACCATTTCACCTGCACAGTTACCCACTCTCCCCTTTCTCCTTCATTGCACCGAAGCGCCTCAGCCTGATTCTCGCGTCCACTTTGTTGCCATCACTCGCTCCGCGTACACAGGGACTCCCCCCGTCAAGTAAACTGTCTCGCTTCTTTTTAGAGTCTCTATTGCTAAAATGTGGGCTAAACCATTAGCCAATCTCAAAGTATGTTTAAAATTGATGCTTTGAAAACTATCTTTTAACAGCTAAATGTCTTGTATATGCGCTCCTATCTGTGATTTATATGGGTCTCGAGACTGACATTTCTTTATATTGGCTAATGAATCACCTTCCACTGTTATCTCCGGCCACCCCATTTCCAAACCTGTTTGAACTGCCTAGATACATGCAAGAGCTTCGGCGGAAAAACACAAAGAGTTCCCATCATGGATCTCTGAGTAAGAAAACAACACTTTTCCCTCAGCATTCCTTGCAACAATACCCGATATCGACCTAAAGCTACGACTGTTATACGAGTCGTCAAAATTAATTTTTATAGCAGAACTAGATGGACCCCTCCATTTCACCGCTTTAAGTACCTATGTAAGTTTCCTCTTGTCTGTTTCATCTAACTCAATACAGTAGTGAATAATAAATCGAGCAATATCTCATCCTATATTGACCTTTCTTTCATGTATTCTCTTGTTTTTTGTCACTCTAGATGCCCAAAGGGCACCACAAAACAAACGCCTCTAACGGATCAAGCATTCTCCAAATACCCAGGTAAGCCACTATACAAAATCCATCTCTGGTACTATTAAGAATATTTGATAAACTCAACACTGACCAAACCTAAATAGATACAGGGCAAACACGAAATAAATGATCCGTTGTCTCTGCGCCTCTTCCACACCGAGGACAAGTCACATTATTTACTAGTTTTCTATATGCTGCATGTTGATTAGAATAGGTAAAAAATTCCAAGAAATCCTCCATATTGTAATTTTAAGTTTTGAAGGAAGGTTTAGGCTCCATAGTTGTTTATAGAAATTTCTATAACTGATTTGTAAAGCATAAGCATTAGGATTCCCCGAAAAATTTTGTAATAGTTTATAGGCACTACGTACCGAAAACTCTCTTGAGAGTTCACCACTCCATGCGAGCAAATCATTGTGGGCCTTCGTTGCTAGAGGAATAAGGAGGATCCTAGCCGTGTCCACCTCCGAGAAGGTATTGACAACTAACTCCTTTTTTCATGTTCTAGTATCAGCATTTATTGATCTGTAACTTTAAAGTTTTGCATGCTATGAACAATACGAGATAATTTGTAATTATCAGCCCCTGAGATCCAAGTGTCCTCATTAATTGAAATTTCTTCACCCTACCCTCCCCTCCAACAAAGCCCCTTGCATCAAAAGCCACCTGCAGCCCAAATGCTTTTCCATGTATAAGATGGCATATTCCCTAAACGCGTATTAATGAAATTGGTATTAGGAAAATATTCCACTTTAAGAGCACAGGCAATTAACGAATTCAGGTAATTAATGAGCCTCCATCCTTTTTTTGCCAACCAAGAAACATTAATTTTTCCCATGCTACGGAAACACATCCCCCTTCTTCTTTTAAATGACACATATGCCTCCATTCGCACCAACGTATTCCCCTTCTTCCATACCCTTTCTGCCTCCAAAACCTGGCCATTATACTTTCAAGCTCCTCACAAAAAGATTTTGGTAACAGAAAACACATCATAGTATACATTGGTATTGCCTGCAATAAAGATTTTATAAATACCTCTTTACCTCCTTGAGACAACAATCTCGTACTCCACACTTCAATCCGCATTTTGACCCAATTTTTAAGATTCTAGAATGATGCATTGTTCTTACTCCCCACCATATTTGGTAACCATAATTAATTTTTCCGGTTTAAGGAGAAACACATTCCCAACATTCTTGAAATTCTTACCTTATCCTCATCAAATGTGTTAAAACTAAAAAAGACCATAAACTTGTTAAAATTCATACACTGACCTAAGTAGCTCTCATATTCCTTTAAGACTTCTTTCAAAAATGTTGCTCCTCTATTAGTCGCCTTACCAAAAAGGATGCAATCATCTACGAACAACAAATGTAATATTTAAAGACCCCTTTTACTAGTCTTCGCTCTTTTAAAAAATCCCCCCTCATTGTCAATCTCATCAATGCTGATAGCCTTCACTACAAATGAGGAAAATAAAACGGTTAAGTGGGTCGCCTTGTTGAAGCCCTCTCGTCAAATGAAAAATTGTCCCACTATTACCATTAACATTCACTGTGTAAGAAACCGAAGAAATACACTTCCACCCATTCTTTTGCAAAGCCCATTCGCAACATTACTTCCTTTAGAAAACCTCATATTTAGATCTATGTAACCTTTTTTCCCTGTGCCCTTCTGACGAAAGGTATGCAAAAGCTCATAGGCTAGTAGCACATTATCAGATATTAGTCGCCCAAGCACAAACGCACTTTGGGTGTTATCAATGCATTTACCAATACCTCCCTGAAGTCGATTAGCTACTTCTTTCGTTACAATTTTATAAATTACTGTGCACAAGCTAATAAGTTTGAAATTCACTAGGTTTGTAGGATTTAAAGTTTTAGGGAGTAGCACAATATTAGTAATATTTGCTAAATCAAAATCATTACCATCATTCATTATACCCAAACTGTACTTAGTAACATCACTCCCTACAATGTGCCAGTACCTTTGGAAAAACATAGTTGGAAAACCGTTTACCCCTGGCACCTTAGTTGGACCCATTTCCTTCAACGTCATATAGACCTCCTCTACTGTGTACTTTGCCGTTATAGTCGAATTGATATCAAGAGAAATACTTACCTCTATTATGGACAAAATATGTGATAGATCGCCTATCCCATTTGACCCATTTGACGAAAACAAAACTTGAAAATATCTAGTAGTTATTTCCCTAATCTCTTTTTCATTGCAAACCTCTCTTTCGTCCTTTCACTCCCAACTTGCTAATAGTATTCATATGCCTGCAAGCAAAAACAAATTTATGAAAGAAAGTTGTATTTTTCCCCCCAAATGAAGCCAGTTGGCACGGGCCCTCAGCTCCAAAAAACCTCATCTTTATCAGTCTCTAACTTAAGCTATATCTTTGTGTCTATGAACTTTGCCGATGTGCCATCATCCCTATCCAACTCTATCATGCTTTCCAAATTCTTTGTAAGATCCTGTTTCAGACCATTCCAACTAGCCTTAATTGATTTCGCCCATATCTTCAATCCCTTTCGCAATTTATCCAATTTATCAGAAATAAACCTAGAGGAGGACTCACAAACCTGTTTAATTTCCTCTTCTAACGATTCTTCCATCGTCCACCAGGCTTCAAACCTGAATATCAATTCCCCCAAAAGAGCCCTATTGTGATCCGTGCTTATAAGTAACAGACAGTGGTCTGAAAAGGAGTGTGGCAAATGACGGATTCAAGCATTTGAAAACAAAGTCAACCATTTATCATTTGCGACCCCCTTGTGTAATCTCTCCTTTATGTTTGTCTTTATGTTTGTCTTCGGCAAATTCCCTCTTTCCCAAGTGAACCACACTTTTAAATATCTCACATCCATTAATTGACACTCTTCAAGAACATCTTGGAAAGCGTACATTCTTCTCTCCTCCCTTGGGATACCTCCAGCCTTCTCAAAGGAATACATGATTTTGTTGAAGTCTCCATACACCAACTAAGGAAAATTCTGATTCTACCCTAGTCTCCGAAATAAGTTCCAAGAACCATTCCTATTACTTGCAAAAGGTGCTCCATAAAACTCAGTGAATCTCTATTCTTTATCATCACTATCTTCCTTAGACTAACAGTAACATCCTTTCCACACCAAACAAAGCCCACCTCGAGATCTCTCCGCCTCTACTTAATCCCACTCATAAAGCCACACCTCCTCCTAACCTTTTCCATGTGTTTTCTATCAATTTTCATCTTTATAAAAAAAAAAAAAAAAACATCTGAGGATTATACAGCTTCAACATATGCCAAAGTAGTCGAACGACCCATGGACTCCCCTAACCATGAATATTTCAACATATGGTTTTCATTGCGCCCGGTCGACTTGCCTTTTGGCAGCTGCTGATCCTTGGTGGAGAAGAGCAAAAAATCGCTCCAGAGTTGCCATCACTGAGTCTTTAGATATTAGACTATCGAGGACCTTAACTTCGAGTTTTGCCCTTTTATTTCTTTTTTCACAAAAAGTTTAATTCCCAAACTCATCGACCCCAACCAAATTGATTTTCTTTTTCCCATCACGCTTTCCAACTTGCTTTGGATTATACCTATTGTTGTTCTCGTCCAGCTACTCTTTTTGGGCTTTTGAGACTTACCCTCCATTGGGCTAACAAACCCAATTTGACTATCCCTTCGTTATCAAATTATTCCGGTCATCATCTGTAATTAAGCCATCATGATCCATTACTTCAAATCAACATCCTTAATTGGTGGGAGTCTAGAATCCCTATAATCCCTAAAAATGTGCATTGAATCAGTAGTTTTTAATTTTACCGAAAACTTCTCTGATTCCACTTTCTCCTCCGGTTAATGATCCATCGTCAAAACCTGGTTGGATGTACCATCCTCACTAAACTTTCCATACACCCCATTGAACACAACAACATCACCTATATAGGAGCACTGCTTCACTGATTTCTTAGTAGAAAAATTAGATTTCAAACTTTCTTTCTCCAACAAACTTGATTCGGCTTTAAGCGCCAATGAGTAAGGGAGCTCATCTTCTAGCTTATCCCTTTCATCAGTTGGGATCCCATTGCACTACTTAACACCATGACCTATTCGGCCATACCCAAAGCAAAAATTTGGCAAATTCTCATACTTAAAAAGGCAAAGTTTCTCTTGATTATTGGTCGAGATAAAAATCCTTCTTCATAACGGTTTTTGTACATCCAACTAAACTCTTAGTTGAAAAAAATCCCCTTTGACTTCTGATTTGGTCACCCCTCCAAAAGTTGACAAAAATTGCGTGCATTAAATCTTTTTTTTCACATTCCGGCGGACATGGACCAATCTTGATCCAAAACGGAGAGAGAACAAGCCAGATCTTACTTCGTTCTATAGGATTTACCAATTGATCAAAAATAACAAGCTACCTTCGAAATAGCCAAGGCTGACCCTTAGGATCATCTCCAAGTCATCCTCGATTTCAAAAATAAATTTTGCCCTGCCACTTGTATCTCAAACTTCTTCCTCTTCTCCCAAATACTTTTAAACTGTGCACGAAAATTATCTGGATTGTAGGATTTCCTTGTCTATATAGAGCATAATAATGACAGATTTTCGCTCGAAACAACCAGCGACTCTTTACGGTCAACTGAACAAGTTCTTCGAGAAGGGAGATCTCATCCCTCCTCATTCTCCAAAAAAGTCAACACCCTGCTCTAACCCAACCAAAGTAATCATTGTTTCTCTGGGACACTAAGAGAGAGCACTCTCGACTTTTAAAATTTCTAAAAATTTAGATTCTCTCTCTATAATTTAATTAATAAAAAATAGAAAAATTATTTTATAAACTCTTCTCACTCGTTATGTTCTTAGTTAATTTCTTTTTGTTTCACTTTTAATTTAATTTAATTTCTTAGCGAGCGTCATCGAAAAATTTTATCCAAATACTTTTTAACATGAAAAGGAAGTGGTGATATTATCTTTACAATCATAATTTTTTAAGTCTTAACGTTTTCAAATAGTTTGAATGACGGGAGCGAGTAATTCAATGCAAACGATATCTTGGTGGATGGAAGGAAATTATTTTCAGAAACCGACTTTCAAGTGATAGTTCCATCAAACAATATGGATCCATCTTACCTTAATTAATGTATACTGGTTTCGTAGTATTAATGAAATGCAATTGCTGATATTTGTAAATAAATAATTTATTAACATGAGTGATAAAACTTTTTATCAATTTCTTAAATTGAAAAATAATAAGGTATGATAATTAAAATTAAATAAACAGTGTCCATAACATTAATTATCGATTTTAGCTTTGATGATGCCTGATATTAGAATAAAGAAAAGCCCGGCCGCATCTCTTTTATGACCAAGGAATTATCTTAAGTTTTTAAAATGAGCGTACATGGTTAAAATTTAAAAAAAAAAAAAAAAGGAAGTTTAATAAAGGGCGAAGAGAGTTGTAGTTTGATGCCGTTTTTGGTATCCTCACCAATTTCTTTACGAATAAGCAGAGAAATCAAATTATAGAATACGCAACTCCTGAAGTTCCACGTTGTTGTAGTCAGCTGTGAGGGCTGTAAAATAGATTTATTTAAAATCTTCAATTACTTGTTTTATTTTTTTATCATGAAAATATTGAGAAAGGGAATATATGTTTGCATGCAATTTGTAATGTTAAATTACTGATAATATTCTTCTTACAACTATAATCAAATTAAAATTTAGTATAATCTAAATTAAAATCCGTTAACTGAACTAAGCTCACACATAACAGCTCCAAAATATTTTAAAGATATTTCTAAGCTTCACTCTTTTTCTTTCTTTCTTTTTTTTTTTTACCACAACGATCTAATGATATAATTAAAATATTTTAAAGTTTAGGAATCAATTCATAATTTGAGATTTTTATTTTTTTTCTTAACACATTTAACATATTTATCAAGTTGGATTGTCATTTTTTATTATTAAATCTAGACATAAAGATTTATTTGACCCTCTAACTTTATAAAAAATCATTTTATCCTTTCATTTAAATAATCATTGTTTTTAGCCCTTAAATTTACGTCATTTGTCAAATCACCCTAAAATAAATGAAAAAATACTTTGTTGACATGGAATACATATGAATGGGCATGTCAACAATTAATTAATTTTTAAATTTAAAAAAAAATATAAATAATGACAAATATTTTAAAAAGTATAAAAATTATAAAAATAATATTTTTTATTTTTAAAAATTTATTAACAAACGTTAACTTTTTTCACTTATTTTTGAGTAATTTAAAAAATAATAGAAATTAAATGAATAAAAGAGATAAAAAAAATTAAATGAAAGGCTAAACTAACTTATTTTATAAAATTTAAGGACTAAAAAAGTCATTATGGCTTAAATCTAAAGAAACCAAACAAAAAGATAAGTTATTTAAAAAACAAATAAATGTATTAGTTTTATTACAGTTTGGTAGGCTAGGCTTTTTGAATTCTGACATTAGCTAACTTAATCCAAGATGTGCAAAGGTTGGACTGACCAACCATTTCTGTTGACCTGGATTTGTTATTTATATTTAGATAATAAATTGGGGAATATTTTTCCAGTTTTTACCTACTTTGATTTTTATCTATTTTAAAAACTTTGCAACTTTTTTTTTTCTCACTTCTTTCTTTACACTGAGGATTTTTTTTTACTAGCCAGTGAACTTTTTTTAATATAATATTTAAAAGATAAAAATTAATTAAAATCAAAAAATAAATTTTTAAATTTATTTTGATTTTAATCACGATAGTACATCATAATAATTTGATTATGCTTATGTTATAGGTAAAAAGTGGAGTTATCTCAAAAGTGGTTAAAAAATGGACTTGTAATGGTAATTTTACTTGAACGGTTAAAAAAAAAAAAAAAGATTATCACTCGGCAAATCAACCAATCAGAAGCATTACGGTTAGGCCCAATGTCTCGATGTAAGTTAGTTACAGAGCTCCAGCCGGTTGTTACACCAAATGCTATTTATATATAAACAACATTAATTTTGTGAAAGAGATAACCAATGCTTTTCTCATCTTTTTTTCCTTTTAATCTTTAAAATGTATGTTAATCGGTCGCTTTAAGTCCAAATAAGAAAAAAGAATGTACAAATAAAAGCAAGTCAGTACCATCGTCACATCCCAATGCACCACGTGCATTAAATGATGCATTTCTGTTTCCATTTCAATTATTGCATATTGTTATTAAAATAAATAAATTTCTATTATGTCCAAATAAGTCTCTGTCTAAGCTTGAAATAAAATTGTATTTCAATCCATAATTAAATAATATGTTCAAATATGAGCAGAATATTAAAAAAAAAAGATTAAAGTGTGGAATAATTCTTTTTTTTAATTTAGCCGTCATTTTTTTGTCAAGCCAGCGTCAACATTTACTCACTGAGTTGTCTCGTTTAGAAAAAAATAAAAATAAAACAACCGAAAAATGGACGGCATTCTTTTAAAAGCCTATTGTTATCATTTTATTATATATATATATATATTTTTTATTTTTTTTTGAATTTATTTAATAATTATTAGTTTTTATTTATTTTTGGATTTAATTTAATTATCTTTACGTAAATGTAAAATAATTTATTATCTATCCTTCCTCGTGAGACTCGTTGGTTTTTTTTTTTTCAATTTCAAATATAATAGTAAAATTTCAGTCTTGGTCTCTCTATTAAACTTGAATTTAAAATTTAATTTTTACATTTTATATTTTTATTTTTTTCATTTCAATTATAATGGTAAAATTCTAGTTTTGATCCTTTTTTAAACTCGAATTTAAAATTTAATCTTTATATTTCTATGCCCACTTTTGTTTGACATTTCAATTATAATGGTAAAATTTCAGTTTGGTCTTTCTATTAAACTCAAATTTAAGATGTAATTTTTTTATTTTTATTTGACATAATTTGGTTCTCTACTTTTACAATGATATTAGGTAGTCCGAATAATTAACATATTTAGTTATTCTAGTTAAATTGAACTTTTTTTTTAAATATTATTCAATCAGAAAATTTATCTGGTGTGATGAATTGGAATAAGTGTTATTAAAAAAAATTTACATCAAGTACTAAAAATATTAAGTGTGTTAATTATTTGAACTAACTAATAACACGACTCATTTCTTTTTTTATAATCATTTTAAGATAATGATAAAATTGTAGTTTCAATCTTTTTGTTATACTCACATTTGAGATTTAATCTTTATATTTTATTATGACATAATTTGATTATCTACTTTTATAATGACATTCGTCAGCCCAAATAATTTACATCCTTAGCTATACCGATTAAAATGATTATGTGAATTTCTCTTAAAAACACATTTCTAACATATATATATATATATATATATATATATATATATATATATATATATGAAGTTGGAACTAGTATTTTAAGAAAATAATTGATCTCAACATTTTGATCAAAATAATTAAGGGGATCAACTATGTCAACTAATTAATGATATTATGTAGAGGAACCAAATTATATAAAATTAAAGAATAAATACTAAATTATAAATTTAAACATTGTAGAGATCATAACCATAACTTGATCTAAAACAATCTATACCAAACGCGATTATTTTTATTTAATAAAAAGGTATTTATTTGTTACACAAGTAGTGAAAATTTTAAATTTTATAAGCGGTATTGATAGTTTGACACATGCCCATTGATATTTAAAAAAAAAGATTTTTTTAATTTAATTTAATTAGTATAAGTGTTGTATTTATTGGAAGTGAATAAGAGATAGCAAACTAATCTTTATTGAAAATAATAATAATAGTTGATTGAGTCTTAGCTTGATTGGCATCAATATTGTTGTCAATGTAAGAGGATGTGAGCTTGAGTGCATTGAAGTGCATCATTTTTTTTTTTTAAGGTTAGGGAGGGACTATAAGTAAATTTAGACATTGTATAAAAAAGAACAGATATAATAAGACCCTATAGAGATTAATGTTAATATATATATATATATATGTATATGCCTTACAAGTCAAAAAAAAGGAATGCTTGAAAGAAGTTATTCAAAATTTATTATTGATATTAATTACTTTTGTTCACATCATTTATCATCTATAAAATTTTGATTAAAATATGCCATATGTCCCTCTATTTTTACAAACTTGGAATTTACTTTTCAAATTACAAAATTCAGGTACGATTTTTAACACTATTAAATTGTTGTTGTTGAATTTATTGATGTGAAATTTTGAAAAAAAATTTCACTTTGTAGTAATATAACTAAAAGAAATGGCTTTGTAATAAATTTAAATTTAATAAAATAATTCTAATAGTGTTAAGAGTTTGACTTAAATTTTGAAATTTAAAAAGTGAAAAGATTAAATTCCTAAAAATAAAATTATAGGGGTTAAATTTGAAATTTACCCAAACGTAATTTAACTTAAAATTTTAAGAAAAAATTATAAAGAGATTTGGAATTATACTAGTAATTATGATTTCAGTTATAGGTAATAAAAAATTACAAAATATTTATAATAATTGTGAAATTTGAAGTGATGGCAGTCATAAAAGTTTTCAAGTCAACCAAGTGAAACGCACCTGCTGAATTCTGGTATTCATCCTATAATTTGGCAGAACAACTTTGACTGAAATTAGTAGAAAATTATCTAATATGACATGATGTTTTTTTTTTAATATTTTAATTCTTTGACTAAGTGGAATAAAATAAAAGATGGGTGGATTAAAAACCCCCGACATAATTTAAATAATTTCATATTTTTTGGAGGCCGAAAAAAATTAATTATAGCATAATTCATAATAAGATATTAAAAAAATAATAGGAATATATATGCTCATGTAGTTGAGAATTGTGTTGAAATGAGATAAATTTATAAAAATTGGTGTTGAAGGTAAACAATTTATGTTAAAAACAAAAGCGCTTAAATTAAACTATTAATTTTTGGGAGAAATTAAAATTGCAGTTTTAATTTAACTAATAGCTGAAATGGCTTAAATTAAATTATTAATTTTTTAAATAAATCTAATATGTAATTTTTTTTCATTTAATTAAAGCATTAAAATATCTAAATTAAATTATTAATAAAAGACCAAAAGAGCAATTTTTATTTAATTCATAGGGCAAGGCCTTTGTCCTAACTTTTCCCCTGAATACGCGAATGCATATTATTATGAATATATATTATCTTAAATAAAATAACATCAATATAATGTAAGTAATTCATAAGAATTTAATATAATTTTTATTTTTATTTACAAAACATAAAAATAAAAAAATATCAATCAAACATTTAATTAAGTTTTAATATCTTTTCCTTTCCTTTATCTTGATTAACTAAAAAAGAAGAAGAAGCACATTTCTCTCTTTTTCCTATGCCAAATTCTTCATTATCAGACAAACTTACTGTAATTTATCTTGATTTTCTTTCACAGTTCATAATATATTTTTCCTCTTCTTTTTGGTGTTATATGTAGAATTTTATTCAAAGAATAAGGTTTTAGCAGCCTTAAAAGGATGACAAAATCAGATATATATATATATATATATATATATATATATTATATCCCATCAGGTTGCATTTTTTCTTCAATTTCAAAAATAGTATTGAAAACTACAGCTTTATATATATATATATATAATATCCCATCGACAGCCGCCACCTATGAATATTCTATTAATTAACTATTTGTATGCTCACTTAATCTTTAATTAAGTTATGTTTGGTTAAAATATGTTCAAGTCCCTAAACTTTCGGTACATTTAAAATCTAGCACTTTTCCTTTTATTTCCAATAATTTAGTATTTTTACTTTTCTAAAATTATTCTAATAAATTCACTGATATAACATCTAAAAAAAAAAAAGAAAAAAAAGAAAGATACTCACTTGATAACCATGTAAAAAAAATGTAATAAACCTAAATTTAATACAAGACTTTGAATGAACTTAGTGATTGGACTTTTATTTTAAACTCGAATTGTAAAGAGCCTAAATTGCTTTACTTAAAAGTAAAAATGACTAAATTTCAAATATATGAAAAATACAAAAAAACTTAATCATATTTTTAAATTTTTTATATTTCTTAAACGAGTTTTTTGGTCCCGTGTGAGATGCATGCGTTGATTATGTATATACATTAAAATGCATTTAATCATTTTATAATTTTTTAAATAAAATTTTTAAAAAATTCAATACACAATTTTTTTTATTAAAACTTTTATTGAACTTTTAAAGTTTTAATTGAAAAAACTTGAAACGTATTTTAAATTTTTTTTTATATTTTTAAACTAATTTTTCATCTCGTGAGATGCAATGTATATAAATTAAAATACATTTAATTATTTTAAAGTTTTCTAAATAAAGTTGTAAAAAATTGAATACAAAAATTTTCAAATTTTTATTAAAACTTTTATTGAACTAACACATTTTTAATTTTTTTATTTATATTTCTTAAATGTTATTTGACCATTTAGAATCTAAATGCCACCTTTTTTGAATTGTGGCATATAATATATTACCATGCATAATATAATAATAATAAAAAAAGAAGAGAACGGCAATTACCTTAGACTAAGTTTCATGTGGATACAGTCAACCTCTGACTGCAAAGAAATTCAGCTTTAGTCCGATGTTCACTTCAAATTTTCTAATTCAGCACTTACCTATTCAAACTCAAAAATGATTTTAAGCTTTTAATTCTACTCATGGCATTTTAAATAAGTTGAATAATGAAATTAAAAAATATGGAATGTTACTATAAAATTTGCTTTTAATATATAAAAATAAAAGCATAAATCTCTGACAAGAATATATAATATAACTATTTTAAATTTATTAGTGACCCCACATTAAATAAATTCATAATTTTTAAAGGTAACTATAAACATTTTTTAAAGTATTTATACTAAACACGAAATTGAAATATATCCATAAGACTTAAATAAAAATAAATATAGAATGAAAATTTTTATATAGTTAAACATAGAATTTATGTCTAAAGGTGACAACGGACTTAAAAATGAAAAAAATATATATTTGTTATTTATTTATTTTCGTTATCATTTAACGATAAGCTTTACAATTTTATTTTCGGGCTAATCAAATTAAATAAAAATAAAAATAAAGTGACCAAAATACCTAAAAATTTAATTATAGTTTACAATTTATAATTAAATATATATATGGCAAGGTGGTAAATAAAGTGAGCAGGAGGGCTATTTATCGCATTCCATTTGAAAATTTATTGTCAGTAGTATTTTTTAACTAAATATTCAAGTCAAGCCAACCTCTACCGTGGCTTTCACCTAACCCCGACCATACCTCCACATTTCTTGTAGATGTGAACCAAATTTGTTTCATAAATGGTATTACAAAGGAAAAAAAAAACAATTATTTTAACAAATTTAATCTTTTAAAGATACAATTAAATTTTTATCTAATTCCAAATTTTATTAAAAAATTATAAACTACATTAAATTTATCAAAATTTGATCATCATATTTTATGAAAATTGAAAAATTGATAAAATTAAGAAATATTATTAACATTATCTTTAATCGATTACTTGAAACTAACATTTAATTTTTGTAAAGTATTAATATCAAATTCTAATAAATTAAAATAGAAAGATTAATTTATCATTTTTTATAAAATAGAGACGTGAAATTAGCATTAGATATATTTTTTTCTCAAAAAGGAAAAAGAGAGAAAAAGTATTACTTGGGAAATAACAAAAAAAAAAAAAAAAGAAAGAAAGAAAGAAGAAGAAGAAAAAATGAAGATTATTCAGTGGGCTAACTACCAAAGGCCACGTGACCATCTCTCTCCTGTTACTCCCTCCGGTGTGGTGAGCTACTCCCAATTCCCTCCATTCCATTTTCCCTCTCTTTCTATATAAATCCGCACCTACCTTTTTCATTCCTCATTTCCAGCTTTTCTTTTCTATCCTTTTCTCGTCTCGTCTTTTCTTTTCCTTTCGTGAGGCGAGCGAGCCACTGTAATCTTTTCCTTTCCTTACAACTTTCGCTTCAGGTAAACATTCCATTTCCTCCCTAAACCTTTTTTTTTCTCTCAGATCTGTTTCTTTTTTCTTAATTCCAATTTCTGTCGCTTTTTGATTTCCGATGCTTTCGAGGAAATTTTAAGATACTTTGATTTGTAATTTTTTGCTGATGAATCAACTATATGAAGCTCGAGAGCTAGAGATCTCGCATTTCATTTTTATCATACTGCTTTTTTAACTGCATTCCGGTGATTTGATTTGCTCGTCTTCTTTGTATCGAGATCTGATTCGGTTTAGGTTCGAGTTAGGTGTAGTGTTGGATCCGGCTCTTTCATTTGCTTAATCAACAGCTCCAATTAACTAGTTAGCGACGTGTTTGTTGAACAGGTCTCTTTGAGTCGAAGCCATGGCCACCGGACAGTTGTTTTCTCGAACAACTCAAGCCTTATTCTATAACTACAAACAACTTCCTATTCAACGCATGCTTGATTTCGATTTCCTTTGCGGTACGGGTCCCTTGCTGATTTCATCTTATATTTAGCTGATCGGCACTCGTATTACGGAATTGTTAGAATTATGTTGTTTTTATCCTTAATTATTGATCGTTACTATCTTTTATTATTAATTTTCCCTTCTTTTTTTTTTATTTAAATTTGTAGGGAGGGATACACCGTCCGTCGCTGGTATCATTAATCCTGGTGCCGAGGGATTTCAGAAACTCTTCTTTGGTCAAGAGGAAATAGCGATCCCAGTGCATTCAACGTAAGATGCTCTTATCTCCTGTTTCTATTTTTAGATAAACTTTTTTCCCCTGTAGTTATTAATCCGTATATTGAAAGTGTTATAGGGTAAATGAACTTTCTACCATGTTACCTTAAAATCCTATAAACCAGCCTGCAAAGTTTAAATCTCTACTACTAGGCTTATGCGATCACCATGTGTAACATTCGATTATGAATAAGGAATCCATCAATGATTCATTTATTTAACATAATTTAGTTAGAGGAACACATGACCAGCATATAATCTGCTTGCGAAACTTTTGAATTCTACTATTATGGGATGATGATCCATTACTATGTATATATTTGCTTTTTTTCGGAAAATTCTATCCATTTACTATTGAGAGATCAGAAAATAATTGGTCTATGATGCTATAACTTTGTTTAGTTTTGATCAAAAGGAATTGACATTGGCTTTTGTGTTAGTTGTATCTCCTACATGGCAATCATTTTTGCATTTAACAGGTAGTTCTTGCTAATAAATAATCTAATTGTGTCTTGGGAGAGGACGTTCAATTAATACTATAGTGTGATTTTACATCCTTTACAGATTAGGATAATCCTGTAAGGCTTACTTTGCTGTTTGATTGATGAATTTGTATTCTCCTAGCTTTATTTTCTCTAACCTTGTAATTGATAAATTTTGCAGCATTGAGGCAGCATGCGCTGCACATCCAACTGCCGATGTTTTTATTAACTTTGCATCATATCGAAGGTTAGCCTTTGTTGTATTCAGGCTATTTTTGTAAGCTAGAATCCTTATATGCATAACTTAAATCATTTTGTTTTATTTTCTTACAGTGCTGCTGCTTCGTCCATGTCTGCTCTGAAACAACCTACCATTCGAGTTGTTGCTATAATTGCTGAAGGTGTTCCTGAATCAGATTCCAAACAGTTGATTGCATATGCACGTTCCAACAACAAGGTAAGCAAGATGATTAGAGCAGAACTAGGCAATGGAAATGGTTAACCAATATAAAATGCATCTCCTTGTGATCTTGCAGTTGCAAAGATCTGATTTAACAATTTTTAATAGCATTCTTTGATTCTGTATTTGATTTCATTACTTATGCTATTTCAGGTTGTTATTGGCCCAGCAACTGTTGGAGGAATTCAAGCTGGAGCTTTCAAGATAGGTGACACTGCTGGAACAATTGACAATATTGTTCACTGCAAGCTGTACAGGCCTGGATCTGTTGGCTTTGTCTCCAAATCTGTATGTTATCTTTCATAGTTTTTTCTTATGCATGTGCACATGTGTCTGAGTAACTATGCCTCTTTCTCTTCTGCTTAAGCAATTACACCTTGACACATTGTGCACCAATTTCCTATCACTAATTTGGCATTTGGTATCATGGCTTTGGCCAGAATGTGACCCATACATATGGCATTAGTTTTAACTTATATCTTTTTAAAAATATTGCAGGGTGGCATGTCGAATGAAATGTACAACACTATTGCCCGTGTTACAGATGGAATCTATGAAGGTAACTATAAGCTACCTTTAACATGTACAAATATATTCATATTTGCCAAATTGAATTTCATATGAAATATTAATTTTTGGGTACATATTGAAAAATAATGTAGGCATAGCTATTGGAGGAGATGTCTTCCCAGGATCCACCTTATCCGACCATATTTTGAGATTTAACAACATTCCACAGGTATATTATAGTTTTCATTCGAATCATTGTGATTTCCTGCCTACCATTTGTTTCTACAAGCAAAGCACTCATGGTAAGGGTAGCACAAAACTAGCCCTCCTAACTCCCATTTGATTGATTTTTGCATTTTAAAATTCATAATTCTCATAGAAGCATCTTCTACATTGTAAAAGAAGTTCCTGACCCTTTTTTCCCCATCAACAGGTCAAGATGATGGTTGTCCTTGGAGAACTTGGTGGAAGAGATGAGTATTCCTTAGTTGAAGCCCTGAAACAGGGAAAAGTGAACAAGCCAGTGGTTGCTTGGGTCAGTGGAACTTGTGCACGACTCTTCAAATCAGAAGTACAGTTTGGTCATGCTGTAAGTTATCACCTTAATTTTCTTGGAATTCATCTTTCCTTCCTTTGTGTTCAAGCTTTGGGGTTCCTGCAATGAATGAGACATTACCTTTATCTTATAATTAATTCAGGGAGCTAAGAGTGGTGGTGAGATGGAGTCTGCACAGGGAAAGAATCAAGCACTAAGGGAAGCTGGAGCTGTTGTTCCCACTTCATATGAAGCTCTGGAAGCTACAATCAAGGAAACATTTGAGAAACTGGTGAGTTTCTGTTTTGGCCAAATGTTGGACAGTTTTAAGCTTTTAGCCATATTTACAAATTTGATTGGTGTGTTTAGGTTGAAGAAGGGAAGATTACACCGGTCAAGGAAGTTAAGCCTCCACAAATCCCAGAAGATCTTAACAGTGCTATTAAGAGCGGGAAAGTTCGTGCTCCAACACATATTATTTCGACCATCTCTGATGACAGAGGTATCTTAACTAATATATGTTTGACAATTAAATTAGATGTTTGATGAAATGGAGACTAAGGCGTGTTAAATTCTTTCTTTGAACCAAATTTGCAGGGGAGGAACCATGCTATGCTGGTGTGCCCATGTCTTCCATTGTTGAGCAAGGTCTTGGTGTTGGTGATGTCATTTCTCTCTTGTGGTTCAAACGTAGCCTTCCACGATACTGTACTAAATTTATCGAGGTAGGCTGCTGAAATTTGTGATAACCTTTTATGAGTTATGAGCCCTTGCTTCTTAGTGACCCATATCTACCATCACCTTTCACAAGTGTTACCCTTCCTATGATAGCATCCTTGTTGAAGTTAAAATTGGCCTAATCCTTTTCTTTTTCTTTTATTATTGTCTTCATCTCTAGAAAGCATCATTCCTTTTTGTTTTGACTAATATGTTTGATCTGGCCAGATATGCATCATGCTCTGTGCTGACCACGGTCCCTGTGTCTCTGGTGCGCACAACACTATAGTGACTGCAAGAGCTGGGAAGGACCTTGTATCCAGTCTTGTGTCAGGTTTGCTTACAATTGGTCCTCGCTTTGGTGGTGCAATTGATGATGCTGCACGATACTTTAAAGATGCTTACGATAGGGTAAGTTTCAATATTGTTATTTGTAGCGACTTTGATGATTTTTTTTTTCTTAATACAGTCTAAGATGTTGCCTCTTTACTGTCCTTTAACAGGGTCTTACACCTTACGAATTTGTTGAAGGCATGAAAAAGAAGGGCATCCGTGTGCCTGGAATTGGTCACAGGTACGAATGATTTTTAATAGTCATGATAGTTTTAACCATGCAAAAGCTACTAAACATGGGATCTGCTTTTCTATTGTTTCGTCCTAGATCATGTTACATGTCTAATGGTTACAAATGCTTTCTTTCCTGTGAAAAGGATCAAGAGAGGGGACAACAGAGATAAAAGAGTAGAGCTTCTCCAACTGTTTGCTCGCACAAATTTCCCATCTGTGAAGTACATGGAATATGCTGTTCAAGTTGAAACCTACACTCTCTCAAAGGCTAACAACCTTGTCCTCAACGTGGATGGTGCTATCGGGTCGCTTTTCTTGGATCTTCTTGCTGGTAGTGGAATGTTCACAAAGCAAGAGATTGATGAGATTGTTGAGATTGGCTACCTAAATGGGCTCTTTGTGCTGGCACGATCCATTGGTTTGATTGGGTAAGTTTAGATAAACTTTCCAATATTAACATTTGGTGTTTTGCTTGAAATTGCTGACCTTCTTGCACTCAAAACCATTGGATTTGGATGTTGGCAAGAATGTTTTACTGTGTTGTTGACATTCAATTGTTTGATATTTCAGGCACACTTTCGATCAGAAGAGACTGAAGCAGCCACTATACCGTCACCCATGGGAAGATGTTCTCTACACTAAGTGAGAGAACATTACGAGCAGCAGGTGCAATCTCCTCGAGCATTGTTGTTACAGGAGTCCTTGTTTGTGTCTGCATTTTTATGGGGTATGGTTGTTTGGTTCTTAGATTATTGTTTGTAAGGTAAGGCTAAATGGTGGATCACCATCATTTCTAAGTTGTATTCAAGGTCCACATAGGAGAAAAAAATCTCAAAAATGTTGCTTGATTCGTTTTTAGTTTTTTACCAGTTTCACGGATAAATAAGACATGTCGTGCACATTGTATTGTAATATTTTATGAGAAATTTCAAAATTAGGAATCATCTATTCTCGGATTATACAATAAGGTAGTTCAAGTTAAGCTTTCCCCCCTCTAAAGTTGGATCATTAGGTCCACAATATTATGTGGATTCAATTTTCTGTTTGAAGAATAGGGCGCTCTACATAATATATACAATGTACCGACCAGAATTATCCTATTCCTTTTATTGATGTGCTTTCTCTGGAATCAATTAAAAGGATCTTAGGTGGCACTTGGCGTAGGCGTAGGTTTTAGTAATGATGTGTTTTCAAGGCAATTGAAGCACGTTGGATTACGTTTGCAACGTGGTATTGTTCGTTTCAGCGATGACCATTGTTTTTGCTGCTTTGATATTTTTGGAATAGACATTACATAATGATAAAGTCATCCTTGCTATATAGCTACAACCGAATGCAGTCCAACAATCCGTCTACCAACAATAGTGCGGTTAGTGGAAGCCTGTTTTGGGTCTGTTCAGCCTTCTAACAAAAATATTGTTCACACCTTATGGATTAGCCTTTTAAAGGGAAAAATGATCTCATATTGATGGTCTAAGGGTGGACTAGACTTGATATACCATGGGTTTCTTTCCTCTCTCGACAGGCTTATTCTCAAACGACACATGACGTGAAAATAGGATTCACCTTTAAAAACAATATATCATTTTAAAAGCACATAACTGTGAGAATAGTTTTCGCCTTCTAATTGTGGGAATGGTTCCCAAATCATTTGGGTTTTGGCTTCATCTTATGGGGCAATTTTCTTTTTGTGAAAATAAAGCTTGAGGGTGAGACGGAATTTCAATTAAAATTTTGGAGTTCAGGCTGAATTGGGTTTAGATCTCAGCCACATCGCTCTATCTCGAAAAATTTACCCACATTTATTTCTTTTAATTTTATATCTATATTTTTATATGCTTTAATTATAATATTTTTAAAACTTTTATAACACTTTAAACATTTTAATTATTTTTATATTAAAAATTCTATCACATGTGTATGTACGTGAAAATCATAGATTTAAAATACAAATATATCTTTAAAAATAACATAAAATAAATAATGAAATGTATGGTTTGAAACTAAATAATAATAACACATTAAATATCTACGTTATTAAAATGAAAAAAAGTAAATTAAATTTTTTTTATCATGGTGTTGTCATTAATTTTGAGTTGATGTCGAGTTAACTTGTGACACCAACTCAATTAAATACATTATTAATTATTAATATATACAACTAATAGAGGTAATAAGGTGTGCTTAATAAAATTAAAATGTATAAAAATATCAAAATAAAACTTTAACTTAGTGGTAAATTGATGGTTTTACTTATGCTATTGTTGTGCATTTAAATCCCATTATATGCATATTTTGGTTTTTTAAATGAAAAAAACTAAAATACTCTTGAATAATATTACTTATTTTAATTCGAAAGAGTATTCTTGTAACTTCCTAATCGAGTTGGTGACTCGGTTGAGGGTGGCACCAACTCAGTCAGGGGTTTTATTAATAGTAAGTATAAATATATACAACTGATGGGGTGTGCATAATGAAATCAAAATGTATTAAAATATTAAAATACTGTTTTAGTTGAGAGGTAAATTAAATGT
The DNA here is from genome assembly GCA_025698465.1 of Gossypium longicalyx. Classification (NCBI taxonomy): domain Eukaryota; kingdom Viridiplantae; phylum Streptophyta; class Magnoliopsida; order Malvales; family Malvaceae; genus Gossypium; species Gossypium longicalyx. Next base: position 17,992,494 of record CM047004.1, on the reverse strand, counting down.
TTTACTAAAGTAATTAACTTGGATTCTAATCTCATTATATGCATATTTTTATTATTTTTTTAAAGTGAAAAAATTAAAATGTTCTCGAATAATATCTACTTATTTTAATGATAGAAAAGCATTATCATAATTTCCTAAATGAGTTGTTGGCACGGTTGAGGATAACAACAACTCATTCAAGGGTTTTATTAATAATATAGATATTCAAATTAGATAATTTAAAATTTTTTAAATATTTTATAATTTGTATTTTATTTAAACTTGTAAAAATTAATATGATATGAAAAATTATGAACAAATTGTGAGATAAATTGTGTTTAGGTTTTAAGTAGAGTTATATTTCAATTTCAGTTTATTTTTGTAATGATTGATTATGGTTATGGTTATTAAAACATGTATTATTTATAATCATAACTATACTTATCACTTAAAAAGGGCAATTATAAAAAAAATGAGTTTTTTTTTTTTTTCAATATTAGGCTTGGGTATTAAAACATTAAAATAAATCCAGATGGGGATGCCGCGCCTTCACGTCCCACAGCCACCGAAATTGAATAGTCCTTTCTTGCATCAACCAAAAGATGTAAAGAAGTTAGAAAGGTAATAATTCTGAGCCAAGTTTTGTTCCTTTGTGCCTTTGTGTGCGTCTTAGAGTGAATAAAGTGAAGAGGTGAGTTGAGGAATAAAGGAAGAATTGACGGACGATAACCAAAGCCAGGCTCACCTGCCGTTTCGCACCAACATCCAACAACTATGATAGTGGTTGCTTTCTTTTCTGTGATGCGGCGATACTTAACAGTTAAGTTATTTTTTTGACACTTTTGTAAATACAACGTGAATTTATTTCTTATTTTGTGTGAATTTTGTCTAGCCCTTTTTAAATCAGTTAAACTTTTTTTTTTTTCTTCTGATTCTGATTGAATTCTCGGAAATATATTTATTTATATGTTAGTACTTATAATTGTATTGTTTTTGTGCTGATAAAACAAAAACAATAAAAAAGAGTTGATATTTTATGTGATGGAAATAAGAAAGCAAAGGACGAAAAAGGGTCCTACTCCTACATTCATAAACTTTGCTTTTTATTTCCAACCGCAGAAAACGAAATTGGATTTTCTTTTTTCAAATTTGTTTAACACTGTTTTCTTGATTTATACAATTTATTTAATAGTCATCCAGTTTCAATTAGGGTATTATACTAAAATAATATATATACTTTTACATTTTTAGGTTTAATAAATTTAACTATTAACATGTTTTTTTATCAAGTTGACCTAATTCTTTTTTTTTTTATCACTTTGAATTTTAAACTTCAAATATTAATTAAATTGTTTTTAATGAAAAATTGAATACATAATTAAATTTCAACAACACTAACATGCTACTACATAAAGTCTGCATGTACTTCTTTTCCCACATGAATGTTTCTTTTAAAAATTTGGGTAAATTACTTGGGTGGTTACCCAACTTCAATAACTTTCAATTTCATCATTGGCATTTTTAAATTTTAAAATTTTAGTCATTCACTTTTAAATGCTTAACGGAAAGTTGATGTGAGTCTATTTTTATTGGCCTAATAACAAATTTAACCCTCCAATATTTATAAATTTTATCAATTTGTTCATAGATCTAAAAATTCAACAAATTTAGCCCTCAATGTCACGTCTCGAAATATAGGAGGTCAATTATAATGGATAGATAAGAAAATTTAATAAGCTTGATGGTTAAGTGCTACTCCCTTATCTTGGAGGTCTTCAATTCAAGCTTCCTTTCTCTTATTTCTTTTAAAACCTAAACAAGAAATAAACTTTAGGCCTAATGGTTAAAAGATAACTTCCCTCCCCATTGACTTGAGTTTGAGCCACTCTCCTCCCTTCCATTCCTTTTATTTTTGGTAGCAATGGATAAATTGCCATGCCGCCTTGAGTTTTCAAACCCAAGGTATTTAGTCCATCTTTTCCCAATTAGACTAGGCGTATTGTTTTCTTTTCAATTTCTATTAGGATTTTGCTTTCTTCTCTCTATTTCTTCTCAATTTTCTTTTCTTTCCTCTTCTTTACATAATAATTTTCATCTTTTTGCCGCTAAATATTTTGTTTTCTCAGATTAAAACATCCTTCATTCAATCATTTTTCTACCGGGTTCGTAATTGCCATCAATAGTATCCCGATATTTTCTAAGAAACGATAAGTACATCTTGTTCCGAAGTTTAGATCCCAAATTTTCGTACTATTTCTATCCGAAGCAAATCTTAATTTCAATTAAACAATCTTTTAATGGTTCTTGCCAAATCCTTTATTAATATTGACGAATTTTGAAATTAATCATTAACTCGTGTATAAATATCGTTGAAGGACCAAATTTAGGTGAATCAAACCGGATTTGATGGTGAGGAACATCGATTAGACACCCAGTGAAAGGTGTGTGTCCCTTTCCAAATGAACTGGTAGGGATCGTGTGTAGGATTAGGGTTATACGATCTTCTACACGGGCGTATGGACCACACGAACCCCCACACAACCATGTGCCCTGTAAACCCTAGGCTAGTTCATGAACCACACGGCCACTGTAACACCACTAACCCATCTTCGTCGCCTGATTAGGGTTATAGAGCATTACTGTACAATACATAACCTTTAATATCAAAACAAAGATCAACATGCAATTTATATATTAATACTTGATAACAAAACTTAAATATAGTATAAATATTTTTACAGGCCTTAAATCGAGCCTAAGGGGCTTTAAAAAGAGTTTACTAACAATCATGGATTTATTCGAAGCAAAACAGGAATTTTAGGCCAAACTTGAAAATTTGCAAAACAAAGGTCACACGGCCGTGTGACATAGCCCAGGTCATGTGAGCTTTCGAACAATGGGACACACGACCGTGTCCCAGCCCATGTGTCAAACCGTGTAACTCGTTGACTTGGGTTACACGACCATGTGAAACCTGTACTTGAAAATAAGATAACATACGACCATGTCGGGAGACCATGTATGGCACACGACCATGTGCAGCCCGTGTCTCAAGCTGTATACTCCAAATTTAGCCCTTAAAACAAGACAACTCAAGGCCTATGCTTGTACACCAAGCCATACCTTCCTCCCACACACTCACATAACCTAACATACCTTAAACACACACAAACATACCATTTCAACCATCCTATATGTTCTAACCAATGTGCCATTCAAAGGCACTACAATTTATTCAACAAGACCATTCATAAATAAAACTTCAATATCACATTTTAACTATATAACATAGATACATCATCAACACTTCCTTTTTAAATCCATACCACCACAACTTTCCAAATTAGCTAGGTATAACCAAATGACCGCATTCAAAAGTGCCTAAACATAAACCAACCAAATCAACCTATATATATACAAATGGTACCAACAAATCCAAACATACCAAATTAACATATAACCTTGTATATAACCATTTCAATATATATTCAAAAGTTACCAAAATGGATCGATGGATAGCGTGTTCTTACTCCGACTTTAATTCCAACCATTCAAACTTTCCGATGATCTTCAAAACAGAGAAAACACATACATAAGCAACTAATAGTAAGCTTGTATTAGGAACTTAAGCTTACCATATATATTAAATAAAACAATCAAAGATAGTTTCATTTCATTATAGACCAAAAATCCTTTCCTATACACAAAAATTCATAAGGTTTGTTGGTGAAATAATGCACTTATAAGATCAACCAAGACATGACATAAACATATCAACATTTCAGTTTCACCATCCAACACTTGTACATATATCATGTAACCTTATTCTCTTTACATTATGCATGTAACAACCCGGTTTTAGGTAAATCAGAACAGTGGTTTCGAGACCACAAATCTGATGTCGTAAAGTTATTTAAATATTATTTTTTGTTTACAGTATGTGAAAATGCATGTGTGAAAATTTCGTGAACTAATTTTATCGTTTAATAGCTCAATTTGAGAAAAGGACCAAATTGCGTAAAATGCAAAAGTTGCATTCTATATGATAAATGTGCTTAATTGCCATGGCTTATTACATAAAAGGTCCTTATATTGTAATTAGACCATTTATATTGGAATCTAACATAAATGGGAATTTAATGGATGTTTTTATAAAGGTTTCATTAAGGGTAAAATGGTAAACTATGTTTTAATGATAATTAAAATAAAACAAAAGCCAAAATTGATCTTATTTTCATCCATCTTGACCGAAAATAGAGAAAAGAGTAGGGTTTTGAAGCTTTCATCCATTCGACACTTGCATAGCTCTATTGAGGTATGTTTTGAGCTCGGTTTTTTATGATTTCTACGTTTTTGTAATCATTGCTTTGAGTACTAGCTAGCCCATGCCTAAATTTTGGAATGTGTTGATGATTTTGAAAGTTTCCATTGATGAATGATTGAGTTTTTGAATGTTTGAGGATGGATAATGAAAGCTTGGTGCTTGATATACATGTTTTGTAAAGTGATTTTGAGTAAAAATGCATATTAGGGATTAAATTAAGAAAAGTATAAATTGAGGGGTTAAATTGTAAAATAAATGAAACTTTTTGGTTGTTAAGGGTCCTTAGGAAATTCGACTAGGCTTGGGTGTAATTAAATTTGTAACACCCCCTAACCCTTATCCGTCCCCAGAATAAGATTACGGGGCATTACCAATCAATACAGTTCAATTACGATCATTAATTAAAATAATTATTTACACTTATAGTAAATTTAATATATCGTCCCCTTAATGGGCCCTCGAAGCCCAATATGAACAGTAAAATCAATTCGGGACTAATTTAAAATCACTACGAATTTTTCTCAAAATTTTAATTTTTTTTATGAACAGTACCCACACACTCGTGTGGATTGCCCGTGTGACTCACACGGCCGTCACTAGATCACACGACCATGTCGCTAGGTCACACAGCTGTGTTGAGAGCCCGTGTAACTCTCCGACTTGAAAGTATTCAGGTGCAGTTTTCACACGGCCAGTCCACAAGCCCGTGTTTTAGGCTGTGTCCTCTACACGGCTGAGACACACAGCTGTGTCTTTGCCCGTGTGCTTAATTCAAAGCTAAAATTCAAGATGCAGGGGACACACGGCCTAACCACATGCCTGTGTATAAGCCGTATGTCTTACACGGTCTGGCCACATGCCCGTGTGCCAGGTCGTGTGGACTCAAAATGAGCCTTAAATAATAAATTTACTAGCCCTGCAATTTAATATACCAAACATTCCAATAACCATTCATTCAATTACTTTAAATCTCATTCAAACCTACTCAAAACATGTCAAATTAGATATTTTATGGGCCTATATGATAAATCTTTTTAAATATTTCACATACATTTTCAAATAGTTCAAATTCGTACTAATTAAGCCAATTCCTACCATATATCATTACTAAATCTAAAATTTACTTATTTCACCTTTACTTTCATAATTCAAAATAACACTCATATGAATAAGTTATCCTAGGTACATGCCATTCCAATAAATAATATACTTCTACACTTAGAGTTCGGGATCAACTTGGGATGCTGATTTAACGATCTGACTTTAACTTATCCTGTGCACGGAAACAAACCGTATGCTGAGTATGAACTCAGTGGTATTTCTATAATCTGAAAACTTAATAATATGAAAATATAACATTCACTTAAAAATCATATAACAATCACAATTTAATTATTCAATTCATAGATAAATCCTTTATAACTCAATCAATTCTTTCATCTACTATCTCGTATAGTTTTCCACAATATGTTCACAATTCACTTGAACAATAATATTATTCACTTATATCCCATTTAGAGTTACATAATTCATGTGTTTCAATCATATTTTAGTTCACTGTTCAATATCAATAAAGAATATTCAACAATTCACATTTCAATCAGTAATCCGTTTTATTCCAAGCTCAATATTAGCCAATATTTTTCAATATCAATCAATTTATCAATATCATTCAGTAACAATCAATTTTTCAGTAGCAATCAGTTATTCAGTAACAATCAATTATTCAATAACAGTGAGTCATTTAGTACCTTTATTCACCCCTATTAACATGACTCGGACATTGACGGATACAGGAATCCAACCAACACACCAGTATGGCACTCAGTGTCTTATCGGCTTTGCCGAAGTAAGCGATAAAGATGCGGTACTCGGTACCTCATCGGATTAAATCAAGTAATGTGATAGCGACGACACACATGGTGCCTCATCGACTCGAAGTCGAAGTACAGTACGACACTTATAGTGCCTCATCGACTCAAGGTCGAAGTATCCCTGAACACTTCCAATCCTATGGCATGCCAACTATATCCGACTTAGCCCGAATACTATTAATGGGGCTTTCAATTCACTTTCAATTTTTCAACCAATACACATTTCAATTAATCACATATATTCTCAATTCAATACAATTCACTTTACTTTTCAATAACAAATATTCAAATTTCACAATAATCACATATTCATATTAATTTCATCACATTCCTAATCAATTTAATTTTCAATATAACATACATTCAATATTCAATTTCCACATCAATCACATATATCCATATAAATTCAATAAATTTATCACATACCAAATCAATCCATTTCAATTTCAATTGTAAAACTCAATACAAATAATTCTCACATTAATTATTTACCATAACATTTAATCAAAATACAACAATTAAAAATTAAATTCACTTTTCAATTTCAACCAATGTTCACTCCAATTCAAATAATCATTTCAATGCACTTACCATACATATTAAATAATAATTTCAACAATTAAATATTAAGTTCGGATTATAGAAATACAAACCGTAATTTTCGAGCTAACCCTCATTGACTTTGCCTTTTCCTTCCTTAGCCAAGGTTTTTAAAAACAACGTTAGTTACGGAAATTAAAACAATTTTCATAATCATTAATACAATACTAATTTACATTTAATATTTACATTTCTTATTCAATTTCTATTCAACTTTTACTTTAATTTCAATTTTAATCTTAACTAAATTCACTTACTTTTCTATCTCAATTCATACCTTGTTTCTACTCAATTTTCAACCAAACTTAGACATAACTATCTAAATTTCATCATAAAGCCCTAATCTAAAACTTCTTGCAATTTAGTCCCTACTATATAAAACTAATAGCTTCTTTTACAATTTATTCCTTTAATCAATTCTAACTAAAATTTCAATCAATTAAACCCCTAATTCATATTTTTGTTCAACATGAACTATATTTGAAAACCTATGAACTTCCAAAATATTAACTTAATTTTATCAAAACCTTGTTTTAAAACTTCAAAAACATCAAAATTAAAAGAAAATGACTTAATTGACTTACCTATTTAAGTTCCAAGCTTTAAAATCCCTATTTCTCCCTTTTCTTTTCTTTTCTTCTTTCCCTTCTCTGTTTTCGAATGATTCTATTCCTTTATGCTTTGTTTTGTTTCATTTTTATTTTACTTTTGTTTATTATTTTATTATATTAACTTAATAAATATTATTATTTCTTAAATAATAAGGAAATAAATAAGTACATTACAATTGTATGTATATGATATATTACACTTGTATTTTACTATCACCTTACATTTGTTAACTTATTAATGTATTCATTAATATAATAATATAATATCAATTAATTAAATAATAAATATAATAAATATCTATTTAATACACAAATACATATATTACAATTGTTCATATATACATTGTTACATTTGTATATTATCATCGCCATCCACTTGTCAAAATTTTAATTTATTTATCCTATAAAAATCTTATGAAATAATTATTCTAAATTAATTTAATATAATTTATTACTAATATATATATTATACTTAAAATCTAAGTAAAAATCTTAGATTTTTACTTCATATGCCGCCTCAACTTATGCTAAATGACATATTTTCCATTTTGGTCCTTTTTACTTTCTATTAATCTATAATTCAACTTTTACCCCTTTTTCAATTTAGTCAATTTTCCTAATTACCCTTAATTTAAGCTAAATTCACCTAATTAAACTCTAATTAACCACTCAATTAACTGCGTAAATATTTTTAATAAATATTTACGAATTCGTTTTCCAAAAACGAAGACCCAAAAATACACTTTTTTGATAACCGTAAAATTTGGGTCGTTACAAAATTTTGTGTAATTTGTGTTTTTTTGAAATAGGGACTAAATTGAATAAATGTAGAACTTTAGGGGCTAAAGTGCAAAAATACCCAAATATGTGTTTGTCGATGAAATTGAATGACGATTAAATGGGTTAATTTTGAATACATATAGATCAAGAAAGAAAGAACTCAGATTTAGATCAAGGAAAATCGAAGGTTATTGAGTAATTGATCCGATTCATCAATTCCGAGTACGAGGTAAGGTCGTACGTGATAAACATTGTTACAATTATGTTTTTAATTCTTTAATACTGTATAAATTGTATAAATGTGACCACGATTGAGTACGACAACAAAGCGACTATGTTTGGGCACTTAGTATACGTTTCGAGATAGCTTCGGCTATGTACATCACTTAGTGTGTGAATTGGAATAGCTTCGGTTTTATGTGGCACTAAGTGTGTGAAACCGTGAAAGCTTCGGTTTAATGTGATGGCACTAAGTGTGCGATATTGTTATAGCTTCGGCTAATCATTTATGCACTAAGTGTGCGAGTTCTAAGAGCATTGAAAGATCTTTGAACGATTTAACGTATTAAACAAAGATGTGAGAATGAAATAAATATATATACGGGAAAATACAGATACGTACGATACCTATGTGATAGTTGATAATATGAGTATGAAGCTTGATGAATTTGTATATACATGTTAAATGGTGGTGGATTAGAATTGAATGATGATATAAAAACTAATAAGTGTTTATTAATTGATGTTTTGTATTACATGAACTGTTGAGTATATTTAGTACGAACTTACTAAGCTATGAAGCTTACTGTGTGTTATTCGTCTATGTTTTATAGATCATCGAAGCTAGCTTGGATTCGGGGATCGTCCGAAAATGTCATCACACTATTGATCATCTTGTTGGTACTTTTGAAGCTTGTATATATAATATATAGCATGTATAGGCTAGTGTCATTTTGAGTATGTTTCGAGTTGTGAATTTAGTCATGAGATGAGGATTGTAAATGGTGTTGTTTATGAAGTTGAATTTGGCTTGATTTATATGTTGTCAAGTGATAAGTATGTGATGTATATAATGCCTTTTATGTTGGCTTATTTTGGTATGTTTGCATTAGTTGTTGATATAGTTTAATGATGTGTTTTGTGATATGGAATAGATATTAATGTGATGAATTTTTGTATAATAATTTGATAGGTTTTGAATGTAGAAATGAGTAGTTGAATTGGTTGATGATAAATGGCATGACATGAGTATGAATTGGCTTGTTTTAGATTGCTTAAAGATGTACAGAAATGGTGTTATTTTGGTTGCTTTGTGTACTTGAGAATAGGGTGACAAATTGGCTTTACAAATAGCCTAATTTTTGTCCACACGGGCAGAGACACGGGCGTGTGTCTCATCTGTGTGTGACACATGGTCATGTTACACAGTTGTGTGTCCCCTGGGGTAGCCCTACAAATTTAAGTCAATCTCGAGCATGGCTTAGACACACGGGCGTGTCTGGTGACCGTGTGAGGCACATAGCCTTGGCATATGGGCATGTGTGGCCTTTTCAAAGGGTACACGGGCTAAACATACGGGCGTGTGGTTGGCGGTGTGACCCAAGTCAGTAACCCCTCCAGTTTTCTCACGGCCAAGGCACACGGACGTGTCTCCGGTCGTGTGGTACAAGTCAGTATGTATGCTCTATTTTCACACAGCCTAGGACACGGGTGTGTCCAGTAGCCATGTGAGGCACACGGCTTCCTTACACGGGCGTGTGATCTATGAATGTAAAATTTTTCTAACTGTTCAGAAATTTTTATATATGATCGGTTTAGTCTTGAACCACTATTAAGCATGTTCTAAGGTCTGGTAGAACCTTATAACGGACAATGTGAATGTTTGTGAATGATTTTTGATAATGATTGTATAAATGTATCTGAATGGGATGTGTTATTCGATAATGCCTCGTAACCCTATTCTAGCACCGGATATGGGTTAGGGGTGTTACATTTAATTGGTACCAGAGTTACGGTTTAGTCGATTCTAGGACTAACATAGCGTGTGAGCATTTAGCTAGACATGCCATATATATAAACTGCGATAGTGTGATGATTCGTGACAGTTAAAATGTGTTTTTGTATAGCAATGGATCCCGATTGAGCCGTAGCTGACGATGTTGAAAGTAATGCACCCGCTTCCATTCAAGGGGCAGCATCGGCTGATTCTAGGCCGATTTCTAGTAGCCAAGGAGGAGAGACTAAGCAAGCCTTCTTCCAAATGATGAGTGAGTGGTTCATGGAGTTTGTTCGGACGAATTTGGCTGCTCAACAACCTCCACCTCCACTTGTTCCTCAACAAATTTTGGTTGTGCTACAAGTGATTGATCAAATTAGATTGAGTAAGCCTCCAGTGGATAACATACGTAAACATGGGGCTGAAGAGTTTCGGGCTACAGTTGAGGATGATGTTGAGAAAGCTAAATTTTGGCTAGATAATACAATTCGAGTATTCGAGGAATTATCTTGTACTCCAGAAGAATGTATCAAATGTGTGGTATCTTTGCTTAGAGATAATGCATATCATTGGTCGAAAACGTTAACATCTGTGGTTTCTAGAGAACGAGTCTCCAAAGAGTTTTTCCAAACAGAATTTTGAAAGAAATACATAAGTCAACAATTTCTCGATTAGAAACATAAAGAGTTTTTAGAGTTGAAACAAGGTCGAATGACTGTGACAGAATATGAAAGAGAATTTGTGCGATTGAGAAAATGTGCTCGGGAATATGTTTCTACTGAAGAGATCATGTGTAAATGATCCGTTGATGGATTGAATGAAGACATAAAACTTCGAGTTGGGATTCTGGAAATCAAAGAATTTGTTGTGTTAGTTGAAAGGGCTTGTAAAGTTGAGGATCTCAGCAAAGAAAAGAAAAAGGCTGATTCAGAGGCAAGAGATTCGAGGAAAAGGTCGATGAATAAATCTTATAATTCCTCATCAAAGAAATCTAGAGACTATTTTAACCGATCAACAGCTTCAAAGGGATATCAGAATAGAGATCGCGGGAAATCATACACCAACCCTAAAGCTCAAGCCACATCGGTATCGAGTGTGGGTAACGTAAAAGATGTTAAACCTGAATGTCAATAGTGTGAAAGACAACATTTTGGAGATTGCCGGGTGAAAATTAATAATAGAACTTGTTACGGTTGTGGTTCAAGAGATCATTTTATTAAAGACTGCCCAGGGTTAGCTAAAAAAGATAATGCTCAGAACACGAGACCGAGTAACACTACAGTTAGAGGGAGACCATCTCGTAATATTGGAAATGTAAGTGGTGGTAGAGGTGTGACACGAGACACTGCGGTAAGATCTGATGCTAGAGCACCTGCACCTGCCTACGCTATTCATGCTCGCGAAGAAGCGTCATCTCCAGATGTTATTACTGGTACTTTTACTCTCTATGATACTAAAGTTATTGCATTGATAGATCCAGTATCAACTCTTTCATATAAATGTGTGAATTTAGTATCCAGTAAGACTTTGCCTGTAGAGTCTACTGAATTTGTAATTAGAGTATCGAACTCCTTAGGCAAGTGTGTTTTGGTTGATAAAGTGTGTAAGAACTGTCTATTGATGATTCGGGATAATTAATTTTTAGCTGATTTGATGTTGTTACCATTTGATGAGTTTGATATAATACTGGGTATAGATTGGCTAACGTTGTTTGATGCTGTTGTGAATTGCAAAAGAAAGACGATAGATTTGAGATGTTAGAATAATGAGATTATTAGAATTGGGTCAGATAATCTGAATGGTTTGCCAGCAGTGATTTCTTTGATTTCAGCTCAGAAATATGTGAGAAAGCGTTATGAAGCTTATTTTGCTTATGTGCTTGATACGAAAGTGACTGAAAAGAAGATTGAATTAATGCCAGTTGTATGTGAGTATACAGGTGTGTTCTCTGAAGAGCTACCGGGTTTACCACCGATCCGAGAGGTTGAGTTTGGCATTGAGTTAATGCCAGGTACAACGTCAATATCGATAGCTCCGTACAGAATAGCTCCGACAAAGTTAAAAGAATTAAAAGCTCAATTGCAAGAATTAACCAATAGAGGATTTACGCAACCAAGTTTCTCGCCCTGGGGTGCTCTTGTGTTATTTGTGAAAAAGAAAGATGGTAAGATGAGAATGTGTATAGACTACCGACAGCTTAAAAAAGTGACGATCAAGAACAAATATCCTATACCCAGAATTGATGATTTGTTTGATCAATTGAATCAAAAATAGATTTGAGATCGGGTTATTACCAGTTACGAGTTAGAGATTCTGATGGGCCAAATATTGCATTTTGAACAAGGTATGGTCATTTTGAATTTTTAGTTATGCCTTTTGGACTAACGAATGCAGCTCCTGTCTTTATGGATTTAATGAACCGAATTTTCAGACAGTATCTAGATCGATTTGTTGTTGTGTTTATCAATGACATATTGATATATTCACGAAATGAAACTGAGCATGCCGAGCATTTGAGAATTGTTTTGCAAACTCTTCGAGATAAATAGTTATATGCAAAATTCAGTAAATGTGAATTCTGGTTGCATGTGGTTAGTTTTCTGGGGCATATTGTGTCAGCATTGGGTATTTGAGTCGATCCGAGCAAGATTTCTGTAATAATGGATTGGAAGCCTCCGAGAAATGTATCCAAAGTTCACAGTTTTCTGGGACTGGCTGGCTATTACCGATGGTTCGAAAAAGGCTTTTCGATGATTGCGACTCCGTTAACGAGATTACTTCAGAAAGATGTAAAGTTTGAATGGTCCGAGAAATATCAGAAAAGTTTTGATCAGCTGAAAACTCTTTTAACTGAAGCTCTAGTGTTAGTACAGCCAGAATCGGGTAAACAATTTGTGATTTATAGTGATGCATCATTGAATGATTTGGGTTGCGTTTTGATGCAGGAAGGCAAAGTCATAGCTTATACTTTGAGATAGTTGAAGCCGCATGAAAATAATTACCCGACGCATGATTTAGAGTTAGTAGCCATTGTGTTTGCATTGAAGATTTAGCGCCATTATCTGTTTGGTGAGAAATGCCATGTTTACTCAGATCATAAGAGTTTGAAATATTTGATGACACAAAAATATTTGAATTTACGACAGCGGAGATGACTAGAATTGCTAAAAGATTACGAACTGGTAATAGACTACCATCCGAGAAAAGAAAAATGTTGTTGCTAATGCATTAAGCCGAAAATCTTTGTTTGCTCTACGTGTAATGAATACTTAGTTGGTTCTTTTTGATGATGGCTCAATTGAAGCTGAGTTGAAAGTGGTACTGTTTTTTTTACAGCAAATTTGTGAAGTTCATAAATTTGATAATAAAATGTTAGCAAAACAAACTCAATGTGATTTAAACCTTGATTCAGAGTTTCAAGTTGATTCAGATGATTGTTTAAGATTTAGAGGCTGAATATGTGTTCCGAGAAATTCAGAGTTGATTAAGATGATTTTGAACAAAGCACATAGTAGTCATCTATCTATTCATCCGGGAAGCACGAAAACGTATAACGATTTGAAATAGCTCTATTGGTGGCATGGTATAAAACGTGATATTTTAGAATTTTTTTCAAAATGTTTAATTTGTCAGCAAGTCAAGGCTGAGCATCCGCCTGGTTTATTACAGCCGATTATGATTCCCGAGTGGAAATGGGATAGAGTGAATATGGATTTTGTGTCGGGATTACCCCTATCTCCGAGTAAGAAAGATGCAATCTAGGTTGTTGTGGATCAATTGACGAAATCAGCTCATTTTATTCCTTGAAGTACATATTATTCACTTGAAAAGTTAGCTGAGTTATATATCTCCGAGGTTGTGAGATTACACGAAATACCTATTTCTATTGTTTCAGATAGAGATCTAAGATTCACATCGAGGTTCTAGAAGAAATTGTAAGATGCACTAGGAATAAAACTATATTTTAGTACTGCATTTCACCCATAGACAGATGGTCAATCCGAACGGGTTATACAAATACTCGAGGATATGTTGAGATGTTGTGTTCTTAAGTTTGAACGTACATGGGAAAAATATTTGCCGTTGATTGAATTTGCATATAATAATAGCTTTCAATCGAGTATAAAATGGCACAAGACGAAGCTTTATATGGTCGAAAGTGTCAAACACCATTGTATTGGACTGAGTTAAGTGAGAATAAGATTCACGGGTTCGATCTGATTAGAGAAACAGAAGAAAAAGTAAAAGTGATCCGTGATTGTTTGAAAGCAGCATCAGATCGTCAAAAATCTTACACATATTTGAAACGAAAAGATATTGTGTTTTAGATCAGAGATCAAGTGTTTTTAAAAGTTTCACCGTGGAAAAAAAATACTTAGATTTGGCAAAAAAGGAAAGTTGAGTCTGAGATTTATTGGGCCGTATGAGATTATTGAGTGGGTTGGACCAGTGACTTATCGGTTAGCATTGCCATTTGAGTTAGAAAAGATACATAACGTATTTCATGTATCAATGCTTTGACGATACAGATCTAATTCTTCGCATGTTATTTCCCCGACCGAAGTTGAGATTCAATCAGATTTATCGTATAGTGAAGAACCGATCCGAATTCTAGCTCGTGAGAATAAAGAATTGAGAAATAAAAGAATTGCATTAGTAAAAGTATTATGGCATTGTCATGGGGTTGAAGAAACTACGTGGGAACCCGAGGATACTATGAGAAAGCAATATCCAAACCTATTCACTAGTAAGATTTTCGGGGACGAAAATCCTTTAGGGGAGAGAGTTGTAACAGCCCGATTTTAGCTAAATCGGAACAGTGGTTTCGAGACCACAAATCTAATGTCATAAAATTATTTAAATATTATTTTTGGTGTTTACAGTATGTAACATGTATGTGTGAAAATTTCGTGAACTAATTTTATCGTTTAATAGCTCAATTTGAGAAAAGGACCAAATCGCGTAAAATACAAAAGTTGCATTCTATATGATAAAAGTGCTTAATTTCCATGGCTTATTAAATTAAAGGTCCTTATGTTGTAATTAGACCATTGATATTGGAATCTGACATAAATGGGCATTTAATGGATGTTTTTATAAAGGTTTCATTAAGGGTAAAATGGTAAACTATGTTTTAATGATAATTAAAATAAAACAAAAGCCAAAATTAATCTTATTTTCATCCATCTTGAACAAAAATAGAGAAAAGAGTAGGGTTTTGAAGCTTTCATCCATTCGGCACTTGCATAGCTCAATTGAGGTATGTTTTGAGCTCAGTTTTTGATGATTTCTACGTTTTTGTGATCGTTGCTTTGAGTACTAGTTAGCCCATGCCTAAATTTTGGAATGTGTTGATGATTTTGAAAGTTTTCATTGATGAATGCTTGATTTTTTTAATGTTTGATGATGGATAATGAAAGCTTGGTGCTTGATATACATGTTTGTAAAGTGATTTTGAGTAAAAATGTATATTAGGGATTTAATTGAGAAAAGTGTAAATTGAGGGGTTAAATTGTGAAATAAATGAAAGTTTTGGGCTTTTAAGGGTCCTTATAAAATTCGGTTAGGCTTGGGTGTAATTAAATTTTGTGTAATTTGTGTTTTTGTGGAGACTAAATTGAATAAATGTAGAACTTTAGGGCTAAAGTGCAAAAATGCCCAAATATGTGTTTGTGGATGAAATTGAATGAATTGGTGACTAATGGGTTAATTTTGAATACATATAGATAAAGAAAGAAAGAACTCAGATTTAGATCGAGGAAAATCGTAGGTTATCAAGTAATCGATCTGATTCATCAATTCTGAGTACGAGGAAAGTTCGTACGTGATAAATGTTGTTACAATTATGTTTTTAATACTTTAATACTGTATAAATTGTATAAATGCGACTACAATTGAGTACGACAACAAAGCGACTATGTTTGGGCACTTAGTATGAGTTTCAAAATAGCTTCGGCTATGTACAGCACTTAGTGTGTGAATTGGAATAGCTTCGTTTTTATGTGGCACTAAGTGAGCGAAACTGAGATAGCTTCGGTTTAATGTGATGGCACTAAGTGTGCGATATCGTTATAGCTTTGGCTAATTATTTATGCATTAAGTGTGTGAGTTTTTAGAGCATTGAAAGATCTCTAAACGATTTAACGTATTAAACAAAGAGGTGAGAATGAAATAAATATATATACAGGAAAGTACTGGTACGTACAATACCTATGTGATAGTTGATACTATGAGTATGAAGCTTGATGAATTTGTATATAAATGTTAAATGGTGGTGGATTAGAATTGAATGATGATATAAAAACTAATAAGTATATTTGGTACGAACTTACGAAGCTATGAAGCTTACTGTGTGTTATTTGTCTATGTTTTATAGATTATCGAAGCTAGCTTGGATTCGAGGATCGTCCGAAAATGTCATCACACTATCGATCATCTTGTTGGTACTTTTGAAGCTTGTATATATGGTATATGGCATGTATAAGCTAGTGTCATTTTGAGTATGTTTCAAGTTGTGAATTTAGTCATGAGACGTGGCTTGTAAATGGTGTTGTTTATGAAGTTGAATTTGGCTTGATTTATATGTTGTCAAGTGATAAGTATGTAATGTATATAATGCCTTCTATGTTGGCTCATTTTGGTATGTTGGCATTAGTTGTTGATATAGTTTAATGATGTGTTTTGTGATATGGAATAGATGTTAATGTGATGAATTTTTGTATAATAATTTGATAGGTTTTGAATGTAGAAATGAGTAGTTGAATTGGTTGATGATAGATGGCATGACATGAGTATGAATTGGCATGTTTTAGATTGCTTAAAGATGTATTAAAATGGTGCTATTTTGGTTGCTTTGTGTACTTGAGAATAGGGTGGCAAATTGGCTTTACAAATAGCCTAATTTTTGTCCACATAGGCAGAGACACGGGCGTGTCTCAGCCGTGTGCGACGCATGGTCATGTTACACGGCCGTGTGTCCCTTGGGGTAGCCCTACGAATTTAAGTTAGTCTCAAGCACGTTTTAGATACACGGGCGTGTCTGGTGACCGTATGAGGAACATAGCCTTGGCATATGGGCGTGTGTGGCTTTTCGAAGGGTGCACGGGCTAAACACACGGGTGTGTGGTTGGCCGTGTGACCCAAGTCAGTAACCCCTCCAGTTTTTCCACAGCCAAGGCACACGGGCGTGTCTCCGATCGTGTGGTGCAAGTCAATATGTATGCTTTGTTTTCACACAGCCTAGGACACGGGCGTGTTGGATAGCCGTGTGAGGCACACGGCTTGCTTACACGTGTAATCTATGAATGTAAAGTTTTTTTAAGTGTTCAAAATTTTTTATATGTGATCGGTTTAGTCCCGAACCACTCTTAAGCATGTTTTAAGGTCTTATTGAACCTTATAAGGGACAATGTGAATGTTTGCGAATGATTTTTGATATTGAATGTATAAATGAATGTGAATGGATGTGTTATTCGGTAATGCCTCGTCACCCTATTCTGGCGTCGGATATGGGTTAGGGATGTTACAATGCATATCATTATAATCCATTTGTAACACCCCAAAACCCGTCCTAGAAGTTCAGACTGAATCCCGAAGGTTACATTGGCCACCAAAAGTGGTGGAAACAAAAACTTTAATTCAAACCAAGAAAAATCTTTTTGTTTATTATGTTTGAAACAATATTAAACCGGCTTCAAACATTCAGAAATAAAATCCACAATTTCTAAAGTTTAGTACAAAAAACACCTTACGAAAGTTCAGCATAAAAACTTGTACCACAATTTATATAATTGTTTTACGAACCGACTTAAAATTAACCGTATAAAACTTATGAGATTTTACTTAAACCGAATCAAACCATATCTTTCAGAGACCTCTGGTATGCTGAGTCCAGCTCCAGAACACCGAATGTACCTGAAAGGAAAAACACTACAGAGATGAGCTACGCGAGCTCAGTGTAAGTCCGAAACCTGAACAGATAGCAAAAGACGGAGTGACACAATAAATACTTTAGACAAGCATATGTATAAAAATATCACTTATGAAAGTCTCAATCGGTATGTCAAATACAATATCAAACCACAGAAATGGTGTTCCAATCATACGCCGTAATCAGAACATATTACATGACATTAACTATATTGTCAGTAACCAAATATTCACACAAACAAACAAAATGTTCTGACAAACAGACGTATATTCAAATGTGAATGGATGTAAAAGTCAAAAATCTCACCCCACCAATCAAACACCACTTCATCCATCCAACATACCACATAAGGGCTTTGGTATACCCGTCCACCTTACACACCACATAGAACCGTAATAGGTTCATCCACCCTACACACCACAACGTGGAACTATGCCACTTGAGTAACTGTATACAGCTAAGTTGATATACGTATAGGATAATGTGGTAAACCACTATACAAAAGTATCGCAGTTAAAACTGCTAAGTATGTCTTCCTTCTCTTCATAACCAGATCCAAAATTTTCATACTATTCAACAATGCACACATTACGCAGACAACATACAAAAACGGACATTAACATTTCCAATTGAACATATTCAGATTTGATTACACTTGTATTCTAATATTCAGTTATGGCAACAATAATAAACTCATACTTATTCATCATATAAACGAGCAATAAAATTAAAGCCTATAAACCCACATATATACACGAACACAACTAAATCAAGTCCCAAACACATTTATTGAGGCTTAACCGAGGGTCAGATTACATAGAAACATAAAACAGACAGTTTATGACTCAAAACAAAAATTTTGTAAAATAAGGCCACAAGGAGGTGTACCCTGGCCGTGTGGAAGTTTCTAGGCCGGGTGGAGGCCTACATGACCATGTGGAAGAGACAAACACTCGTATGACCAAGTTACACGGCCGTGTGAGTAGCCCGTGTAACTCACTGTCTAAAAGTGCCAAAAAATAAAGAGTAGATGAGACACGATCGTGTGGAGATCTCACATGCCTGTGTGGGGACACACACCCATGTGGCCAGGCCGTGTAGAACCAAAAACCATCAAAAACCCTAATTTCCCAATTGCACGTGGCCGTGTGGATCGTCCGTGTGTGGCACACGCCTGTATGGCCACCTGTGTGGTCACGAAACCACACCGAAACAGACTAAAATTCATGTTATTGACATCGAAACGATCCCCACCCTTTAGTAGCCCAAAAATATACCGAAATATGCAGAATATCATGCAATCCATCAATAACTCAACACTTAAAATCAACAGTTTCGAAGACACACATCTTAAATCAAAATTGCAAACAACAAAAATTTTGCAAAATAGGGCCATAAGGAGGTGTACCCTGGCCGTGTGGAAGTTTCTAGGCCGGGTGGAGACCTACATGACCATGTGGAGGAGACATACACTCATATGACCAAGTAACACGACCGTGTGAGTAGCCCGTGTAACTCACTGTCTAAAAGTGCCAAAAAATAAAGAGTAGATGAGACACGGTCGTGTGGAGATCTCACATGCCTGTGTGGGGACACACGCCCATGTGGCCAGGCCGTGTAGAACCAAAAACCATCAAAAACCCTAATTTCCCAATTGCACGTGGACGTGTGGATCGTTCGTGTGTGGCACACGCCTGTATGGCCACCTGTGTGGTCACGAAACCACACCGAAACAGACTAAAATTCATGTTATTGACATCGAAGCGATCCCCACCCTTTAGTAGCCCAAAAATATATCGAAATATGCAGAATATCATGCAATCCATCAATAACTCAACACTTAAAATCAACAGTTTCGAAGGCACACATCTTAAATCAAAACTGCAAACAACAAGGATTAACTGCTTCGCCTCTACAAGACTATTGTGACTCACATCTGATTACACGAAACATACAAGAGCAATCACCTTTAATGGAACGATAGATAACAATGCGTAAAATAGAAGAAGCAAGAAACAAACAAAATTGAAATTTGGAAAGAACAGAAAAAAGAGGAACAATAGGGAAGAAAAAGAAAAAATAAAGTAGAAAGTGAAACTTTATTTTTTTATTTTAAAAATAACTTCCCCTTTTAAAATAAAATAAAATAACATAAAAAATAAATATAAAAAACACTCACAGGGATTCGAACATGAGACCTAGAGATAAGTTAACATGCTCATAACTACTGAACCAACAGGCTCATTTTGACATTAAAATGCAAAATTGACCCAAACGTTTAACCCACTCACTGACCCTAACCTCAAACCTTAAAACTTCTAACCCCAGATTCCGGGATATTACACAATTTCATTATCTAAAATTATGATTCATTTCATATTTTGATGTACACATTTAAGCTTTATTTACCCATCCATGTCATGGAAAGAATTTCACAATCTAAGTAGTTCATTCATATATATTAAATGATAAGTTTTCAATCCAAATACTTACATTACATTTTCCATTCTATATTCCAATAACATAGTTCATTTATATACATACCTTTTCATTTTAACCCTTAGTTGCTCACTAAACCAAATAGAATAACATTGGATAATGGAAATAATATTTTCAATACAACTTACCTGATACAATACACTAGCATGAAGCCTGTTAGGCTCAAAGCCTGATGTAACACACCGACACGAAGCTTGCTAGGCATAAAGCTTGATATAATACATCGACACGAAGCCAGCTAGGCATAAAGCCTGATATAATATACCGGCACGAAGCCTGTTAGGCACAATGTCTGATGTAATACACAGGCACGAAGCCTGCTAGGCATAACACTTGGTATAATACACGAAATCTAGAATAACAGGCAGAAGATTAACTCGCTTTAATGTTTGTAATTAACTTCAAAATTAGGGCTTTAGTGAATTAGTTAATAACTAACCAATTATTATCTTTCGACTACGAACTGTTAATTAATCGGTAAAAGCCCACTTATCTTTCGGCCTCGTAGTTTAAAATTGGGATAAATTGTGAGGTGCTCGATAGACTTATCCTTTTGGCCTATCTACCTAGATTACTTCCTAGGGTATTAAATCTTAAGGTTTAAGCGTGCAAAATTTAAGCAAACTAATTCTAAGATAAACCCTCATTTTTTTGTTAATTACTCACACACCTATTCGTTAATCTCATGAATCTAAATACTATTTTCCATAGAAATAATTTAACATGCAAATCACGTAAATTAAACTAAAACAAAAGGAGAATAAAAATTGATCTGTTTGAGATGTTTGATGTGCTCGGTTGCGTAAAATCCTTTAACAACTAACGATGTCAATGATTGCAAGATAAAAGTCCAAGAAATATATCGAGTAATAAAATAATGAAAGCTTGGACTCCAATTGAATCCAAGTCTGAAAACAAGAATAATATTTTTTTAGAAAATAAAATAAAACCTAATTAAAAATCCTATTCAAAACTAAGTCTACTAACTAAAACCTTAAGGAGGGCCTTCTAACGGCCTCCCATATCTTAGCCTAAGCTTTGCTATTTATAAGCAAAGTTAGTTGCTCAATTAGATCAATCACAAGCCTTAATTATGCTAAATATGAATTATGCAGACGAAAACACCCTTAATTAATTTTTGCCCTTTGTTAGACCTATACCGTGACATAGGCTTATGTGTGTCACGACATATAACTCTGAATCTCACATCTAGAGTTCATTCCACTGTGTTGCGACCCGATTGTCGCTCTGATGCTTTTGGGCCCACAAAGGTGTCTTGCAAATTCAATTAACTTGTTAAAACTACCTTAAGGCTGGTATTGGCCCAAGAGGCAACTAATTCAAATTTATTGCATCAAAACACTTATTTTATAAGAAATTAAATATAAGCTAATAAAATTTAAAATGTATAAAAGCTATGTAAAATGGCTTAAAAACAAGCTCGTTAAGTGCCTGAAAGTACCTAATTTGCCACTACAAATTGTAACAGGTCATGTAACATCTCTAACTCGTATCCGACGCCAGAACAGGGTTACAAAGCATTACCGGACTTATAACTCAAACATAAAACATTTCATGTTCATAGATCATTCAATTCAAATACCATTCATTAACATCCACATAGTCCCTAATACAAGCCATCGAGACCTCAAATAGGCATTAAAAATGGTTTAGGACTAAATCGATCACTCAAAAAAGTTTTTTAGAAAAACATTGAAAATTTTCAAAGTGTAAGGGACACACGTCCGTGTGCCAGGCCATGTGAAAACTGGAGGGTTTACTGACTTGTGCCACATTGCCATGCCACACGTCCGTGTGCTAGGCCGTGTGAAGCTACTGACTTGGTTTCTAATGAAATAAATATTAGGGGACACACGACCATGTCATCTAGCCGTGTGCCATACATGACTGAGACGCATGCCTGTGTGGACAAAAATAGGCTATTTTACAAGCATAAAACCAATATGCATAAAACCAAGGCATAATAGGCATACAAAATTAGCCAATGTCAAGTTTAAAACATGTAATATCAACACATATAAGTATGGTACTAATAGACATCTCAATTAGCCATATAAACCCATACCAACTATGTCGTCCATATCTACCTAAATGGTCAAACACATATATGCAATCTTTGTACCTCAAATTTAACATGTATTCATTTAAGAATCATAACCATTTGGTACCCAAAAGACCATTTCACAGTCAAGGTAGTCATATGACAACCATACATCATATACCACAAGGCTATTTACATATTTACATGTCAAAATGTATCAAATTCAAGCCAAATTGATTGGTTGAATACTTAACAAAACACATAGGCTATCATTAGCCAAAAAGACCTATACATGCCAGTTAACCCAAAATATAAAGTCAAAAGTACCAAAATAACATTTGATAGTGTGATGCGGTCTTCGACAACTTTCAATCCGAGCGAACTTTTGAAACACTAAAAAAAACACGAAAAGTAAATAGAGTAAGCAATTAACCTTAGTAAGTTCGTTAAATACGAAATTAGGCTTACCAATTGACTTCAATTTAAGTAATAAATTCAAAGAAAGGTACAATTCGATTTGGCCAAAGCCTATCATACAATCCATAATAACATTAGTAACATTTTCATATAAAACCAAGAATCATATATGAATTCATCAATTAGTTGAATTCCATGTACATGTAACATCTATGTCATGTAATCATATATTAAATATCAACCATTTCCATGTAAATACCTATACTTGCTCATATCGAACTTGTATTATCTTATATTAAGACCATGCCTGTTGAACTACTTATAATAGCATTAGATACGCGAGTGGTACACACACAAGGTGTATTAAATTGTAATCCATCAATTCTTGTACAAGTATGCTCCTACGAGCAATAATCAGTAAGCTCCTCCGAGCTGAGTATCGGTAAGCTCTTATGAGCTGTAAATCGGTAAGCTCATACGAGCTGTGGTGAGTTCGCAACAAATGTAGGATCTCAACCAAAATGGTAACCCTAATGACATGTCATTTGTATCCTACGAATTCTAAGGTTCAAATGGGGCTCAGTATTCGTCTTACATTATCGGTTACATGCTAGATAATTATACATAATAATTAAATTTAATCTCCTACATATATATTTCAATCAAAGCTTATAAATATGTAAATTATTTATACGAACTTACCTCGAGTTAATACGGAGTAAGTCGACCGATCAATCCACTACTTTTTCTTTGCCTCGATCTAATTCCGAATGTGGCTTTTCTTGATCTATATATAATCAAATTCAACTAATTTAATACTTATTATAATTAAT
Source organism: Gossypium longicalyx (assembly GCA_025698465.1). Lineage (NCBI taxonomy): Eukaryota > Viridiplantae > Streptophyta > Magnoliopsida > Malvales > Malvaceae > Gossypium > Gossypium longicalyx. The sequence continues at coordinate 17,968,589 of CM047004.1, read as the reverse complement.
TCAATCCAATTTCATGTTATCGCAAAATTATCATTTTGCCCCTAAACATTTAACTTTCTTACAAATTTGTCTCTAGGCTCGTAAAAATGAAATTCATGAAATTGCAGTACACCTAAGCCTAGCGAAACTTATATGTGCTTATAACAGCCCATACATTCCACAAATTCATACATTTAACATATAAATTTCAAAATTCTCAAATGAACCCCTAATTGATAATTTCATTAAAATCCTTTAACAAAAGTTGTCTAATTAACAACAAAGACTCATATTCTTCCATTAAACTTCAAGAATAATCAAAAAGCTCTCATGGAAAAACCCCAGACTTTCAACCATATTGCAAATTTATCCTCTATTTAGCTATATTAAGCTACACTGGTCTCGAAAACATAAAAATCAATAAAAACGGGTCAAAGAATCACTTACATGCAAGGGAACTAAGTGGCTGAAATTTTAAGCTTCAAAAACCCCTATTTTGCTGCAATTTTCGGTGGAGAAGAAGTTGAACACTATGGTATTCTTTTTGTTTTATTTTTTTTAATCTTTTAAATCACCTAATACCAACCTAACCTTGACAATTTCAAGATTGAAATCCATGTACATCCACTAACTCATTTATTGGTCTAATTACTCAATAAGGACCTCTACATTAAAGTTCTATAGCTCTTTAACACTCTTAGCTAATAGAACATAACTTTTGCATTTTATGTGGTTTAGTCCTTTTCTACAAATTGAGCATACAAACGGTAAAATTTCTTAACGAAAATTTTAAACCATGATTCTAACATGCTATAGATATTAAAAATATATTAAAATAAATTTTAAGACATCGGATTTGTGGTCCCAAAACCACTGTTCTGATTTCACTAAAAACGGGCCGTTACAGGTCACTTGCCTTTTATAGTATCCATCATACCCCTAGCTAGGCGTTGAAGTACCAACTACATCAGACACGAACAGTCCTTCGGGCTACCTATAGTCGTCATTAAACAAAACTATTAGTCAATTACCAACAAGAAAAAAAAGAAAATCATTAAAATAAAAATAAAATGTTATATCTAAAAACTTAACTATTGCTAATTATCTCCCTAACAAGCAAGCAAAAATCACATAAAAATCACTAAATCTTGCACCGAGTCCCTGGCAATAGTGCCAACAACTTGATCGCGCCTCGGCGTGCATGCACCGGGGCTAAGAATCAACACTACAACAATCAATAATATAGTAGTATCTGCAAATATGACAGGTTAGTTGTAATATTTATAATGTTCAATGGAACATCGAAGTATTCCAAGGATCGAACCCGAAGGAGTAAGTGATTTAATGATTCCTACTCGAAAAACATGCAATGAAGGAGTCTAGCTAGCTACTTACTAAGCACTATATTATGGCAGACCATAAATGAAGTTGATTAAAACTAATTAATTACCTAAAATAGAGAAGGACTAAATTATAAATAATGCAAAGTACAAAACTAACAAATACGATAATAGACAACAGTTGGTTGATTTCCATGTTGTTGGTTAACTTTCGAATTAAGGATCTAAATTGCTATTACTCCTAAATTGGATCAATTTTACCTCTCGACCTCAATTTTACCAACTTGGATAAATTAGACTAGTTTATCTATTGACCTCACCAACTAATTCGAGACTATCAAATTGGTGCCTGATAAGATCTCCTATCGACCTCACTTACTTAAATTTTCCCTTAGGGTCATCAATCCTAAGTTTTAAATTCTATTTGATTTAGTCCAATTTTTACGATATAGTCCCTATACCAAAAATTAACTAGATAATATTGTCATCAACCAACCACTTTAATTTAGCTACCCATACTCCTACTTAAGCAAACAAGAACACAATAATAACATTAAATATGCATCAAAGGTAAATGAAAAAAAATGAGAAAAGCTAGGGTTTTTCTTGAAAAAGCTTGAAAGTAAAGTAGATAGCAACAAAGGAAATGAACAAGAACACTTAAAGGTCAGACTTTTAATGATGCAACTAAAAGGAAATTGAGTTATTTTAATATTCATGATTAAACTGAAAATACAAGAAGTTCAAGGTACTAAAGCAACAAATAAAACTAGCTATAGTGATAACTAAATTAAGTAACTACCATTAACACTAAAAAAAATAAGAAAATGTGTAGGAAAACTAAACTTTAAGCTATGGAGAAGAAAACTACCCTAAACCTAAACTAAAAGATGAAAGAAACCTTAAAGTAAAAGCTTTCCCTACACTACTCAATTGTTCTCAACCAAAAATGGTTTTTAATATCAGATTACGACCTAAAATTTTGGATCAATTTGCCCCTGGAAGTCTAATTTGGTTGGGGGACATGTTTTACAAGGACTGCCCCTGCAATCATTTTTTTTTGCCTCATGAATATTGCAAGGTCCTCGTTAGTCTTAAAATGAAGGTCTTTTGAGAGCTTGGATATCATTATATCCTATGGCCGATATTACGATACCACTTTTGGTGATATCCATTCTCTTCATTCCAGCATTATCAGGGGTGTCGCAATTTCAGATCTACATATCGCGATATCACCTCGTAGTACCACCCCGCGATACCACTTAGTAGTATCACTTAATGGTAGCACTTAGCGGTATAACTTAGTGTTGTCCTTAGTGGTATCATTTAGCCCCATGTTTGACTCCATACAATACTCAATCAACTCGTTAGATTCTCGGGGTGCCATTTGGCCAACTCGGGTCTAAAAAATGGGATAAAAACATGTTAAACAGTTATTAAATCACAAACCTAAAACTAAGCAAAAACTAAGAAAAAAATTTAAATTTCTCAAGAACAAGCTCATTAAGCGAAACGGGGATCCTAATTTGACATATCGAATTACGATAGATCAATATGGTGTTCGCAAATTTTGGTAACAAAATCCTTGGGCTGTGAACTTTTCTAATATCTAGGTCGTGTTTAAACTAATATGTGATATCTAAACATGTTATAGGAACATATCTTGGAGATTGGTTTTGATTGGATCAAGTAAATTGACTTACCTGTTTTGAGGAGATTAGATCCAATCGGGTAAGCTTGGTAACATATCCTGAAGATTGAAGACTTATCTTGGACTTATTGCAAACATTTCCAAAGCTTATTATCCTAATATTTTGATGGGAAGATTGGTTGCAATTGGTCTAGTAGGTCTTGATTGCTTATAAATTGAAGAGACTTGTATAAGTGATGTATTATTTTGAGAGCACTTATTGTGTCCATTAAGAAATGTTTAATTATGGGTGCATTGAGTATGAAAAACAAGTGCATTACTTGGTTTTCAGCCTAAGTTTTTAGGGGGGAAACTTAGAGGAGAGTGATCTAGATCTTACGTGGAAAAGTGAGGTTGCTAATCTAGTGAGTATTAGAGCTTGTAATCACTTGTTGTACAAGCTGTTAACATGGTGGATTATCTCTCTAGGTAATGATCTGTAGACATAGGGAAACCAAATTGCATAATCATATCATCTTTGTTCTTCATCAATGCTTGAAGCAGTTGACATTGATAGTAGATTACTTCTGGCACTGCTCATTTTTCTTGCAAATATCGTTCTAAGTTCTTTCAACTTGTACAAATGCTTTAATAACAATTAATTTTTTATTAGTACATTTGAATGATTAATATAATTTATATAAGTTAATTATATTTATTACTTATTATCTTGAATAAAATTACTTTTGTCACATCCCGAATTTCTAATTGAAAATGTTGTAAAATTACAACAAGATTGGGTAATTGGCCTAATGGTAGAGAATTAGTGAAATTATCCTTGAGACCTAAGTTTGATTACCCTTACCCATTGAATTTTTATTTACTGAATTTTTTCCTAGAAAACCCTAGGTGCCGCCCGTAGTTTTAACCTAGCTAAAAATATTATTTTTAGCTCCCATCTGTAAAAAATTTCCCACTTTCTGCTTCCCCTTGTTGTCCCTTCCCTCTTCCCTCATTATTTCTTTGAATTTTTCCTTCTCTTCCTCTTTGTGCCACCCAATTGAACATCAACTCCCCTTGTCTCCTATTTTATTTTGCTATTGTTTTTTACTGTCTATAACACTCCTAACCCGTATCCGTCACTAGAATAGGGTTACGGAGAATTATCAGACTAATTACTTAATCAAACATACATTTTTCATTTCCAAATAAAAAATCATTCACAATCATTCATATAGTCCCTTATACGAGCCTATGAGGCCCAAATCATGCATTAGAAATGGTTCGGGACTAAACCGATAGCTCAGGAAATTATTGGGAAAACATAGAGAATTTTCAAAGTACAGGGGACACACGCTCTTGTGGCCCAACTGTGTGTCTCACACAACCAAAGACATGCCCGTGTCACAGGCCGTGTAGACATTCGAAATAGGATCACATAGCTGTGTCCCAGCCCGTGTTTGACCCCGTGTAACTCTCCGACTTGGGTCACACGGCCAACCACAAGCCCATGTGACTAGCCCGTGTGCCCTTCGAAATCGCCTCACATGCCCTTTTGCCAGGTCGTGCCAAAACTGTAGGGTATACTGACTTATGCCACATGGCCAAGTCATACGCCCGTGTGCTGGGCCATGTGGAGCTACTAACTTGTTTTCTAAATAAACATCAGGGGACACACGACCGTGTCACCTGACCATGTGTCACAAATAGCAGAGACACACACCCGTGTCTCTGCCCATGTGGACAAAAATAGGCTATTTTCCAAGCCATCTTTCTCACCCAAACTTTTATTCACCTACACAAGCAAATTGCATAAGACTCTATCTTCAATAGGCATTTAAACTCATCTAAACCAATTCCAAATCATGCTATATCCATACCAACAATCACAAAGTACATAAGTATCACAATTAACCATTCAATTTCCTACCTATTTCACATCCAAATCACCTAAATGATCACTTTCAAATACGCATTAATAGTCTAATACTTACCATGCTAATTCATTCTCAAAATTCAACCATTTACTACATTTATTACCAATTTTCAATAAGGCAATAAAAAAGCAAATATAACCCACATGTCAAAGACCATTTGTACATATATATATATATATACAACCGAATATACCAAAACAAGCCAAACCACATGGCTATATACATAACCAAAACATTCACCATTTACAAGCCAAATCAATTGGCTAAATACATTACCAACTTATAGACTATATCAACCACAACACCTATACATGCCATATAACCAAATACACAAGTTCAAAAGCACCAAATTGACAGCTGGATAGTGTGATGAGATCTCCTACGACTTCCAATCTATGCAAGCTTCGAATCACTATAAAACACGGAAAAGTAAACAGAGTAAGCTATAAAGCTTAGTAAGCTTGTATAGTTAATAAGTATAACTTACCATTCATTTACCAATTAAGCTATCTACCATAATACAATACAATTCAACCTAATCACAAGGCTAACATATGTTTATCCACATGGTGAATTATGTAACTCACAAATTACATAAATTCAATGCTTATACAGTTTACGTACATACCTGCACTGATACGTATTAATCTCTTACCCTTTTTATATCTCTAATATACCCATTGAACTATTTGGAATAATATCGGATACTCGAGAATCTCACACCCTAAGTGCTAGTACAAGGCCGAAGCCATCTCAATCTCATATCTCATATAATGCTCACTCTCGAGCTCTCAACGGGTCTGCTTACACAAGTTGATGGTCAAGACGTAACAACACGGTGCTGCTCACACAAGCTGACGAGAATCCGCACACATGTTGGAAAACTCAGCCACCAGTAGAATGTACGGACCAGCACCCAACACAATAAACCCTAATGACAAGTCATTTGTATATTAATCTATTCCTAAGGTTAAACCAGGATTTCACACGTAGCCAATTCTTTGTCGAAGATTTTCGTAAGGCTGTATTCACAAATAATTCAATAATAAAGCATTTAAAATACAATTATATTAATACTTATTAACATACGGACTTACCTCAAATTTATACGGAGAGAAACGAGCTATCAATCTATTATCTTATTTTTCCATCAATCTAATTCCAAACTTCGCTTTTCTTGATCTATATATAATCGAATTTAACTTATTTAATTATCATTCTATTCAATTTAATCCAAATTTCATTTTATGGAAAAATTACACTTTTTCCCCTAATATTTCAATTTCTTTACAATTTAGTCCCTAGCTCATAAAAATGCAAATTCATGCAATTAAGTCTACACCCGTGCTAGTCGAATTTCCTATAGACCCATAGCAGCCCAAAATTTTCATTATTTCATACATTTTACCATGAATTTTACACATTTCTCAATTAAATCCCTAATTGACAATTTTATCAAAAGTAACTTAACGAATTTTGTTTATCTAACCACAACCATCCATTTTCTATCATCAAACATCAAAATACTCACATATTCGTCAATGGTAAAACGTTAAACCTTTAACAGTTTCACAAATTAGTCCCTGGGCTAGCTAGATTAAGTTACAACGACTCAGAAAACATAGAAATCATTAAAAACGAGACATAAATGACTTACATGCAAGCTAGAGATTGAACTGAATGCTTGAAAGCCCTAATTGTGTTCTTTCTTCTTCAATTTCGATGGGGAAGAAGATGAATGAAAATAAAAATGGCTTTTGTTTTATTAATTTTAACATTAATTACCAATTACCAAAATTAACCTTAAAAATTATCACAAGTTTCAAAATTGTCAAGCCATTATCATCTACTAACACATTAATGGGCTATTTACCACATAAGGAACTCTACTTTAAAGTTCCATAGCAATTAGACACCTTTAGCTATTAGAACTCAACTTTCATACTTTACGCAATTTAATCCTTTTTATAAAATTAAGCTTTCAAACGATAAAATTTCTTAACGAAAATTTCATACAAACATACTATCATGCTGTAAACTTTAAAATATTAATAAAATAAATATTTTGACCTTAGATTTGTGGTCCTGAAACCACTTTTCCGATTTGACTAAAAACTGGCTGTTACAACTCTCCCTCTTAAAAATTTTTGTCCTCGAAAATCGTACTAGAAAATAGGAAAGGGTACTATTTTTTCATATCTTCCTCGGGTTCCCACGTAGCCTCTTCAACACTGTGACGTTGCCAAAGTACTTTCCCTAAAGCTATGCTTTTATTTCTCAACTCTTTAATCTCTCGAGCCAGAATTCTGATCGATTCTTCGTTATACGACATATTAAGCTAAATTCCAATTTCTGTCTGAAAAATTATATGCGATGGGTCTGATAGATACCGTCGTAACATCGACACATGAAACACATTATGAGGCGTTTCCAGCTCTGACGGTAAGGCTAGTCGATATGCCATTGGCCTTATTCTTTCAATAATTTCATATGTCCCGATAAATTGCAGACTCAATTTTCCTTTGCGATCAAAATGAAGAATCTTTTTCCACGAAGATACTTTGAAAAACACTCTGTCACTGATTTAAAATTCAATGTCTTTACGGTTCAAATCTGCATATGATTTCTGTCGATCTGAAGCTGCTTTCAAACTGTCGCGGGTCTTTCTAACCAAATCAACCCCGTGAATCTTTTTCTTACTAAGCTCGGTCCAGTACAACAGAGTTCGGAAATTACGACCATGCAATGCTTTATACGGTGCCATATTTAAACTCGATTGAAAACTATTGTTATACGTGAATTCAACCAATGGTAAATATTTTTCCTAGTTGCCTTCAAATTCTAAAATACAACAACGTAGCATATCTTCAAGAATCTAAATCACTCTCTTGGATTGACTATCAATTTACGGATGAAATGTAGTACTAACGTGCAATCGCGTACCCAAATCTTCTTGCAATTTCTTCCAAAATCGCGACGTAAACCTCGGATCTCTATCTTAAATAATTTAGACTGGCACTCTGTGCAATCTAACAATCTCAGAGATGTACAATTCAACTAATCTCTCGAGCTAAAAGTCTGTATGTACCAGAATGAAATGTACTGATTTCATCAAACGATCAACAATAACCCAAATAACATCTTTCTTTTTCGGAGATAGGGGTAACCCTGATACGAAATCTATAGTAACTCTATCCCATTTCCACTCTGGTATCATCACTGAATGTAGTAATCCCGAAGGCACTTGATGTTTGGCTTTAACTTGTTGACAAAAAAAGCATTTCGACACAAATTCTGAAATGTCTTGTTTCATACCCGACCACCAATATAATTGTTTTAAATCATTGTACATCTTAGTTCTCCTCGGATGAACAGATAAACAACCACTGTATGCTTCGTATGGAATTTTCTAAATAAGCTCAAAGTTTCTAGGAACACAAATTCTACCTCGGAACAGTAAACAATCATCGGATTCGATTTGATACTCTAAATCAATAGTCGACTCGCACTGTACTCTTTTAGCTTGCAATTCATTATCACATTTTTTAGCTTCACAAATTTGCTTTCGTTGTCGTAAATTCAAATCTTTCTGAGACATTAAGTACTTTAAGCTCTTGTGACCGATAAAAATATGACATTTTTGACAATACAAATGATGTCGCCAAATTTTCAATGTGAAAACAATAGCAACCAACTATAAATCATGCGTCGGGTAGTTCTTTTCATGTGGTTTTAACTGTCTGGAAGCGTAAGCTATCACTTTGCCCTCTTGCATCAAAACACATCCCAAATCATTCAATGACACGCCACTAAAAATCACAAACTTATACTTGAATCAGGCTGAACTAAAACTAGTGCTTCAGTCAATAATGCTTTCAATTTTTCAAAACTCTGTTGACATTTCTTGGACCATTTGAGCTACAGATCTTTCTATAACAATCGAGTCATTGGTATGGCAATCATCAAGAACCCTTTTACAAAACACCGGTAATAGCTAGCAAATCCTAGAAAACTTCTGACTTTAGCATTTCTTGGTGGTTTCCAGTCAACAACTGCTAAAATCTTGCTCGGATCAACTCAGATACCTTCTGCTGAAACAATATGTCCCAAAAATCTAACTTCTCAAAGTTAAAACTCGCATTTGCTGAATTTAGTGAATAGTTGCTTATCTCTCAATGTTTGTAATACAATTCTCAAATGCTCAGCATGTTCAGATTTGTCTTGGGAATAGATCAGAATGTCATCAATGAATACAACAACAAATCTATCCAAATACGGTCTGAAAATTCTATTCATCAAATCCATAAAAACTACAGGAGTATTAGTTAATTCGAATGGCATAACAAGAAATTCATAATGTTTGTAACTAGTCTTAAATGCAGTCTTCAGCATATCTGAATCTTTAACCCGAAAATGATAATAGCCAGATCGCAAGTCAATCTTGAAAAATACTGTTGCTCCTTTCAACTGATCGAACAAATCATCAATTCTCAGTAAATGATACTTATTCTTAATTGTAACCTTGTTAAGCTGATGATAATCGATACACAGTCTCATTGATCTATCTTTCTTCTTTACGAACAGAACTGGTGCACCATAGGGTGAAAAACTAGGTCATGCAAAACCTCTATCTATTTATTCTTGCAACTGAGCTTTCAACTCTTTCAATTCTGTAGGAGCCATTCTATACGGAGCTACTGATATTGGAGATGTTTTCGGTACTAATTCAATAGCAAATTCAACCTCTCTAATCGGTGGCAACCCAGGTAACTCTTCTGGAAACACATCCGGATATTCTCAAACCACTGGCACTGCGTCAATCTTCGATTTAGACACTTTTGTATCCAGTACATATGCAAGGTAAGCATCACAACCTTTTTTCACATATTTTTGAGCTAGCATCATCGATATCACAACAGGCAACTCACTCGAATCATCGGATTCAATTTGAAGAATTTTACTATTCTGACATTTCAACTCAATAGTCTTTCATTTACAATTCACAATAGCATCATGCAAAGTCAACCAATCCATACCCAAAATCAAATCGAATTCATCAAACTGTAAAAGCATCAAATCAGCTGAAAAATAGTAACCCCAAGTCATCAAAGGACAATTCTTCGAAACTTTATCAACTAGTGTCATAGGTTGCGCATAGAAGCCCACAACCATGACACATCTGTGCGATCCATCAAGAGGGAAGGAGGTCATTTGGCCCAATCAGACTGGCCCATTGCTTGAAGAGATTAAAGGTCCATCTACAAGCTTGAAAAATATGGAAACATGAGCTTGAAAAATATGGAAACATGATCTTCGAAGATATGCAATCTAAGATATGATATGCAATCTTAGAAGATATGATTTTGTAATCTTAGAGATTTGATTTGTAGATACCCTTTAATCGTAGCCGTTGATGTACTTGATCTGTACCGTTGGATTTGGAGAGGCTCAACTATAAATAGAGGCCTCTCCCCTCATTCTAAATCACTTGAGTTTTTTTTAGCAATAAGAATTCATGAGAGCATTTACTCAAAACTCCCTCTTTCTTGTGTTCTTATTTTTCTGTGGCTTGTTCTTGTTTCGTTCTTCGTTCATCTTGTTGGTTTTGAGTTACTTTCGTTTGAGTTGAGTTTTGGTGGAGGAATTCTGTTGAATCCTCATATTGTGGAAGTTAGGCTGACTTAGGCGTTTTTGGAGTAAAAAACTGCCTAAGGCCGCAAGGATTGTGAGGCAAAAATCCTAAGTCCGTGACAGTTGGTATCCGAGCCAGTTTTCGAAAGCACTTTTGAGAGATGTCGAAAGAAGTTGTTGATCAGAATGAGCCAATGGAGACCCGTGGGAGGGCTAGAAAGGCTAGTCGATTGAGGGATATGCTGTCGAGCTTGGAAAATCGAGTGATTAATCTCGAAGAGTCCGTTGGTGACATGAAGGAGACACTCGAAGTAGTCCTGATCTGTATAGAGGAATTAAGGGAAGACAGCAAGGAGTTTGTGTTGGACACTCCCAGATCCACTTCGGACAAATTGACGATGAAAGACGAAGCTCTTGAGGCCCTGGTGACTGCCATGAAAGAGGAGATTGCTAAGCTTAAGGGGGAGCTCACAATCTGTAAGGCTTCCCTGGGAAGTGGGATGTTGGCTTCGGGACCGAAGCAACGTCATGTGGCTGTTCCAAAACCCGAGAAATTCAAGGGGGCTAGGTTCGCGAGAGAAGTGGACAATTTTCCGTGGGAATTGGAGCAATATTTTCGAGCAATGGGCATTGTGGATGATGCCACTAAGGTAAATACTGCTTCAATTTACTTTTCTGATGTTGCTCTTTTATGGTGGAGACATAGGTCCACGGATGAGAAACGTAGAGGAATGGCTATTGGGACTTGGGAGGAGTTCCAAAGAGAGTTGAAGAATTAGTTTTATCCGTAACATGCTGAAAATGAGGCTTGTGCTAAGTTGCGCCGGCTTACGCAACAAGGCACCGTTCGAGAATATGTTCGGGAATTCAGTGAGTTGATGCTTCAGATCTCAAACTTGAATGAGAATGAAGCATTCTATTGGTTCGAGTATGGGCTGAAAATATGGGCTAAGCAATAGTGCGTCGCCTAAGTATCACTGAATTGACCGTAGCCATGGCTGAGGCAGAAAATTTCTACAACGTTGGGGGAAGAAAGTTTGATAATAACGAGTCTTCCAAGCCCAAGTCGAAACCCAAAGGCAATGGTGGGGGAGACAAGGATCAAGGGGAAAAGAATGGCGAAGGCCCAAGGGCTAGTCAAGGTAAGCCTTGGGATAGGAAGGGACCATTGAAATGCTATCTTTGCCAATGCCCACAAAGGATGAGCGTCTATCCGAAGAAAGCTTCTTTCCATGCCATGGAGGCGCGTGAGGAAGCCGAAAATGACACCAAAAGTCTTAATTCAATATTAGGTGGTGTCGAGGAGAAGGCAAGTAATGGGTTGATATTTGTGGACATCATTGTAGTTGGCAGAGGATTGAATGCACTTGTTGATACTGGTGCATCTGACTTATTCATGTCCGAAGAAATGGCGAAAGAACTTGGGCTCAAAGTTGAAGAAGATTTAGAACGAATCAAAACGGTTAACTCGAAAAGCATCTCCATAACAGGTGTGGCAAGAGGGGTGGAACTCAAACTTGGTGCGTGGACTGACAAAGCAACTATTAAGGTAATCCGGCTTGATGATTATGATTTTGTTGTTGGATTAAGCTTGCTTGATCAAGTTAATGCGGATTTTCATCTTTCTGAGAATTACATGACAATCTCTGGTTTGAATCGTCGATATGTGGTGCAAATAAAAAGAAAGAGAAGTATGGAGGGAAAAACATTGTCGGCAATCCAATTTGCCAAAGGAGTACGTAGAAATGAAGTCTCCTATTTAGCTACATTGAGGGACAATGTGGAGGAGGGATTCGAGGGAGAAGTTTCAAAGGAAGTGAAGCAGTTGCTAAAGTCATTTCAAGATGTAATGCCAATGGAGTTGCCAAAAAAGTTGCCACCTAAGAGGGAGGTGGACCATAAGATTGAGTTGTTGCCCAACACTGAACCGCCAGTAAGGGCACCATATCGAATGGCTCCACCTGAGTTGGAGGAATTACGGAAGCAATTGATGGAGTTGTTAGATGCCAAGTTCATTAGACCATCTAAAGCCCTATTCGATGCACCTGTACTATTCCAAAAGAAGCATGATGGGTCCCTGAGATTATGCATCGACTATAGAGCCTTAAACAAGATCACTGAGAAAAATAGGTATCCCATTCTTCTTATTGCAGACTTGTTCGATCAACTTAGTAGTGCGAGATGGTTTACTAAGTTGGACTTGCGATCGGGGTACCATCAAGTGAAAGTAGCCGAAGAGGATGAGCCCAAGATAGCTTGTGTGACTCGGTATGGGTCTTTTGAGTTCCTTCTGATACCGTTCGGGTTGACGAATGCTCCGGCTACATTTTGCACCCTAATGAATAAGGTATTACAACCCTTCTTAGATCGTTTTGTGGTTGTTTATCTTGACGATATTGTGGTGTATAGTAAGACGCTTGAGGAGCATGTGGGACATTTGAGGGAGGTATTGCAAACCCTACGAGAAAATGAGCTATATGTCAAGGAGGAGAAATGCTCATTTGCTCAACGGGAAGTGCCATTTTTAGGGCATATTATGGGAGGTGGCACGATTCGAATGGATGCTAGTAAAGTTCGAGCAATTGCCAATTGGGAGCCACCAACCAAGGTGACGGAGTTGCGGTCTTTCCTTAGATTAGCAAATTATTACCGTCATTTCATTGAAGGCTATTCCAAGATCACTGCACCCTTGACAGATTTGTTGAAAAAGGGTAAGGTGTAAGATTTGGACCCTCGGTGCGAGCAAGCCTTCACCCAAGTGAAGCAAGCAATGACAAGTGAGCCTGTACTCATGTTGCCGGACTTTTCAAAGGCGTATGAGGTACGCACGGATGCTTCAGATTATGCAATTGGGGGAGTGCTGATGCAAGATGGGCATCCAATTGCTTTTAAAAGCTGAAAGCTTAACGAGACGGAATGAAGGTACACGGTCCAAGAAAAAGAGATGACTGCGGTGGTACATTGTTTGCACACATGGAGACACTATTTGCTGGGTTCTAGGTTCATGGTATTTACGGATAATGTTGCAAATAGTTATTTATTAACCCAGAAAAATTGTCCCCCAAGCAGGCTCGTTGGCAAGTTTTCCTAGCGGAGTTTGATTTCAGCATGGAATACAAGCCGGGGAGTGCCAACATAGTGGCTGATGCGCTTAGCCAGAAAATAGAGTTTGCAACAATAAGCCAACACGATAGTCCCCTATTGGCGTGTATTCAAGAAGGATTGTCCCACGATCCCACAGCTAAGAATCTGATTGAACTTGCTAAAGAAGGAAGAACGAGGAGGTTTTGGCTTGAGGGAGAACTATTATACACTCAGGGGAAACGTCTGTATGTGCCTCAACATGGGAATCTGCGAAAGGAAGTCATGAAGGAATGTCATGATTCCAAATGGGCTGGCCATCCAGGTATTCATCGTACTTTGGCTCTCTTAGAAGATCGGTTTTATTGGCCTCACATGGGTGATGACATGGAGACCTATGTGAAAACTTGTTTGGTGTGCCAACAAGACAAGGTCGAGTTGAAGACTCCTGCGGGTTTGTTACAACCCTTGGCCATTCCGGAGCGCCCATGGAATATTTTATCCATGAACTTTATTTTGGGTTTGCCTAAGTCTGATGGATTTGCGAGTATTTTTGTTGTAGTGGACAGGTTTTCAAAATATGCAACTTGTATCCCCGCAACCAAGGAGTGACCCACCGAGGAGGCAGCTCGCTTGTTCCTTAGACATGTGGTGAAGTATTGGGAAGTACCACAGTCTATCATCAGTGATCGAGATGGGCGATTCATGGCTCAGTTTTAGACGGAGTTGTTCAAGTTAATGGGCTCAGACTTGAACTTTTCCACTAGCATGCATCCTCAAATCGATGGGCAAACCGAACGAGTGAATGCATTGTTGGAGACGTATCTTTAGCACTATGTAAGTGCGACACAAAGGGATTGGCCGAAGTTGTTGGATGTGGCCCAATTTTCGTACAACTTACAACGAAGTGAGGCGGCGAACCAGAGTCCGTTTGAGATAGTGACGGGGCAACAGCCGCTTACACCCAATGCTGTTGCAGCTCGTTATGCGAGACTGAATCCATCAGCTTATCGATTCGTGAGGGATTGGCAAGAGCAAAACGATCTGGCTAGAGCTTGTCTACATAAGGAAAGTAAGCGCAACAAGAAGTGGGCGGATCAGAATCGAAGGGATGTGCAATTTTAGGTTGGTGACCCAGTTCTTGCTAAACTACACCTGATTTTGCGACATGATGAGTTACACAAGGGACTTGTGCGATGATATGAGGGGCCATTTCGAGTTGTGAAGAGGGTAGGCAAGGTGGCCTACAAGCTTGAGTTGCCTGAAAAGCTCAAAATCCATCTGGTATTCCATGTAAGTATGCTTAAGCCATTCCATAAAGATGAAGACGACCCAAATCGAAGCAAGTCCGAACAAGCACCAATGGGGGTATAAGTTGCCTATGATCGAGAGGTCAAAAACATCGAGGCAGATCGTGTGGTTAGACGAAAGTACTATCGACCGCGGCATGATTACCTAGTCTGATGGAAGGGATTTCCCGATACTGGGACAAGTTGAGAACCCGCTGAAGCCTTGTGGCAATTCCAAGACAAGATAGATCGGTACCATGCGAAGGATACGACGAGGGCGTCGCTAGATTCGGTGGGGGAGAATGTCATGGGTTGCACATGGGATCCCACAACCATGACACATCTGTGTGATCCATCAAGAGGGAAGGAGGTTATTTGGCCCAACCGGACTGTCTCGTTGCTTGAAGAGATTAAAGGTCCATCTACAAGCTCGAAAAATATAGAAACATGATCTTCGAAGATAGGCAATCTAAGATATGATATGTAATCTTAGAAGATATGATTTTGTAATCTTAGAGATTTGATTTGTAGATACCCTTTAATCGTAGTCGTTGATGTACTTGATCTGTACCGTTGAATTTGGGGAGGCTCAACTATAAATAGAGGCCTCTCCCCTCATTGTAAATCACTTGAGTTTTTTTTTAGCAATAAGAATTCTTGAGAGCATTCACTCAAAACTCTCTCTTTCTTGTGTTCTTATTTTTCTGTGGCTTGTTCTTGTTTCGTTCTTCATTCATCTTGTTGGTTTCGAGTTACTTTCGTTTGAGTTGAGTTTTGGTGGAGGAATTCTGTTGAATCCTCATATTGCGGGAGTTAGGCTAACTTAGGCTTTTTTGGAGTAAGAAATTGCCTAAGGCCGCACGGATTGTGAGGCAAAAATCTTAAGCCCGTGACACTAGAACATACTTGCCTGAGAGGTTCGATACTTTAATCACAAATTCGGTAGACTCAATAGGTAAATTCTTACAAAACACTAAATTCTTACAAACATACGAATGAGTCAATCCAGGATTAATCAAAGCAATTACATTAGTGTCATAGAGAGAAAATGTACCAATGATAAAATTTGGTGATAATGCATCTTTGCAAGCGCGAATAGCGTAAGCTCTGGCTGGCGCTTAAGCCTCAGATCTCATAGCAGAGTCCTTTGTCGCCCCTTTTACTACTAGTCACATTTCCAGTATTTCGAGGTGGTCTTCCTCTAACAGCTGTATTACTCGATCTTGTATTCAGAAATTTGTCTTTTTCAGTTAACTCAGGACAATCCCGAATAAAGTAGTCTTGCGAGCATCATATAAAACAAACTTTGTTATTCATCTAGTAGTCTCCAAAATGCTGTCTTCCACACTGTTGACACTCAGGTTTGTTGGTTCTAACACTACAAACACTCGATACTGAAGTGGTTTGAGCTTTAAGACTCGTGTGTTACTTCCTACAATCTCGGTTAGAATACCCTACTAAGCATTCGAACGATTATGAATCTCTTGATTTCTTTGAAGAGGAATGATATGGTTTACTGATCGACCTCTTTCTCGAATCTCTAGCCTCACAATCAACTTTTCTCTTTTCTTTACTAAGCTCTTCAGCTTTGCAAGCTCTATCAACTAATACAACAAATTCTTTCAATTCTAGAATCCCGACTAGAAGCTTAATATCTTCATTCAACTCATCTTCGAACTACTTACACATAATCTCTTCAGTGTAAACACATTCTGAATCTTACAAATTCTCTTTCATACTTGGTCACGGACATATGACCTTGTTTTAGTTCCAGAAATTCTTTGTGTTTTTTATCGATAAATCGCTGACTTATGTATTTATTTTTGAATTCGGTCTAAAAGAATTCCCACGTGACTTATTATTTTGGTACCACAAATATCAAAGTATTCCACCACTGATATGTAATATCTCTTAGAAGTGATACCACACATTTAACACATTCAACTGGCGTACAAGATAGTTCATCAAATACTAGGATCGTATTCTCAAGCAAAAATTCAGCTTTCTCAATATCATCATCAACTGTAGCTCTAAACTCTTCAGCCCTGTATTTTCAAATTTTATCAACAAGCAGTTTATTCAAACGTAAAGGCTCAAACCTTAAGGAGCTACGAGAATCGGTTGGGGAATAGGTAGGGGTGGAGGTTGCTGAGTAGCTGGATTAGTACGGACAAACTCAGTGAACCATTCGTTCATCATTTGGAAGAAGGTTTCCTTAGCCTCTCCTCTCTGACTCCCAGATACAGGTCTAGATTCAAATGGCACTGCTCCGTGAATGGAGGCTGGCGCATTACTTTCTACATCATTGGCTACTGCTCGATTGGGATCCATAGCTATATGAAAACACGATTTAAAACTGTCAGGAGATATCACACTATCATAGGTTATATATGGCATGTATAGCTAAAATCTTACATACGTAGCTTTAGTTCGAGGATCAACTAAACCGTAGCTCTGATACCAATAAATGTAACACTCCTAACCCGTATCCATTGCTAAAATAAGGTTACAGAGTATTACCAGACTAATTACTTAATCAAACATACATTTTTCATTTCCAAATAAAACAACATTCACAATCATTCATATAATCCCTTATATGAGGCTACAAGGCCCAAATCATGCATTAGAAGTGGTTCGGGATTAAACCGATAACTTAAGAAATTTTTGGGAAAATATAGAAAATTTTCAAAGAACAAGGAACACATGCTCATGTGGCCTGGCCATGTGTCTCACACGGCCAAAGACATGCCCGTGTCACAGACCGTGTAGACATTCGGAATGGGATTCACATGGCCGTGTCTGAGCCCGTGTCTGACCTCGTGTAACTCTCTGACTTGGGTCACACAGCCAACCACATGTCCGTGTGCCAAGCCGTGCCAAAACTGTAGGGTATACTAACTTATGCCACGCAGCCAAGTCACACGCTCGTGTGCTGAGTCGTGTAGAGCTACTAATTTCTTTTCTAAAGAAACATCAGGGGACACACGACCATGTCACCTGACTATGTGTCGCACATGGCTGAGACACACACCTGTGTCTCTGCCCGTGTAGAACAAAATAGGCTATTTTCTAAGCCATCTTTCTCACCCAAACTTTTATTCACCTATACAAGCCAAATGGCATAAGACTCTATCTTCAATAGGCATTTAAACTCATCTAAACCAATTCCAAATCATGCTATATCTATACCAACAATCACAAAGCACATAAGTATCACAATTGACCATTCAATTTCCTACCTATTTTACATCCAAATCACCTAAATTATCACTTTCAGGTATGCATTAATTGTTTAATACTTACCATGCTAATTTATTCTCAAAATTCAACCATTTACTACATTTATTACCAATTCTCAATAAGGCAATCAAAAAACAAATATAACCCACATGTCAAACACCATTTGCACATATATATATACAACCAAATATACCAAAACAAGCCAAACCACATGGATATATACATAACAAAAACATTCACCATTTACAAGCCAAATCAATCGGCTAAATATATCACCAACTTATAGACTATATCAACCACACCCTTTATACATGCCATATAGCCAAATACACAAGTTCAAAAGTACCAAATTGACAGCTGGATAGTGTGATGAGATCTTCAATGACTTCCAATCTAAGCAAGCTTTGAATCACTATAAAACACAGAAAAGTAAACAGAGTAAGCTATAAAGCTTAGTAAACTCGTATAGTTAATAAGTAAAACTTACCGTTCATTTACCAATTAAGCTATCTATCATAATACAATACAATTCAACCTAATCACAAGGCTAACATATGTTCATCCACATGGTGAATTATGTAACTCACAAATTACATAAATTCAATGCTTATACGATTTACGTACATACCTGCACTGATATGTATCAATCTCTTACCCTTTTTATATATCTAATATAATTGTTGAACCATTTGGAATAATATCAGATACTCGGGAATCTCGCACCTTAAGTGCCTATACAAGGCCGAAGCCATCTCAATCTCATATTTCATATAATGCTCACTCTCGAGCTATCAACGGGTCTGCTCACACAAGCTAACAGTCAAGACGTAATTACAAGGTGCTACTCACACAAGCTGACGAGAATCCACAACACATGCCGAAAAACTCAGCCACCGATAGAAAGTACAGACCAGCACCCAACATAATAACCCTTAATGACATGTCATTTGTACCCTAATCTATTCCTAAGGTTCAACCAGGATTTCACACATAGCCAATTCTTCGTCAAACATTTTCGTAAGGCCGTATTCACAAATAATTCAATAATTATACATTTAAAGCACAATTATATTAATGCTTATTAACATACGAACTTAACTTGAATTTATACGGAGAGAAACGAGCTATCAATCCACTATCATGTTTTTCCATCAATCTAATTTTAAACTTTGCTTTTCTTGATCTATATATAATCAAATTTAAATTATTTAATTATCATGCTATTCAATTTAATCCAAATTTCATATTATGACAAAATTACAATTTTGCCCCTAATATTTTAATTTCTTTATAATTTAGTCCCTAGCTCATAAAAATGAAAATTCATGCAATTAAGTCCACACCCATGCTAGCCGAATTTCCTATAAAATTTTCATTATTTCACACATTTCACCATGAATTTATAGATTTCTCAATTAAATCCATAATTGACAATTTTATCAAAAATCGCTTAACAAATGTTGTTTATCTAACAATAACCATCCATTTTCTATCATCAAACATTAAAATACTCACATATTCATCAATGGTAAAACTTTAAACCTTTAACAGTTTCACAAATTAGTCCCTGGGCTAGCTAGATTAAGTTACAACGACTCAGAAAACATAGAAATCATTAAAAATGGGACAAAAATGACTTACATGCAAGATAGAGATTGAACCGGATGCTTGAAAGCCCTAATTGTGTTCTTTCTTATTCAATTTTTGTGGGGAAGAAGATGAATTAAAATAAAAATGGCTTTTGTTTTATCAACTTTTACATTAATTACCAATTACCAAAATTAACCTTAAAAATTATCACAAATTTCAAAATTTCCAAGCCATTATCATCCACTAACACATTAATGGTCTATATACCACATAAAGACCTCTACTTTAAAGTTCCATAGCTATTAGACACTTATAGCTATTAGAACTCAACTTTTACACTTTAAGCGATTTAGTCTTTTTTATCAAATTAAGCATTCAAACGATAAAATTTCTTAACAAAATTTTCATTCAATCATAATTTCATGATGTAGACATTAAAATATTAATAAAATAAATATTTCAACCTCAAATTTGTGGTCCCAAAATCACTGTTTTGATTTGACTAAAAACGGGTTGTTACACTGTCATTGTCGCACCTTTGCAACCCTTTTTCTTCTCCATTGTCACTGTCCCTATGAGCCACCATCTTTTTAGTCACCACTCTTTTGATTCTCGTCCTTTAATCTTCATTATTTTTCTATCGTCACAGATCTAAGTAATTAGAGTAAGTGCAAATTTTTTACTTTAATTCTTTCAGATCTAATTTTTTTTTCTTTTCATATTATGTTATGGCCGATTGATTTTTTCCATGGTCCAATCTTACAAGTTACCTTTTCTTTGGTGTTTGAATGTTCAAGATCTAGATCCAAACCATATAGATCATCCATAGTATTGGGAAATCCGTTTGCAAAGCCGTCATAAGTCAGTTAAGGTAAGCATTAAATTTCAACTTCAGATTTGAAGTTTTTGGTTAACATTTGCTACTTGATCGAACCTTATAGGGGCATCGGGGGGCTGATTATTAATGATTAAAACTCTACTGGGTACAGATCTGAGTTGTTGCTATCTAGATCTCAAGCATAAGAGTTATGGGAAAATGATAGAGTTCAGGTTAGCGTTAACAGGTGTGGGTCTTCCCTTATGTCTAATTAACTTGAAAATCATATAATATATACTTAAATAATAAATTTGCTTGTTGGTTTTGGTTTGGCCGAATGACTAAGTGCAAATAAGTGAAGTGCTGAGTAGTGTACGTATTCAATTAGAAAGCCTATTTGTTAAAGGTCCTATTTGGGTGATGAAATTGTATATTGAATACATGTATAACAGTTACTTAAAGCACAATTTTCTACATGATTGATATGCCATATCGCATTGCATGGGTTTGAGACTTTGAGGTTGACAGGAGAGTTCTGTGGAGTATTGACGACATGTAAAGTCCGCAATATTGTTCTCAGTGCACTGCAGTGGAGTATCAAGGAGATTGGGAGATTTATCGCATTTTACTGGTAGCTTGTCTGCATTTTTACTAGAAGTCTTATCTGCATATTATTACTGGTGGTTTTAACCACATCAAGCTTCGGCTCTTACTGTTTTGGAGTTCTGATGACGAGTTCTGAGGAACTCGTGGTGTGTAGCAGATGGATAGGTAGGACCAATGCACTGTATCATTGAGCATGCCATATTCATATTTTGTAATGCCATGATAAATTATTTGAGTTGTTATAATAATTGTGTGTATATTTGACTGATTGAACGCTTATATTGCTTAAACTCACATTGGGCTTTTAAAGCTCGTCCCCTAGTTTACTTCTTACAGATAACCTTCAGGATTAGGCTAGGGCTCAGCATACGGAGGTCTCATTTCGAATTTTCTGGCAATAAATTATTTTTTTAAGTTACTCTATTTATTTTGGTATTATTATTTCGGGACTATAATTTTTATTTAAGTATGGATTGTGGTATGAGATATTTTTAAACTGGGTTTTTGCATGCATGAGTTCTTGATGAAAATTGAAAAAAGTTAAAAATAGGCCTAACAATGACTTAAAAATACCAATTTTTCTACGAAAATCAAATACAATACTTTTCCGTCGCATAACGATAAAACAAAAGCTTTAAAAGGATTTTCCAACGAAATCAATTGAGTTTAATTTTCAAATGACGCATCTTTTAAATGAAAGCGGATTTAAATTGTAGTCAATTTAAAAACTTGTGTTTTTAACAAACCTAATGCAAATCGCGCTAAGTTTTCTAAACATTGAACAAAATAACGATTTTTCAACTGGACATTTTTACTTAGCCATTTTAGTGGCTAATGTAGCCTTCGAGATTTAGTCATAATATATAGGCCGGGTTTGGAAGGTTACAACTTTGTGTTAATTATATGAAGTAAACTATATCGTACGCTGAATATGATAAAATATTTTAATTATGATTTAAAAATTTTGTTATTATAATATTTAAATTATTAAATAAGTTAATATATTTTAATTATACTCAACAATTTAAATAACAAATATTACTTTATAATTAAAAACACATTATTTAAAAAATAATTAAAAAAAACTAAATGCGTAAAATCACGTACAACTATTAAACATTAAAATTCAGTATATATAAAGTTATTAATTAATTTAAAGTTAAAAATCGCATTCCATATCAAACACTATAGAAAACTAGGTTAAGCAACCATGAGCAAAGGAAAAGCCTTATTAATACCAGATTTAGCTAACTTGTCAACTTCCACATTGGACTAACATAACACTGTATTTTATATTATACTTTAATTATTATCTAAAACTATCTAAAATATTGTCATGACAATTTAAATTTTAATATTGAATTATTATTTATATTATATATAAAACTTTGAATTGAATTGATGTCATAAATTAATTATATAATTTTATTTAAAAAAAATTTTAAAATATCATTATTTAACAAACAAAAAAATATTATCACAATGTATTTATGTTTTTTCATAATTTATATAAAATTTATTTAAAAATACAATACTTCAACCTTAAACCTTAAAAAGTAAAAAAGCCTTAACCATCATCCTAAGAAGGTATTTATTTTATTTTATTTTAAAGATAAAATTATAAATATATTTATTTTTAAAGAAATATTCTTTCATCACATTAAGAGCATGACATAATCTACTTTTTATTAATTGCCTTCATATTTTTAGTTAGCATGCTAAGTAACTCCCTAAGTAGAGCAATTGGTAGTTCTATTTGATTGTGAATTAAAAAAAAAAAAAGAAAGAAAGAAAGAAGAAGAAGTAGTTTTTATTTTATTCCCATAACTACCCTTCCAATCATTACATACAACATGTGTTAGGTGGCAGTAAAACTATACTTCAAAATATCATATTCTACCTTCATAAAGCTTGAGGACTATTTTTATTGTAGGACTTTACGTGGAGCAAGGATTAAACTGTTAAATTAATGATAAATTTTAAAATTAAAATTTCAAATTAAAAAAAATTAAACATTTGATATTTATCGAATTCAAAAATTTATAATTCCATAAAAGAATCAAATAGTATTGGAAATCTGGCTAATTTTTAACTACCTCTTTTATTTGTCAACAAAACAAAAATTACATTATCTATAGAATTGTTTTCACTTTCTCATATCAAAAAATATATATTTTATGAATTTTATTGTATTTATTATCTATAAAATTAACTCAAACTATATATATATATATATATATATATATTCTAAAGTAAATCGATTCAAAACTAAAAGATATAGAGTTACTACGAGTTACCACCACTTATGAACAACCACCTCACTTACTCTTAGAGAAGTAGTTCCAAGCAATGGCCGTAATGCTTCTCATATTTTTTACTCATTTGACCAAGGCGACCGTTTTTGCCACCTATTATAATGGTATTCAAGGAAAATCTCATCAATTAGACAGTTTACTCCCATTTCAAACATCCTTGGAATAAAGTCGAATTTAGTTCCTTCAACATCTATCTTCATCACCACGAAATTCCTCTTTGTAATAGTTGTCTTCAACCATTCTACAAAATCAAACACATGAATCTCATTCATCCCGTTATTAAATTCACCTCTATTTGATTTCACAGGTTGAATTTTGCAAATCCTTTTGTTATATTTGGTGTCCTAAGTATAGTATATTCGTTTGTATACTTGTATTTTTTTCAAGTATATTGGTTTAATAAAATTATCTATGAATTAAATAATACCCTTTGTATATTTTCCTCAATAGTTTTTACACACAAAATAAAATTTAAGCAAATATTAGCACGCTAGTTATCTAATGTTTAACTAATACTAAACAATATTACATGGTCGGATCATAATACGGAAAGACAACTTTTATTAGTAGATGAACTTAAACATGTCCTTGGTTTAATAGAAAATGAGCAAACTGATTGAAAGACTAATATGTCATCTATCAAATCCAATTGGGGAAATGTTTTATCTTGACCATTGGAGCAAATGACTCCCAGAACATAAAGACGTAGGTGTGACTGACTGGATTGATAGTATATATGGTAAGACCCAAGTAGAATATATCTTGAATCTGTTTATGAATTTATTCTCTTGTAGCATTCATAGTGTGGCTTACCTTAATCCTGAACAGATAGTGGACTATGTATGCGTGACTTGGATACTTTTAAATAAGTAAAAGCCTGAGTTCAAATAGATAAGGAATAAAAAATTGGAGCTTTGGGTATACGACTTCTGCAGTATGTTCCACCATTCAAAATAGTGGAATTCTGTAGCAACCCGTTTTTGAGTCAAATTGAAATAGTAGTTTCGGAACCACAAATCCAAAGTCAAAATATTTATTTTATTATTTTAATAAGTTTTACAGCATGATAGAATGATAGTATCAAAATTTCGTAAAGAAAGTTTACCGTTTGAGTACTTAATTTGATAAAAAGGACTAAATCGCGTAAAGCGTAAAAGTAGTACTCTATTAACTAAAAGTGTTTAAATGCTATAGAATTTAAAAGAGTAAATACTTATGTGTTAATTAATCCAATTATGAGCTAGTGGTTGAAAATGGTTTAGTAATGTTGTAAATTGAATGAGTTTTTAATGTTAATTTTGTAATTTGGTAATTAATAAAGTAAAAATAAATTAAATAAAGGTGTCATCTTCTACCTATTATTTTTCCACAGAAAAATGAAAAAGAAACCAGCCATGGGAGTGCTTTATGTTCTTCCAAGCTTCTCAAGCTCATTTAGGTACGGTTTTTCTCAATTTTTAATGATTTCTACGTTTTTAAGCTCGTTACAACTTAATTTAGCTAGCCCGTATCTCCATTTTCGAAACTGTTATAGATTTTGAATGATGCCATTGTTGAATGCTTGGTTGTTTAGATGTTTTATGATAGATTATTAAAGTTTGAAGTTAGATTAACAAGTTTTATAAAGTGATTTTTGACAAAAAAATCAATTATGGATTTAATTGAGAAATTTGTAAAATCCATGGGTAAATGTTTAAATTAATGAGAAAAAATGGGCTGATATGAATATAAGGAAAATTCGATTAGCATGGGATGGTATTGAATTGTATGAATTTGTATTTTATGCGATTTAGACTAAATTGTAAAAATGTAAAACATTTGGGGCAAAAGTGTAATTTTGTCAAAATGTGTATATAGTGCCAAATTGAATAGAAAGGAAGGTTAATACGCTGAATTTGATATTATATATAGATCAAGATAAGCACTTATCGGAACTAGATCGAGGAAAACGAAAAGTGGACGAATAGCCAATAGTTTTATTCGAGCAACTCGAGGTAAGTTCGTATAGCTAGAACTGAATTATTAAATACATGTAATTGTTTAAACTGTATGTGTATAAGTTGAATGAATAATCCACTTGAAATTCGAATTACCAGTTATATGATTGTATTATTGTTTACATGAATGGAAGTGAAATGTTACAAATGTTATATAGGTTACATGGATTCGGTATGATCATATGCATTGAGTATGCAAATTGAGTATTTAAATGTATATATTTAATTGAATTGAATGTATATGATTTGATAAATTGAATTATTGATCATTAAATGCTTAAATGATGAAGTTGGATAATACCGAGCCCCGTTCGAACTTTAGGAAATCGTAGAATACGAGTGACATGTCACTAGGGTTACCGTTTTGGTCAAGCTCCTACATTTGTTGCGGACTCACCACAGCTCGTATGAGCTTACAGATATATTAGCTCGTAAGAGCTTACTGTTTTCAACTCATTGGAGCTTACCGTTTCAGCTCAATAGAGCTTACTGTTCATCAGCTCAAGAGGAGCTTACTGATCATGGCTCAAAAGAGCATAAATGATAATGAATTGACGGATTACCGATTAATACACTTATAGTGTATCACCCAAGTATTCTTCGATATTCTAATAGGTTCAGCAGGCATAATTACTGTTACTGATCATATGAATAAGATATGTGTTTATATAGATGAACTACTGTTTATATGGATGAACTATTGGTTATATGAATGAATTACAGTTTATACGAATAGAAATGAATTGCCATAATGTTATGTGAATTACGTGGTATTGATGATTTTATATGCTTATGCAATTGGCAAATTTGGTTGGATTGTATTGAAATGGTAATATAGGTTATAATGACGTACAAACAAATGTTATATATGTGAATCGAGATATAGGTGGTTTAACCACATATATGCCCATTAGTGTGCAAGATACAGAATATTCGATTTTATTTCCATGGTTCAACGGAGAAGATAATGGTACGAGAATTGAAATGATGATATGAATTAGTTCAGGTATAAGTGACACGTTCGACAAGTAAGTGATATTTAATAATTTCATATGATATGTAAGTGAAAACTGATGAATACATACAGGAATTACCAGGCTATTATTGTATTACGTGTTGATTTTGATGGATCTGGTTTATATGTCCTCATGTTCCTCTAATTCTGAATTAATATGATTTGGGCCTAATGGGCCATACGAATATGATTGGGCTTAATGGGCCAGATACAGGTATGTGAAATTGTTTGGGCTTTGTAAGGGGTTTTGGGCCTAGTATATGATATCCGCATAAGACTTAATTAATATATTGCGACCGTGGACAAGTCAAAGGGTTAAGGTGTGGCAACGGGTATATGCATGTCTAGGATTGGATCTAGGGAGAGCTTGGTACTTAAGCGGTCTTAATGACCCACCTTCTCTTCTCTGGAATCCTACCTGGTGCATAGTATTCGTTCATCTTAGCTCACGGGACTTGTTAACGGGCCAAGATAAGTGAAAACCGTAATTAAGGGAAAATTATCGAAATGCCCCTAAGGGCGAAAATGACCAAAATACCCCTAGGTGTTGAATGTAAGTTTTATGGATGCGACATGCATAAATATGATATTCTGCTTAGGTTGCATATGGGTTGGGAATTATGGAACGGAGGAAGTATATGAGGATCGCATGGTTGCTTGACAATCGTGGACCCACCGACGGCTTTTAAAGCCCAATATGTAAACGAAGGTAGTTCCGCAATCGGGCTACCATGGTGTGTGGGTTGGGTGGGTCGATATTTATATCCCCACATGGTGTGACGGGGGACAGAGCTGGTGTGTAGCGGATGGATAATTTGGATGGGATTGCATTGCATGAATGATGAATGATGTTTTTTTTAATGCTTGTTTTCTTCGAGGGTTGTACAGACTGAGTTTGCGAAAACTCACCCCCTCTTTTATTTTATTTTCAAGTGATGCTCATTAGAAGGTTCGATGTTTGGAGGGACTCTGGGTGGCCAGCTAGCAAGATGATTTGGACTTGGGTTTTTTTTTTAAGCATTTAAGTTTTTACTTCTTTTTAAGTATGTTCCAGACCAGATTGTAACAAGGTTTTCATTGTGTTATTATTACTTGAATTAATATTATTTTCAATGTAATTGCGAGAAGTTGAACATGGATTTCTTAAATTATAGTATATTTTCTACGTTTTCGCAACTAAGTTTCTTTTAATCAGAGGTTTTAAACTAGGCTTTCGTAACTGAATGTGTTTTTTTAAGTTAATTAGGGTTTCTTTTATTTTAAGAAGGGTTTTCAATGAAAACACGGTTTTTGTTAAAACACTTCAATGTGATACACCAGATTCGGCCATAGCGTCTAGGTCGGGTTTGGGGTGTTACATAATATATATAATTAAAGTGTTGTATCTGCAAGCGAATAGGTCAAATTGCAATATAAAAGTGTTAAAATAGAACACAAGTAAGTATTCCAAGGATCATATTCAAGGTATTGTTGATTGGAGAATTTTATTATTAAATTAATTACCAAAGATAATTACTAATCTAATCGAGACATGAATTAGTAGTGTGAATCTAAATTAGAGTATTTATTAAACTAATTAAATTAATTAACCTAATGGAATTTCCTATTCCTAGTGTCAACGATGCGAGCTCCCGGCCTATAATTGATTAACAGTCAGAAGATCAACTTACTTCAGTGGTTGTAATTAACTTCAGAAATCGGGTTGTTTTTAATGAATTAATTATTAACTAACCAGTATTATCTCTCGACCTCTACTGATTAATTAATCTACCAATACTCACTTATCTCTCGACCTTACTTTCTTGACCGGGATAAATTACAATTTACTCAATAATCTTATCTCTCGACTTCTTTTACCTAGATTACTTCTTAGGGTCGTCAATCTTAGATTTTAAGT
Organism: Gossypium longicalyx; assembly: GCA_025698465.1. Taxonomy (NCBI): domain Eukaryota; kingdom Viridiplantae; phylum Streptophyta; class Magnoliopsida; order Malvales; family Malvaceae; genus Gossypium; species Gossypium longicalyx. The sequence continues at coordinate 17,940,222 of CM047004.1, read as the reverse complement.
ACACATAATTTAAGCCAATTAATTCTATGGGAAACCCTCATTCATTCGTTAATTACTCCCTAAGCAGTTAATCATTTTCATAATTGAATCATGCAAGATATAAATAAAGCACAAGAATTTATCCTAATATTCATACAAACATTAATTGATTAAGTTAACAAAAATATAAATAAAAGTATAAAGGAAAGAGAATAAAGAGAAATGTCATAAATAATTGGAAGTGCGGTTCCGGAGCAATCTCTGCTTGCAATCGTCTACCCATTGGAACTAGAAGAATTCTAACTACGGAAACATAAAACTAAAAACTAAAGAAAACTGAAGAAAATAAAACTGTTTAGCTAAATTGACTCTATGTATAATGGGGTTACAATAACCTCATTATATAGGCTAAACTTGAGGTGCTATATGCCTAAATTACCCCTGATACTATTAAAGTCTAATTAATAAATGATATCTTAAAAAATCTGTTAAACGCGACCGATGATGTCAGCACATCGTCAGGATGACGTTACGACATTGGGTTCCTCCATCGCAACGTCGACCCTATTTCAACCTTGGTAGCTTCGAAGTTCTATGTCACGACACTGAATGTCTGAGTTGCGTCGTTCTTTGCATTCTTTGGCTTGAAATGGCACGCTGCACACTCAAATAGCCCATTAGTCATTCCCAAGGCCCGAGTTGGACTAACGGGTCGTCGAAACACTAAAAACTATGTAAAAACACTTATTTTGCTAATATTTAGATCTAAGCTACTAATACTGAAAATTTAATAAATAAACATAAAACGACTAGAAAACAAGCTCCTTAAGTGCCGAAAAGTATCTAACTTATCACTACAATTTGTGGCAGGTCAACAAACCAAAGGTGTCTTCATCCATTTTGCGGTCTAAGTATATTCTTATTTGGTCGGGGGTAGTATTAAGGTAAAATGCTCCCAACAAGGTCGACTCCAAGATTCAAACTTGGTTCAAATGCCTAGGGTCCACTTCCACTTCTTTCAACTACTTGTTGGTAAAAAAAATGATTAAAATTCTAATTTTTTAAAATTGTAAATTATAAAAATTATAAATTATTGTATTTTTTTAAATTATAAAAATATTTTAAATGTTATTTTTTTTACAAAATACATAAAATCTATTCAAATTTATTCAAATATTATAGAAAATCATGAAATTATAAATAAATAAATATTAGAAAAATTAAAAATGACTACATCTTTTTATTTTCTCTCACACACTGTCAATCCATTCTTGTCAAGTTTCCTTGCATCATCCTTCCTCAACTAAAACACTAGCCATCACTAGAGGGGTTCATTGGGGCAGGTCAAGCTTAGGTTTGATTTCAACAAAATTTTCAGGCTTGAACTCAATGGACATGGCCTCCGAGATGATTCATTTCATTATTTTAAAAAAATAAAAATATTTTTTTATATTTTTTATTTTTGAAAAGTAAATCGGATTCACCTATGAACACATCTACCTATCACTTACATTAAATCATCAAGCATTAAACTCATCCTTACTCAAACTCCTTAATCGACACCCTCCACTAGTCCGATTATCATCATACTTTAATCTCCCCATTTCCTTATTATCTAAACTAAAGAGTCCAAATAACAAAATTTTTCTATAAATTTTATAACTTATTAATATTTTAAGAATTTTTTATTTTATAAACATTTATTACTTTTTTTTTTGTAATTTTAGTAATTTTTTATAACTTAGTTATAGTTTTTTTTGTAATTCTTAATAATTTCTAAAATTTTATAATATTTTTATTATAACTTATAATATTTGATGATGTTTGAATTTTTTTATAATTAAAATAGTTTAATAATTTTTTAACAAAAAATAGGATTAGAATTAGATAATAGATTAAGCTATAGTAAAATAATAGAAAAAATAATTAAACTCTCCATGTTATCATTTTTCTTTGTCAGTTGTCATGTCAACTGTCACGTTAGTACTTAACGGTCCATCGAGAGTTTCAATAAAGAAAATGAATTCAAATATTCGATTGGGTGCACTTTTCGACAATAAACTTAATTAAAATTTTTAATTATTTTTAAAGTGCTTATTTAACCTTTTAACAGAAAAAAAACATACAAAAGAAAACAAAATTTTTAACCAAATATAATGACATTCATTTAAGGAGATTTTAGATGAGACAAGATTTGTGTGAGTTAGAAGAGAGGAGAATAAAAGAGAAAAGGAAAAAATAATGATAAAAGAAATAAATAAAAGTTACATTGTTTTTAGAATTAAAATTAAATTGAAATAATGTATAAATATTAAGTGTTAATTTTTTTATTTAAATAACGATTAAATTGACACAATGTAATAGCTATTGTTATTATGTTAATTTTTAAACTCCCACATTATTTTTCGATGCAAAATAAACAATAATTAACGAAATTTAATAATAGAAAAAAGCACCATTAAATTATAATTTAATTAACAGAAAACAAACTTAATATGGTGACTTATTTATACTCTCAGATTATATGATTCATATTCTACACTTTATTATAAATGATTATTACTTTATTGACTTTACGTGGTATGAGCCCAATGAAAGCAACACCAACCTTAAAACAAAGCCACCAAAAACACAACACTAACTCCTATACTCCTATTCTCATTACACTTTAAAGGTCAATGCACTAAAATAAATTTATTATTATTTAATTTTTTTTAAAACTAAAAATATTGGTCAGAGCAAAACCCATTCCTAAAGTCAAAATTTATTTTTTAAAAGTTGTGATCACTTTTTTTTTTTTATCTGAGATAAAAAGGATTAATTATACTCCATGTCTCTTAACTACGACTTTAAATATGTTAGGTCCCCATTGAGTAATTGTTCCAATCGGTTTTCATGTTAACTATGAAACTGCAGCTACAGCCAAAAGCCTTGTTCCTTTCTACTAAAAAATTTACATATTAGTAAAATTGCAATTTGTCCCTGAAAAACTATTGGTCTAAAGAATTTATAATTCAATTTAGTGCTTCTATCAAAAGAAATCTAACTTCATTCTTACTAGATTTGATTTTTTTAAATGTACATATTAATAAATATTTTTAAACAAGACGGATTTAATATGACATTTAATACCAATTTTTTTTTAATAGAATTTAATATCAAAGTTAACAATAGAATTGAGTGAAACCATCCTTTTAGCTTAAGCATTCAGTTACTCATAATTTGAAACATTTAGGTAATTAATCTGATAATAATAAATCTAAGGGTAAACTATAAGTTTAGTCATTTATATTTACTTAAAATTATTTTTTGATCATTAAAATTTAATCACTAATGTTATCAATTTGTTACAATATGATATGATCATTGAGTCATTAACTTTTGTTAACAGTGTGATGGTGTGGCACATTAATACCGTCATTTCAAACAAAAAAATTAAGTTGAATTCTATAGCTAGTCATTGTACTCTTTTTAGCAATTTGATTATTTCTTTTATTTTTTTTAAACTTTCCCTTTTTTTAACATGCTAGATCAGCTTGCCGTTACAGTGTTAATGATAGCTAACAGCTCCGTGACCATAACATAACTAATCGATAACATTAATGATTATATAGTATTTTTTAAAAAACTCAGTGACGAAAACATAATTTAAGTAAATATAAATGACTAAAATTGGAGTTTTCCCTAAATCTAAAAAATACTGGCGACCGAAGGCAATCCCACTGCAAAAACACAAATAGTAGATGACAGCAGCATCTTCTTGCCCACGTGGGTCTGTCACGACTTTGCCCCCAAAACCTATCCCTTACAATTTACACTACATTTACACTACGGACAGAATTTCCTCCCAAAATATCATACCCCCCCCCCCCCTAAAACAAGCAACCACTTAACAAAGTCATGTCTTCAGGCAGCAGAGCAGTTCACTCCCATCAGCAACGCCAACAACAGCAGCAGCAGCAAGCTCAGTCCTCAGGCACAAGTAACATGAGAGCATCCCATGCCCACCACCAGGCTGACTCTATAAGCAAAGCCATTGCTCAGTACACAGTCGATGCTCGCCTCCACGCTGTTTTCGAGCAGTCGGGGGAATCGGGTAAGTCATTTGATTACTCCCAATCCGTTAAAACTACTACCCAATCGGTTCCCGAGCAGCAAATCACTGCTTACTTGTCTAAAATCCAAAGAGGGGGCCACATCCAGCCATTTGGCTGCATGATTGCGGTTGACGAACCCAGTTTCCGTATCATCGCCTACAGCGAAAACGCACGCGAGATGCTTGGGATTACCCCTCAATCCGTTCCCAATTTGGAGAGGATCGAAGTTCTCACAATTGGGACCGATGTTCAAACCCTTTTCACTCCTTCCAGCGCTGTTTTGTTGGAAAAAGCCTTTGCCGCCCGCGAGATCACGTTGCTGAATCCGGTTTGGATTCACTCTAAGAATTCTGGGAAGCCCTTTTACGCTATTTTACATAGGATTGATGTTGGAATTGTGATTGATTTAGAACCTGCTAGAACTGAGGATCCTGCCTTGTCTATTGCCGGGGCTGTCCAATCGCAGAAATTAGCTGTCCGTGCTATTTCTGAGTTACAGTCCCTCCCTGGAGGCGATATTAAGCTTTTGTGTGACACGGTTGTGGAAAGTGTGAGACAGCTTACTGGATATCATAGGGTAATGGTTTATAAATTTCATGAGGATGAGCATGGGGAGGTCGTGGCCGAGAGTAAAAGGCCTGACTTGGACCCTTACATAGGTTTACATTATCCGGCAACGGATATTCCCCAGGCTTCAAGGTTTTTGTTTAAGCAGAATAGAGTTAGGATGATAGTGGACTGTCATGCCACGCCAGTGCGTGTGGTTCAGGATGATGGGTTAATGCAACCTCTGTGTTTGGTTGGATCCACTCTTCGGGCCCCTCATGGTTGCCATGCTCAGTATATGGCTAACATGGGGTCAATTGCTTCTTTGGCGATGGCAGTTATTATCAATGGAAATGACGATGAAGCTACTGGGGGAAGAAATACAATGAGGCTTTGGGGTCTTGTTGTTTGTCATCATACTTCTGCACGTTGTATTCCATTTCCACTTCGATATGCTTGTGAGTTCCTAATGCAAGCATTTGCACTTCAACTGAATATGGAATTGCAATTGGCAGCTCAAATGTCGGAGAAACGTGTTTTGAGGACTCAAACTCTTTTGTGTGATATGCTTCTTCGTGACTCTCCATCTGGCATTGTCACGCAAAGTCCCAGCATTATGGATCTTGTGAAATGTGATGGGGCTGCCCTTTATTACCAAGGTAAGTATTACCCATTAGGTGTGACGCCATCTGAGGCCCAGATAAAAGATATTGTCGAGTGGTTGTTGGCATTCCATGGAGATTCGACTGGTTTAAGCACCGATAGTTTATCTGATGCTGGTTACCCTGGGGCAGCCTCACTTGGGGATGCAGTTTGTGGGATGGCTGTTGCTTATATTACTAAAAGGGATTTTCTATTCTGGTTCCGGTCACACACAGCAAAAGAGATCAAATGGGGTGGTGCAAAGCATCATCCAGAGGACAAAGATGATGGTCAAAGAATGCATCCACGATCTTCATTCAAGGCATTTTTGGAAGTGGTCAAGAGTCGGAGTTTGCCATGGGATAATGCTGAAATGGATGCAATTCACTCACTGCAGCTTATTCTTCGTGACTCATTCAAGGATGCTGAAGCAAGTAATTCTAAAGCCGTTGTACACGCTCAGCTTGGGGTACTAGAGCTACAAGGGGTGGATGAGCTTAGTTCAGTTGCAAGGGAAATGGTGAGGTTAATAGAGACTGCAACTGCTCCCATATTGGCCGTAGATGTTGAAGGTCGCATTAATGGGTGGAATGCAAAAGCTGCAGAGTTAACAGGACTCTCAGTTGAGGAAGCCATGGGGAAGTCTTTGGTTCATGATCTTGTTTATGAGGAATATCAAGAAACGGTTGACAGGCTTCTTAGTCATGCTTTGCAAGGTGATTCTCTTACATATGTCATCTTTTTCCTTACAACCTCAAAATCTGATGAAGTAAACTGATATCTTTTTCATTTTATTTTGTATAAACATGCAACTATACCGATCAGACGAGACTTAGTGAATAGAAGTAAGGATCAATTCAGAAAGAGTTATGGTTTTAGCAGTTCTGAGTTTTGATAGTACCTTCATGCACATTGAAAGCTATACCAAATTCTACATTATATAAGCACTAAATTTTCATAGTTATGGTTTCACTTGCAAATGTTTCATTTATGGGAATATAAACTCCCTCTTCCTACACCATTCTTCAAAGAAATGATGTGATATTTCCAAAATGCTTAATGCTTGCTTTGATACTTTGTTTACGTTGCCTCAATTGATGCAGGCGAAGAAGATAAAAATGTAGAGATAAAAATGAGGACTTTTGGCTTAGAAGATCATAAAAAGGCTATATACGTGGTGGTGAACGCTTGCTCTAGTAAGGATTATATGAATAATATTGTTGGAGTTTGCTTTGTTGGTCAGGATGTTACAGGCCAAAAGGTGGTGATGGACAAATTCATCCACATACAAGGTGATTACAAGGCCATTGTTCATAGTCCCAATCCTTTGATTCCACCAATATTTGTTTCGGATGAAAACACATGTTGCTTGGAGTGGAACACTGCCATGGAAAAGCTCACTGGGTGGCCTCGGGGGGAAATCATAGGGAAAATGTTAGTTGGTGAGGTTTTTGGCAGTTGCTGTCGCCTCAAGGGTCCAGATGCTTTGACAAAATTCATGATTGTTTTACATAGTGCAATTGGAGGGCAGGAGGCAGATAAGTTCCCTTTTGCCTTCTTTGACCACAATGGGAAATTTGTTCAGGCACTGTTGACAGCAAACAAAAGGGTGAATATGGAAGGCCAGATTGTAGGAGCGTTTTGTTTCCTGCAGATTGCAACTCCAGAGTTGCAGCAAGCACTGAGAGTCCAGAGGCAACAGGAGAAAAAATGCTTTGCTAGAATGAAAGAGTTAACCTACATTTGCCAGGAAATAAAGAGTCCTTTGAATGGGATCCGTTTTACTACCTCACTTTTTGAAGCTACAGAGCTGACTGAAAACCAAAAGCAATTTCTTGAGACTAGTGTTGCTTGTGAGAAGCAAATGTTGAAGATCATAAGAGATGTTGATTTGGAGAGCATTGAGGATGGGTAGGTCTCCTTGCCTAATTATTACTAAAACCAAATATTAATTTCTTTGGACATGCATTTTCATCAGGAATTATATTGGTCTCGATTGTTTGGTTTCTAGAACTTTGAAGGAACACACATCTGACGCTAGACAATTTGAACTCTATTTCATCTCTGGAAATTGAATCTGTTAGATATATTTCTTGATTATGGATGCAATTGCCTTGGACTCTAACTTCGTCGTTTAGAGTGGAATGCTAAATACTGCATCATAGTTTCCTTTTAACTATGTCTGAAATATTCTTTTTATGGATGAACGCTAATCTTAAGTGCATGAGAAAATTATCCTATAGTTCTGTATCCATTTTAGTTTCCTTTAAGATTATTGTCACTACATCTCATTTAGGAAATGTTTATATGACTAATATTGGCTGGTTTGAAAGTTAACTATAGCAAATTTGGGGAAATTAAACCAAAAACACATTTGTTCATTTCATTTGACTGTGAGGCATCAACCATGGATCTCTTCTAAGTTTGTATCGATATTTTCTCTTGTAAATATGGCTTCAGGAAACTTAAGACAAACCACAAGGTTCAATTGCTGAATCTTTGGACCAAAATGAAATTTCTATGTTGCCTTGTGTTTTAGCAATATCTGCTTTATTAAAGATCAAGCATGCATTAATATTTCTATCAAAATCCCTCTTCCTGATTTCAGTAATTAGGAAGACATGATCTAATTCTTCGCTTGATGTGTTGGAACTAGTTCTATGGAGCTTGAAAAGGCTGAATTTTTCCTTGGGAGTGTCATAAATGCTGTTGTTAGCCAAGTAATGCTACTGCTGAGGGAAAGAAATCTACAGTTAATTCGGGATATACCAGAGGAGATCAAAACATTGGCTGTTTATGGCGATCAAGCAAGAATTCAACAGGTGTTGGCTGATTTTTTGTTGAATATGGTTCGTTATGCACCAACTGGTGAAGGTTGGGTAGAGATTCATGTTCGTCCATCTTTGAAACAAATATCCGAAGGAGTCACCATTGTTCATACAGAATTCAGGTATTTTTGCTTTTGCTCTTCTATGCATTCGTAAGATAAATATCAATGTTATGCTACACTATCATGTTATGGGATCTATAGAAAACTTGGTTCTGCCAACTAATTTAAGTTCCTGTTGATTGGAACCTGTAGAAGTCCTGTCACAATGTACTTAATAATATATTATATATGGATTTTATTTTTAGTTTCTTTACATTTTGTTCTTTTTTCTTAGACTATTGATAATGTGAATCCTATTTATATCGTGGTGCTAATTTCACAAACAATGGTGTATTTCTGAAGGATGGTATGCCCCGGTGAAGGCCTTCCTCCTGAGTTGGTTCAAGACATGTTCCATAGCAGTCGATGGATGACACAGGAGGGCTTAGGGTTGAGCATGTGCCGGAAAATCTTAAAGCTCATGAATGGTGAGGTCCAATATATCAGAGAGTCAGAAAGATGTTATTTCTTAATTACTCTAGAACTTCCTGTACCTCGGAGTGGCTCAAAAAATGAAGACTAGGCTGCCCCTGATCAGATTTAACCCAAGTTCTTTTTCTGTCATTTACAAACCGTTGCTTATCCCGGTCGCATGGCTGATACATGAACATCATCACCTAGATCCACCTAATGGTGCTCAACAGACTGAAAAATCCTGGTACGTTCCACATCTAATAACCTTAACATATAAGCCAGCTGATCGAATGCCATGAGTGTAGTTCTTAAAAACCACAATGTTGCACAGCGTAACTGTCATGTGTTGTTTAACAGGCAGTACTAAATGAGGGTAACTGTAGAATGTAATATATGTAATACCCCCTTCAACAACAAAAGGCCGTCGTGGTGTGAATTTGCTGTTGGATTGTGAAGCTATCTCCTGTTATGTATCATAATTCATAAGAGTTAGATTAGAACTTGTCATGATCCAAAGATGATTGTAACGTATTCACCTGCATTAGCTTATCCCTATGCCACTTCTGCTTTGGTATAGAATGATATAGGCTTCTCCTTGTAATTAGTAAGGGATTATTCTGTAGAGAGGATAACTTAAGCATAATTTACTGTTTTCATACATTTATCCTTATATTGGCATGGATTGTTAAAAGGTTGAACTAGCTCTCAGGTCCCTGTACTATAGGCTTAGGAGAAAAGTAGTCCCTCTACTATAGAAGTCAAACTTTCTAGCAAAATAGGTAAAATGAGTAATTTGGTACTTATCATGTTTTAAAAAAATGTTGAATTTTAGTGTTCGTTTCCATCCTTTTTTCACGTTACTTTAAATCACGACAAGTCAGTAGTATTTAACATTCAAAGATGATTTTCGGTTTAAGATCTTCTGTTTGCTCCAAAATTAAATGCAGATAGTAAAAGGACTAATTTGCTTTTCAGCCTATAGTGCAGGGTCTTGTCAGAGAATTAAACCTTTGTTAAGCAGTTATAGTCGTTTTATACGGTGTATATTTAGAAAGCTGATACTTCAATCAGCTGGTGAAGTATTGATCAAAGTTACCATTAAAAAAGTGTAGTGCAAGACATAAGTTTGCCTGTATTTAAAAAAGTATTTAATATTCATGTCTGAAAACGCAAGCAATATAGTATTCTTTTGCTTTTGTCCATTTGTGGTGGGAGCCTCTATAGTATCTAATACCTGGTTGGATCGTTGCATCTCCTAAGCCATAAAGAATAAAGGTAGAAAGATTAAAAGTTATAAAGCTTTTAACATTTTCTCCACGTCAAATCAAACCACATCCTTAAATATCATATCTATACTACTTTAACTTGGATAAATTACATCTAATTTGGTAATTTATTTTTAAAAATTTATAAAATAATCACTAAATTATTTATAAGTTTTTATTGAAATCATTGGGTATTTAAAATAGCTATTGTATGGTTTTCTCTGTTCCATTGTTTGCACCAATCAAAAGTTTTTATTCTTTTTTTTTTACAGTTTAATTTTTTCATGAAATAATTTTGAATGTCACGGATTTATAAATCAAAATCTAAAAAATTTTCTTTTACAATCTTTAACATTGACTGTTAGATCGATTTAGATTTAAAGTATGTTCTTTTACTCGATGGGTATTGATACACCATATAAGTCATCAAACCGTCGCTTGAAACTCGTTAGTCGGATTTTTTAAAAAAAAAGAAAAATCTTAACAATTCAATGATAACTTTCGAATGGTTTAATGATTTAAATGAAAAATTTTAAGTAATTCAATGATTATTTTGTAACTTTTTGAAATTAAATGACCAAGATGTAAACTTGTTAACAATTTAATAAATTTGAGTGTGATTTACTATATTAAAATATTTGTCTTTTAAAATTTTCTTAATTTCTTCAAAGAATGCGTATGTTAAATTTCATTATATCAATATTATTATAAAAATTTTTATTTAGTTGGTAGAGTGAGTTAATCAGAAAGTATTTAAAAGTTATTATAAGAGTATTTTAATATTTTTTAAGAATCTTTAATAAAATATTTTGTAATTATATTTTTATGTAACTTTTTTACTCATTGGCCTAACAAAATCAATTTATTTATTTAGTTGAGAGAGAGGGCTTGAACTGTGCTCTTTAGAAAAAAAAAAAAAAAAAAAACACCAAGGGGGATTCCATTAAACATTAAAATCAAGAACATCCGCAAGTACAAAGTCAGGCAAGTGGATAAGATAATCAACACCAAAACGAACCTCATTCAAATAATCAAGGCCCATGCAGCTCAAAGAGTCGGTCAATTTATTTGCCGCTCTAGGAGAATAAACAAAAACTGAAACAAAGTACAAGCCTCCATAATTAAATGCCCAATAATGTTAAGACAAATGTATCATGGGCAAACTTAGAAATTACAGAATAATTATCAAATTCCAAAGTGATTATTATTTTTTGAATTGAAATATAACTACAAAGTGTAATAAAGGTAATTAGTAAATATACATTTTAGCACCTCAATTTTAAAATGTTATAATATAGTTATTAAATTATTTAAAAGTTTTCATTTAAGTTGTTAGGTTGTTAAAATAGTTGTATGTTCTTATCTGTTTGTACCGTCTACACCAATTGAAAGTTCTCCTTGCCATTCTCTTCTATAGTTCAATGTTTTTTCATGAAACAATTTTGAACATCATAAACGTGCGAACTAAAATCCAAACAACTTTTTTCTTTGATATTCGACATTGACCATTAGATAGACTTAAATGTTGTTTGAAAATCATGAACGTGCGAACTAAAATCCAATCAATTTTTTTCTTTGATATTCGACATTGACCATTAGATAGACTTAAATCTAAGATATGTTCTTTACTTGTTAATAGGTACTGATCTACTGTATGAATCGTCGAATTGTCACTTGGATCTCGCTAGCCAGACTAAAAAAAAAAACAATAACCTAGTGATCTAATAGTTTAGTTATTTCATTAAAAACTTCTGAATAGTTCAATAATTATTTTTTAACTTTTTGAAATTAAATGATCAAAATATAAATATATTAATAATTTAATTACTTTGAATGTAATTTACCATTGTAAGAAATTTTTTTGTTTTGATAACCCACCATTTTAATTATAGATAAAAGAAACATAAATAAAAGAGTTGATTTCTATTTAATAGGATTCTAAACTATTGATATCATACCTCTGACAAAAAATGAAAACTCAAAGGAGCCATTTTATATATGGACTATTTTGGCAGTATACTTCTATTAGGTTTGGTAGAAATTAAGGTGACTTGGGTTTTATTTATTAGTGATGGGGTTTGGGCTTTGAGTTAGATAAAACTTGGGTTTTAGTTTAGATTATATATTTAAATATTGTAATTATACATATTATGTTTAGATAATATATCTGAGTTAGGTTGGATTTGGGTTTAAAAAATTTAGATTAAGTTTGGGCTTAAAAAATTTTGCTCAAGGCTTGACACAAATGGTAAAATAGGCTTGCACTTTTGCCAAAGTCCATTTTTAAAGCTTTGTATTTTTGTCCAAGTCATCTTAAGTTACAGGCGGGCTTTCGAGTTTAGACAAATAATTGAGCTCTTAGATAGCTCTGCTCTTTACACAGCCTCCCAAACCATCCCATCCGTGTTAGGCACCACCACACCAATGCTTACAAATTTATGCATTTACATCCAATGTCACATTTACATTTACCTTGGTTTGGCCTTCCAAAGGTGGCCTCCATTTCACTTCCCTTGGTTGTCTCTACAAAATAAGGTGATTTAAGAGGTTGTGAACTCGAAAATCATTATCCAATCCCTTAGCATAGTTAAGTGCGAGATGTAGGGGAGTAAGTTTACCATGCACAAACTCACTGTTCTTCAATTTCAAAATTCCCCAAGCAAAATGATCAAATTGGCCTATCTGGCTTACACATGACAAACTCAAGCCAATCAATACAATAAAAAAACTTAAAAAGTAATATATGGCCATCAATACCTACCAATCTTAAGGTGACATTTGAAACCTGACAATCTTTGAGTGTATGTAAGGTCAATTTTTTGTCAAACTTGCATATGTGGTATCTTGGATTTGGAAGATTTCTCATATTAACAATCTTAGTGTCAATTCACAAGATAGCAATCGCGATGTAAAAATCTTCGAAAGCATTTTGGACTTTTAGGTTTTTCTCGTAAACATATTGTGAGGACCATTACCCAAAAATCGTAAAAAAAAAGCTAAGAATACCCCACTTTTGTCAAATATATACTTGTCGAAAAATGTCACCCATTGAGTGTATCTCTCAACCCACGCCTTAAAAGATTCGATTGATAAGATCAAATCTGGTTCAGATTGAGTGAAAGCGTATTGAACAAACTGCTCATCTCACCTTATTTCTCCCTCATGTATTAACTGACTATTCGTAGCATCTCTTATTAAGGTTCCATTGTAAGTTAACTCCGGTCCAATAATGTCTTTGTTTCCCCATCTATATTCCCATATATGCAATTTTTTGCCATCCCTGATCTGCCAAAAGATGCCCAGTGCGAGCCTAGTTGCAGCTGTGCTCAAGCTTGTCGATATGAAAAATAGTTTGTCAACATGTTTAGAGTTAAAAATATCATCATCCAAGAACTATCATTAAGAACCTTAAAAGCAAGAAAGTCTCTAAGTTTTAAGAGACATCAAACTTGTCTACCTAATAAAGCCAAATTAAAAAGTCTGACATTTCGAAAACCCAAGCCTCCCATACTGTTAACATAGCCCATCCTTGATCCTCATTTCAACCTTGCCACCAGAACTTGTGTATTGCACTCACAATTGCATCAGTTATCAAGTTAGGCATAAAAAATAAACCCATAGCATAAGTGGGGAGTGACTACAAAACCGATTTTACAAAGACCTCATTGCCTCAATGAGATAAAAGACATTTGGACCGAATATAAATGTGCAAATAAACCCTGTCAATCATCCTTTTAAAAGCATTTGTTTTGTTAGGATCCATAACCAAAGGCAACCTCAAATACAGTTTAGGATCCGCCATGACCTTTACTTCTAATATACGACTCAATACTTAGCGTCAAGAGTATTCAAACTGAAGTAAAGTAGATATTTCTCAAGATTAAACTTTTGGTCAAAGCTACTTTCATAAATCGTTAGCAAGTCCCTCACTTTTCTTGCTTCAGTCTATTTATTTTTGACAAACAACAGGTTATCATTACCAAAGAAAGTGATTCACATTAGGACCATATTGACTAGTCCAAATACCTTTCAAAGAATCATCCAATTGAGCCTAGTTTAGCAAAATTGAGAGTTCTTCCATACATAAAAAAAAAAAATGAGGACAAAAGATCCCCAATCTTTGATCGTTACCTGGTTTAAAAAAGTCTGCCAGTCTACCATTGATCCTAACTACATACCTGACGGTGGAGACACAACACATCACTCTTTCAATCCACCCATTGCTAAAACCCAATCTGCACATAATCCCTTGCAAGAAACCCCCATTCTACTCTGTTGTATATTTTGCTCATGTCAAGCTTCAAAGCACACTATTTATTTGGACCTCTTTTTTTACTCTTGTAAGTAGTGCATGAGCTTTATAAAAGTGTAACATTATCATGAATCATACAGCTCGACACAAAAGCATATTGAGACATACTGATACAATTTGGAAAAATTCACTTTAAGTATATTAGCTAACATCTTCGAAACAATCTTATAAGTGACATTGTAAAGGGCAATAGGCCTAAAGTGCACTATTCCAGTATGATCATCAATCTTAGTGTTGGGGATAAATCCGGTTAAGTAACGATCAAGTAAAATAACAAATAAATTGAAAAGATCGAACACAAATATTTTACATGGAAAAGCCCCTCTGAAGAGGATTAAAAATCACAGGAAAAAATAATTTCATTAAAGCGACAAAAACGAAGAGTACAAAAGATGGAGATAAAACTAAACCCCAAAACCCAAAATAATATCACTCAAAATGTAAACACAAAATTCTCTAAAATCTTGTAAAAGCTAATACCTATATGTGTAATGGGTTATTAGAATGGAAAAAAGGTCTATTTATAGGTTAAATTTGTAGGTAAAATAATATTAAAGTAACCTACACTAATTAGAGTTTAAGTGGAAAACTAATATTAAAGTAACCTACAATAATTAGAGTTTAAGTTGGAAACTAAAAGTAGAATTTAACAAGAAGAAGAAAAGTTGAAAAATACGAGACATAACTCCACAAATATCCACCTTGACTCGTATTTCTATTAAGCCTTCTTTGCCAAAGCCCACCACGGGCTTATCTCGAACCATGCAGGATAATAACTGAGTCAAAGTTGTGGTTAGAAGCTGGAAGTCTTCTAGTCTTCGACTTGTGCACTGCCAAATAAAAAAACTGACCTAGGTCTGATTTCCACGAATGCAGTGCCCTATCTTTTCAAAACCTGCATCCAAAGAAAAATCTTTCTTATATAAAATGATCATACCTTGTTCCCTCCTATGACCAAGTTGTCTTCGCTTCAAACGAGTTGACTTCGACTGCTTAACAAACAAGGGACGTCCTGTTTCACCTGTCACCGT
Source organism: Gossypium longicalyx (assembly GCA_025698465.1). Taxonomy (NCBI): domain Eukaryota; kingdom Viridiplantae; phylum Streptophyta; class Magnoliopsida; order Malvales; family Malvaceae; genus Gossypium; species Gossypium longicalyx. The sequence continues at coordinate 17,925,007 of CM047004.1, read as the reverse complement.
TGATTCTTCTAGAATATAAAGACTGCCAATCTTTTTACCTTTCATCAAAATGAGATCTCTATAGGAAACCTTAATGTTGTTTGACTCGATGTTAATTCTACAACCCTTCGAGTCCAAAATTCCCAAGGAGAAGAGATTTTTCTTTAAGTCAGGCACATGCTTGACTTTTGAAAGGGCCCTAATTGTCCTGTCGTGCATCCTGATCTGAACAGTACCAATATCGGCTACCTTACTGGGTGATCCAATCTCCATGCACACAACTCCACCTTCAACTATACTATATATAGAGAACCAGTCCTTGTTGGGACACATGTGGAAAGAACACCTTAAATCTAGGATCCACTCGATGTAATTTCTGAGCTTTCACTTGTTGACACCAACAAAGAATCATCACCCTTGTCATTGGCCAAATTAGCACCAACTAAATCTTTTTCGTTACTCTCAGCAGTCCTTTTATTTTACAGTTTGTAACAAACTGCCTTGACGTGACCTAACCTTTTACAATAACGACATCTCTTGTCTTACTTTCTTGATGCTACCAAAACTAAGGCTTGCCTATCTGACTTGCTATCTGAACCAAACCAATTGTTGAGTTTGTGTTTGCTCAACAGATGACCCTTCACATTCTCAAATGATAGGTTATCTTTTCCATAAATTAGGGTGTAACACCCTAAACCCGACCTAGACGTTATGGTCGAATCTGGCGATGTCACATGGAAGGGATTCTGAAAATGGAGCTAACTCAATAAAACCTTAAGCTTATAAACCCTTAATTGCTTTCATTTATTTCAAAACATATATTCAATTAGTCGACTTGTCTTAATACGTATCATCTTAGCGAAAGCTTAGGAAAATCGTCGTGTTTAAGGAAAACAGTTCACATTTTTTTAGAAAATCATGTTTTAGGTAAAACCCTCTTAGTAATAAGTAAGTTGAATCCAAAAACCCAAAACCAAAGCCAAACAGTTTAAAAGAGTTCAGAGAGTCCCAGAAAATACAACCTCTCAAATCTCAATGCCAAAACTTAAGTAAAACCATAAAACAAAATAAAACAGTAATAGCAAATGGTCACCGTCGAGTCCTCTACTGCACCGATCCGCCTAACTCTGTGGATTACCTATACAGAGCAAACAGAAAAGGAGTGAGTTTATGTAAACTCAGTGTGTAACCCAGCAGAATTAGACATGCAAAAATACAGATTATCAAACATCAGATAGATACAGATTATGCCCACGCCCATTTCAAATACAGAAATAAATGTGCAAATTAGAATCAGAAATGAAAAAATCCTACTCTCATCCTCTACACACCATATCCGACCATCCCTACAAACCAGGTGGGGTTAAAAACACCCACCTAGCCCTACACACCTTGTAGTACCAATGCAGCACACAGCAAATATAATGCAACCATACTGCCAGATAATAGGCACAAATTGCCTTTCAGAACACTTCCTCCATTATGCATCATCCCATCCCCAGTATCAGATACAAAAATATATAAATACAGATAAATAAACTAACATGCTCAGTGCTTACATATAAGCGTATACATATAACAGATATGTAGATAAGAGTGCAAGCAGACGTGCATCAGTATCCTAAACAGATCAGTATATCAAGTAATTAAATCATCCAGTTTAGGGTTTATTTAGCCCTTACCGACCCTACAGTAGGCCCACAGTCGTTTGGGATGACCCGTGTAACCTTAGGAAAAAAATTAAATAAATAGGCCCACACGCCCGTATGGCTTGCTTGTGTGAGCCCACATGCCCAGATTGGCCTTGCCCGTCTGGTCCACATGGCCTGGCCCAATAACCCACACGTATGGCCCACACACCCAACTTGGCCTAGCCTGTGTGGCCCACACGGCCACACTTGAGCCACCACACGACTGTGTCTTATGCACAGCCATGCCTTCATTGATCACACGGCTGTGTCCTCACACACGGCCTGGCCCAATAACCCATACGCCCAAATTGGCCTAGCCCGTGTGGCCCACACGGCCACACTTGAGCCACCACACGATCGTGTCTTGCGCACGGCCATGCCTTTGTTGATCACACGGCCATGTCCTCACACACGGCCTACCACACGGGCAAACCACATGCCCGTGTGGCGTCTACAGTGGCCATTTTTTACTTTTGTCGAAACCTCAATTTCTACATTTAGGGTACAAACCTGATATCGTTTCGATGCAAAAATAATCCCGAGCCCTCCAAAGCCTAAAATCAGAGTACCCCATAATAATTAAGTGGATTGGTTAACAAATTCGATAATAAGAAATCGACACCAAACTAACTTACCTCCAAAGAAAATAGCTACATATACACAAATCACGTCGTCGAAGTATTGTTCACTGATTTAACGTCTTACCTACGAAAATAGATTCCTTAATGGTCAAAAACTCTCAACACACATTACCACGCCAAATTCTGAAATCACATGAAATCAAAACCACTTTCAAAACCCTACTTACTAGAACTCAATGGAAGAATTACGATTATGGAAACAATGATAAGAACTTAGGAGATGTGAAGCAAAATTTTGAGAGAAACAAAAGAGAAAAGAGAAAGGAGAAAGGGAACGCTAGAAACAATGGAGAGAATTTTAGCAGGAAAGAGAAAATAAAAAAACAAGATAAAAATCAAATTTAATCTTTAATGATATCCCACTACATCCTAACCACCCACTACTCAGAATTCTAATGCAACCGAAATTCCATCCCGAAGCCAACTAAAAATAAACGCTAACACAGAACCTCCAACACACCAATTCCCTTACCACTTGAACCAACAGGCTCATTCTGATATAAAATTACATAAAATTAAATATAAGCCCACAGAACAGAGATAGGGCTTTATTCCAAAAATAACCAAATTTGCTAAAGGTCAGGCTTGAACTTGGGACCTCTCACGCACATACAGAACACTTAACCACTAAAGCAGATACACATTTGTTTCAAAATTATACAGAAACAAAAATAGAAAAAATTGGGGCGTTACAGCTCTACACCCTAAAAGAAATTTCGACCTCGAAATTTACCTGATCTGTAACAGCCTGATTTAGACCTTATTCGGAATAGTGGTTTTGGGACCATGAATCCGAGTCAGAAAAATTTTTGAAAATTATTTTCTGTGTTTATTATGTGTGAATTAATATCCGTGAAATTTTCGTGTTTTAATTTTATCATTTGAGTGCCCAATTTAATAAAAGGGCTTAATCGCGTAAAATAAAAATTTGATGGTTTAATTTGTAATAGCTAAATTGTGGTTGTCTTTATAATTTGAATTATTTATGTTGCAATTATACCATTTAATTATAGCATGGATGGTTGTGGGCAACCATTATAAGTTTTAGTTATTAATTAATAAAGGTTAAAAATGTAAAATGTAAAATAATATATATGATATAATAAAGCATAATATAAAACATCATGCATCCATATTTTATTTTGCATGACCGAATACTAAAAGAAAAGAGAAAGAAAAATGCTTTGAAAGTTTCAGCCATTTGGTAGCATAATTAAGGTATGTAACTAGCTCGGTTTTTGATAATTTTTACGTTTTTAAGATCGTTGCAGTGTAATGTACAAAGCCCATGCTTGAATTTCTGATTTGGATGAATATTTTAAGTTATGCCATTGATGAATAATTGAGCTTACTTTACATATGTGCTTGATTCTAAAGTAACTGAAATGAAAATTGAATCAGTACCAGTTGTGTGTAAGTATCCAGATGTGTCACCTGAAGAATTACTAGGTTTGCCACCGATCCGAGAAGTAGAGTTTGGTATTCAGTTAGTGCTTAGGATGACTCTGATATCGATAGTTCTGTATAGAATGGCATCAACCGAATTAAAGAATTGAAAGCTCAATTGCAAGAATTGACAAATAGAGGTTTTGCGCAACCGAGTTTCTCTCCTTAGGGTGCACCAGTTTTATTTGTGAAAAAGAAAGACAGAACTATGAGAATGTGTATCGACTATAGATAGCTCAATAAGGTGACTATAAAGAATAAATACCCATTGCCACGGATTGACGACCTGTTCGATCAACTAAAAGGGGCTACAGTGTTTTCAAAGATATATTTGAGATCAGGCTACTATTAGTTGCGAGTTAAAGACTCCCATGTGCTAAAGATTGCTTTTTGAACGAGGTACGGACACTATGAGTTTCTGGTTATACCTTTCGGACTTACTAATGCACCTGATGTTTTCATGGATTTGATGAACCGGATTGTCATACACTATCAGTTTGTGGTTGTGTTCAGAAATGACATTTTTGATCTATTCCCGTGGTGAAACCGAGCATGCCGAACATCTGAGACTTGTATTACAGACTTTACGAGATAAATAGTTGTATGCAAAGTTCAGTAAATGTGAGTACTGGTTACGTGAAGTCAATTTTCTGGGACATGTTGTATTAGCATCGGGTATTCGGGTTGATCCGAATAAAATTTCAGCTATACTTGATTGGAAACCTCCAAAAATGTTTCTGAAGTCTGAAGTTTTCTAGGACTTGCTGGTTATTATAGACGGTTCGTGAAAGATTTCTCTATGATTGCAACTCTGATGATGAAGTTATTACAGAAAGATGTTAAGTTCGAGTGGTCAAAAAAGTGCCAGAAAAGTTTTGATCAGTTGAAAGCCCTTTTGACTGAAGCTCCAGTACTAGTTCAGCCAGAATCGGGTAAAGAATTTGTTATCTATAGTGATGCATCTTTGAATGGTTTGGGCTGTGCTTTGATGTAGGAAGGAAAAGTTGTAGCTTATGCCTCGAGACAGCTAAAGCCGCATGAAAAGAACTATCCGACACAGGATCTAGAATTGGCAGCTATTGTGTTTGCATTGAAAATATGACGCCACTACCTATTCAGTGACAAATTTCATGTTTATTCTGATCACAAAAGCCTAAAATATTTGATGATTCAGAAAGATCTGAATTTGAGACAGTGTCAATGGTTAGAGCTATTAAAAAATTACGAGTTTGTGATTGATTACCATCCGAGAAAGGCTAATGTTATTGCCAATGCTTTAAGCCAAAAATTGCTATTTGCTTTACGTGCGACGAATGCGCATATGACTATGTCTGATGATGGTTCGATTATAGTTGATTTAAAAGTAAGACCGTTATATATTCAACCGATTTGAGATGCTCAGAAAGTTGATAATGTTTTTTTAGCAAAACGGGGCCAATGGGATTCAAATGTTGATTCAGAGATGCCGAGGGTTGTCTAAGATTCAGAAACCGAATATGTGTTCCGAGAAATCCAGTGTTGATTTAGATGATTTTGAATGAAGCTCATAATAGTTGATTATCTGATCACCCGGGTAGTACAAAAATGTATAATGATCTAAAACAGTTTTACTGGTAGCATGGTATGAAACAAGACATTTCTGACTTTGTTTCGAAATGTTTAGTCTGTCAGCAAGTAAAAGCTGAGCATCAGGTACCTTCTGGATTGCTTCAGCCGATCATGATACCTGAGTGGAAATGGGACAGAGTCATGATAGATTTTGTATCCAGTTTACCGTTGACACCGAGCAAGAAAGATGCAATCTAGGTTATTGTGAGTAGATTGATTAAATCGGCTCATTTTGTTCCGGTTCGAACAGATTACTCGCTTGGTAAGCTAGTTGAATTGTATGTTTCTCAAATTGTGATATTACATGGAATACCTATTTCTATTGTTTCGAATAGAGATCTGAGGTTTACATCGTGATTTTGGAAGAAACTGCAAGATGCTCTAGGTACGAAATTACATTTCAACATTGCTTTCCATTAGCAAACAGATGGTCAGTCCGAACAAATCATTTAGATACTTGAGGATATGTTGAGATGTTGCATTCTCGAGTTTGAAGGTACGTGAGAACGATACTTACCTCTGGTTGAATTTGCATACAATAAGAGCTTTCAATCGAGTATCAAAATGACACCTTATGAGGCTTTGTACGATCATAAATGTCGTACACCATTGTATTGGACCGAGCTCAGTGAAAATAAGTTACACGGGATCGATTTGATCAGAGAGACTGAACAGAAAGTAAAAGTGATTCGCGAAAGTCTAAAAACAACGTCAGATAGTCAGAAATTGTATGCAGACTTGAAACGAAAAGATATAGAGTTTCAGATAGGGGACAAATTCTTTTTTAAAGTTTCACTGTGGAAGAAAATATTTAGATTCGGTCGTAAATGTAAATTGAGTCTGAGATTTATTGGACCGTATGAGATTATAGAGTGTAACGGGCTGGTTGCTTATAAACTGTTGTTGCCACCTAAGTTAGAAAAGATCCATAATGTATTCCATGTTTCGATACTTCGTAGATATTGATCTAATCCCTCACATGTGATTAATCCGTCAGAGATTGAGATTAAGTTTGATATGACATATGAGGAAGAACCGATTTGTATTCTGGCTTGCGAAGGTAAATAATTGCGAAATAAGAAAATTTCGTTAGTGAAAGTATTATGGCATAATCACGGAGTTGAAGAGGCAACTGGGAGCCTGAGAATGCAATGAAAGAATGTTATCCGAACTTGTTTATCGGTAAGATTTTCAGGGATGAAAATCTCTAAGGGGGGAGAGTTGTAACAACCCAATTTAGACCCTATTCGGAACGGTGGTTTCGGGACCACAAATCTGAGTTAGAAAAATTTTTAAAAGTTATTTTCTGTGTTTATTTTGTGTGAATTAATATCCGTGAATTTTTTGTGTTTTAATTTTATCGTTTGAGTGCTCGATTTAATAAAAAGGGCTTAATCGCGTAAAATGAAAATTTGATGGTTTAATTTGTAATGGCCGAATTGTGGTTGTTTTTATAATTTAAAGTATTTATGTTGTAATTATACCATTTAATTATAGCATGGACGGTTGTGGACAACCATTATAAGTTTTAGTTATTAATTAATAAAGGTTAAAAATGTAAAATGTAAAATAATATATATGATATAATAAAGCATATAATAAAACATCATGCATCCATCTTTTATTTTGCATGACCGGATACTAAAAGAAAAGAGAAAGAAAAATTCTTTGAAATTTATAGCCATTTGGTAGCATAATTAAGGTATGTAACTAGCTCAGTTTTTTTTATAATTTTTACGATTTTGAGAACGTTGCAGTGTAATGTACAAAGCCCATGCTTGAATTTCTGATTTTGATGAATATTTTGAGTTATTACATTGATAAATAATTGAGCTTTGTGATGTTAGTTGATGAATTATGAAAGATATGTTTTGGATTAATATGTTTTGCATTGGAATTTTTGATAATTTTAAGTAATTAGGACTAAATTGCAAAAATAATAAATTCAGGGACTAAAATGTGAAATAAATGAAATGTATGGACTCGTATGAACATGGGTAGCATTCGGCCTAAGCATGGTATGTGCAAATTTTGCATGTTTTGTGTTTTGTGCAATTTGGACTAAATTGTAAAAAGTGTAAAATGTTAGGGGTAAAATGATAATTTTCCCATTTATGTGTTTTTGGACTAAATTGAATAGAATTATGTTTGAATAATTTTAATTTGAATATGTGTAGATCAAGAACTAAAGAAATCAGATTTGGATCGGGGAAAAACCAAAGTTGTTAAATAGTCGTTCCGTTCCGATTACTATTGTACGAGGTAAGTTTGTAGGCAAATAGATGTTGCAAATTTCAATATATGTATATTATAAATGCTGAATTGAATTATTATAATTGTTTGAGAATGTGCCGAAATGATATATGTTTGAGAGTAATGGTTACGAGTTCGATTGGATCGAGTTACGACATTCGAAAGCCTCGTATGAGCCTTAGGAATAGATATGATATATATGTCATGACATAGGATTCCGATATGTGATGTGTGAGTAAGACCATGGCATCAATATATGTGTGCGAGTAAGACCACGTTTAACACGTTGGCATCGATATGTGATTCTAATATATGTGTGCGAGTAAGACCACGTTTAATACGTTGGCATCGATATGTGATTTAGATACATGTGATTACATATAAGACCACGTCTGGGTCGTTGGCATTGTACGATATGTGTGATTATCTAATTATCCAATTATCCTATTCAACCCTGAATGGTTCAACGGGCAATGATAAGTTGTGATCGAATGTGCAATGGAGTTAAAGTGATCAGGTATGTGTTAGTTAATTTCCTATTTGAAGTTAAAGTAAGTTGGCTGTTTGGTCTATGATACAAATTGTATATGATACAAGTGAATTTATATGTGATCTTAGAAGTGAAAAATTAATTATGTTATTATGTGTGTATGTTTGTTTCTATTCTATAGATTTTGGAGTCAAGTTACAAGCTCGGGGATCGTTAGCGAAGTTTATCACACTATCGACTATTTTCGGTACTTTATAAGCTAAATTTCGAATCTATGGCATGTATAGGCTAGATTATATTTGGATATGTCGATTTTGTTATGTATATATATAAGCCATGCGAAAATGGCTTGTTTATTTTGTTAAGTTCGGTTTCAAGGTTTGATCAAATTATGGTTAATGTTGGTTATGGTTTTGGTGATTCGGCTATGGTTTATACATAAATAAATATATGTGAATTTGCTTGATATGATTTGTTAAGGTTTTGTTATGTAAGTTGGTATTAAGGTAAATTCGATTATGGCATATAGAGGAAGTGAAATTGATATGTTTATTAATATTGAGGTTTAGTAAGTTTGATTATGGTTGAGTTATTTTGGCAAAAAGATTAAAGATATATGTATATTTGATGAATGTATGTTTGGCTATGATATTTGACTATCTATGTTCAGTTTATGATGGCTAGAATGGATATGTTTTAACTATTATATGAAGTCATATTAAATGACCGAATATATATATATATAAATTGATTTAGTTGTGTATATGAAATTTTGGTATGATTTATAGCATATGAAATTGACATGTTTTGATTTGGTTAAATTATATGAAAAATTATTAATGTTAGTCGAGTGAGCAATGTATGAATTGATTATGTTGCAAGTGAAATTCGGTCATTTAGATATGATTATATGTATTTGTAAAAATTTTGCTTTGTTAACCACGAGGTATAATTCAACTTAGGCTATTATGCACATGTAGGAAAGATTATAAATGAATGTATTGATGTAAGTTGAGTACATGAAAATGAATTATGATTACTGTTTATATTAAGTGTTCAAATGCCATGTTATTTAGTTAATATGTTCGGTTAATAGAAATATAAAGTATATGCGATATGATATGTTTTATGTTATTGAGATTATTAAAATGATTAAATAAATATTATTGATATGTTTAATTTCTAAAGTATGATCAATATATGTATTATAAGTGGTAAAAATCATGTTGGTTTTTGTTTGGATAAGTAATGCAAATGTGTGAATAGTTTAAGTTGAGAACTATATGGTTTAAATTAATATGGTCTTATGCGTATAGTCTTGTGATGAGTTAAAATGGCTAGGCATATTGATTTAGAATTTTTTTTTTAGTATTCGGATTAGGTATGCTATGAAATGTCTTTGATGTTTGAAAACGATTAAAGATATTATAGTGAATTACACATGAATTAGTAATACACATGATTATATTTGATTATTTGATAACGATACTGATATCATTAAATTTTATAGCATGAATTATTTTTGTAATATGATTAATAATGTATGTTCGATTTGTATTGGTTATGTGCTTGGTATATGTAAACTCAACTTATATGGATGATTGTTTAATTGCTAATTGAGTACAAAATTTTTATAAAGAAGTCGATATAATATTGTGCATGATTTGTAATAAGTGAATGTGATGAACTGTGCTTATGTTTGGTAATGCCTCGTAACCCTAATTTAGTGACGGATATGGGTTAGGGGTGTTACATGATCAGAACAGATGAGGATACTGTTGACGCATCGAGTCCTCAGGTTTCCAAGTGGCCTTCTCAGTACCATGATTCTGCCATAGAACCTTCACTAAAAGGATAGACTTTCTTCTCAAAATCTTAACATCACGATCCAGAATCTGAGCCGGCTCTTCTTGAAAGGTCAAATTCGGCCTAACCTCGATCTCTTCAATCGAGACAACGTGAGATGGGTCTGATCTGTACCACCTCAACATCGAAACATGAAAAAAATCATGGATATAGTCTAACTCTAGAGGTAGCTCCAACTGATAGGCAACCAGCCCTACACGTTTCAGAATCCGATACGGCCCAATGAACCTAGGGCTCGGCTTGCCCTTACGATCAAATCTCAAAAAAATTTTCCACGCAGAAACCTTAAAAAAGACAAAGTTCCCCCATAGAGTACTCAATTTCACGCCTCTTCAGATCTAAATAGGATTTCTGTCTATCAGAAACCGCTTTTAGACGATCCCGAATCAGTCTAACCTTATCCTCAGTCTTAGAAACCAACTTAGGAACCAAAACTCGATGTTCACCCAACTCAGTCCAACACAAAGGAGTACGACATTTACGACCATACAGAGCCTGGTAAGGTGACATTTAAATACTAACTTGGAAACTATTATTGTAGGTGAACTTAACTAGAGGTAGATAATCCTCCCAACTACCTCGGAAATCAATCACGCAACTCTGAAGCATATCCTCCAATATCTGAATCATCCTCTCAGATTGACCATCGGTCTGAGGATGGAACGCAGTACTGAAGTCCAACCTTGAGTCTAGAGCCTCGTGCAATTTTTTCCAAAATCGAAAAGTAAAGCGACGATCTCTATCAGAAATAATCGAGACAGGAAGCCCATGCAGTCTTATTATCTTAGAAATGTACAACTTCGCTAGCTTCTGCAGAGAATAATCAGTTCAAATCGGAATGAAGTGAGCAGACTTGGTCAATCAATCTATGATGACCCAAACAAAATCCTTCTTAGTGGATGTTAAAGGCAACCCACTAATGAAGTCCATTGTCACTCGCTCCCATTTACAAAAGGGAATCTTAACCGGCTGAAGCAAACCCGAAGGTAACTGATGCTCAATCTTAACTTTCTAACACGTTAGACAATGAGCAACGAAATACGTAACCTCATGCTTCAACCCCGGCCACCAATGCAACTCACAGAGATTACGATACATCTTATTACCACTGGGATACATAGCATAAGGGCTACTTATTACCACTCGTAGTATCCATAATGAGTCCTAAACGCAGTCTTATGAATATCCACATCCTTAACCCTTAATTGATGATACCCAGATCAAAGATCAATCTTAGAGAACACAGAAGCCCCTTAAAATTGATCAAATAGGTTGTCAATCCTCAAAAATGGATACTTATTCTTTACGGTCAACTTATTTAGCTGTCGATAATCAATGCACATCCTCGTGGTCCCATCCTTTTTATTAACAAACAGAACTGGTGCTCCCCACGGAGACATACTGGGATGGATGAAACCACGGTCCATAAGCTCTTGTAGTTGAGCCTTAAGCTCAGTAAGCTCTTTCAATGCCATACGGAAGGGAGCGATGGACACCAGAGCCGTACCCAGAAGAAGCTCAATCCTAAACTCCACTTCCCGATTAGGAGGTAATCCCGGTAACTCCTCAGGAAAGACGTATGGAAAATCCCTCACAGTTCTGATATCTCCAATAGTAGAGTCCCCAGAAACAGGAATACTAACATATGTCAAATATGCCTTACACCCTTTCTGAACCAGTTTCTCAGCCACAAGAGTGGAGATCACATTAGACAGATAATCTCAACGCTCACCGATGATTACCACCTCCTCATCATCCATAGTCCTCAGAATGACCCTTTTAGTCGTACAAACCAGATTGACTCGGTGCTCGACCAGCCAGTCCATACCCAAGATTAAATCGAACCCCCCAAACGGAAGCTCTATCAAATTAGCCAGGAAAACAGTCCCTTGAACATTAACGAAACATCTCTATATAGTTTACTAACCCGAACAAATTGCTTTAATGGACTTAGTACAGTAACCTCACTTGAAGTGCTCTCAACGGAAATCCTCATGTTTTCAGAAACAAAACTGGCTATATATAAGTGAGTAGACCCTATATCTATCAAAGCGTTGAATTGTACATCAAAAATAAAGAACATACCGGTGATGATGTCAGGAGCATCTCTATCCTCTCAGTGTCGTGCAGCATAAACCAGTGCAGGCTGCCTCGTCTCTTTTTGACCAGCACCTCTGCTCGGTGCTCTCTGCCCTTGGCTTATACCATTACCACCCCTAGCCTAACCATGACCCGTAAATGGCTGCTGAACTACCCTCTGAGGCTACACAAAACCCGAAGCTTCCGTCTGATCTGTTCACTGTGGACAGTCTCTAATACAGTGCTCTAAAGATCCATACCTCAAACAGGCCTGAATCCTCCTCCAACACTTGCCCAGATGACGCCTACCACAATCACCACATGGCTGCAACCCAGCTGAAGCAATAGGAGCCCCCACTCTAACTGGCCCATCAGATCTGGCCTTTTTCTTAGGCCTCTACACAGAACTCAAGGGCTTCGAATCCCTCTTGTTATTACCTCCCTCCCTATCTCTATTCTGGCGCTCTGTACGCTTAACATTTTCGGCAATCTTTGTCTTCTTAACTAGAACAGAAAACTTGTGCTCCCTCTGCGGAGCTGTCAGTACCCTCAGACTATGTCTTAAGCCGTCCTCAAACTGGACACACCTCTCATACTCAGATGCCACCATGCCTCTAGCGTAGCGGCTCATCCTTAAAAATTCGACGTCATACTCTGCCACAGATCAGTCACCTCGCGTGAGATTTAGAAACTGACACCGGCGAGCATCTATGTAGCTAGCTCCCACATAGTTGCTCTGGAATGCAGTCTTAAAGAATTCCCAAGTCAGGCGATCAGGCTGAGTGCCCTCCTTAACTTTTAACCACCACTGGTATGCTTCGTCGCGAAGCAAGGAAACTACACCCTTTAATTTTTGCTTAGGGGTATAGTCCAGATCATCCATAATTCTATCAGTGGCCTCCAACTAGTACTCGGCCACATTAGGGGCGACTCCTTTGACTCCCCTAAATAAGTCAGCTCTATTAGACCAGAGTCATTCAGTTACCAGCCCCTAGATCCAAAATGGGGTCCAGCAACCCTCTCCAAAATCCTCAACATGGCCTGGGACAGTGCGTTGTCCCAGCCGAGCGGCTCTGAGACCCAGTCTAAGTAACAGGCGAAACTGGTGTCTCACTCATATCCAAATTTGGCATACTGCCCAATGAGGAAGACTCAGCTTGAGCCCTCCTACGGCCTCTTCCACGGCCACGAGTACTACATCCGTGGATTCCACGTGCGCTCATGTCTATTCTGAGTTTTATCTACATTATAAAGTTTTATGCATCAGGTCAATTTTTATTAACAAATGTTTTATGCAAAAAATTTCAGAAGTTCAAAGTATTTCGGATGTTTCAATCTCTAAATGTTTCACTACAGTTCCAGAGAGTACTAATAGTGTTTTCAAAGTGAATATCTACAGTATTTCAGAATAATCTATCTCAGTTTAAGAAAACTTACAGAATCAACGCCGGAGACTCGGTGTACCACGTACTTAATCAGAGTGTTTAAAATCATTTGAAAACCAATTCTTTAAAACCAAATTTTAGAACCCAAAATTCACAATTGAGTTTTTCAACTTGACTCTGATACCACGAAATGTAACACCCCAAACTCAGCCTAGATGTTATGGTCAAATCTGGCGATGTTACATGGAAGGGATTTTGAAAATGGAGCTAACTCGATAAAACCTTAAGCTTATAAACCCTTAATTGCTTTCATTTATTTCAAAACATATATTCAATTAGTCGACTTGCCTTAATATGTATCATCTTAGTAGAAGCTTAGGAAAATCATCGTGTTTAAGGAAAACAGTTTGCATATTTTTTAAAAATCATGTTTTAGGTAAAACCCTCATAGTAATCTGTAAGTTAAATCCAAAAACCCAAAACCAAAGCCAAATAGTTTAAAAGAGTCCAGAGAGTCCTAGAAAATATAACCTCTCAAATCTCAATGCCAAAACTTAAGTAAAACCATAAAACAAAATAAAACAGTAATAACAAGTGGTCACCGTCGAGTTTTCCGCTGCACCAATCTGCCTAACTCTTGGATTACCTGTACAAAGCAAACATAAAAGGAGTGAGTTTATGTAAACTTAGTGTGTAACCCAGCAGAATTAGACATACAAACATACAGATTATCAAACATAAAAAAATACAGAGTAGGGCTCACGCCCATTTCAGATACAGATACAAATGTGCAAATCAGAATCAGAAATCCAAAAATCCTACCCCCATCCTTTACACACCATCTCCGACCATCCCTACACACCATTTGTGGTTAAAAACACCTACCTAGCCCTACAAACCATGTAGTACTGATGTGGCACACAACAGATATAATGCAGCCATGCTGCCAAATAATAGGCAGAAATTGCCTTTCAGAACACTTCCTTCATTATGCATCATCCCATCCCCAATATCAAATACAAAAATATATAAATACAGATAAATAGACTAATATGCTCAAATGCTTACATATAAGCATATACAGATAATAAATATGCAGATAAGAGTGCAAGTAGACGTGCATCAGTATCCTAAACAGATCAGTATATCAAACAATCAAATCATCCAGTTTAGGGTTTATTTAGCCCTTACTGACCCTACAGTAGGCCCACAGTCGTTTGGGACGACCTATGCAACCCTAGGAAAAAAATTAGATAAATGGGCCCACACGCCCATGTGGCCCACACACCCAACTTGGCATAGCTTGTGTGGCCCACACGGCCACGCTCGAGCCACCACACGACCGTATCTTGCGCACGACCATGCCTTCGTCGATCACACGACCGTGTCTTGCGCATGACCATGCCTTCGTCGATCACACGACCGTGTCCTCACACACGACCTACCATACAGGCAACCACACGCCTGTGTGGAATCGACAGTGGCCATTTTTGGCTTTTGCCAAAACCTCAATTTCTACGTTTCGGGTACACACCTTGTAACAGCCCGGTTTAGACCTTATCAAAATAGTGGTTTTGGGACCACGAATTTGAGTCAAAAAAATATTTTAATATTATATTTCATGCTTAAAGTATGTGAATTTATATGTGTGAAATTTTCGTATGAAAATTTTATCGTTTGTGTGCTCAATTTTATAAAAAGGACTTAATCGCGTAAATTGTAAAAATGGCTTGCTATTTGTTAAAATGCTTTATTGCTATGTTCTTTTAATGTGGAGGCCTTATAATGAAATTAGGCCATTAAATGATAGTATGGACAATAATGGACAACAATTATTAAGTTTATATATTATTTCATTAATGATAGTTTAGTAATTATGTTATTAATGATAAAAAAAATGGATTTTGGTTGTCATTTTTACACCATTTTTCAGAATGTAAGAAAGAAAAAGAAGCTATTTTCTTTGTTTAAGGTTCGACACCTTGGAGATTAAATTAAGGTATGGATTTTGTTCGATTTTTTATAATTTTTACGTTTTTGAGATCGTTGCTTCAAGTACTAGTTAGCCCATGCTTGAATTTTTGAATTTGATGAAGAATTTGTGATTTTCCATTGTTGATAGCTTGAGATTTTTGTGTTTGAAGATGAAAAATAAATATGTGTTAATAGATCTTCATGTTTAATTAAGTGATTTTTGATAAAAATGTGTATTAAGGACTAAATTGAGAAATTTGTAAATTGAGGGGTCAAAATGTGAAATAAATGAAATAAATGGGCTGCTAGGGACCTTAGTGAAATTCGGCCAAGCATGGGTGTGGTCAAATTTTGAATATTTTGTATTATGTGAAATAGGGACTAAATTGTGAAAAATGTGAAATGTTAGGGGAAAAAGTGTAATTAGCCCATTTATTTTTTTTAGATGAATTTGATTGAATATATGATTAAATAAGTTGAATTTGTATTGAATTAGATCAAGAAATGAGGAAATCATATTTGGATCAGGAAAGTAAAAAAATTATCGAATAGTCGTTCTGGTCTGTTCGTATTAGTACGAGGTAAGTTTATAAGTAAATAAATGTTGTTAAATTGAAATGTATGTGTATTATATGTGATGAATTGAGTTATAAATAAAGAAATATATATATATATATATATGTGATGCCGAATTGAATCGAGCTTTGGAGAATCTGTTCCAATCACGGATTGTTCGAATAGGTGAAATTGAGAAAGTTCCGATAATGTGACAATTTCTGAAAAGCCCCGTACAAATCATAGGAATAGTTAGGATACATATATCATGACATAGGATTTTGATATGTGTTATCGTGTAAGACCACGCCTGGGACGTTGGCATCGAGTCGTGATTTACGTGTAAGACCATGTCTGGGACGTTGGCATCGTATATGATTTCATGTAAGACCCTGTTTGCGATAGTGGCATCGATATTTGATTACATGTAAGACCACGTCTGGGATATTGGCATTGCATGAGCTTATGTGCTATCTGAGTATCCTTATTGATTTCGAACGGTTCAACAGGTATTTCGAGAAATGAATAACCATGTGAAATTGTATTCGATTCAGGTACGTGTGATTTGTTATGAAATTCAGAAACGAAAGGTAAGTATGTATCATATGACCATATGTGAAATATATGACAACGAATGATATGAATGTATATAAATGAATGATGTGTTATATATGCTCATTATATGAAATTGTGGTTCTATGTTTCGGACATGAGATATATGAAATATGAAACATGGCTTTGACGTATGATTTCTTGGTTCGAAAACTTGAATAGTTAATGAAATTAAAATGGTTGAGTTGGCTATATGGTTCATATATGCAAATTTAGTTTATATGAATGAAGGAATTATGGATGTTCGAGTTTAGAAGTGTTTATAAAGAAGTTGATATAATCTTATGTATGATTTGTAATAAATGAACATAATTTGATTGGCGATGTAATGAATATGTGCGAGCTTGACATATATGATTGAGTTAATGGTTGTTATTTGATTTTGAAAGCATTATACGTTCTTTGATAAATAAGATAGGTGAAGTTATTTAATGTGGTTATATGAATTTACGAGTACAATAAATGTATATGTGATTGAGATTTGATAAATTCAGTTTAGTGATATTGGTTTATAGATATTATTGACATGATTTATTTGCTTATGACTTACTAAGCTTTCAAAGCTTACTCTGTGTGTTTTTTTTTCTATGTCTATAGAGTTTCAGAGACTTTCTCAGGTTGGAAGTTGTAGGAGACGTCATCACACTATCCGGTTATCGCTTCGGTAAATAAAAAGCTTTTGAGTTTTGGTTATATGGCATGTATAGGCTAGTTTTGAGATGATTCTTTTTTATTTGTGTATATATATAGCCATGCGAAAATGGCTTAATTATGATGCTAATATTGATTATATTTGGTTATGTATTGAGTTCATTTTTGGAAGTATGATTCATGGGTTATATATGGTGTAATTTGTTATATGATTTGGCTTGAGCCTTGAGGTGAAATATTAGATGTATTTTCGACTTATGGTTCATATTTCTATAGGTAAAATGATGAGTATAGCATTGATGATGCATTAGTTATTTGAATACGATTTGAAAAGGCAAATAATGTGATATGTTTAGAGATATATATATGTATATGGCCAAGTGAAATGGACATTTTGGTATGTTCATAGTTGGGAATTTGGTAATGTTTAGCTTGTGATTTTAATATGCTTTGATATAGAGAATGAGCATGAAATTGGTTGATGATATTATGGATTGATTGATACATGTTTGGAGTTGAAATTGGCTTAAAATGTTGCATATATGATGCTTGATTTTGGAATTGTAGGGAGGATCCAAATGGGTGGCATATTGGCCTTGTAAATGGCTTATTTTTGCCCACATGGGTAGAGACACGAGCGTGTGTCTCTGCCGTGTTGCTCGAGGGCCATTTCGAAATGAGCCTGGGCAGACCACACGGTCGCGCACAGACGAGTGTGTGCTAGGCCGTGTGGCCAAGTCAGTTTCGACCACAGGCTAGACACACGGGCGTGTCTAATGCCATGCAAGGTACACGACCTGTTTACACGGGCATGTGACCTTTGTAACTTTGAAAAATTGTTAAGTTTCGAAAAATTTTGTATGTGTTCAGTTTAGTCCCGACCTTTTCCTAATGCATGTTTATGGTCTCATTGACCTAAGAAAGGGACTTAATGTTGATGTTTGACTATGATATGACGATGCATGACTTTTGATTTTGAAATGATTGCGAAATGCTCCGATATGTCTGGTAATGCCTCTTAACCCTAGTCCGACGATGGATACGGGTTAGGGGTATTACACACCTAATATCGTTTCGATGCAAAAACTATAACACCCTTATACCATGTTCGACTCAAGGAACCTAATATAGGAATATTACATTTGGTGCCAAAGTAATTCTTGGCTAATCACTAATATATTAGGACATAAAAACAGACACTTGGAACATACTTAATATTTTTCCTAAGTACATGTCATTCTATTCAAAATTTTAAAACATACCCTATTGTTGCTTGAAAATGTGATGAGATAAAAGCTTGAAATCTCAAAATTCAACTCTTCAAAAATTCTTGTACCTAATCTACGCACGGAAACAAACCGTATGCTGAGTATATACCCTGTGGTATTACTATAATTCAAATACTTAAGGTAAAATAATATATATACATTAAATCTTATCACTATTTTACCTTTAATAAATCTTTCATGCATTTAAACTTTAATTTTAATTTAATAATAAATATTTTAAATAGCTTTTCTTCATTTTAATTTATATATCTTCTTACTACATCAATGTCCATTTCATGCATTTTATCATTGACCATTTCATAAATCATTATTTCATAAATTTCATTTCTATATCTCAATTCAATAACTTATTCTCAAGAAAATGTTCATTTCTATTCATAATCAATCAATAACAATCAGTTGTTCAGTACTTTAATATAATCATTCAATAATCATCAGTTATTTAGTAACATTAGTCTTTCAATAATTATTTGAACCAACATTTTTCAATAAAAATAATTATAATTAATTTATATGATTATATTCAATTAACTCATACACTATTTCATTATTTCCTATTCATTCTATTTTCACTTCTTATTTTGATATCTCAATTTCAATTCATATTTCAATTCATAATTTCACTTTCTCATACTTTCAATAGTTCAATCGATCAAATTCATTCGATTTTCTCATTTCATTTGTTCAATTGATTTCAATATCGATAATTCAATATTTAACAATTTCATGAACCTTAAGTTCATGCTTCAAATCTCATGTCTCAATTCAATTCACAATTCAACTCATAATTTCTTTCTCATATTTTTAATAGTATGATCAATCAAATTTATTTAATTTTTTCATTTCAATTATTCACCCTATTAACAAACCTAGACCTTGGCAGATACACGGATCTAACCAACACACCAGTACGGCACTTAGTGCCTCATCGGCTTTGCTGAAGTAAGCAGTAACAGTATGGTACTTAGTACCTCATCGACTTAAATTCGAAGTAACAGTACGACACTCATAGTGCCTCATCGACTCAAGGTCGAAGTATCCCTGAACACTTCCAATCCTATGGCATGCCAACTATATCCGACTCAGCCCGACTAGTTAATAGGGTATTCAAATCATTTTTCTATTTCAAATTCACTTTCAATTCAATCACAATTCAATTCAAATTCACTTTTTCACTTTCTAATCAATATACAATTCAATACCAATACATATTTCAGATAAACACATATAATCATACTTTGATACAATTCAATCCACTTTTCAATCAATACACAATTCACATATTCACCATATTCATAATTTAATTTACTTTTATTCAATTCATATTTTCGATTCATTTTCCAATCAAGTTCAAATAACTAACCACTTTTCAATTAATATACATTTCAAATAATCACATATTTTCTTCATTCAATTCATTTTGATTCAATTCAAATCACTTTTAATTTCCAATTTGTTCGCATTTAATTTCAATAGCCATAAACACTTTTAAATCAATTTCATTCAAATCAATATCATTATTTCAATTACTTTCCTAAATTTATCTACCTATGCATTTTAATTAAAATATAACAGTTAATAATAAATATATTTGAATTATAGTAATACAAACCCGGATTTATTCGATTACTCCTCGACAACTTTTTCTTTTCCTTTCGGTGCTGATGCCTCGGGTTCTTTGCTAGCTACAAAAATTAAAATAATTATACCATTAATTACAGCACTAATTATAACAAATAATTGAATTTCTATTCAATTTACACCTTATTTTCAATTAGGTCCTAATTAACTCATTCACTTTATTAACTTAATTCATACTTCATTCTTATTCAAATTCCTATCAAATTCATCCTAACTATCAAGTGTTCATAATAAAACCCTAATTTAAAATTTCTTTCAATTTAATCCTTCAATCACAAAACTTATAGCTTCTTTTACAATTTAATCCATTTATCAATCCTAACAATCCCTAATTCAACAATTTATCCAACATGAACCATGCTTAAAAACCGATGAACTTCCAAGACTTCAACTTAATTTCAACAAAACTTTGTTTTAAAGCTTCTAAAACATCAAATTTGAGTAAAAAATACTTAATTGACTTACCAATTTAAACTTCGAGCTTCAAATCCCTAGTTTTTCCTTTTTCTTTTTTTTTCTTTCTTTCCTTTCCCCTGTTTCGAATGCTCTTTGTTCTTTCTCCTTTCTTTTTCTTTTGTTTTTATTCTTTTATACCTTATATATATATACTTTATTTTATTTATTTACTTAACATATATTATAATATATTTATTCTAAATATCTATTAAGTATTTAATCATATATATAGAAATGTACACTATCAATACCATACAATTGTCATCATTTATTTTATTTTTCACACAACAATCTTATAATTTAATTATTTAGTTAAAAATAATATAATTTAATCTAATTATCTATTACTTTAATATTAAGTAAATAAATTATTTTATAACAAGTGTACATATATCTATTTATTACAAATGTACCAATATTTTTTTTACAATTGTCATTATTCAATTTGTTTATTATAAAAAAATCTCATAATTTAATTATTTATCTAATAAATATCTTTTAATTTACAAATGATAAATAATAAATAATAAATATCTTATGCTTAATTAATAAGCAAATTAAATCTATAATTTACAATTGTATGTTTATTTTTAATTACACATGTATATCATTATTATCACACATTTGGCTTCATTTTAATAATAATAATAATAATAATAATAATAATAATAATAATAATAATAATAATAATAATAATAATAATAATAATAATAATAATAATTAAATCTACTTGCCGCCTCAACCATTGAAAAATGGTTTATTTCCATTGTGATCCCCCTTTCTTTTTATTAATCTATAATTAAACTTTTACCCTTAATTCAATTTAATCCTTTTTCCTAATTACTCTTAATTAAGCTAAATTCACCTAATTTGAACCTAATTAGGCACACCAATAGTTTCATAAATGTTTCTAATAATTATTTACGAACTCATTTCACTAAAACAGAGGCCCGAAATTGCACTTTTTCGATGTCTGTGAATTTTGGGTCATTACAAAAATAATCCTAAGTCCTCCAAAGCCTAAAAGCAGAGTACCCCATAACAATTAAGTGGATTGGTTAACGAATTCGATAATAAGAAATCGACACCAAACTAACTTACCGCCAAAGAAAACAACTACAAACACAAATCACGTCGTCGAAGTATTGTTCTCTGATTCAACGCCCTTACCTATGAAAATAGATTCCTTAATGGTCAAAAACCTCCAACATACACTATAACACCAAATTCCGAAATCACACGAAATCAAAACCACTTTCAAAACCCTACTTACCAGAACTTGACGGAAGAACTACGATTATGGAAACAATGATGAGAACTTAGGAGATGTGAAGCAAAATTTTGAGAGAAACAAAAGAGAAAGGAGAAAGGAGAAAGGGAGCATCAGAAACAGTGGAGAGAATTTCGGTAGGAGAGAGAAAACAAAACAAAAAGATAAAAATCACATTTGATCTTTGATGATATCCCACTACATCCTAACCACCCATTACTCAGAATTCTGATGCAACTGAAATTCTATCCCGAAGTCGACTAAAAATAAACGCTAATGTAGGGACTCAAACACAGAACCTCCAACACACCAATTCCCTTACCACTTGAAACAACATGCTCATTCTGATATAAAATTACAGGAAATTAAATATAAGCCCACTGAACAGAGATAAGGCTTTATTAAAAAAAAATCAAATTTGCTAAAGGTAAGGCTTGAACTTAGGGACTCTCACGCACACACAGAACACTTAGCCACTGAAGTGGATACACATTTGTTTCAAAATTATACAGAAATAGAAATAGGAAAAATTGGGGCGTTACATAGGGTTTCCCTAGAAGACTTGTATGAAAGGTGTAAAGAGCATAATAATAGCATAACCTGATCTTCATCGTCAATCTGAACCTCAACATTCTTTAAATCATTCAAAAGAGTAATAAATTGACTGATGTGATCTCAAATGTGCTCATTTTTGTCCATGCAAAATGTGTATAGATGTTGTTTTAACACCAATCGTTTAGCCAAAGACTTTGTTGCGTAGAGGGTTTCTAACATTTTCCATAAGGTGAATATCATTTTCTCTATCAAAACCTCCTGCAACACATTATTTGTTAGACATAATTGAATCATGGATGGATTTTTTTTATCTAAGCTATCCCATTCTGATTTATCCATGTTTGTAGGCTTCTTCTTTGTAAGAACTTTCTCAAGATCACTTTGAATTAGAATTGTTGTCATCCGAACTTGCCATAGATTAAAATTTTTAACGCCATCGAATTTATCAATATCAAACCTTATTCCCGCCATCTTTAAATGGGTTGATTGTGAAAATCAAACTAGCTTTTGATACCAGTTTATTGAGGGATAAATCTGGTTAAGCAACTAGCAATTAAAATAACAAAGAAATTGAAAAGATCGAACACAAATATTTTACATGAAAAACCCCTCCGAAGAGAATAAAAAACCACAAGCAAAGATAATTTAACTAAAACGGAAAAAATGAATGGTACAAAAGATGGAGATAAAACTAAACCCCGAAACTTAAAGTAAGAACCCTCAAGTAAATACAAAATTCTCTGAAAGCTTGTAAAAGCTAATACCTAAATGTGTAATGGGTTATCTTTCTAGGGTGAAAAAGGGTCTATTTATAGGCTAAATTTGTAGGTCAAATAATATTAAAATAACCGACACTAATCAGAATTTAAGTGGAAAGCTAATATTAAAGTAACCTACACTAATCAGAGTTTAAGTGGGAAACTAAAAATAGAATTTAACTAGGAGAGGAAAAGTAAAAAAAATACGAGGCATAACTCTACACTTAGGAATAAGAACAATGACAGTTTCATTAAAGAGCACAATATCAATAACATCGTTAAAAAAATCAAGGCATAACTAAATTAATTTATTGCCAACTACACCCTAGAATCTCTTATAAAACATACTAGGAAGATTATCAATCCTAAGAGCTTTATTGGGATCTATTTACTCAAAGGCTTGGTGCACCTCTTGGGCAGTAAAGTCGACCATCAACATTTTGTTTTGTTAGAAAAATGTTGTGGGTTGCATAATGGTAATTTAAAAATTTTCATGCATTTAGGATCAACTTAGATAATTAAGAATAATAGAACATCAATAATATATTACTTGGTTGTGGTTTGATCCACTTTGACAAGTTGGTGAAATTGATTTGTAGTTTTATTCAAATGCCCTGCAGGGAACTATACCTCTTTTATGGAAAAGGCTATATCTTAAGCTACAAACCTTAAAATAATGTGATTTAAAAACTATTTTGAAGAGGATTCGAAGATTTACAATCTGGACATAAGAGTTGCCTAAGAAGGTGGTAGATCTGGTGCCTTAGTTAGACTAGAAGATTGTTTTTCTATTAAATAAATATTATTTGTGTTTTAATAATTCAACTAGGATTCTCCTATCTCTCCTTATAAATAGATGGCACTGATAGAGCTATTACACAAGTTTCATACAAGTTTGAGATATTGTTATTCATACAAGTTTGGGAATCACAATTTAGTAGTTTTTATTGAGAGTGAATTACTTTCCTATAGGAAGTAATAAATTATTTCTAGCTTTGTGTTTGGTTCGTGATTGTTCGAACCCACACTCGAAGCAGTTTGTGGTACGAGAATAACAGAGAAGGCCGTTCAATTGAAAGCTGAGAATTTCTAGGATCTATTTTGCTCAAAGCACAAGTATTTTTCAGGAAAAAAATATTGTTATAAATATCACAAACGACTCGATTTTTAAAATTTTAAGTTTTCGCTATGACAAAAATCATTTTTAAATCGAATTTTTCCAAGAGAAGGTTGTCAGAAAGACTTGGAAAGTCAAGTCGAAGTTACCCTTATGAAATCTAATGATCAATCTCATACTTCTCATAGAAAACTATATTAATTTACAAAAACAACCATATCTCGAGCTATAAACCTTGAATCTAGGTTATTCAAAAATCATTTGAAAAAGAACTCAAAGATCTACAATTTGGAAACAAGAATCACTATAACATCTCGATTTTTAGTGGTACTAAGAAATGTGACTCCAGAGCACCAATTTCGCAAACCGAGCTTGTAATTATTAAATATGAATATTTATGAGGATGTTATATTCGCAAATTAAAGTTTGGTTTGATAATTGTGTTGCATTAGTAGTTAATTAAGGTCTAGAGACTAAATTGTAAAAGTCCAATTGCTATAAGTTTTTAATTGGCCAAAGACTTAGAGAATTAATGAAATTTTTGTTTAAATAGAAAGCAGAAGGTCCCTATTAAATGTATGTGAAGTTAGATTTTAAACCCATACTAAAAATTGAAAGTTATGACTATTTCGAGTTTAGGGACTATATTGAATAAAATGTAAAACTTTAAGGGTATCAAAACATTAGATTACGTAGATTCATTCATGTCATGACATAATATGAAAATGCTTGGTATTAATGGGTTGTATAAAATAATTGTTTAGATCAAGAATCGGATCAAAGCGAAGATAATCGAGGAAAAGCTAAAATTGTTTATTAGTCCCTAAAGAATCGACTTGTTTATTATTTTGATAAGGTAAGTTCATATGGTATTGATTTACTTAGGTTTTTATGTATTTGATTTGTATATATATGTTTGGTTGTGAAATAATTGGTTGTGAATTGGTATGAAAGGTAAGAATTGGACTAAATCAAAAAGTTACGTTTATATGTGTAATAGATGCTCGTGTGAACTTAGTAAAAGTTAGAATATGTTTGATACACCAATAAGGTCTTGTGCATGCTTTTACGAGATTGATTATAGATATTACCAAGGTCCATAATTTTTATGGATTCTCAAATATATGTGAGATGAGTTTAGCTCGAACGAGAAACCTGATGTGTCATTATAAAGGTTTAGCCAAGACGGGTAACCTGATATGTATAAATTTAGCTTGGACGAGCAACTGGTGTGGTGTAGATACCTGTGTCTCTGAGTCCTTTACTAGGGTTTATCAAGCGAAACAAATTATATGAAATGAGAAATTGAAATGGGATGAAATGAAGTTGATGTTTAGATGGAAAAGTATTGGATGAATTGAATATGAAAAATGGATTAGAGTAATGCATTTGACATGTATGTGATTTTACTACCCTTTGATTGAATGAGTTTTTGAGATTAGTTATCTAAATTGACATGAATTGACATGTTAAGTAATTGTGGTATCATATGGTTTTGATTATAAGTTAATGCTCACCTTGTTGATATTTTGATTTGCCATGTTTAGTCAAACTATGCCAAGTTAAGGTATCTTGTAGCATCTAGATAAAAAGATAAGTGATCGTGATTTTGTGACAGGTTTTAAATATTTATAATTAATCGTTCTTGAAACTAACTATTATCACGAAGTAGGCAAGTGCACCTACCGAACAGTAGTATAGTTTTAGCAAGACCGAATTGTTGAACCCAAAGGAACTAAAAGTACTAGTAGTGACTGTCTTTTTATTATCTAGCCTAAGAATAAGGGGGTTTGTTTTAACTGACTAATTAACTAAACTAAGAATTCACAGAAAATAGAATTGGGGGATTACTTTTGGAAAACGATTGAATTAAGACAATACTTAAGGAAGAATCCACCTAGACTTTACTTGTTATTCTGACTCTGAATCGGACGATTTATTCATTTAACTTATTCCGTAGAGATCCCTAAGTTATGTTATTATCCCTATTCAAGACTAATAACGTCTAATCCCTAGATTGAATAACTGAGACTTTTCTCTAATTATCACCCTAGGGTTGCATTAGCTCGATCTATGAATCCCTTTATTAGGTTTCACCCTAATCCGACCAAATCTTGTCACCCTATCTCTAGGCGCGCAATCAACTTCGCTTAATTATGAAAATTGTACTCTTAGACAGGGTCTATTCCTCCTCTGAATAAGAGCATAACTTGAATCAATATCCTGGAATATCAAAACAAGAATTAAGAACACATAATTAAGAACAAGTCAAATATTTATCATACAATTCAGAAAATAATAACAAGATTCGTCTTAGGTTTCATCTCCCTTAGGTATTTAGGGGATTTAGTTCATAACTAAAAAGGAAAACATCTCAGAAGAATAATGAATACAAAACATAAAGAAAACTCAAAACTCCTGAAGGGAAATTGAGGGGAGATCTTCAATCTTGAGGATGAATCCGGCTTCTGAGATTGATCAATCGGCTTTCTTCGAGTAATTCCTTCCTTCCTCCCTGTGCCTCCCTCTTTTCTCCTCTTCTAGGGTGTATTTATAGGCTTTGGAATGCCTAAGAGCCCTCAAAATTAGCCTTTTCTGAATTGGACTCAACTTGGGTTCAGTAGGGACACGCCCGTGTACGATTACTCCAGGCCGTGTTCGAGCCTGTTAGAATGGCACAGCTGTGTGGTCTGCCCGTGTGAGGAAGTCCAGGTCGTGTTGATTTCGTATGTTGGCCCATTTTCTCTATTTTTGGCCCATTTCTCATTCCTTTCGCTCTTCTAAGCTCGCCTAAGTATAAAACATGAAATTGAGGCATTAGGAGCATCGAATTTACCAATTCTAAGGAAAAATCATCCATAAAATGCGTAAAACATGGGGTAAAAATATGTATAAATGACGGTTTATCAAATACCCCTACACTTAAGCATTTGCTTGTCTTCAAGCAAAATCCTCATCTCATAATCAAAACAAATTCTTCTCAACATATAATTTCTATCGATAATACCTAAAAATAATCCATAGGTAATCAAACATTGAAAATTTGACTAAAAGAACATTAAAGTTTCAAACATTCTAAGTTAAGCATTTTATCATGCAAACATAGGTGTCTCCACTCATCTAAGTAATTACCTTTGATTCAAAATATCACAGAGTTTCACATCCTCACTAAAAATTCACTCAAATCACTCGATTTATTTAAGGACAATAAATGAAGCACTCTATAGTCAATAATGAAAAGTCATTACCATAGGCTTGCATGAAAATCAAATCTCCACCACTATAAATTGAGATGAAACATCAATCAAAAGGTCTTTAGAGGGTTGTAACGTGGCTTTGGTTAAAGGGTGTGGTCACAAACTAGAAGAAAGGGTTAGAATCGAGATTGAATTGAAAAATTGCCTAACTAGAAAAATGACTAGTCATCAGTTGCATACAACAGAGCTTTTTTCTCGGAATATGGAATTTAACTACTATAGCTCAAAAGATCACTACTACCTATATGTATACATTTTTTTTAAGAACAAGTCAAGTAATTAACTATTTAGAATAGGACATAGCTAAGTAATTTATTCAATTCAATCTCGACAAAAATAGGGATCAATTTAATTGAGGGGATTTCAACAATAATGGGTTAAGGGTTAGTGTTAAGGGTAATACAAGAAATGGCTTGTTAGCTCAACAGGGTTTACTAAGGGTTAATTGTGGAGGTAGGCTTTTCATAGTATGAGTGGGTTAATCCTAACCGCCTCTATCATCTTGACATATCAAATCAAATAGTGTGGTCTTGACATGCATAATCAAGCAAGTTCTAGAATAATAGTTCCATACTGGCGCACTCATAATGAAAGTGAGCATAAAGGAATTAATAGGTGCTCTTGAAGGCTCATGATCTCACAAAATTATGGCTTTTTGATGTTTAAACTTGTGAATTTCAAATCAAGAGAATACTTAGACTTGGGGAAGCAACCTAAAATTTTAATTCTTAAAAAAAATCAACTTATCATGCTTGCTTCCCTAATGTCTTAAAGTTTAAATACTCAGTGCATGAATGCCTATGTTTTAATTTAAGATATATCAATAAAAATCATAAATCAACCAGAATTTATTCTAAACATGATATGAGAGCTTTTTAAGAGAACAAGGCAATCATTCAGGGATTTTTCTGATAG
This sequence comes from Gossypium longicalyx, assembly GCA_025698465.1. Classification (NCBI taxonomy): domain Eukaryota; kingdom Viridiplantae; phylum Streptophyta; class Magnoliopsida; order Malvales; family Malvaceae; genus Gossypium; species Gossypium longicalyx. The sequence continues at coordinate 17,896,519 of CM047004.1, read as the reverse complement.
TAAAATGAATACCCCCCACACTTAAGATGTACATTGTCCTCAATGTACAAAGATAGATAGGAAAAAGATAAATTTGTAATCATAAGATAGGGAGAGAAGTGAAACTTCCAGAATGATGAATGAATTCCTAGAACTAAAGTTTTGAAGAGTAATCGGCGCGAGAGTGGAGGAGGATACTCCGGTAGGGAGTAGAGGTTCACTAGACCCTAAGTCCTGCGCCAAGAGAATATTATATCTAGTGGTAGCTACGGTCGTGGTGGAGTAGGACATGGCAGTCGTGGAGAACCTTTCCCGGTGGAGTTTTTAGTTCCTATGAGATTATGAGCTTAGGAGCTCTATATAACTCTGACAGAATCAGGAACTTTTTAGGAGATATAAATAAGAATAATTACTCTTAATGGAATAACCGAATTTGATAATTATAAAATAAAATTCTAAAATCTAAAAAAAAAGTAGTTTTAATAAAAATTAAAATCATAAAATCATAAAATAATAAATTGTTTTTAAACATTTTCATCGTTGGATGGTTCGCGAGGTGGAACTGGCGATGAGATGTGGAGGTGGTGACAATTCTGATGTAGAGTAGCATCAATGTTGTCAAATTGTTGAAAACACTGCTACTCGAATCGAGTGAGACGCTCAGAGATGTCAGCATATGAAGTCGCCACATGAACTGGACGAGAAGGTGGTGGTGGGGAAGGCGTGTGGACTTGCAGCTGCTAGGGTTAGGGTTTTTTTTGGGTTATCATTTGAATAGTGCAGCCTATTTATAGATTTTGGGGCACACGGCCAGGGAACACGCCCGTGTTCACCAATTTTAGCCCGTGTGATTCGCGAATTTTAAATTTTGGGTGCGTCTGACATTTAGCCCACACTCGTGTTCCTTGTGCGTGTGGGTGCACACAGCCGTGTCGCACAACCGTGTCTGGCTTCGTTCGCTTCTCCCACACCCATGTATATAGGCCCACGCCTGTGTTAATTTAATAGGTTCGACCACGGGCGCTAGACACGGGCGTGTCGCACGCCCGTGTTATTTTCTCAGGTCAGCCACGGTTCTGCAACACGGGTGTGGCGAACGCCCGTGTTATTTAGGCAGGTTCGCCCACGACTATGTTGCACGGCCGTGGCGTTTTATCGTAGCCCGTGTTTGGGAAAAAATCTCTACCCTGTTCCACACAGTCCTCAGCACGCCTGTGTGCCTGGCCGTGTCTGTGTGGAAAAATTGTATTCAAGATCTCCGTTAGTAAGTTAGGTGTTAAATACTAAAATTTAAAAAAATTAATATTTTTAGTGCTCGGATTACCTCCCGAGAAGTGCTTATTTAGAGTCTAAGCTCGACTTACCTCTCCATTGAATGGTCATGGTGGTTCGAGGAGTTTATACTCCTCATTCCTGCTACCCATCTTATCAAAATAAGGTTTTAGACGGGTGTTGTTTACCTTAAAAGTGCCAAACTTGGGATGACTTACCTCGACTGTACCGAATGGGAAAATGCTAAGTACCATAAGAGGGAATTCTTCATTCAGTTTGGTAGTGACAATGTGAGGATCTGTGGCTTCTAATAAAACTTTATCTCCAACCTTAAGTTGATTTGGAAAGGTATTGAGCTCGTTCTGGCGTAGTTTTGGTTTATCGGGTGTTCTTGGTTTATGCGTCCGCCATTCATCTAGTTTCTCGATTTGTAGCCTTCGGTCTTCATGAATAGGTCCTCTGCTATTGCTTGGGAATAACTCATGTACTTCATTCAGACTCATTTCCTTCAGAGTAGGTTGCACCATATTGTCAGTTTTAGTAGAATGGTTTAGACAATCACCTTCAATTTTCGATATGTTGCTAGAATTGCGAGCTTGAAGGGTGATTGTTTCATCTCCCACACGAAGTGTGAGCTCACCTGTGCCAACATCAATAATTGTTTTAGCAGTTGTTAAAAAGGGCCTTCCTAAAATCAAAGGAGTGTTGCTATCCTTCTCTATGTCTAGAACAATGAAGTCAACGGAAAATATAAATTTATCGATTTTAACTAGCACATCTTCAATAATACCCCTAGGAAATCTTATAGTTGTATCTGGTAATTGTATGCTCATCCTAGTCTGTTTGGGTTTCCCAAGGCCTAATTGTTTGAACATTTTGTAGGGCTAACGTTAATGCTAGCCCCTAAATCAGCTAATGCATTATTAACATCTAAACTACCAATTAAGCAAGGAATTATAAAACTCCCTGGATCTTTTAATTTGTTGGGTAGCTTATTCTGTAGAATAGCTGAGCAAACTGCGTTTAGCTCCACATGTGACGCCTCGTCCAACTTCTACTTATTTGCTAAAAGCTCCTTTAAAAATTTCATTACGTTTGGCATCTATGATAGAGCTTCAATAAACGGTAAGTTAATGTGTAGTTTTTTTAAGAGTTTAAGAAATTTACCAAATTATTCATCTGAGCAGTCTTTCCTTGTTGCATTGGGGTATGGCACACGAGGTTTATGTTCGACATTCACTGATTTGTTTTTATCATGACCTACCTCACCTTGACCTCTGCTCACCACAGTTTCTTGCCTTGGTTCTAGCTTAGGCTCAACGAATCCTTCTTCATCTTGAACATTAATTGCATTGAGCTGTTCCCTTAGGTTGGGTTCAGTATTACTTGGCAAGCTACCTTGTGGTCGTTCAGAGATTAGTTTGGACAGCTGGCCTATCTGAGTTTCGAGCCCTTGGATCGACGCTTGTTGATTTTTAAGTGCTGTCTCGGTGTTCTGGAAACGAGTTTCAGACACCGTGATAAATTTAGATAGCATCTCTTCAAGGTTCAGTTTCTTTTCCTGTTGATAGGGTGGTTGTTGAAAACCCGGAAGATTCTGTGGCCTTTGATTCCCTTGACCACCCCAGGAGAAATTTGGGTGGTTCCTCCATCCTGCATTATAAGTATTGCTATAAGGATTATTTTGAGATCGAGGATTATTACCCATGTAATTTAATTTTTCGTTCTCCATGCTGTGGCCATAGGATTGATATTCTAAATTGCTTGATCCACCTCTACTGACTTAACAGTGCATTACTGGATAAGCCTGCTTAGAACCAAGTAAACCATCAATCTTTTTATTTAGAAGTTCTACCTGATTTGACAGCATAGTAACCGAATTGACGTTATAAACGCCTGCTATTTTAGTTGGCTTAGTCCTCATGACTTGCCACTGATAGTTATTCAGTGACATCTCTTCAATAAATTCGTAAGCCTCTTCAGGTGTTTTGTTATTGATGGTTCCCCCGGGTGTTGCATCAATCATCTGTCTTATCGAGGGGTTCACACCATTGTAGAATGTTTGAACTTGCAACCATAGAGGTAATCCATGGTGAGGACACCTTCGCAGTAAGTCTTTGTATCTCTCCCATGCATCGTAAAGAGTTTCTAAGTCCATCTGCACAAATGAAGAGATATCATTACGTAATTTGGCCATTTTAGCCGGCGAAAAATATTTTAATAAAAATTTTTCGGTCATTTGTTCCCAAGTAGTAATTGACCCTCGTGGTAACGAGTTCAACCATTGTTTAGCTTTGTTCCTCAATGAAAAATGGAATAACCGAAGAAGAATGGCATCGTCAGAAAAGCCATTAATTTTAAATGTATCGCAGAATTCTAGGAAATTTGCCAAGTGAGTGTTTGGATCCTCATCCTGCAAACCATCAAATTGAACAAATTGCTATATCATTTGAATAGTGTTAGGTTTTAGTTCAAAATTATTCGCAGCAATAATAGGTCTAACTATACTTGACTCAATTCCTGTTAAAGTAGGTTTAGCATAATCATACATAGTACGAGGAGCAGGATTCTGATTTACTAGTTCAGCGGGTATCGCAGGAGGTACCTGATTATCATGATTTTCAGCCAGCTCCTTAGTTGTAGTTGAGATATCATCCTCTTGCTCTTCCTCTGTGTATCTTAGGCTTCGCCTTATTTCTTTTCAGTTCCTACGAACTGTGCGATCGATTTCTTCGTCAAAAAGTAATGGTCCTGACGGGTTTCTTCTAGTCATAAACTATAAAAGCCTGCCAAGAGAAAGAAAAAGTAAATTAATAATAATAATAATAATAATAATAAAATTAACTTGCAAGGAAAATAAATGGCTAAAGTAATAAAAATTGAGTGTTCCTAATATCTTAGCTCCCCGGCAACGGCGCAAAAAACTTGATTGTGATTTTGTGACAGGTTTTAAATATTTATAATTAATCGTTCTTGAAACTAACTATTATCACGATGTAGGCAAGTGTACCTACCGAACAATATTATAGTTTTAGCAAGATCAGATTGTCAAACCCAAAGGAACTAAAAGTACTAGTAGTGACTGTCTTTTTATTATCTAGCCTAAGAATAAGGGGGTTTGTTTTAACTAACTAATTAACTAAATTAAGAATTCACAGAAAATAGAATTGGGGGATTACTTTTGGAAAACGATTGAATTAAGACAATACCTAAGGAAGAATCCACCTAAACTTTACTTGTTATTCTGATTCCAAATCGGACGATTTATTCATTTAACTTGTTCCGTAGAGATCCCTAAGTTATGTTATTATCCCTATTCAAGAGTAATAACGTCTAATCCCTAGATTGAATAACTGAGAATTTTCTCTAATTATCACCCTAGGGTTACATTAACTCGATCTATGGATCCCCTTATTAGGTTTCACCCGAATCCGGCAAAATCTTGTCACCCTATCTCTAGACACACAATCAACTCCACTTAATTATGACAATTGTACTCTTAGACAGGGTCTATTCCTCCTCTGAATAAGAGCGTAACTTGAATCAATATCCTGGAATATCAAAACAAGAATTAAGAACACATAATTAAGAACAAGTCAAATATTTATCATACAATTCAGAAAATAATAACAAGATTCATCTTAGGTTTCATCCCTCTTAGGTATTTAGGGGATTTAGTTCATAACTAAAAACGAAAACATCTCAAAAGAATAATGAATACAAAACATAAAGAAAACCCAAAACTCTTGAAGGGAAATTGAGGGGAGATCTTCAATCTTGAGGATGAATCCTACTTTTAAGATGGATCAATCGACTTTCTTTGAGTAATTCCTTCCTTCCTCCCTATGCCTCCATTTTTTCTCCTCTTCTAGGGTGTATTTATAGGCTTTGGAATGCCTAAGATCTCTCAAAATTAGCCTTTTTCGAATTAGACTCAACTTGGGTTCGGTAGGGACACGCCCGTGTGACATGCCCGTGTGCGATTACTTCAGGCCGTGTTCGAGCCTGTTAGAATGGCACGGTTGTGTGGTCTACCTGTGTGAGGAATTCTAGGTCATGTTGATTTCGTACGTTGGCCAATTTTCTCCGTTTTTGGCCCGTTTCTCATTCCTTTCGCTCGCCTAAGCTCACCTAAGTATAAAACATGAAATTAAGGCATTAGGAGCATCGAATTCACCAATTCTAAGGAAAAATCATCCATAAAATGTGCAAAGCATAGGGTAAAAATATGTATAAATGACGGTTTATCAATAAGCTATGTCTTGTACTATACATACGAACTTACTAAGCATCCTATATGCTTACCTTGTTTGTTTTCCCTTTTCCTTATAGATTGTCACCTTGCGGAGCTTGTCAAGCTAAATCATCTCAAAGCTCATACTATCACCGAATCAGTAGTTATATGATCATTTTGAGTCTAGGGTTGTGGCATGTATATAAGTGTCTTGGTGTAATCTTTAATGTAGAAAAGTCTTGATGAGATAAAAATTGTGATGGCTATGGTATATGATGATTTTGAATGTTGGTCATGGCATGTGATTTAGTTCATGCATAACAGTTTCGGGAGTTAAAGATGACCATCGGGTTGAAACTGTTGCCCATGTCACTACACCAAGACATCGATGTCGCAACACCCAAGACAAAAGCAAAAAATAAGTCCTAGAATGAAACTGCCTATTGTGTCACAATACACCTCCTTTTGTGTTGTGACACTGACGTATGTTGCAACATGGCTTCGTCATAGCCAAAAATCCCTGTGTGTGTCGGTTGAGATTTTTAGGGGCAATTAGGGTTTTTTTACAACTTAAAATCCTAATTGCCATTATAAACAAAAGGAAACTTTAGTCTTTTGTTTTCTGTTCTATATAAACAACATTATAACCAGATTAATGGGGTGCCACCATAGATTACATAGATTAGATTTGAGATTTCATTTGCTGTTCGTTTTTACTTGAGTTTCTTTTATCTTTGTGTAATCAGAAGATCCTACTCTAAAGTGAGACTTTCGTGAGCTAAGATTGTTTTGAAGCCGCACTTTTGCATTGATTAATCCATGAGCTTTCTCTAACTTTTCTTTTATTGTATTATTTATAACTATTTTTTTAACTTGGTTAATTGATTATTTGTGTAAATATTAGAATAAGTTTATGCTTTATACAAGATATCATATGTTTCAACTATTTAACCTAATTAATTTATTAAGTAATTAATAACCTAAAATTGGGTATTTATTGAAGAGTACTTAGTATACTAGGAAGTGACGACCTTAGTAGAAGATCTAGACAGGTGAGACTGAAAGGGTATTCGTGTACCTAGGTGAGATTGAGAGGTATCTTAGGTGGTAATCCTTAGTGAAAATGAGTCTGAGAGGGTATTCGTAGCTAAGGGTGGCAAGTACTTAATTAGGGGTAATTATTGACTTAATTTATAATTAAGCAATGCATTGATTTTAGGCTAAGTAGCTCACGTAGTCAAAATAAGGAATAGGAAAAATTAGAGTAACTTAACCTAAGGTTAGATTTAGTGTTAGTTTACTTTAATTACTTTAATCATCTTAACTTGGAATTGACACTACTAATTCGTAGCTCAATTAGATTAATAATTATTTACTATAATTGATTTAATAGTAGTTTTCTTCAATCTGCAATTCCTTGGGTACGATCCTTAGAATTCTTACCAAGTGTTCTGTTGTAACACATCTATATTACAATTTGACTTGCACGCTTGCATAAATTGCACTTAACTCTTATCTTTATATTTTTTCATGATTTTACACTCTCAACATTCACACGTCAGGAGGCGGTCAATGACCACCCTCCGATTGGATCTGGTGCCCTGAGTGTAGTATATTCGTTTTTAAACTTGTAATTTTTTTGGAATAGATTGGTTAATAAAAAAATTCATGGATTACATTAATATACTTAGTATAATTGTCCCCACGTGGTTTTTTCATGCAAAGCAAAATAGAAGCAAATATTGGCTCACTGGTTTTCTAATGTTAAACTAATACTAAGCGGTATTACGTAGTTGGATCGTAACACGAAAAGATAGCTTATATTAGTAGATGAACCTAGACATGACTTTAGCCTAATAAAAAATGAGAAAACCTATTGAAAGACTAATATATTGTTTATCAAGTCCAATTAAGGAGATGGTTTGTCTTAGGCATCAGAGTGGATGACTCCCAGAAGATAGAGACATAGATGTGATTGACCGGATTAATAGTACATTGGACTGGACCCAAGAAGAAGAGATCTTGAATCCATTTATGGATTTATTCACTTGTCATGTTCATAGTGTGGCATACCTAAATCCTGAGTGGGTGATAGAATATAGATGCATGACTCGTATACTTTGATGTAAGTAAAAGCTTTAGTTCAAATAAATAAAGAACAAAAAGCTACTACATTGGGTATACAACTTCTGCAGTTGTAGCGTCATTCACAACAGTGGAATTCATATCCCAAAACATGGGTAAATGATATCCTCTCATTGGCATTACATGGTTGATGAAAAGCAAACGTGACCATGGGTCGTATGTCTTTGAGATAAATGACTTGGTTATTATTTGATAGTAATTGACATTTCATGAAGGAAGATGTAATGGTTACCATGAGATAAAATAGGATCATTTTTGGAGAATGAATATTATATAAAGATATTAATGATATTCTATGAGGGTAACACACTTATGACAAGGTCATTGGACGAGCACTGATCGAGCTGCTTTTGTAATGGTATCCTGTTGGAGAGAGCTCAGTCACGATACTATAAGCGAAAAGCTTGAACTTAATTATAAATAATTTGAGCCCTAATTGGATATGTCTAATTGGTCCCTCCACTAGCTCGTTGAAATAAAAAATGAATTGCATGTTGAATCAAATGAACAAAAATGGATAGAAATGGTGAAAATGGAGAAATGAAAAACATTTGGAAATTAATATGGTTTTCTCCAAAATGAAAATGAAAATGGAGAAATAGAAACATTTGGAAATGAATGTGGTTTTCTCCAAAATGAAAATGACCTAGAAATGAATTTATGGTTTCGAATGTAGTTTGAAAATGGAAATAAATCATTTGGTCATAATGAACTCGTTGAATGTTGAAATAGTAAATTTATATTCTCATAAATTCTTTTATGGTAAAGTCGTCATTATTTTAACGGAAATAGAATTGAGTTGAAAAGATTATGTAATTGGAAAATTAATTGAGATGTGTATTTTGGGAATTTGAAAAAAAATATCAGGTCGAATCTAATTATAAAGTGCTGGGTTAAAATTTAATGAAGTACTTGTAATTGGACTCGATATGGGAGAGGCCCAAAAGCCCCTTATGTTAAAGGGAGGGATGGGAAACTCTAGTATTATTAAATAAGGTTGTCGCCCCCTATGCTTCTAGTTAGACTAGGAGTTTGTTTTTCTATTTGAAATAAATGACACCAGTAGGGCTAAATACACAACTTTAAGTTATTGATACGTAGCCCAAAAATAGTAAGAGTTTATTCTCTAAGTATTAATTTTATTTTTGGGAATAACAATTCTGCCGGTTTCTATGAAGAAGAGATTTTTATTTTCACACTAAAAGTAAATAAAACTATTTCTGGTTCTGTGTTGGTTTCAAATCGTTTGAGCCCACACTCGAAGCAGTTCATGGTATGAGAATAACAGAGAATACCACTTGGTTGAAAGCCAAGAACCACAAGAATCCGTTTAGCCAAAAACACAAGTGTGATTTCGATAAAAGCTTTATTGCTATAAATATCACAATCCGATTCATTTTTCAAAATTTTTATTTTCTGCTATGTAAGAAAATCATTTTTGAACCGAATTTTTACAACACCTCTTTCATCGTAACGCTAGCCAATAGTAAGTGACGTTGTGACATCAAACGGTATGAAGTCGTGACATGAATTATTGTTTTCGTGACATCCGATGTGGAAGTGATGAAGTCGCGACGTTGCTCCTGAATTTTTAAAACTTTGCAGTTCAGTCCTATTTCATTCTCAGGTTAACAAAAGAGCTTTTGTAAGCTAGTATAAGACCCAAAAAAGATTGTTTAACATAAATTGAATGTGATTAAGGCTTAATTGTACATGTTGAATGATTAAATGCTACATAATTATCTATTATTGTTCCAATAATGAATGTAGCATTCCATAGCTTGGACCCAACGATTGGGTCGGGAAAAAGGTGTTAATTTAGTGGTATCAAAGCTAGGTTTAGTTGATCCTATGACTGAAACGTAGTGTTTGTGACTCTAGAAATACATGCCAGAATAGCCTATGATAGTATGATGCTTTTTGATCTGAATTTACCTGATTTTTCCAATATAGATAAACCATTTCGATCGAATCCAATCAAGCCGTATTCAATGAGGTTGAAAATAATACCCTTGCTTCTGATAAAAGAGCTGCCCAAAGATTGCCCGTTTCGCAAGGGCTAAGAAATGAGTCAAGAGATGCCTTTTTTTACAAATGATGAACTAGTGGTTCATGCAATATATGGGAGCTTCCCTTCAGCTCCTAAGCAACAAATGCCCCTCCTCTACAGTAATGCCTCGAGTGGCACCCCTTTGTCCTCAAGGTCTTAACCTAATACATGTAAGTCATCCTCCGATTGATAAAATTTGTAAATGCAGCGAGGGGGATATCAAAGGTATGAAAGATGATGATCTGGCGAAAGTCGAGTATTGGTTAGAAAATACATTGAGAGTCATTGACGAACTAATATGTACATGTTAGCTCGAAAGGAACAACTCAAGAATACTGATAGGAAAGTTGAATAGGCCTTTGTGATTTTATGGTGGAAGCAATAAAAATTGTGCAAGAACACAAGGATTTATAGTGGTTTGACCCCAATTACCTACTCCATTACCTTAGCTTACCACAACTAAGGATTTTCCCAAATTCACTAATTTGGCATCCTTTTAGGACAAGGTTTAACCTTACAATCTCTTCTAAGATTTATGCCCAAAAATCTTAAAATACAACTCCTTTAAGGTTTCTACCCAAACCTTAAGAATTAACCCTTTCTCAAAGAGAAATAAATAAGCAAACAAAGAAACAATCTTTTCAAGATTAGGATGTTTGCCAATTAAGCACAAATACGAAGAACACTTGAGCTAAATGAATACAATGAAAGCTCACAAGTGTTTATGAGAAAAGGTATGAAAGAATTAAGCTCTAAGTTGTTTTGATTGATATTTAAGCTTGAAAATGATTTCTTGTTGTTGTAGGTCATTAGAAGATGGTATTTATACCCCCTAATTGATTTCCAAAAGTTGTGGTTGTTGTAGAAGTGAATATAGCCATTAGAGATGAAATACTAGGTCATTAAATTTACCTACAACGATGAGTATTGAAACCTACTAAAAGGGTATCGATATTTTTTTATAATTAATGCTGATTTTAGTGACCGTTGGAGCAGGAATATCAGTACCTAAGGGATTTATCAATACTTTTCATAAAAGTATCTATACCAGATCGATACCCATTAGAGGTTACAAATTCAAGAATGTTAATTTGGTATCGATTAACAGTGAGGGTATTAGTATGTTGTAGAATATCGATACATAGACAAAAAGTATTGATAGTTTTTGTCCTAAAGCAATTATAACTTATTTGAAAATGATTAAAACATATTTGAATATGTTTGACTCAATTAAAACCATTTCAACTTAATTATATGAAATTGCTCAACTTTACTTTTATTCAAAAACACTTTAATTTGTTATATCAAAGCATATTATCCAATAAGGCTTAGTTTAAAAGTACCTCAGAAGATTGCTTGAGGTGCTCGGTATCTTTGCTTAAAGAATAAGCATATTAGTGGTGGATAACTCTGACATCTGTAACCCCGAGAGATTGGGTAAATTGGGGATTCTTCCAAACTGAGTTTAAAAGGAATATGTCAACCAGTTATACCTGGAAAAGAAGAAAAGAGAGTTCATGGAACTGAGATAGGGAGACATGTTAGTAGTTGAATATGAGTGTGAGTTTATTCGCCTTAGTAAGTATACTAGAGAGCTCGTAACTACCAAACCAGAAATGTGTACTTGTTTCAAGAAGGGATTGAATGAAGATATTTGTACACTTGTGTGGGCATTAGAATTGAAAGAGTTTGCGATTCTGTATGAATGGGCCTAGAAAACGGAAGATATGAGAAATGAAAAGAAACAAGCTAAGTTTAAAAGTAGAGATATCGAAAAGCGTAGTATGACCAGATCTTTTTCAACACCTCTATCCAAAATGACAAGAAACTTTCAAATTCATTCTTCCACTCCTACAAGAATTGCAAGAAGAGAAATGTCAAGATAGAGTCATCAACGTGTTGGATCTAGTGCTCGGAGTGTAGTATGTTCACTTGTAAACTTGCAATACTTTTTCAAATAGATTGATTAATAAAACAAGTTCATTAATTACATTAATATACTTTGTATGATTGTCCTCAAATGATTTTTGTACGAAAAGCAAATCGAAGCAAATTTTGCTAAGTGGTATTACATGGTCAGATCGTAACACAAAAAGACAACTTATATTAGTAAGTGAACCTAAATATGCCCTTAGTCTAATTAGAAATGTGTAAACCAATTGAAGGACTAATACGCCATCCATCAAGTCCAATTTGAGAGATGCTTTGTCTTGGGCATCGGAGCAGGTAACTCCTAGAAGATAGAGACATAAATATGACTGACTAGATTGATAGTACATCAGACTGGACCTAAGAAGAATAGATCTTAAATCCTTTTATGGATTTATTCACTTGTGATGTTCATAGTGTGGCATACCTAAATCTTGAGTGGATAACCGCTTATGTATGTGTTACTCATACACTTTGATGTAAGTAAAAGCTTAAGTTCAAATAGATAAGGAACCGAAAGCTGGTGCGTAGGGTGTATGACTTTTGTAGCATGTAGTGTCATTTAGAACAGTGGAGTTCATAGCCCAAAACATGGGTAAGTGATCTCCTTTCATTGGCATTATAGGGTTGATGAAAAGTAAATGTGGCCATGGGTGGTCCGTCCTTGTTATGGATGACTTGATCACTATATGATAGTGATTGAGTTTTCATGAAGGAGGATGTAATGGTTACTATGAGATAAAATATGATCATGATGGGAGAATGGATATTATCCCAAAGAGAACAAGGATATCCTATTAGGGCAACACACTTATGACAAGGTCATTGGATGAGCACTGAGTAGTTGCTTTCATAATGGTATGCTATTGGAGAGAGCTCAATCACAATACTATAGTGGAATGAATTCGTGACTAAATGAGTTTATAATTAATAGACGAAAAGCTAGAACTTAATTATAAATCATTTGAGCCTCAATTGCATATGTCCAATTAGTCCCTTCGCTAGCTCATTGAAACTAGAATTGAATTGCGTGTTTGAATCAAAATGAACGGAATGAATAGAAATAAAGAAATGGAAAAAATTCAAAAATGACTATAATTTTCTCTAAAATGAAGAAATGAAATCATTTTGAAATGAATGTGGTTTTCTCGAAATGGAAATAGAATTCAAAATGAGAAATGATTCATTTGCAAATGTACATGGGTTGCTCAAAAGAATGGGTTTATTTTTTTGAGTTATTTCAAAGCCCTAAAATGAAAATAAACTATTCTGTCATAGTGAACAAGTTAAATTGTGAAGTATTAAATATATTTTCTCAAAAATTTTACTAGGGTTAAAATTGTCATAATTTCAATGGGGGTAAAATTGGGATGAGAAAATTATTTAAATATAAAATATTAAAGTTTATTTTAAGAAATAGAAAAACAGAACCAGTTGGATCAAATTACAAAGTACTAGGTCAAAAAGTTCGAGAAGTACTTGTAATTGGATCTGATGTGAGAGAGGCCCAAAATCCCCTCATGGAACATGTAAGGGCGGAAACCCTAGTTGGAATAATAAGGGATGTCGTCCACCCTACTCCTACTTTAAGTAGGAAGTTATTTTTTTATTTAAAATAAATCTCTCTAATTAAACAAGGGTTCTATGTTCTCTCCTGATAAATAGATGACATTCGTAAATTTATAAAATAGAACTTTAAGATATTGTTACTCTACCAAAAAATAGAGAGAATTTATTCTCAACTATTAAATATATTTTTTCGGAATAACATTTCTGTCGATTTCTATTTGGAATAAAGAATTTTCCTTTTCATCTAAAAAAAACTTTTTCTAGTTCTATGTTTTGATTTAAGTGGTTCGAACCCACACTCAAAGTAATTCGTGGTACGAGAATAGCGGAGAAGGTCGTTTGGTTGAAAGCTGGAAAATGTTAAGGATTTGCGTATTCGAAAACACAAGTATGATTTTGGTTTAGGGTTTATTGTTATAAATATCACAAACCGAGTCATTTTTCAAAATTTTAATATTCTGCTGTGCAAGAAAATCATTTTCAAACTGAATTTTTCCCAACATAGCAGTATCAAGCTACATTAGTAGCTAGTATGGGAAGTGTTAGAAATATGAGTAAACTAGTTTGTAAGCACTATGGTAAAATAATTTCAGAGAGTGTAGACTGAAAAATGGAGCCTGTTTCAAATGTGGTTCCACTGATCATTTCATGAAAGACTATCTGAGTAAAGCTGAGACTGGTATAAATCAAGCTTCAAAGCCAGTGCCAACACCACAGAGGGGTAGAATACCGAGAATTGGTGATAGTCTGATATCAATCGAGGTGGAACAAGAGATACAACAGTGAGATCTGAGGCTTGAGCGCCTACTAGTACTTTCTCCTTATTTGATATATCTATGAATGCATTGATTGAACCTGGATTAAATCATTTATGCATTTGTAGCTCATTAGTAGCGGAAAGAAACATACCTATAGAAATGAAAAAATTTGATGTTCTGGTGACTAACCCTTTTGGCCAGAGTGTAATTGTCAATAAAATTTTTAAGAACTGTCCACTAAAAACCTAGGGCCAAGAGTGTCTAGCTAATCTGATGTTTTCATTTGATGAATTTGATATAATACTCAATATGGATTAGTTAACTCTTCACAATGTTGAGGTCAACTGTAAACAAAAGAGAATATTGCTGCAAAGTGTGGATGGTGAAATAATAAATGTAGAGGTAGACAAACAGATTTGAATGTTCAACTAACATAATATCGACAATGTCAGCTCGAGAATTGATTAGAAATGGGTGTGAAGTGTATCTAGCCTGTATTTTGGAAACTAGATTTTTGAAATCCAAAATAGATCAAGTTCCAACAATTTAAGAATTTATAGACTTATTTCCCGAAGAGTTTTCAGGTATACCGCCTCAGAGAGAAGTTGAATTTGCTATTGAAGTAGCACTCAATACCACACTGATTTCTATCGCACTGTGTAGAATGGATCTGACTGAATTGAGAGAATTGAAAGCTCAATTGAGAGAACTTTTAGATCGGGAATTTATCCAACCAAGTGTGTCACCATAGAGAGCTCCAGCATTATTTGTGAAAAAGAAAGACGAAACCCTGAGATTGTGTATCGACCACCACTAGTTGAATAAAGTAACGATAAATAACAAGTATTTGTGTCCCTGATTTAACGATCTGTTTGATCAACTGAAATGAGCAACCTTGTTTTCTAAGATTGATCTTCGATTGGGATATTATCAACTTAGAGTCAAAGAGTTAGATGTGCCAAAAACTACTTTTTGAACTCGATACGAACATTATAAGTTTTTGGTAATGCCATTTGGGCTTACTAATACCCCTGCCGCTTTATGGATTTGATGAACAAAACCATTTAGTTGTATTTAGACCGGTCCGTAGTCTTATTTATAGATGATATCTTGATTTATTCGAAGAATAAAAAAAGATCATGATCAACATCTGAGGGTTATGTTGCAAACTTTGCTGGGAAAAGCAATTATATGCTAAGTTTAGTAAATATGAATTCTGGTTGCAAGAAGTGAGATTTTTAGGCCACGTGATATCAGCTCGATGTATTCGAGTTGATTTGAGTAAAATTTCAGCTATCATTAATTGGAAACCTCCAAAGAATGTTACCAAAGTAAGAATTTTTTTGGGATTGGCAGGATACTATTGACAATTCGTAAAAATATTCTCGATGATAGTCCTTCCGTTAATAAAATTGCTATAGAAGAATGTTAGTTTTGTTTGGTCAGAAAAGTGTTAGCAAAATTTTTAAAAGTTGAAAACAATGTTAACTAAAACTCCGATTGTATTCTAGCCTGAATCTAAAAAAGAATTCGTTGTGTTTAGTGATAAGTCACTCAACGATTTAGGCTATGTACTGATGCAAGAAGGGAAAGCAATTGCTTATGCTTTTTGACAAGTTAATTCGTATGAGAGGAATTATCCTACTTACAATTTGGAACTTGCAATCGTAGTTTTTGCTCTGAAGATATAAAGATACTATTTGTACGGAGAAAAATGTCACATTTTCAATTATCATTAATGTCTAAAGTACTTACTGATGCAGAAAAAATTGAATTTGAGACAATTTAGGTTAGTTGAGTTGCTCAAAAACTACACTTTCATCGTTGACTATCATCTGAGAATAGCCAATTTTGTAAAAGCGATGAATACCTGTTTGACTTTGGAGTGAGATGACTCTATTTTAGTTGAGTTGGGAGTTAAACTTGTATTTCTTCATAGGATTTAGGAATTGCAAAAAGATGACACTAAGTTGCAAGTGAAACGAAAGTGTGTTGAAAGCAACCAAACTAATGAGTTTAGTATAGGTGATAATGGGAGTCTATACTTTCAAAACTTTTTGTGTGTACCAAAAGATTCAGAATTGAAGCAAGACATTTTGCACGAAGGCAACAATAGTACTTATATGATGCATCTAGGTGACAATAAGATGTATAATTACTGGAAACCGTTGTACTGGTGGCTGAGAATGAAAAAAGAATCACTGAATACGTAGAAAAATGTTTGGTATGTCAGCAAGTTAAAGCAGAACAATAGGTCCCATCAGGATTATTGCAACCTATAATGATTCCTGAGTGGAAATAGGAGTGAGTCAGTATGGAATATGTATTGGGATTGTCGTTATCGCCGAAAAAGAAAGATGCAATTTAGGTAATAGTTAACAGGATGGAAAAATTGACTCACTTTATTCCGGTGATAATAGATTATTCACTCGAGAAATTGGTTGAAATTTATATTTATGATATTATAAGATTACATGGAGTGTCTTTATCAATAATTTTAGATAGAGATATGAGATCTGAGATTTACCTCCATATTTTGGGGTAAACTACATAGAGCTTTGAGCACTAAATTAAATTTCAATACGACATTTCACCCTCAGATTGACAATCAGAGTGAGTAATTCAAATACTCAAGGATATGCTACGTTGTTGTGTGATTGAATTTGAAGGCAGTTGGGAAAGATTCTTACCATTAGCTAAGTTTGCTTACAACAATAACTATCAGTCGAGCATCAAAATGAAACCTTATAAAGATTTATATCGTTGTAATTTTCGAACTCCTCTATGTTGGTCAGAGTTTAATGAAACGAAGTTAGCAAGAACTAATTTTACTTGAGGGACAGAAGAGAAAGTCAGATTTATTCGAGATTATTTTAAAATAGCTTTCGACCAACAAAAGTCCTATGCTAATTTGGAAAGAAAAGACCTTGAATTCGAGATTGGGGATAAAATCTTCCTAAAATTTTTACCTTGGAAAAAGGTTATAGATTTCATAGGAATGGGAAGCTCAATTTGAGGTTTATTGGGCCATATGAAATTCTTGAGAGAATTGGGCTTGTAGCTTATCAAGTAGCTCTGCCTTCAGAACTGAATAGGATTAAAAAAATTTCATGTATTAATGCTATAAAGATATAAATTCGACCCCTCTCATGTGTTAACTCTCAATGAAATTGAATGGTAGCTTGATTTGACGTATGATGAAAAACTGGTTAAAATCTTAGCTCATTAAATAAAAGAGCTAAAAAATAAAAGCTTGGCATTAGTAAAAGTAATGCGTCGACGTCATGGTACAGAAGAGGCTACTTGGGAGCCAGAGAAAATTATGAAATCTCAATACCTTTATGTTTTCTCAGGTAAATTTTGAGGACAAAATTTTTTACGGGGGAGAGTTGTAATAGTCTGATTTTTAGTGGTACCGAGAAATACAGTTTTAGAGCCCTATTTCTATAAACCGAGCTTGTAATTATTAAATATTAATATTTATGAGGATTTTATATTATCAAACTAAAGTTTGATTTGGTAATTGTGTCGAATTAGTAGTTAATTAAGGTCCAGGGTCTAAATTGTAAAAGTCCAATCGTAATAGGTTTTTAACTAGCCAAAGACTTAAGGACTTAAAGACATCATCTTCTTCATTCTTTATTTCCTTATTTCCATCCATGGAAGGAAAAACTTAAGGGATTCTAAAACTGTTGGCCATCAATTGTTAAGATCAATTAAGTCATTTTCTTGTAATTTTAATGTTTTTAAGGTCATGGGAGCTTGATTTCTTGAATAATTAGGCTTGAAATTGTTAGATTTTAAGTTTGGATGGTGAAAAGGATTAGATTACAACTTTTAATTGTTAGTTTTGTACATAGGGATTCAATTGAATAAAATGTGAAATTTTTGTAAAATTTTGGTATAAATAGAAAGTAGAGGGTCCCTATTGAATATATGTGAAGTCGAATTTTAAACTAAGACTAAAAATTGAAAGTTATGGCAATTTTGAATTCAGTGACTAAATTGAATAAAATGTAAAACTTTAGGGGTATCGAAAAATGAGATTATATAGGTTTATTCATGTCATGGCATAATATGAAAATGTTTGGTATTGATGGATTGTATAAGGTAATTGTTTAGATCAAGAACTAGATCAAAGCGTAGATAATTGAGAAAAAACTAAAATTGTTGATTAATCCCTGAAGAATCAACTTGTTTAGTATTTTGATCAGGTAAGTTCATATTATATTGATTTACTTAGGTTGTTATGTTTTTTATTTGTATATATATGTTTTATTTGAATTGGTATTAAAGGTGAGAAGTAGAATTGAAAAGTGACGTTTATATGCGTAATAGATATCTGTGTGAACTTAGTAAATCTTAATATATGATTGGCATGCTAATAAGGTCTTGTATGCACTTGTACGGGATTGATTACAGATGTTACTGAGGTCTAACATTTGTTGCAGGTTCTCAAATATATGTGACATAGGTTTAGCTCGGACGAGTAACCTAATGTGTCGTTATAAAGGTTTAGCTTGGATGGGTGACATGATATGTATAAATTTAGCTTAGATGAGCAACTATTATGGTATAGATACTTATGTATTCGAGTTCGTTTACTAGGGTTCATCGGGCAAAATAGTTTATATGAAATGAGAAATTGAAATGGGATGAAATGAACTTGATGTTCAAATGGAAAAACATTGAATGAACTAAATATGAAAAATTGATTAGAGTAATTCCTTTCACATGTATGTGATTGTATTATCTATTGATTGAACAAGTTTTTGAGATTAGTTATCTAAAGTGACATGAATTGGCATGCTAAGTAATTGTGGTATCATATGGTTTTGATTATAAGTTAATGTTCACCTTATTGATGTTATGATTGGCCATGTTTAGCCAAACTATGCCAACTTAAGGTAGCTTGTAGTATCTAGATAAAAAGAAAAAGTATGTCTTGTACTATACATATGAACTTACTAAGCGTCTTATATGCTTACCTTGTTTGTTTTCCCTTTTCTTTATAGATCGTCCCCTTGCGAAACTCATTAAACTGAATCATCTCAAAGCTCACACTATGACCGAATCAATAGTTATATGATCATTTTGAGTCTAGGGTTGTGGCATATAAAAAAGTGACTTGGTGTAATTTTTAATGTATAAAAATCTTAATGATTTGAAAACTGTGACAACTATAGTATATGATGATTTTGAATGTTGGCCATGGCATGTGATTTAGTTAATGCATAATTTGGCAATGTTTGATGGTTTTGGGAAAGAGAGATATGAATCTTTTTAAACTTGGTATGTTATTGTTGGTAGGATGAGATAAGTAAAATGGGTAAGTTAGTGCCTAGTTAAAAATGGTATGTTTGATTGTCATGTTTGAAATATGTGTTGGTGTATGGTTGATTTGGTTCACTTTAAGGTAAGGAGAAGTAAGTATTAATATCTTTTATTGTGAGAATTATCGATACTTCTTTTCTAGTATCGATACCCACGTAACAGTTTTGGAAAATTTTGCTAAGTGGTCCTAATGTAAGTTTAGTACTTATTTTATGTTTATTTAACGAATGATTGGCATGTTTTATTGATAAAGAGTAAATGTATAACTTACAATTCATGTGAATGCTATGTTAAATAAAAGAAAAAAAAGATGCATGCGTAAAAAAATGTGACGATTTGAAATGAACATAATACAAGACGGTGGTATAGCGTCCTAATAATTGAGCTTGATAACCGAGCCGGGTATAGGGTGTTATATTTGGTGGTATCAGAGCCTATGTTACATTTGTTGTTGGTATGTTGATTGGGGTTTCGCAACCCATAGATTTAGAAATCCAAGTAATTGAATTTTTCTGAATGCTTGAATTGTATGAGATATCTTTTATTGTGATACATGTGGAGTAAGAACGGGAACACATTACGTTTAATCCTAAAATTTGCTTGTAGGAACGAGATTTGGATCATCGCCTTCGCCACTCACACCTCTTTTATTTGTTTGTGTATGGTAGATTAGTTCGATATGCCTCATAAATGTATGAATACGAGAGTTAGTGCACAAGAGGATGGTACATCCTCTACACCTCATATGCCACCACGTAAGGTGAACATACCTGATGAGGGTCTAGGCCCTCTGATAGAAGCAATAATTGGAGCGTTTCAGTAGATTGTTGGTGCTAACCCTACTCCTGCACTTGCTAATCATGTGCTTGTGAATTGTGATTTGCCACTTAAACGTATTCGGGTGTTGGGTGGTAAAGAGTTTTTTGGAGTTAAAGGGATCGATCCGACCATAGCTGAGTACTGGTTGGAAGGAGTTGAAAGGATCCTTGAGTAGATATCCTGCTTTGACGAGGAGAAATTGGGTTGTACAGTGTCTTACTTGACTATGAAACCCATCGTTAGTGGAATACTATCAAGAGAGGTACGACTGCTAACCCTTTGACTTGGGATTACTTCATTAAGTTTTTTAGGAGGAAGTTCTTGGGCGAACAGTATATGGAAGATCATAAACGGGAATTTTTAGACTTTTTGCAATGTGGTTTGTCTGTGGCTGATTATGAGGTAGAGTTTGTGCGCCTTAGTCAGTATGTTCTTGAAATGGTTTTGACTGAGAAGGATTGTTGTAAGAGGTTTCGTTTTGGGTTCAATCGAAAGATTTGGGTTTACTTGGTGGCCCAAAATATTGAGTTGTTCGGTGAGCTTGTGGAAAAAGCCAAAGTTGTTGAGGAGACTTTGGCTGAGCCAACTCGTTTTGTAGTGGCTGAGACTGGTAAGAGGGCTTCTGATGGTGCTTTTGGACGATCGCCCAAGAGAGGGTGAGATAAGTACAGTACTGGTAGGAGGCGAGATGTGGGTCTCGACCGAGTCAGTCTAAATAGTAAAGTAACATTGTGGCTAACACTAATGGTTCGACTGGTGGTTTTGGATGGTCGTTCTGTACTCATTATAATTGTAGGCATCTTAGAGAGTGTCGTAAGTTGACAGGTGGCTGTTATAAGTTTGGTTCGAAAGAAAATTTTCTGATGGATTGCCCAAATAGAGTTAAGGTTTCACAAACTCAGAATTTGGCACCTGTTTCTACGTCTGCTAAGGGCCGAGGTCATGGTAGAGGTAATGGGAAATCAGTTGGACTACGAATTGTTGCTCACATTATTACTTCGCAAGTTGATTTTGGAGGTCCAACTCTAGTTTATGTTGTTAGGGGACCTAAGGATTAAGATCTGACTAATGTTATTATAGGTATTTCATTTTGCAATCAGTTTTGTTGTTTTCCTTGGTTGATTCTAGTTCTACTCATTCGTATATTTTGAGTAAATTAGCTAGTAAGTTAGGGATTCCTATAGAGGTGATTGGTTTGGATATGATTGTAATTAGTTCCTTTAGAGATAGTGTTGTGGTAAATAATGTTTATCGTAGATGCCCCCTCATGAAACAAGGGCACGCTTTCTCTGTTGATCTCATGGAATTTCTATTATATGGTTTTGATGTTATTCTTGGGATGGATTGGTTGACTAAACATAAGGCTAAGGTAGAGTTTGATATGAAGCTAATTTTCTTGAGGAATTATGATGGGTTGGAAATTGTTGTAGTGGTTGAAAGACTGGGATTCCTGTCTAATGTGGTTTTGGCTTTGAAAGCTGAAAAATTAATGGGGAAAGGTTGTGAAGCTTACTTAGCTTATATGATGAACACGATTAGTAAGGAGTTGAGAGTTCAGGATATCCGAACCATTAGGGAGTTTCCTGAAGTGTTTTCTGAAAAGTTGTCTAGCTTACAGTCAGAACGAGAAGTGGAGTTTGAAATTGAGCTTTATACTGGTACTGTACCGATGTCCATTGCATCCTATCGCATGGCACTAAAAGAGCTCAAGGAGTTAAAGATTCAATTGCACGAGTTGTTGGATAGAGGGTTCATTCAATCGAGTGTATCTCTATGGGGTGCACTGACTTTCTTTGTGAAGAAGAAGGATGGTACGATGCGGATATGCATAGCTTATAAGCAGTTTAATAAGCTGACCATTAAGAATAAGTATCCTTTTCCTTGGATTCATGACTTTTTTGATCAATTTCGAGCTACGACTGTGTTCTCGAAGATTGACTTAAGATCTAGGTATTATCAATTGAAGGTGAAGGACTCTGATGTGTTGCAAACTACTTTTAGGACCCGATATGGGAATTATGAGTTTTTGGTGACGCCGTTTGGTTTAACTAATGCCTCGACTACGTTCATGGGTTTGATGAATCGAGTGTTCCACTTGTACTTGGATTAGTTTGTTGTAGTATTCATATATGATATTTTGCTGTATTCTCGTTCTGAGGAGGATCATGATGAACACTTAAAAGTTGTTTTGCAGATTTTGAGGGATAAACAGTTGTATTCAAAGTTAAGTAAGTGTGAATTCTGGCTTAAGGAAGTTTTAGTTTTAGGACACGTGGTATCAGCGAAGGGATTTGACTGGATCCTAAGAAGATTGAGGCGATTTTGGAATGGAAGTCACCTAGGAGTGTTACAGAAGTTCGGAGTTTCCTAGGTTTGGCTGGTTATTATCGTAGATTCAACCTCACTAAGGCACCTATGTTGATTCAGCCTGAACCTAGAAAAGATTTTGTAGTTTACAGTGATGCTTCGTATTCGGGTCTTGGTTGTGTTTTGATGCAAGAGGGTATAGTTGTGGCTTATGCTTCAAGACAGTTGAAGACGCATGAGCACAACTATCCTGCCCATGATTTGGAATTAGTTGTTGTGGTATTTACACTTAAGATCTGGCATCATTATTTATATGGAGAAAAATGTGTGATTTATACAGATAATAAGAGTCTTAAATACCTCATTACCCAAAAGGAGTTGAATTTAAGACAACGACGTTGGATTGACCTTTTGAAGGATTATGACCGTGTGGTTGAGTATCATTTTGGAAAAGTAAATGTTGTTGTTAATGCATTGAGTAGGAAATCGATGATGGAGTTGAGGGTTATGTTTGCGTGCTTGAGTTTGGCTAGTGATGGTGGTTTGTTAGCTGACCTTCAAGTAAGGCCGACTTTGTCTCAACAGACTAAAGAGAAACAACCCTTAGATGGAGATTTATTGAAAATGGTTTGTTAATTTGAGCAAGGTGTTAAGGGAGACTTTGATGTTTATGCAGAAAGTATATTGAATTTTTGAGGTAGGTTGTGGGTGCCGCAAGATGTGGATTTAAGACAAATAGTCGTTACTAAAGCGGATGGTAAACCTTATGCTATGCATCCCGGTAGTGGTAAAATGTACCATGATCTTCGTGAGATTTATTGGTGGCCTAGATTGAAGCATGATGTTATGAATTTTGTGGCTTGATGTTTAGTTTGTCAAAAGGTGAAAGCTGAACATCAATTTCCTTCAGGTTTGTTGCAACCAATTGCCATCCCTGAATGGAAGTGGGAAAAGATTACTATGAATTTTGTTTCGGGTTTGCCTTTGATGCCATTGAAGAAGGATTCAATTTGCGTTATAGTAGATCAGTTTCAAAGAGTGCACATTTCTTGGCAGTGCGTACCAATTATTCTTTGTAGAAGTTGACAAAGTTGTACATTGCGGAGATTGTACTTCTTCATGGTGTTCTGATTTCTATCGACTCTAATAGAGATCCATATTTTACTTTAAGGTTTTGGAAGAGTTTGCAAGAGGCTTTGGGATCGAAACTTACTTTCAGTGTGGCTTATCACCCCCAAACTGATGGCCAATCTGAGAGGGTAATTCAAGTGCTAGAAGATATGTTACGAAGTTGTGTGATCGAGTTCAGTGGTAGTTGGGAGCGGTATCTTTCTTTAGTAGAGTTTACTTATAGCAATAGTTTCCTAGCGAGTATTCGCATGGAACTGTTTGAGGCATTGTATGGTAGGTAGTGTAGGACTCTTTTGTGTTGTACGGAGTTAGATGAAAAGATGGTCATTGGACTGGAATTAGTTTGAGATACCGAAGAGAAAGTGAAGTTGATATGTGAGAGATTGAAAGAAATAGTAGATAAGTAGAAATCTTATATGGATTTGAAACGTCGAGACATCGAGTTTCAAGTTGGCAATTAGGTGTTCTAGAAGGCTTCTCCATGGAAAAAGGTTTTAAGATTTGGTAAATTAAGTCCAAGATATGTTGGGCTC
The DNA here is from genome assembly GCA_025698465.1 of Gossypium longicalyx. Classification (NCBI taxonomy): domain Eukaryota; kingdom Viridiplantae; phylum Streptophyta; class Magnoliopsida; order Malvales; family Malvaceae; genus Gossypium; species Gossypium longicalyx. Next base: position 17,872,459 of record CM047004.1, on the reverse strand, counting down.
TATGAAGTTGTTGAAAGAATTAGACTAGTAGCGTATCAACTCAAGTTGCCACTGGAACTTGAGCAAATTCATGATGTTTTCCATGTGTCTATGCTTCGAAATAATTGTTTAGATCCGTTGCATATTGTGCCAGTAGAGGAGATCGAGGTTCGACCTGATCTCACTTATGATTAGGAACTGATGAAGATTTTAGCTCGTGAAGAGAAGGTTTTGTGAAATAAGAGGGTTCCATTGGTTAAGTATTTGTAGAGCAATCACAAAACTGAAGAGGCTACTTGGGAAACCGAGGAAGCGGTGAGATGTTAATATCCTTATTTTTTTAGCTCAGGTATATTTCGAGGATGAATTTCTTTTTAGAGGGGGAGAATAGTAACACCACAAAATTAGGTGTAACCCCCAATTTTTGGGCCTAAGAGTAATGGGCCTTGAGTCTAGGTTCGGGTAGAAGATGGCCCGAACAATTTGGATGTTTTAATTATAATTATTATTTAGTATGTAATTAAATAAATTACGAAGGGTTATGGTGTGGGAAAAAGGCCCAAGAGTAAATTTAATTCGGGGCAATTCCTGAATTTTTAATTTTTGGAGAAAGAGGGTTCTAGCGATATGGGTTTTTAAAATTGAGGTGGTAAATTATGACACAAATAAGGCCTTGGTAAAGTGGCAAGGTGGCGCTACTAAGTTCCTAAAAAAAATGGCGCCTGGGAAGGAATTAAAGGTCTAGGGTTCAAGTTGCAAGGTAGGCATACTGTTACTTTTTAATTTTAGGCATGTGCCGGGCATGTGATCACTTAAGTGAATTTCAGCAAGCGCCTTAGGGAGGTTGGGCCGATTGTTTTAGTTTATATTAGGGTTAGGTTCTTTTTTTTTTCTGTCTTGGAGAATTAGGGTTAGCCACCTGAAAGCTTTCACTGTCATTCATCCTTTCTGAGTTCTCACAAAAGTCGAAAACGCAAATTTCTTCTCCTTGGTGCCGAGTTCTTCTTCCTCTCTTTTTCCTCAATTTTTTTTCTTCCTTTTTTCTTTTTCTTCTAGCTGAAACCTTCTGATCACCTTACTCACCTCCTCTATCGATCCCATTCTTCACAAAACCTTCATAGCCGATCGCCATAAAAGCCGAAATCTCGAAAACTCACTTCTTGTGCCGATTTTTCCAAGCCAAAATCCTTCAGTTATTTTTGTTTCTTTTGATTAACTTTCATCTTCTCTAAACCCTTAGTATCTGTTGGCAACATTACTTCAAAGTTATAGCCTCAAATCGTCATCTTCTTCATCACTTAAAAAGCCACCATAGATTTAGGGACTTATAGCCGAAACTTCAGATCTCCTGGATTCGAGTTCTACTATCGTTTAGAGGATAGATCTACATCAGATCTGCATAGAAATCAAAGAGGAACAAGTGGTAAGTGCTCATCACCTCAGATCTAGTCTTATTTTACAATTTAGAAAAAGCCGAAGTCCCTAAAATCTAGGGAGGCTGTCGATTTGGGCATAGGGCTTTAATGGTCTTTAATCGATGATTTCTTTTGGTGATTAGTGTCTTCTAGAGGTTGGATCGAAGGCTTGGATCTTTGGAACAACTAGACTTAGATCTAGTCATCGGTTTTCAGCAAAAAGGTAAGATTCTAAAGGCTTTAGGGGCATGGTTCGATTATGGTAGGTGAATATTAGGATTGGTTATTGTGGTTTGCAATCTAAGAATTATGGTAATCAATTGTAGGACATCGTAAGGGATCTCAGTGGCAGTCGTCGTGAAACAGGTGTGTAAACGACACCCACTCATAGACTAGATCAGCAAAAGCCGAAAAGCCGAAAAGCCGGCATTTGTGAACTTGCGAGCGTGCGAGCACTCGTGAGGTGGTTTAGTTGTTAATTTTTGGTAATCGTAAATAGTATGATTGCAGAGTGCGCAATTTCGTGCACTTCGGTATATTTGGGCTTAATGGGCCGAAATCGGGTTAATGGGCCAATGGGCCTAATTTGGTAAAAACGCGCGGTAAGTGTTGCTGATAGTACGTTAATAATTGTAATGAGCATGAAACCCTAAAAAGACTGATAAAATTACTGAAATATCTCTGTAAGGTAGAATTACCGTAATACCCCTAAAGGGGTAAGTTTATGATTACGCCCCTCGAGGGTAAATAACTGTTCTTACGCTATAATCTGACTGTCTTTCTGAAGCGTGCCTTGTTAATTATATATATATTCTGCATACATGTCATACTGCATGGGATCTGGATTTTGTTATGGAGGAAGAACTCGTTCTGGTGGCTGTGCCACATATTCCGATATAAGTAGCTTTGCTGCGGATTATAGTTAGTGCCGCATGGCAAGGTGCTAATAATATGTAAGTGTAGGGATGGCGTGGGTGATTTAATCCCCACAGGAAGTGTAGGGATGGACAGAGGCAAGTGCAGGGTTGGATGGGTTTATCATGCATTAATCATACGAGACTGTATTGAAATGGGCTCAACTATGTTAATATGGGCAAGGCCCAATATATCTCGACTTGTAATAGGCTCTGACCAGATTAATCTTGAATGGGCTAGGCCCAATATACTGACGATTTGTAAGGGGCTATGGCCCATTAATATTGATATGGGCTAAGGCCCAGTTAACACTGATTTCTGAATAGGGCTTAGGCCCAGTAAAGCTTAAACTGATTTGGGCTCTGGTTGGGATACTTTACACATTGAGTTTTCGAAACTCACCCCCTTTCTCTTCCATCCTTGCAAGTGAGCCCTAGTTGGTGGACTTGAGTGGCGGGATTTGAGTGGCCACGAAGATTAAATTCCTGGTTTTTAAATAAGTTTCAATTAGCTCCCTTTTAAATTTCGCATTTACTTTTGATTATTTCTATTTTGGTTAAAGTTGTAATAAGGCCGCTCTATTATTTCAACTTGAGATTCACATCACTTAAATTGATTCCTTAAAATTGGTTAGCTCTAGGGCACGTTTTATAAAAGTTACTTATTTTCAAAATATCACGATAACCGAGCAAAGCTTCCGCAACGTAAATGTTTTCAAAGGAAATAAATATTTTAAATAGACTTAAACTTAATTTGTTGTTCGTGGACAAGTAATAAGCTTAAAGTGTGGCAATGGATGTGTGCATGTCTAGGATTGGATCCTGGAAGAGCTAGGTACTTAAGCAGTCTAATTGACTCACCTCCTCTTTTCTTGAATTCTACCTGGTGCGCAGCTTCCATTCGCTTTAAGCCATAACAAAGAAGGTTTGGTTTTTCGATACTTAACTGTTTTTAAAATAACATGTTTCTGCCACTACAAAGGTTTACAAGTTTAAATGGTAAAAGTTTCTAAACATCAAGAAGGGTTTTCAATGAAAACATGGTTTTCGAAAAACACTTCAATGTGACACACCAGACTTGGCCATAATGTCTGGGCCGGGTTTGGGGTGTTACATTAGGCCTAGAAGTTTCAAGGGTACTTTAGAAATTTTAGCTTATGTGCTCGAAATTTTGTAAGTTTGGTAACCAATAATGTTTTCGAACAAAGGCTATTAGATATTAAACCAATTTCTGAAAATGTGATATATGTATGCTTGTGAAATTGTGAAATTATGAACATATATGAGATGTTATGATATATGCTATAAGTTTATGATGACTAATGTGAAAATGAATATGAAGGTGTGTTGTTTATGCCATGTGACAGTAAATGTGTGGGTATGTTATTCATGCCATATGACAGTGATTATAATGTGCTAATGATGTGAATATGCAGTGAATATGTGCGAAAAATTGTTAAGTAAATATGTGATAATAATGTGGATATTTTGGTTTTGTGATATTATGAAATCGTTGGATATAGTTGGCATGCCATAGGATTGTGAGTACTCACCTTTTCGATGTGATTTTTGGGGCGTTGAGGCCCAGGAAAAGTTTTCGAAGAGATAAGAGAATGTGAGCTAGGCTTCATTCACCGGGATATGTCTATTTTGTGTGTTGGAGAGTGCTAGTTATATGCTTCACTTATGGGACATGTTTGACTTTACGAGACTTTATGAGTCTTTTCTTTTCAGACCAGCATATAACTTTTCCTATCCGATGCCACTTTTAAATAGTCTCGTATTACTTGAACTTTATCTTCAGTTTCCTTAATCAGATCAACCCCATGAATTTGACTTTCCTTGAGTTCTATCCAGTATAATGGAGTTCGGCACTTTCTGCCATACAAGGCCTCATAAGGCGCCATCTTCAAACTTGTTTGAAAACTATTGTTGTAGGCAAATTCTACCAATGGCAAATACTTTTCCCAGCTACCCTGAAATTCGAGGATGCAACATCGTAACATATCCTCAAGAATCTAAATCATCCGCTTAGACTGACCATCGGTCAGAGGGTGAAAAGCCATACTAAAACTCAATTTTGTACCACTAAATGTAACACCCCTCACCCGTATCCTATGCAGAGATAGGGTTCGAGGCGTTACCGATAATTCACCTTTAAAAACTTACTAAATCGGGTCACTGAACTTCGTCCAAATTTAAAACCATTCAAATATGTACACCTTGTCCCTTACACAGGCCTTCAAGGCCTAAAACACACTTAGGGGTAGTACGAGACAAAACTGAAAACATTCGATACACTTTGAGTACCTTAGAAAATTTTCCCTTACTTGAAGTGCAACACGCTCGTGTGAGGGGGCCGTGTAGTTATACACGCCCGTGTAGCTTAGGATACACCTGCGCCCTCAGCTGGTGTGCAACACTGACTTCAACCTCATCATTCTGTTAAAAACACACGGCCAAGAAATGCACCCGTGTGCTTAGCCCGTGTTCTATACTGACTTAAAAATTTAGGTGCAGGAGACGCACAGCCATACCACACACCCGTGGGGATGGGCCGTGTGTCACACACGTCCTAGACACACGCCTGTGTGTCTACCCATGTGGACTTTATTAGGCTATTTTCCAAGCCTTTGATCACCCTCCACCAACCAATTACACTTATAGATTACTATAGTGCATGTTTAAGCCAAATTATACATTTATAAATATGAAACTTTGATTAACCTCATTGCATGTGAACTTCATGTCGTTGGTTTCATACATGGTAAGTTAATTCTCATCTTGCATTTAAGGATTTCCATGTCTACTTGACGTATTTAAGATTGGCTCGTTTTTATAACTCATTGTCAATTATAACCAAGCCATCACATGTGAACACAAACATGCATAGATTTGTAGGTCATAGCCTACTTCAAAACAAGCCAATTTCCATAGCCATATACAAAAAGATAAGTATAACTTTACATGCCTTCATCTTGGTAAATCAAATGACACATATAACCAAATATTCAAAGTTCTATACATGCCATTGAACAAAACATAAGTGTCTATATACCAAAGCTGAATTAGTTGATAGTGTGTTGATTCTCCAACCGTCTTCCAATCTTTACGAATCCTAGAGCTCTGTAAGACAGGGGAAAGAGAAGGGTAAGCATTTACATGCTTAGTAACCTCAAATAACTGGAAAGTAAACATACCGATTATTTAGCATACATCCTTATTAAATAATGAAACCAACGAATTTCAAAATGGTTTCCCTATCACATGCACTCAATCAATGAGTTAGTCACATAACAAAACACCATGTAACTTATCTTAGATGAGCTCATCACTCAACATGTCATTTATTCATATACTTCGTTTTAGTCCCGTTGAGTTTTTAAGAAATCGCGATGGATTATCCAATCACCGTCAATTCATACGAATGATCATTTAAGTATGCACTCCCGCGAACCTCACATCTTACGGTGGGATTACCAGTCCAGGCTAAATCCCCCGTAACATAAACTCATAAAGTGATGTCGGGATTACCAGTCCAGAATAAATCCCTTACAACAACAAACACCCTTAATGAGCTCGGATATGAATTACCAGTCCAGGCTAAATTCAGACCCTAATCGGATTACCCGTCCGGGCTAAATCCATAATGCACACATATTCTTCGGGAGGCTCGATCACTCAAGGAACACCCGTTCGGGCTAGATCCTTTTCATACTTGAGATCATCGGATTACCGGTCCGGGCTAAATCCTTTCCACAACACATGCAGGATCTCAAGTCGCATGTCAATCATGGTTTATCCATCGAATTCCCTTTCTAACCTCAACCGAGACATTTCCTAACAAATCATTATCAATGATGCATTCCATGCATTTTCATGCCATCAAAAATGCAATCATCATGCATTCATAAATCATACAATTATGCATATTATGAGTTTACTTTAAGTTATCCGAACTTACCTGGTACTCGTTTCGGTGATGTGTTTCGGTTACTCCGAAACCTTTCGTTTTCCTCGATCGACATCTGAAATTTATTCCTCGGGGTCTAAAATAATAAAATTAAATCATTAACACATCACATTGTACTTTTTAAGCCTAAATTTCACCCCGGTCCAAATGACCATTTTGCCCTTAACTTTCATATTTTTACGATTTAGTCCCTAGGCTCTTATAATAAAGCACATGCAATTTCTATCTTACCCAAGCCTAGCCAAACACTTTTACCTCTAATGGATGCCCACATTTTCCATTATTTTCACATTTCTACCGCATATTTAACAACTTTTGCAAAAAGGTCCCTTTAAGGGTTTTTCATGAAAATCACCTAGGAAAGATGTTTAACACACCTCCAACTTTCATACCCCTCCATAAATCATCAAAATACAAGTAACTCGTACATGGGTAAATTTTTAAACATGAACCCTAGCATGAAATATGGGTAGAAATGGAGAGAGTAAGCTACCGGTATTTCAAAAATACAAAGAACATTAAAAACGGGGCTTGGGTGCACTTACTATTGAGCTTGAAAATGTTGAAAACCCTAGCTATGGAGTCCCTTGAAGTTTTGGCAGCATGGAGAAGAGAAATGAGCTGATTTTGGTTCATTTTTCCCATTTTATTTCATTAAAATGCCAAATGACCAAAATGCCCTTAAGTGATTTCTTTAAAATTTCATCCATGCAAGCTCATTTTTGTCCAAAAACTTAGAAATTTGGAAAATTGCTCTCTAAGGCCTTCTAATTTATAATCTAAAGCAATTTCATACAAATTGCTTCTAGAATCCAAGTTTTGCAAGTTATTCAATTTAGTCCCTAATTTCCAATTGGACACCTTACTCAAAGAATTTCTTCATGAAATCTTAACACATGCATATTATCATATTCCAGACCTCATAATAATCATAAAATAAATATTTTAATGTCACATTTGTGGTCTCAAAATCACTATTCTGACAAGGCCCTATTTCGGGATGTTACAGTGTATCTGATGAGTGGTGATGGAGTCCACTTTATGTTTTATGACCTTAATAGCCAAACTATCATAACAAGTGACTGAAAGTGATTAAATGCGATTAATGTGTGCTATAATATATGCTTAAATATTCGTGTGATTAATGTGTAAATTGTAATGCCCCGTACCCGAGACCGTTGCCGGAGTCGAACACGAGGTGTTAACAGACTTAATTTATTGTTTAAACAGCTCAAACAATTTAATTTTAAAATTTCCAGTCAAGATAGCAATCTGCGTCACAGTCGCTTAAAAATTCATATCTCGAGTTTCAAAACTCAAAATCCAATTCCGTAAATTTTCGCTGAAACTAGACCAATATATATATTTACTATTTTTTTTCTATAATTTTTTGCTGGGCCAACTAGTACAGTTTATTAGTTAAAATCTCCCCTGTTTAAGGGTTCGACTGCTCTGACCTCTGTGTATTTCGAATCATATATCTCTCTGTACAGAAATTCAATGGCTATGAAGTTTGTTTCTAATAAAACTAGACCCAATAAGAAATCTGTTCATATAAAGAATGACTTCTAATTATTTTTATACAATTTATGGTGAATTTCCAAAGTCAGAATAGGGGATCCAGAAATCACTCTGGCCCTGTTTCACAAAAATTCAAATGTCTCATAAATTATAGTTCATATACCTGTTTTGTTAAATCCATATGAAAATAGACTCATTAAGCTTAAATTTCATAACTTACTCATCATTTAATTCCATTTCTACTATTTTTAGTGATTTTTCAAATTTACATCACTGCTGCTGTCAGATTCTGTTTTATGGCAAATTTCACTTTACTAAGGATTTTCATGGACTAAATATCATTTTAAACATACATAACATCAAATATGACTTAGATTGGTCATTCCAATGGCTAATAATTTACAAACCCTTTTCTTGCCAAACCATAGCCATATCATAAGATCAATTACACAAAGTGAGTATTTTGCCATACATGCCACATTCAAAATATATAAGCCATTTTACCGATTTAAGCCTTCGGATAGTGTAAACGAGTCTTCGACCTATCTCGATTCTCAAGCCGGCTTGTCAAAACTACAATGAAAGAAAAGGAGGGAGTAAGCATAAATGCTTAGTAAGTTCACATGCAAATAGTAAGTAACATAATCATGCAATTCCACATAAAACATCATTTACATTTAATATCTTTCTACGATTTCATCTTACCAAGTTTTCAACCCGAGGGTTTAAGCACATACCTGTCAAATTTTCTCATTTACCACACTTACCAACATGTCACCTTCGTTTTAGGCATTCTCCTTATTCTCTTAAGATTCACCCGTTGAACAGATCGGAAATAATTCGAATACACGGAAAGTTTGTACATAAGTGCCACATATATAGCCAAGCTACCATGTAACCCGCCCATAAGCGAACTCAGACTCAACTCAACGAGCTCAGGCGTTCGCATCCATAAATGAACTCGGACTCTACTCAACGAGCTCGGATGCCTAGTTACATCTCACGAACTCGGACTCAACTCAACGAGTTTCAGACATTTGCATCCATAAGTGAACTCGGACTCAACTCAACGAGTTCGGATGCCCAACCATCCTAGTGACATGTCACTTGTATTCTAATCTATTCCCAAGGTTCAAACGGGTTTTTCCTCGATTACACATCTTTGTTGTCTTCCACGGAACATCGAAACCGATACTCGGTAGCAATTTATAATTTACATATTATTCAATAATAACCATAAAGCATAATTTTTCATGATATTAATCCTCATATCACATAAATAACATTAAATTACTTAAAATGACAATTATGTTACTACATTTACACATGAACTTACCTCGGTATAAAATTATTAGCAATCGAGCCTATTCTTCGTAAACTTTGTTTTTCCCTCGATCGCGACTTGAATCTCGTTTCTCTTGATCTATAATGCCAAATTAATCTTATTTAATACATACATTCATTAAAACAGCATTTAATACGAACTTTGGTAAAATTACATTTTTGCCCCTAAACTTTTGCATAATTACACTTTTGCCCCTAGGCTCGGGAATTAAACTTCATCCCTTATTCTTATGTTTTATGACATGCTGATCATTTTTCCCTTCTATGGCAGCATCAATTTCACACTCTAACATGTACTTATGACTATTAGGTATTTTTACCGATTAAGCCCTTTTACTCGTTTTCGCTTAAAACCGAGTAGTACAAGTTGTCTAGCATAATTTAAAACCTCATATTCTATCATAAAACACCAAAATACACAAATTTCACCTATGGGTATTTTTCCAAATATGAACCCTAGGTTAAGTTATTGCTAGCATAAGCTAAATCGAGCTACCGGGATTCCAAAAACGTAAAGAACATTAAAAACGGGGATGGGAATCACTTACTATGGATCTTGGAAGCTTGAAACAAACCCTAGCTATGGAGAACCCTTTAATTTTCGTCCTAATGAAGAAGATGAACATATTTTGCCATCTTTTTCCTTTTTTTAATCTTTTAATTACCAAATGACCAAAATACCCTTAATACCTTTCTTTGAAAATTTTCATGTGCAAGCCCATTTTTGTCCAAAATTTTAGAAATTGGTCAAATTTCTATTTAAGACTTCCTCATTAATATTCCAAATTAATTTCATACTAAAAACTTCTAGAATGCAAGTTTTGCAACTTATTCGATTTAGTCCCTAATTTAAACTTAAGCACTTTATGCATAGAATTTCGTCATGAAATTTTCACACAATCATGCAATCATATCATAAAAATCAAAATAATTATAAAATAATTATTTCTATCTCGAATTTGTGGTCACAAAACCACTATTCTGATTAGGCCCTAATTCGTGATATTACAACTCTCCCCCCTTTAAGGATTTTCATCCTCGAAAATCTTACCGATAAACAGGTGTGGGTATTGATTTCTCATAGTTTCCTCAGGTTCCCATGTAGTCTCTTCTACCCCGTGCTTTTGCCATAATACTTTCACGAGAGCGACACTTTTATTTCTTAGTTGCTTGACCTCTCGAGCTAAAATCTTAATCGGTTCTTCTTCGTAAGTCATATTCGGTCGTAGTTTAATTTCTATCGGTTGAATTATATGTGAAGGATCCGAACGATACCGACGTAACATAGATACATGGAACACATCATGAATCTTCTTTAATTTAGGTGGTAATGCTAGCCGATATGCTACCGGTCCAACTTTTTCAATTATTTCATACGGCCCAATAAAACGCGGACTTAACTTGCCCTTCCGTCCAAATCTAAGGACTTTCTTCCATGGATACACTTTCAAAAATACCTTATCACCAACTTGAAACTCGATTTCTTTTCGTTTCAAATCCGCATAAGATTTCTGTCTATCTGAAGCAGCTTTCAAACAATCTCGAATCACTTTCACCTTTTCTTCAGTTTCTTTTGTTAGATCAACTCCATAAATTTGATTTTCCTTGAGTTCAGTCCAATACAATGGCGTCTGACATTTACGACCATACAATGCTTCATAAGGTGCCATCTTCAAACTTGTCGGATAACTATTATTATAAGCAAATTCTACTAACGGTAAGTACCTTTCCCAACTACCTTGAAATTCCAATACGCAACATCTAAGCATGTCTTCAAGAATCTGAATTACTCTCTCTGATTGTCCATCAGTTTGTGGATGAAAGGCAGTGCTAAAATTTAACTTTGTACCTAATGCCTCTTGCAACTTTTGCCAAAACCGTGAAGTAAATCTCGGATCTCTATCCGAAATGATTGATAAAGGTATTCCATGAAGTCTAACAATCTCACAGATATACAATTCAACCAACTTATTAAGAGAATAATCCATACGTACCGGAATAAAATGAGCTGATTTAGTCAGTTTGTCAACTATTACCCAGATGGCATTTTTCTTCCCCGGAGTTAACGGCAACCCTGATATAAAATCCATAGTAATCCGATCCCATTTCCATTCAGGAACCATGATGGGCTGGAGTAATCCCGAAGGTACTTGGTGTTCAGCTTTCACTTGTTGACAAACTAAGCACTTTGATACAAACTCGGAAATATCTCTTTTCATTCCACTCCACCAGTATATTTTCTTCAAGTCATTATACATTTTCGTACTGCCTGGATAAACCGTCAAACAACCATTATGTACTTCATGCAAAATCTTTTGAATCAACTCATTATTTTTGGGTACACAAATCCGATTTTTAAACATCAAGCAACCATCAGAATCGATTTTGAAATCTGACCCCGTATCAGCTTCACACTGTTTTCTCTTGGCTTGCAAATCTTCATCGCTTTTCTAAGCTTCAGAAATCTCTTGTAAAAACATCGGTCTTGCTCTTAACTCTGCTAGAATCGAACCGTCATTTGATATCTTTAACCGAGTGTTCATAGCTCTCAAAGCAAATAGTAATTTTCTACTTAAAGCATCGGCAACCACATTCGCTTTTCCCGGATGGTAATCAATAACAAGCTCGTAATCTTTCAATAACTCCAACCATCTTCGCTGTCTCAAATTCAAGTCTTTTTGCGACATCAAGTACTTAAGACTTTGGTGGTCGGTATATACTCGGCACTTTTCACCATACAAATAATGTCGCCAAATCTTCAAAGCAAATACTATAGCAGCCAATTCCAAATCATGAGTCAGATAATTTCTTTCATGAGATTTTAACTGCCTCGAAGCATAAGCCACCACTTTTCCTTCTTGCATAAGTACACATCCTAAACCATTTCGAGAAGCATCACTATACACCACAACTTCTTTACCTGATTCGGGTTGTACCAATACTGGTGCTTTAGTTAATAACTTTTTCAATTCTTCAAAACTCTGTTGACATTCTTCCGTCCATTCAAATTTAACATTCTTTCGAAGTAGTCTAGTCATAGGAGCAGCAATTATAGAAAATCTATTTACAAACCACCGATAATACCCAGCTAGCCCCAAGAAACTTCTAACCTCGGTTACATTTTTCGGTGGTTTCCAATCAACGATGGCTGAAATTTTACTAGGATCAACCCGTATACCATCACCTGAAACAATATGACCCAAAAATCCAACTTCCTGGAGCCAAAATTCACTTTTACTAAACTTAGCATACAGCTGCTTATCTCTCAAAGTTTGCAAAACTATCCTCAAATGCTCAGCATGCTCTGTCTCATCTTTTGAATAAATTAAAATATCATCTATAAACACCACAACAAATTTATCCAAGTATGGCCGAAATATGCGATTCATTAAATCCATAAACACAGCAGGAGCATTTGTTAACCCGAATCGCATAACTAAAAATTCATAATGACCGTACCTTGTTCTAAAAGCAGTTTTAGGCACATTCGACTCTTTTACTCGCAGCTGGTAATACCCAAATCTCAAGTCAATTTTTGAAAACCATGTTGCTCCTTTTAGCTGATCAAATAAATCATCAATTCTCGGTAACGGATGCTTGTTCTTGATTGTTACCTTGTTTAACTGCCGATAGTCAACACACAATCTCATAGAACCATCCTTCTTTTTCACAAATAACACGGGAGCACCCCAAAGTGAAAAAATCGGTCTCACAAAGCCTTTGTCAGTCAATTCTTGCAATTGCGACTTTAATTCCTTCAACTCTGTTGGTGCCATTCTATACGGAGCAATCGAGATCGGAGCTGTTCCCGGTATCAAATCAATACCAAATTCTACTTTCTCATTTGGAGGCAAACCCAAGCAATTCTTCCGAAATACGTGCGCAAATTCACACACAACCTAAGACCGATTCAACTTTCTTTTCAACTTCTTTTGTATTAATTACATACGCCAAATAAGCTTCATAACCCTTCCTCAAATATCTCTGAGCCGACATTGAAGAAATCATACTAGATAATGCCTCTGATTTGTCTGATTCAACCCGTAGAATTTCACCACTTTCACACTTTAATTCTATAACCTTTTCTTTGCAATTTATTATAGCATCATGCAATGTCAACCAATCCATACCCAAAATAACATCAAATTCATCAAACGGCAACAACATCAAGTCGGCCGAAAAGTAATGACCTCGAATCATTAAAGGGCATTTCTTGCATACTTTATCAACTATCATACATTTGCCTAACGGATTCGACACTTTAATCATAAGTTCTGTGTTCTCAACAGGTATATTCATACTAGACACCAGTTTTATGCATACATATGAATGAGTAGAACCGGGATCAATCAAAGCATTAACATTAACATCATAAAGAGAAAATATACCAGTAATCACGTTGGGTGATGAAGCATCTTCACGTGCCTTTATGGCATAAGTTTTAACTGGAGCTCTTGCTTCAGGTTTAACTGCTGAATCTCTGACTACATTCTTGCTGCTTGCTTCATTTTCAGCTTTTCTCGAATATCTTCCCCTCGAGTCTGCACCACTAGCTTTTACACTCTGAAATTTTTCTTTCTCATTCATCTCCAGACAATTTTTAATGAAATGATCTGGAGAACCACACCGGTAACAAGATCTATCATTAATTCTACATCGACCAAAATGACTTCTACCACACCGCTGGCACTCAGGCTTAACAAATCTCGTATTTCCCACACTAGCCGCAGAAGTAGTCTGAGATTTAGGACCCACATTTTGCTTTTTAACATTTCCATATGATTGTCCAGGCTAAACCTGTGAACGAGGATTCATATTTCTAGATTTTCTGGATTGCTGTGAGAATGAACTACTCGTCGATCTTTTCTTCCAACTTCTAGTCTCAGCCTCTATTTTTTTCTTCTCTTTAAGTAGTTCTTCAGCCTTGCAAGCTCGATCAACAAGTGCTACCATTTCTTTTAATTCAAGAATCCCAACAAATACTTTGATATCTTCATTGAGTCCATCTTCAAATCGTCTGCACATTTTAGCCTCTGTAGGAATGTATTCTCTAGCATACTTACTCAACCTGACGAACTCCCTTTTGTATTCAGTAAATGTCATGTTCCCCTGCTTTAATTCAAGAAACTCTTTACGCTTCTGATCAATAAATCTTTCACTGATATGTTTCTTCCGAAATTCTTCTTGAAAGAACTCCCAAGTTACTTTCTCTTTCGGTACTACTGAAGTCAATGTCTTCCACCAATGATAAGCTGAATCACTCAACAATGATATAGCATATTTCAAGCATTCTTCAGATATACACGAAAATTCATCAAATACTCGAATAGAATTCTCGAGCCAAAACTCTGCTTTCTCGGCATCATCATCAATATTTGCCCTGAATTCTTCAGCCCCTTGCTTGCAGATTCTGTCAACTGGAGTTCTATGAAATTTCATCAAATCCACACCTTGAGGCATCGGGGGTACAGGTTGAGGAATCGGGAGAGGTGGGGGAGGTTGTGCATTCGGGTTCGTACGTACGAACTCAGTATACCAGGCACTCATCATCTGGAGAAAGGCTTCCCGAGCCCCTTCTCCTCCTCTTTGACCAACAGTAGGAGGTGGATTTTCAGCCGGCACTGCCCCTTCAGCCGGAGCTGGTGCATTACTCTCTACATCATCAGCCACAGCTAGATCGAGCTCCATTTACTATATAAAAAAACATTTAAAAGGTCAGAAGTCTTCACACTGTCACAATATATATATGGCATGTATAACAAAACTCGTACATACAACACATTAGCCTGAGAATTGACTAAACCTGGCTCTGATACCACCAAATGTAATGCCCCGTACCCAAGACCGTTGCCAGAGTCGAACACGAGGTGTTAACAGACTTAATTCATTGCTTAAACAACTCAAACAATTTAATTTTAAAATTTCCAATCAAGCTAGCAATCTGCATCACAGTCGCTTAAAAATTCATATCTCGAGTTCTGAAACTCAAAATCCAATTCTGTAAATTTTCTCTGAAACTAGACTCATATATCTATTTACTATTTTTTTTCTAGAATTTTTGGCTGGGCCAATTAGTACAGTTTATTAGTTAAAATATCCCCTATTTCAGGTTTTGACTGCTCTGACCTCTGTGTATTACAAATTAGATATCTCTCTGTACAGAAATTCAATGACTATGAAGTTTGTTTCTCATAAAACTAGACTCAATAAGAAATCTTCACATATAAAGAATGACTTCTAATTGTTTTTATACAATTTATGGTGAATTTCCAAATTCAGAATAGGGGATCCAGAAATCACTCTGGCCCTGTTTCACAAAAATTCAAATGTCTCATAAATTATAATTCATATACCTGTTTTGTTCAATCCATATGAAAATAGATTCATTCATAACTTACTCACCATTTAATTCCATTTCTACTATTTTTAGTGATTTTTCAAATTTACATCACTGCTGCTGTCAGATTCTGTTTTATGGCAAATTTCACTTTACTAAGGATTTTCATGGACTAAATATCATTTTAAACATACATAACATCAAATATGACTTAGATTGGCCATTCCAATGGCTAATAATTTACAAACCCTTTTCTTGCCAAACCATAGCCATATCATAAGATCAATTACACAAAGTGAGTATTTTGCCACACATGCCACATTCAAAATATATAAGCCATTTTACCGATTTAAGCCTTCGGATAGTGTGAACGAGTCTTCGACCTATCCCGATTCTCAAGCCGGCTTGTCAAAACTACAATGAAAGAAAAAGAGGGAGTAAGCATAAATACTTAGTAAGTTCACATACAAATAATAAGTAACATAATCATCCAATTCCACATAAAACATCATTTACATTTAATATCTTTCTACGATTTCATCTTACTAAGTTTTCAACCCGAGGGTTTAAGCACATACCTGTCAAATTTTCTCATTTACCACACTTACCAACATGTCACCTTCGTTTTAGTCATTCTCCTTATTCTCTTAAGATTCACCCGTTGAACACATCGGAATATAATTCGAATACACGGAAAGTTTGTACATAAGTGCCACATATGTAGCCAAGCTACCATGTAACCCGCCTATAAGCGAACTCGGACTCAACTCAACGAGCTTGGACGTTCGCATCCATAAGTGAACTCGGACTCAACTCAACGAGCTCGGATGCCTATTTACATCTCACGAACTCGGACTCAACTCAACGAGTTCGGACATTTGCATCCATAAGTGAACTCGGGCTCAACTCAACGAGTTCGGATGCCCAACCATCCTAGTGACATGTCACTTGTATTCTAATCTACTCCCAAGGTTCAAACGGGCTTTTTTCTCGATTACACATCTTTTTCGTCTTCCACGGAGCATCGGAACCGATACTTGGTAGCAACTCATAATTTACATATTATTCAATAATAACCATAAAGCATAATATTTCATGATATTAATCATCATATCACATAAATAACATTAAATTACTTTAAATGACAATTATATTACTACATTTACACATGAACTTACCTCGGTATAAAATTATTAGCAATCGAGCCTATTCTTCGTAAACTTTGTTTTTCCCTCGATCGCGACTTGAATCTCGTTTCTCTTGATCTATAATGCCAAATTAATCTTATTTAATACATACATTCATTGAAACAACATTTAATATGAACTTTGGCAAAATTCCATTTTCGCCCCTAAACTTTTGCATAATTACACTTTTGCCCCTAGGCTCGGGAATTAAACTTCATCCCTTATTCTTATGTTTTATGACATGCTGATCATTTTTCCCTTCTATGGCAGCATCAATTTCACACTCTAACATGTACTTATGACTATTAGGTATTTTTACCGATTAAGCCATTTTACTTGTTTTCGCTTAAAACCGAGTAGTACAAGTTGTCTAGCATAATTTAAAACCTCATATTCTATCATAAAACACCAAAATACACAAATTTCACCTATGGGTATTTTTCCAAATATGAACCCTAGGTTAAATTATTGCTAGCATAAGCTAAATCGAGCTACCGGGATCTCAAAAACGTAAAGAACATTAAAAACGAGGCTTGGAATCACTTACTATGGAGCTTGGAAGCTTGAAAAAAACCCTAGCTATGGAGAACCCTTTAATTTTCGTCCTAATGAAGAAGATGGACAGATTTTGCCATCTTTTTTCCTTTTTTTAATCTTTTAATTACCAAATGACCAAAATACCCTTAATACCTTTCTTTGAAAATTTTCATGTACAATCCCATTTTTGTCCAAAATTTTAGAAATCGGTCAAATTTCTATTTAAGACCTTCTCATTAATATTCCAAATTAATTTCATGCTAAAAACTTCTAGAATGCAAGTTTTGCAACTTATTCGATTTAGTCCCTAATTTCAACTTAAGCACTTTATGCATAGAATTTCGTCACGAAATTTTCACACAATCATGCAATCATATCATAAAAATCAAAATAATTATAAAATAACTATTTCTATGTAACGCCCCAATTTTCGGGACTTCTGTGAATTGTGGTGAATTTTAGAATTTTTGTGTTTTAACTGCTTGGCGTAGGTCTGAGTATGTTAGTGGGCCTCTAGAAGGCCCAAGTTTTAGATTAAACCCGGGGTTCAATTTAATTTAATCCATAAGAGAAAAGGGGGTTTTGGTTAACTAGGGTCTTAAATATTATTTGGGTAAAATAAGACATAAGGAAGCAAGTGGCAAAGTGGCATGTGGCGCCACTGAGAAGGCTATAAAAGGGGAGGTGATGGAACTCAAGGGGGAACTCTGTTAGGGAGAGTTTAAGATGAGAAGGGGATTGAGTAAGGATAAAGATAAAGGAGGAAATCAAGGAGCTGATCAAGGAGTAAGAGGTGGCCGGCCAAGGGACTTTAGCATGGGAAATTCGGCTAGGTATTGTAGTAGTGGGAATTTCGGCATTTGGGTGTGTTCTGCCGTTTCTCTGACCATCCTTCCTCCTCCTCCTTTCTTTTTTTTCTTCTCTCCATCTACCTTCTCCTCTTCTTTTCTCCATAGCCGAATCCTTCTTCCACTTTACTCTTCACCACTTCCTTATTCTTTTTATTTTTTAAGCCTTACAGTCGAATATCACAAAAGCCGAAAACCCGAAGGTTCATATTGTCTGTGCCGAATTCTCCTAGCCAACCTATTGATTTATTTTTCGTCTTTCTTCATCCTTTGCGATCAACTCTTACTTTTTCTGAACCCCAAACCTCTGTCGACAAAGCCACTACAAAACCCTCATCTTTTCTTCACTGTTACTAAAAGCCGAAAACCCCATATTTTAGGGGCATATCCGAATTCTTATATCATTAAAAGATCGAATTCTGCTAGGTTTTGAGGGTTAGATCTACATCAGAATCAAATAAGAGCTTAAGTGAAATCGTTGGCTGAAAAAACTGGTGGTAAGTTTTCAAATCTATTCTTTATTTCGGGATTTAGAAAAGCCGAAATCCCTAAAGGCTTAGGGAGGCTGTCGTTTGGGCTTTAAGGCTCTAAGGGTTGTGACCATTGTTTATGATGATAGTGTGATTTAGAGGCTGCTGATCAGAGGCTTGGACAAGGGAAAACGACTGAATCTAGACACAATCGCTAGTTTCGGCAAAAGTAGGTTCGCTAGTGCCTAAGGTGCTTTGGGCCGAATATGGTAAGGGGTTAGTTATAGTTCGTTTCTAGTAGTTAGATTAACATGTTAGTAATCTAGTTGTAGGTAGTTCGTGTGTGGATCTCGTCAGCATATCATCATAAATCAGGTGTGTAACTGACACCCTCTCATAGACTAGATCGGCAAAAGCCGAAATGCCGAAAAGTCGATATTTTGGGAACTTGCGAGTGTGCAAATGCTCGAAAGATAAGTGGGTTAATATTTTTAATAATCTTAAGTGATAAAACTGCAGTACGTGCAATTTCATGCATTATTGATATTTCGGGCTTAGTGGGCCGAAATCGGGTTAATGGGCCAACTGGCCCAATTCGGTAAGTATGCGCGGTAAGTGTTTTGATAGTGCGTAAATGGTAGAATTATGCATGAAAACCTTAAAATAGTTAAAATACTAAAATATCCCTATGCATGGAAAATTACCATTATACCCCTAGGGTTTAGTTTGACTGGAAAGCATGATGATTTGAATCTGTACGATGTATGCCATGATTGCATCTCTATTGCATGGGGACATGGGTTATATTATGGAGGAAGCGTCCTGGTGGCTATGCCACAAATGATCTGTTCTGGTGGCTTTGCCACGATTATCTGTTTTCGGTGACTCTGTCACATTATTCGCTCGCGACCACCATTTGCATATTTCTGTGACGTGTAGCGGTTGGGTGGGTCGAGTAGTCTTCCCACATGGTGTAAGGTTGGAAGGGGGTGCATATGGTTGGATATGGGTTGGGTTTTGCATAAACATGTAATATCTGTTCTGATCTGTTATGGGCCTATGGGCTTTATTCTGATTCCTGTTCTGGGCTAAGGCCAACTTATTCTGTTTCTATGGTTTGAGCTGATATAGGGTATGGTTGGGTTAACTTACACACTGAGTTTCCCAAAACTCACCCCTTTATTTTTCATCCACGCAGGTGATCCCCAACCATAGTAGGCTTGGAGCTGTGAGGGATTCGGAGTGGCCACGCAAGTCTGCAAATTCGATTTCTTTCTGATGAACTGGACGTCCTATTTATCTTTATTTTTTTGGTTTTGGGTTTTTAAATGTAATAAGGTCACTCTATTATTATTTTTTTATGGGTTTGATTTATTTTTTATTATGATGAACTTAATTTATGTTAACTATCAAAATGGGCTAGATCTAGGGTTTGTTTTCAAAAACATAAATTGATTTCAAAGTAACACGATTACAAACAAGACTTTTGCTATGATAACGTTTTCCAAAATTAAGTATGTTTTATTTTAAAATGAACATAATTACAACAGTAACCTAAGAATATACACGATGCTAGAGTGTGGCAATGGCGGTGTGCATGTCTAGGATTGGATCCGAAAGAGCTTGGTACTTAAGCAGTCCGATGGACTCACCTCCTCTTTTTTCTGGTTTCCTACCTAGTGCACAGCTTCCATTCACTTTAACCTATAACAAAAGTATCTTTTTAACACACCAAGTAAAGATTTTTAAACCAACAATATAATATGTTTTGAATGCTTCAATGTGGCACGTCGGATTCGGTCGTAACGTCTAGGTCGGGTTTGGGGTGTTACATTTAGTGGTATCAGAGCCAAGTTGTAACAACTCGGCTGTGGAATAGTTTTGTAAAAAAAAAGGGATTTTTTTTTCAAAAATGAAAGTTTTATAAAAACTCTGTTTTCTAAATCTGGATCTTAAAGTGGCATTCCGAATCTCTGGCTCAAGCTTGTAAGTATTACCCTGAACTTCTCTGAATATTTTTTTGAATTATCTGTCTATACTGGAACCCTACAAGGATACTCTAGATAGGATGATACTGAAATCATAGGAAGGTATGATAGGAGACTGGAACTATAGCTAGGCTTCGATTCTACGAGAACAAACTCTGAAATACTGTCTGATTCATAAAACATCTGTAATAATCACTAGAATACTGAGTTAATGCATAAAATTCGTAAACAGATAATACGATATGAGTACAAGAGCCACTCGTGGAAGAGGCCGTGGGCGTGGCCGAGGAAGGGCTCGAGCGGTATCTTCGTCTTCGGGACATATACCGGCGGCAGATGTACCGGTACCATCGGCAAAAGAAGTGGAGTCTCATGATCGTGGTGCCGGGGATGACGCTCTGTCGCAGGCAATGCTTCGTGTTCTGGAAAGGGTTGCTGGGGCAAGTTCGGGCAACGAAATTCGAAGATCGATTTCTGAACGGCTCCGGGTTAATGGAGCAGAGATTTTTAAGGGCGTGTCCGGTGTAGCCCCAAATATGGCGAAATATTGGTTGGAGGCCACGGAACGGATTATGGACGACTTGGATCGCTTCGGTGGAGTGAGGAAAGTCGAAAGGAGCCGATCGTTGTTGCGAGAGCGAGGCCTATCGGTGGTAGCTCATCTGTGAGAGAAGGGACCCCAGCTGATAGGGTCACTTGGGAACTGCTTAAGACGGCCTTTAAAGGGAAGTACGTTGGGGCAAGTTATGTGGACGCTTGGAGGAAGGAATTCTTGAATCTGGTGCAAGGAGGTAAAATAGTTGCTAAGTACGAGGCCGAGTTTCTAAGGCTAAGTTGGTATGCCGTAGGCATAGTCTCTACGGAATATGAGCGAAGTGTGCACTTCGAGGATGGTCTTAGGGATGACCTGAGGGTGTTGATTACTCCGCAGAGGGAGCGGGACTTTGCGGTCTTGGTGGAGAAGGCAAAGATAGCTAAGGAGGTTAAGCGGGCTGAAAAGCAGAATCGGGAGAAGGATCGAAACCGTTTTCGGAGGGATTCAGGACCCTCGGGTGGTGCTAATGGGAATGTTAAGAGAGCAAGAGTAGAGGAACCAGTTCGAGCAGTGCCGATGAATATGGTTAGACCATCAATCTGTGGAGACTGTGGTAAGGTACATTTGGATAAGTGTAGGAAACGTTCTGGTGCTTGTTTCCGATGTGGATCTATGGAGCATAGAGTTAATGACTGTCCTCGAGAGCCGATCGAGCTCGAGTTCTTTGTCTGAGAGGTTGCTCAACCCATGAGAGGTAGACCACAACCACCGAGAGGACGTGGGCAAGGTAGGAATGGAAATGGGAATGGTCGAGGTCGAGGGGCACCTGGCAGGGGTGCCGAAAATGCTGAAGCTCGACAACTAGCATTGGTGTATGTAGCTCGACGTCGAGAGGAGGGCGACGCACCTAACGTCATAACTGGTATGTTTTTGGTTTCTAGCATGCCGTATATTGCCTTGGTAGATATTGGATCTACTCATTCCTATGTTGCATGTGACATATCTGGGTAGTTGGGTGTACACTCTGAGAAGATGGTGAGTGGGGTATCTGTGTTAAGTCATTTAGGTCACTCGGTTAGGGTAGATAAACTGTATAGGGATGTACCCTTAGAAACTCAAGGTAAGATCTTTCCTGGAGATTTGATGGAGTTACCGTTTGGAGAATTTGACCTCATTTTGGGAATGGACTGGCTTGTTAAGCATAAGGCGACTTTGGATTGTGCTGCTAAGCGAATGGTGTTAAGGACTCCGGAGGGTGAAGAGGTTATCATGATATGTGAACGAAGGGACTTTTTGTCCAATGTAGTGTCGGCATTGAGGGCTGAAAAGTGGATTCGTAAGGGTTGTGAGGCTTGTTTGGCGTTTATAAGTCAGTTGAAGGAGGAGGGGCTGACAGTGGACAAGGTTAGGACTGTGAAGGAATTCCAAGATGTATTTTCGGAGGAGCTTCCGGGGTTACCTCCAAACCGAGAGGTTGAGTTTGGAATTAACTTATTGCCTGGAACGGCGCCAGTGTCTATCACACCGTATAGGATGGCACCGAAGGAGTTGGTGGAGCTGAAAGCTCAAATTTAAGAGTTGTTGGATAGGGGCTTCATTAGGCCAAGCGTGTCTCTATGGGGAGCACCGGTGCTATTCGTGAAGAAGAAGGATGGGACGATGCGAATGTGTATTGATTACCGCCAGTTAAACAAACTGACGGTTAAGAACAAGTACCCACTGCCAAGGATTGACGATCTGTTCGACCAGCTTAGAGGAGCTTCTGTATTTTCCAAGATCGATCTTCGATCTGGATATCATCAGTTAAGGGTCAAGGAGGCAGATATCCATAAGACGACATTCAGGACTCGGTATGGTCATTACGAGTTTCTGGTTATGCCATTGGACCGATTTAACGCTCCGCAGCATTTATGGATCGATGAATCGGGTGTTTCAACCATTTTGGATCGGTTCGTAGTCGTCTTTATTGACGATACTCGTATATTTCACGGCGAAATGAAGCATGATGAGCATCTCCGTATAGTGCTGCAAGTGTTAAGGGAGAATGTACTTTATGCGAAGTTCAGCAAGTGTGATTTTGGTTGAAAGAAGTAACCTTCTTAAGACATGTGGTCTCTGCTGAGAGGATTAAGGTGGACCCTCAGAAGGTTGACGCGATTTTGGAGTGGAAGCCGCCTAGGTCAATGTCGGAAATACGGAGTTTTCTAGGATTGGCAGGATACTACAGAAGGTTTGTGGAAGGCTTTTCTGTGATGGCAGCACCTCTGACAAAACTCATAAGGAAAGGGGTACTGTTTGTATGGACTGAGACCCAACAAGAAGCTTTTGAGAAGTTGAAGAAAGTTTTGACTGAAGCACCTGTGTTAATTCAGCCAGAGTCTGGGAAGGATTTTACTGTGTACAGTGACGCATAACATGTAGGCTTGGGCTGCGTGTTAATGCAGGAGGGTAAGGTGGTTGCATATGTATCACGACAGCTTAAGCCTTACGAGGGAAACTATCCTACTCATGATTTGGAGTTGACGGCAGTGATATTTGCACTTAAGATTTGGATACATTACTTGTACGGGGAGAGGTGTATTATATACACAGACCACTAGAGTCTTAAGTATTTGTTGACTCAGAAGGAGCTGAACCTTAGGCAAAGGAGATGGATTGAGTTGCTTAAGGATTATGACTGTTCGATCGAGTATCACCTAGGCAAGGCTAATGTGGTAGCCGACGCCTAAGTAAAGAGAATCAGATTCGATTTGAGAGCGATGTTTGCTCGTGCGAGAGTCAGTATGATGATGGAAGTCTCATTGGTGAGTTGCAAGTGAGGCCAACCTGGGTGGATCAGATTAAGAAAAAGCAGTTGAACAATGAGTCTTTGGTCACTCGCTTTCAACAAGTTAAGGAAGGGGAAACTTCTGAATTTGGGTTAAATGGCAAAGGAGTTCTGTGTTTCCGAGGAAGAATTTGTGTTCCGAAGGACTCTGACTTGAGGCAGGCAATATTGAAGCAAGCTCATGGGGGACTGTGTGCCATGCATCCTGGAGGGAATAAGTTGTATCACGACTTGCGAGAATTGTACTGGTGGCCTAGACTTAAGCGAGAAGTAACGGAGTTTGTAGGGAAATGTCTGACATGCCAACAAGTGAAAGCAGAGCATCAATTACCTTCTGGACTGCTACAGCCGGTGAAGATACCACTTTGGAAGTGGGAGAAGGTAACCATGGACTTTGTGAGTGGGTTGCCTTTGTCACCATCAAAGAAAGACTCGGTGTGGGTGATTGTGGATAGGTTGACCAAATCAGCCCATTTCATACACATGACGTCTCGACTTTTCACTTCAAAGGTTAGCCAAGTTGTATGTGGCGAGATTGTGCGACTTCATAGAGTCCCAGTTTCGATTATCTCGATCGGGATCCCAGATTCACATCTTGGTTTTGACAAAAGTTGCATGAGGCGTTGGGGACGCGATTGAACTTTAGTACGGCTTTCCATCCCCAAACTAATGGTCAGTCGGAGAGGGTTATTCAGATTCTAGAGGACATGCTGAGGGGATGCCTGATTGACTTTCAAGGTAGTTGGGAGGATTACTTGTCGTTGGCAGAATTTGCGTACAATAACAGTTATCAGGCGAGTATCCGAATGGCACCGTATGAAGCACTGTATGGACGAAGGTGTCGTACCCCTAGTTGTTAGACTGAACTAGGAGAGCGACAAGTTCTTGGACCAGAGTTGGTGGTCGATCACGAGGATAAGGTCGAATAATTAGGGATCGGTTAAAAGAAGCATCTGATAGACAAAAGTCATATGCGGATTTGAAGCGTAAGGAGATTGAGTACTCAGTAGGTGATATGGTCTTCTTAAAGGTTTCTCCTTGGAAGAAGATACTAAGGTTTGGTAAGAAGGGCAAGTTGAGTCCGCGGTTCATTGGGCCTTATCGGGTTTTGAAGCGAGTAGGCCCAGTGGCTTATCAATTGGAATTACCTCCAGAACTAGACCGGATTCACGATGTTTTTCACGTCTCCATGTTAAGGCGTTATCGTTCTGACCCTACTCATGTCGTGCCAGTTGCAGAAATTAAAGTGCAAACTGATTTGACATTTGAGGAAGAGCCGGTGCAAATATTGGAACGAGATGTTAAGGTCTTGAGAAGGAAATCTGTCCCCTTAGTAAAGGTGCTTTGGCGTAATCATGGCAGAGAGGAAGCCACTTGGGAGCCAGAGGAGGCGATGCAACAGCAATACCCTCATTTGTTTGGACCAGGTAAATTTCGAGGATGAAATTTCTTTAAGGAGGTTAGAGTTGTAACGCCCCAATTTTCGGGACTTCTGTGAATTGTGGTGAATTTTAGAATTTTTGTGTTTTAACTGCTTGGCGTAGGTCTAAGTATGTTAGTGGGCCTCTAGAAGGCCCAAGTTTAAGATTAAACCCAGGGTTCAATTTAATTTAATCCATGAGAGAAAAGGGGGTTTTGGTTAACTAGGGTCTTAAGTATTATTTAGGTAAAATAAGACATAAGGAAGCAAGTGGCAAAGTGGCATGTGGCGCCACTGAGAAGGCTATAAAAGTGGCGTGTAGAAGTGTAGAAAGAGCCCAGGTTCGAGCCACAAGACAAGCAAATAAGGTGTTTATTTTTGTGCACAAAAAAGGGGAGGTGATGGAACTCAATGGGGAACTCTGTTAGGGAGAGTTTAAGATGATAAGGGGATTGAGTAAGGATAAAGATAAGGGAGGAAATCAAGGAGCTGATCAAGGAGTAAGAGGTGGTCGGCCAAGGGACTTTAGCATGGGAAATTCGGCTAGGTATTGTAGTAGTAGGAATTTCGGCATTTGGGTGTGTTCTGCCGTTTCTCTGACCATCCTTCCTCCTCTTCATTTCTTTTCTTTCTTCTCTCCATCTACCTTCTCCTCTTTTTTTCTCCATAGCCGAATCCTTCTACCACTTTACTCTTCACCACTTCCTTATTCTTTTTATTTTTTAAGCCTTACAGCCGAATATCACAAAAGCCGAAAACCCGAAGGTTCATATTGTCTGTGCCGAATTCTCCTAGCCAACCTATTGATTTCTTTTTTGTCTTTCTTCATCCTTTGCGATCAACTCTTACTTTTTCTGAACCCCAAACCTCTGTCGACAAAGCCATTACAAAACCCTCATCTTTTCTTCACTGTTACTAAAAGCCGAAAACCCCATATTTTAGGGGCATAGTCAAATTTTTAGATCATTAAAAGATCAAATTCTGCTAGGTTTTGAGGGTTAGATCTACATCAGAATCAAATAAGAGCTTAAGTGAAACCGTTGGCTGAAGAAACTGGTGGTAAGTTTTCGAATCTATTCTTTATTTCGGGATTTAGAAAAGCCGAAATCCCTAAAGGCTTAGGGAGGCTGTCGTTTGGGCTTTAAGGCTCTAAGGGTTGTAACCATTGTTTATGATGATAGTGTGATTCAGAGGCTGCTGATCAGAGGCTTGGACAAGGGGAAACGACTGAATCTAGACACAATCGCTAGTTTCGGCAAAGGTAGGTTCGCTAGTGCCTAAGGTGCTTTGGGCCGAATATGGTAAGGGGTTAGTTATAGTTCGTTTCTAGTAGTTAGATTAACATGTTAGTAATCTAATTGTAGGCAGTTCATGTGTGGATCTCGTCAGCATATCGTCATAAATCAAATGTGTAACTGACACCCTCTCATAGACTAGATCGGCAAAAGCCGAAATGCCGAAAAGTCGATATTTTGGGAACTTGCGAGTGTGCAAATGCTCGAAAGATAAGTGGGTTAATATTTTTGATAATCTTAAGTGATAAAACTGCAGTACGTGCAATTTCGTGCATTATTGATATTTTGGGCTTAGTGGGCCGAAATCGGGTTAATGGGCCAACTGGCCCAATTCGGTAAGTATGCGCGGTAAGTGTTTTGATAGTGTGTAAATGGTAGAATTATGCATGAAAACCTTAAAATAGTTAAAATACTAAAATATCCCTATGCATGGAAAATTACCATTATACCCCTAGGGTTAGTTTGACTGGAAAGCATGATGATTTGAATCTGTACGAAGTATGCCATGATTGCATCTCTATTGCATGGGGACATGGGTTATATTATGGAGGAAGCGTCCTGGTGGCTATGCCACAAATGATCTGTTCTGGTGGCTCTGCCACGATTATCTCTTTTCGGTGACTCTGTCACATTATTCGCTCTGCGACCATCTTTGCATATTTCTGTGACATGTAGCGATTGGGTGGGTCGAGTAGTCTCCCCACATGGTGTAAGGTTAGAAGGGGGTGCATATGGTTGGATATGGGTTGGGTTTTACATAAGCATGTAATATACATTACGACCTGTTATATGGGCTATGGGCTTTATTTCGATTCTGTTCGGGCTAAGGCCAACTTATTCTCATTTCTATGGTTTGAGTGATATAGGCTATGGTTGGGTTAACTTACACACTGAGTTTCCCAAAACTCACCCCTTTATTTTTCATCCACGCAGGTGATCCCCAACCATAGTGGGCTTGGAGTTGTGAGGGATTCAGAGTGGCCACGCAAGTTTGCAAATTCGGTTTCTTTCTGATGAACTGGACGTCCTATTTATCTTTGTTTTTTGGTTTTGGGTTTTTAAATGTAATAAGGCCGCTCTATTTTTTTTTTATGGGTTTGATTTATTTTTTATTATGATGAACTTAATTTATGTTAACTATCAAAATGGGCTAGATCTAGGGTTCGTTTTCAAAAACATAAATTGATTTCAAAGTAACACGATTACAAACAAGGCTTTTGCTATGATAACGTTTTCCAAAATTAAGTACGTTTTATTTACACGATGTTAGAGTGTGGCAATGGCGGTGTGCATGTCTAGGATTGGATCCAAAAGAGCTTGGTACTTAAGCAGTCCGATGGACTCACCTCTTCTTTTTTCTGGTTTCCTACCTGGTGCACAGCTTCCATTCACTTTAACCTATAACAAAAGTATCTTTTTAACCCACCAAGTAAAGATTTTTAAACCAACAATATAATATGTTTTGAACGCTTCAATGTGGCACGTCGGATTCGGTCGTAATGTCTAGGCCGGGTTTGGGGTGTTACATTCTATCTCGAATTTGTGGTCACGAAACCACTATTCCGATTAGGTCCTAATTCATGATATTACATAAATATTTATGAAAGATGATTAAATGTGTAAAATATGACGTAAAAGTAGAAGATGTTATGGTTATGTTGCATGTCTTCTTTGTTGTTGCATAATAACCTATTTACGTAGTCTTTATTTTGAGCATTCACTAAGCTTGTTAAGCTCACCCACTTCTTTTTAGCCATTGCAAATAAATAATGCCGGTGTGAAGGGTGTACTCTCGAGGGGTGATCCAAGCTAGAGTTTTAGTTGCTATTAGTAAGTGTTCTTTTATTATTTGTGTTTTTTGGAAAAAAAAGCAATGTGGTAGATTTTATATCGGTTTTGCTGTGGTTTTTAGTTGATTGCATGCCTATTAAGCTTGATGATTTGTGGACTTAAAACATGATGTTTGGGACTACTATTTGGAACATTTTGATGTTTAGTTTATAAGGTAATTGATGCATGACTTGTAGAACTATTTTGGTATGATTTATATGTTGATATATGCTATGTTGTTATGGTCTAGAATAGAGCTATCGATATTCGGATTATAAAAATGATACCTTCGCAATTTTCGAAAGTACATTATACAGTTTTGTAAATTGGTATCGATATTTTATCATGAGTATCGATACTCGGGGGTAAAATCATCTATACTTTCAATGGTACCGATATTTTCTAAAAATTGAGTTTTTAAGTTGAGAAATAGTAAGCTAGTTTCGTATCAATTTTCCAAGCGGTATCGATACCACTTGAGAGAATTATCGATACCTCATTTCCAATATCGATTCCTACGTAACAGTTTTGGAAAATTTTGCTAATTGGTCCTAAATCAAGTTTAGTACTTATTTTATGTTTATTTAATGAATGCTTGGCATGTTTTATCGATAAAAATTAAATGTATAACTTACAATTCATGTGAATGTTGTGTTAATAAAAGACAAAAAAAAAAAAAGAAGATGCATGCGTAAAAACGTGACAATTTGATATGAACGTGATGCGAGACGGTGGTGTGGCATACTAGTATTCAGGCTCGACAACTAGGCTAGGTATAAGGTGTTACAAACATACTGAAAGGTTTGATTGGAAACTTTTGATTAGGTACCAAATTGTGCATTTTTTTCCAAACATAGGGTGCACCTCGCAAAGACCACCCTCCCTCCTCACTACGTTGCCCAACAGTGAGGTCGCGACGTCTAACGACATAAAGTTGTGATGTGACTTACTATTTTGGTTACATCACGATGTGGAAGTGATGGAGTTATGATGTCGCCCCTGAATTTTTAAAACTTTGCAATTTGGTCCTATTTCATGCTCGAGTTAACAAAAGAGCTTTTGTAAGCTCGTATGAGACCCCAAAATCATTGTAACATAAATTGAATGTGATTGAGGCTTAATTGTACATGTTGAATGATTAAATCCTACATATTTTTTTTTTGTTTCGATAATCAATATAGCATTCCGTAGCTCAGACTTGGAGATTAGGTCGGGCTAGCGGTGTTACAATCACCCAAAAAATTGGTCGAAGCATCTTGAAAATTCCTTTCAAATGTTACCTTACAGAATCTATGATATTGATTTTGAATTCTCATGTAAGTTCAATCTTTTCTTTCAACCAATCGAATCTTCTCCACTATTCTCTAACTTACGAATCACACACTAAGTTTGCATCATTCCAAACACAAACATATGGATTGAAAAGGAACTTTCTAAAGAAAAAATGATTCCTGAACAAACTCTCTCTTTTAGCCGTATAATAAAATTGACAAATAAGGATTTTGAGTTCTCATCAAATCATCAATTTTCATCAATCACCAACCTTTTATCTTCAGCCATTATGAGATATTTATAAAGAGATGACCAGAGTTCTAATTATTTGGAATTACTAATAAAATAAAAAATAATATTAGTTTGAGTATTGTTAGAGTATACCCAAAGACCAATCATGAGATGGATGTAATTACATACTCATTTTACCTCGTTATTAATATAAGGCATTAACATTATTATTTTAGTTTCTCTTTAAGTGTACTAGGGAGCCTAATTTGACATATCAAATTACGACAGATCATGCACTTTATATTGCCTTCGGGCGCTACACTTACATGCATCTTGGTATGGTGTAGTTTATGCTCTTTTGAGCTTTTTGGTGTGGTGGATGCATATTTTGGCTACCTTACAAGTTTAGCACTTCGGTGCTCATTGGTGTGGTGGAGGAGTCCTGTGTATCCGAGTCAGTTTTACTAGAGTTTACTCTGGGCGAAAATGAGTTAAATGTTGTAAACTTTAAATGTTACTATAAATGACTAAAAGCAAAAGTAAGTGTCATGAACTAAATGTCTTGTAACTAAAAAATATGAAAATAAGGTAAATTAATATGTAAGAAAAAGAGAATTTCACATGATAATGAGCTTTAATAGTGCTAGTGAACTTACCACAAACGATATTAAAGAAATTGATGATTTAAGTATACTACAGTTGAAAAAGATGAAAATGATGTATATGAATCACTTAAAGAGTAACGAATATAAACAGGAAATGTGAAAGAACATGACAAGATACTATGGACTCTACTTAAGAGTCTTAAATAGATATTTTCATTAAATGAATTGGTTAAAAACTGTTAATTTGTAAGTTAATCCCTTACACTTTGGTAAAACAAAATGAAACAACGAATAGTACTGAAATGTGGCTTGAATGAAACTAGCATGAAATCCAGAGGATGGGTTCAACACTAATAAGGACTAAGATAATCATGTTTATCCCTAGCTACTTATTGAGGTTTTTAAGCTCACGCATTATTTGTTTAAAATGCGTAGGTTTAGACTTTCTGAGAAGTCATGTTGTTGTCTTGGGAGCACTGCATCATCCATCAAGCTTATAAGGTTGTAATTTAAGTGTTTAAATACCATTTGTATTTGATTATTGACATGTATACAAAGACTTAGATTACTCAAGCAATTGTAAAGTTAAAGGATGAACTTGAGCCTCTTTTGCATTTCTTTTAAATAAATACGTGTCTTTTGTTTTTGATGTGTTCATGCTAAGTTTTTAAGCTTAAATGAGTTTAAGTTTTGAGTTATAACATGATTTATGTTGGAATGATACAGTGATGTTTGGGATATGTTTTAGAGTGGTTTTAAGTGTTTTGAGTGAACTATGTGAGTCATGTCGTGACCTCGGTGCTCGACATCGAGACTTCTCTTTTCTCACGTCATGACCTTATTAACTTAGTCGAGTTGCGACGTCAAATGTTCCTCTTCAAGATGTTGTACCTGTTTTGGCATTACACTATTTTAAGTGGTTTTGAGTTCCAACCACCTCCGATTAACTCTGAATAAATCCTAAATGATTTTAAATTGTTTTTAAAACTTTAAATCTTGTCTAAAACATATTTTAATTATTTTATAAAAAAATTAAACTTTCAACTCTTAAATAAACCCAAGATTTCTTACTCATACATGATTCAGTGACATTTCCCACCTGTAACAGTCGTTTGAAATGGGTGAGGGGTGTTACACCTAGTCTAGTTCCTCCTATGTCTACGATTGGCTTGAGCATGGAAGAATCTAGAGTTGAAGTTTCCATACTTGAGCCAAGCAGCTCTACATCTTTGTCACCAATACTACTCATCTTTATCAGGAAAATTACCTAGACCTTGTTGCACATCAGTCAACATATCCGAATTATGACCACTTTTTGGAGGAATCATAAATTGATTCAATTGATTTTTAAAATAAAAATTCTCCCCCTTGAATCATTATAACTCATTCATTGTCATGCTGCTAAGTTAGAACCCACAACATTTAGCTGATTTATAACCTCCCCAACCCAGCTCGGACGTTATGACCGAATCATGGAAATCACACTGGCCATCGAAATGGCCCAGTAAAACATTCAGTTTTCAATAAAGCTAGAAAAGCCCATTAAAGAAAAGATTCAAACCTTACAATTCTCAATTTTAGTTCAAAATAGTCTAAAACGATCGTAAAGGAATAATTTAAATAACCCAAGCATAAAACAAGTTTAAAAAGCGAAACTTTCAAATATCCACGAAAGTATCGATATCAAATAGAAAAGTATCAGTATTTATTTAAGTATCAATACGATTTGGACATTCTGCCAATTTGAAATTCTAAAACACGATCAATCAGTATCAATAATTTTTATAACTAACGATACCAATTTGGTATTCTGTTTGTTTTGAAAATTGTTTATTTAGTCAAGTATCGATACCAAATGCCAGCGTATTGATACTTTTTTTCAGTATTGTTGAAAAATCAATTTTGGAAAATAGTTTTGGTTTAGTCTAAAAAATACTTATTAATTTAACCCATCTTAGGAAAACATTAGTTTAAATAAGTTTAAAAATTGTTAGAAAAATCATATTTGAACCGTTTTTTTTAAATAATGTCATTCTTTATGTTTTTAATCAGGTTCAAATTTAATGTAAAAAATGTATAATGCCAAATCCCCAAAACTTATGAATAATAGAGTCCATACCACAGCCCATTAAATAAATCAAAACCAAACAATTTATAAATGGTTTAAAAATCACATTTAATTAAAACCGATGACTGTGCTCCAAATGTCGAATCTGAGTCCTAATCTCACAAGTTATCTAGAAAATTGGGAAACAAAAGGGTGAACTATGAAGCTCAGTGTGATATTAACACACAAGCAATAAGTATATAAAACAGTAGATAACAACATACAGGTTCATAGAATTCAATTTATATATTAGATTATCAGTCTCATAGTGATGTCAGTAAGTATGTATGAATAACAGTAAATCGCAAGTAGATTATAGATGAAATGCCAGAAAATTTGTGGATAAACCACCAATATTATTGCAGATGAACTGCCAATACTCCATATTGGCATTAAATGCCTACAAAACTCTACACTCACCCAACCCCATGCAATAGATTGGCATCTTGTGAATGACAGAATCAGTAACAGTATTAGCATGCTCTTAATCATGTGATCATTTTCAATTCAGTGTTCAAGCAGCATTAGTAAGCATTTATCCCTATAATTTAAAGAATCAACACCAAAATATCATCAAACACATACTCATCAATAACGAAACAGAAAAATGATAGCAAAGTCAATCAAACTTATGACACTCAGTTGAGTTTTCAACCAAACAGAACTTACAGTTTTTTCAGAATCTTAACAGTGAATGTGCCCTTTTCAAATCTGTTGCTACTTGTCGCAACTAAAACCGTTAGAATATTATACTAACTCAAATAGATAAATTCAACATTTGTAACTCAAAAATAGGCAGTTATACACTTTTTCAAACCATACACACACAAAAAAATACGATTTAAACATACGCATGAAAACACATATTACCAGATTTGGCATAAAAGTCTCGAAAAGATCCCAAAAGGATCCGATTAAATAAAATGGAAGAGCGATCCATAACTCTGTTGCACATCCAAAAATGAAATCTAACCAATAAAAGAAATCTCAATTACCAACCTACCGCAATTGGGAACTAAATCAGAACTAAGTGCTCAAGATGATTTGGCCAAGAGAGTGGAAAAATTGGCGACAACAAGGATGTTAAATGAAGGTGGTAGATATGGTATTCGAAATAGAAAGAAAAGAAAAAAGAGATGGGAAAAGAAGAGAGAAGAGGATGACACAAGGAAGTAGAAGGGAAAACAGAAGAGAAGAAAGGGAAAATGGCTAAGGAAAGTGTAAAAGAAATCAGAAGGGGTCGGCCAAAGAAAAACTAGGTTTAAATACCGAGGGTTGGATGGCACACTAGGGTTTACAACACTAAAAATTACAAAGGTATCGATACTCGTGGGTAAGGTATCAATACTTTTCGATAAAATTTTCGACATTTGACAGACCAAGCCCAAACAGATGCCCAAAAAGAAAATTAAAAATAATCTGATAGTTACATATTTAATTCAAAAAATTTTAACCCACATTTCGAGTCGTGACACCATCAACTATTGTTCTCTCTGCCTCGTGTGCCTAACACATAGCCAAGGTTTCCCTGTCGACTTCTATATTTTCCCAACATTCCTTAAATAAAAAATCTCAAAAGTAGTCAATAATAAAGACTCTTAATCTAGTTCCTCCTCCATCTACAATTCAAGAATGAAGTTGCAATCTCTATACTTGAGTCAATCAACTTTGGATCTTTACTGCCAGTACCACTAATCTTTATCAAGCAAATTAGCCAACTCTTGTTGCAATTTACGGAGTATATAAAAAATAAGGTCCCGTTGTGGGGCATTCAAGAATCTATTTAACTGATTTGTAAGATAAACAATTCTCCCCCTCGACTCATTGTAACGTATTCTCTACCATGATGCTAAGTTATGACCTATATCGTCTAACTGATCAGTCATTGGTTTCTTTGCTTCGTGTGATCAACTTATAGCCATGGTTTCCTTACAGTCTTCTTCCTTTTCCTAACACTCCTCAAACCAAAAACTTCCCCTCTACCTATATTGAATAGCCATGTACCCTATGGATTTTCTATCCAACCATATAGTATGATGATTTGATACAACCTAATAAAGTACCTCAACCCTTGAATTCAAGTGAGACAATAACCAATCCATTGATTTTATAAATCTATCTAAAATTTGTTTTACCAATGTGATCCTCTTACGATTATTTGTCAAAGTGAACCAACCCACATCATATTTATTTTCCACTAGACATGCTTCTTCTGAAGCATCATTGAATTTTTCCAATACCACTCTCACTTTTTGGTGTCCTTATTTTTCACAATTAGAAAGGATCTCATTGAAGTTGCCACAAGTCACCCAAGGGAGAGAAGAATGTCCCTTAAGTGATCTAACTAGCTGCCAAGATTCCTCACGATTGTTAGCATCACAATTGTAACACACCTTACCCAATTCAACAATCGTCATGGATAAGTAATGTCACATTAATAAAATTTTTACTTTAATAAAAATTTTATTTTATCAGAATCAAAATGTGCGGCTTAATAAAATCCCATAAAATAAATTTCAATATTTTCAAAGCTTTAAACATATTTTAAAATCATATGAAATCATTCTCGGAGTGCTAAGACAAAGTGAAGACATAAAACAAAATTTCAATAGCTCAAAATGACCAAAAATGCAAACTTTTCAGGTGTAGTAGCCTATATATCGAGACAAGTCATGCATGTCTCAAGACTTAGGCTATATGTCTTGAGACATGATCTTGGGATTGTAGCATTCAAGCTACTGACTTGTATGTCTCAAGACCTAGGAGTAGGAGACTAATTTTTTTAGACTGCAAATGACATCCAGATCATGTCAAAACTTATATCTCGTTCCAACTTATTGCATATCAAAGTAGGTACTAAAAGGGCAGTAAGCTTGCACGTTCATTAAATGATTATCATATAAGCAACCATGTGACATATCATATCATCTCTAAATCAAGTTATGCATGAAACTCATGTCATCTAATAATTCAACACCAATACCATCAGAATTCGTATCATGTGCCACTTGATATCATATCATGTACTCAAAGCTCTAAAGTTGGCATAAAACCAAACTGTATACATAACATATGTTAACTTTGACCCTTATATACATGCCAACTGAATAATCCAAAACAATGCAAAATCAAGTGTCTCTACTCTTTGACCTTATGTACTGATGTGATCCAAGATAAACTCTACTCAAAATCTACATGCAAGAAACTACAATGCGTTAAGCAAATTTGCTTTGTAAGAACTCATGAAATTTACTCAACTTACCTTTATCCGGTGTGTGATATTCAAACTTATACATGAGAATACAAATTCAAATAATATCATGAACACAATTATAAGAACTTAGCTACACTATACCAAATAAACACTTTAAAAATAGCCATGGTTGTTAGTTACACTTAGCACCTGCAATAGCTCGTTTTCACAGGTGTTAGAAATAATGGTTTCGGAACCCCATTTTTTATGTATGAGACAGTAAATATTATTATTTAACATTTAAAAAATTAATATGAATTTTAATTAGATTTTAGTCCTTTAAATTTTGTTCATTAGATAAATAATTTAGGTACAAGTGTAACGACCCTAAAGTTAGTAATGTTGGAAAATAAGGTATCAAGGTCTCATTTTTGTAAATCGAGCTCGTAATTATTTTAATTATATATTTAATAATTTATTAGATAGGTGAACTAAAATTTGGATAGGTAATTTTGCCGAATTAGTGACTAATTAAGTACAAAGGACTAAACTGTAAAAGTGGTAAAAGGTTCATCACTATAGATTTTTAATTACTTAAGGACTTAAATAACAATTAGACCAATGAATAAAATGGAAAATAAGCCATTTTAGAAATTAGTGGATAGTAGGTGATGATTTTTAGTTAAAAATGTGTTAAATTATATTAAAATAAAATATTATAATAAGTATAATAAATAAAATAAAAGAAAGCAAAAAAATTAAAATAAAAGAAAGCAAAAAAAAATTTTATTCACCCTACCTTTTTCTTCACCAGTTCTATGGAGAAAAAAAAATAGGGTTCTTCACGTCAAGCTTTAGGCCACTAATTCTTAAGGTAATTTTAGTCATTTTCTTGTAAATTTTATGTTTTTAATGTCCTAGGAGGTTGATTTAGCTAAATCGTTGATTAATTTGTGAAAATTTTAAAGTTTTCAAAAGTTTCCATTGATGATTTCTTGAAGATCTTGATGTTATTTGGTTATATTTGAAGCTTAGATATGAAAAATGACTAGTTTGTAAATATTTCAAAATTTACATGAAATTTCTATAATTATTGAGATTAGAGGGCTGTAGAAGGATTAAATTGAGATTGGTTTCAAAATCAAAGCTCAAATTTGAAACTTATGGAAATTTCAGTTTTAGGGATTGAACTAAATAAATTGCAAAACTTGAGGAAATATCTGATAAATGAAATTGAACTGATAAATAACTAAAGTAGGTTGTCAATTGATGTTTGGAATTGATATTTAATTTAATTATGATATAGATTCGGATTTAAACCAATCGGAGGATAATCGCGAAAAGAGGAAAATTACGAATTAGTACCTGACACCTTATCGGTTGTTGTTTTTGTCAAGTAAGTTCATAAAGTGTAATTATGTTTAACTACTTATGTATTTAATATTGTGAATATAAGTATGTTTTATTGAACTTTGAGGATTAAATTGAAAAGGAATTAATATGAACTTGTATGATGGAATTACCCTAATGAAACTTCGTAAACATATCTTACACATGGTTACAGGTTGATTTCCAATGATTCCGATCTCCAGCATTTGTTGCAAGCTCGAAGATACATGTGACATAGGTTTAGCTCGAAAGAGTAACCTGATTTTGTTTTAAAGGTTTAGCCTGAGCGGGTAGCCTTACATTTATATTTACAGGTTTGGCCAAGCTATTTGATGTGTTGATAAAGGTTTAGCCAAAACAAATAACCTGACACTAATATATGTATAGCTTGGATAAGCAACCTAAGTTCGTTTTAAAGGTTCAGCTAGGATAGGTAACTTGATCTATATATTACAACTTTAGCCAAGCTATTTGATGTGTCGGTGAAGGTTTAGCCTAGACGGGTAACCTGACACAATTATATGTTTAGTTCGAACGAGCAATTGATATATCGAAGATACTTGAGACACAGGTTTAGCTCGGATGAGTAAACTGATGTCGTTTAAAAGGTTTAGCCCAGATGGATAACTTAACGTATGTTCATATATTCATACAACTCAGATAACTAGGGTAACAGGGTAATTATGCATTATACGAATTTTATATTTTAAAACGGCTGAATGTTGAATTGATTATGCAAATAGTATCAAAAATTTGATATTGGATTGAATTGAACTATTTAAAATACATTGTTTGGAATGTGTTTGAACATGTTTTGTGTAGGTTTGGAAGTGTACAAATGCACTAAAGGTGCAAACAGTCAGAAAGAGTGATTATGAACGTAGTAGATATGTTTATATAAGGTATATAGGGGAAATACATGAAAATAATTAGTATAGTGGTACATGTTTGTGACTTGAATACTTTGATCTTATTATGCCAATGTGCTAATTTGTGGTTGTTATGTGAACTTTGTACAAGAATCCTTATGGATGTCAAAGAAATGCCAAGTTATGCATCTTCGTATTTCTATTGATTAAATTGATATAAAATTTAGGTAAGTTAAGTTAAATTTCGTATGAACTTACTAAGCATTCGAAATACTTACCTAGAGTTTTTCCTTCTTTGTAGATTTTTAGTTCGCGGAATGCATCGATCGGATTGCCTCATAGCTCATACTATCCATCTCCTAATTTGGTAGATTTTTAAGCATTTAAACTCGATTATGTGTTGCATGTACTTAGGAGTGGTCATGTTATCTTAAAATGTTAAGCTTGATTTTAGGCATTAGTTGCAAATGAACTTTAGTTATAACGGAAAATTGTGTATGTTCATAAATTTGGTGTTATGTTGTGTTGTATGTGGTTGGCATCTATAATTTCATAGTTGAGCATGAAATAACTAGATGAAATGAATGGTTGAATGGAATGAAATGGAATGAAATGGTACAAGTAGGTTGTTAAAAATTTGGTGCCAAATGTGGCATATTGGTTTAGATGTTTGGAATATGTTTAATTGTGAGTTTTGGAATGAAATTAGTATGTTTTGAATAATACATAATGGTACTTGTGGGTATGATTAGGCATGATAACATGATGGTATAAAATGATAAACTCTGTGGCAAATTTGGTATGGATTGTGCAATTAGAAGTGTTGTGTTTGGATTCCATTTGAGTTTGAGTTTGATCGAGCATGTAAAAAGGACCAAAATGTATGATGTTTGGCATTTTGGCTAAATGTATCGATACCCTAGATAAAGGTATTGGTACTTTACAAATTTTCCTAAATTTTTCAAACATCAAGCCTAAAAATAGTATTGATACTGGGATAAGTATTGATACTTTGTAGTAGAGGTATTGGTACCAAATTCCATGTACTGATACTTGTGAATTTTTATTTTTATTTTCAAACATCGAATTTGAAAATTGTATCAGTACCTGAAGTGGGTATCAATACCTGTTCCCAAATTTTGAAATTTTTTCAGATTGGTTCTTATTCGTGCTCGAGTCAATCTAAGAGCTTTTGTAAGCTCATTTGAGACTTGGTTTTGATTATATTCCATATTATACATGGAATCATAATATGAATTGGTGTTTATATTAATTAATTGCTATAAATTGTACGTGATTTGCTCTGATAACGGTGGTAGCATCTCGTGGCTTGGGTCCGACGAACGGACCAAGCGAGGGGTGTTACAGTACCAATAATTCAAATACAATTCAATAACAATCATAACTCTTTATCTAATACACATTCAATGAGCATGCAAAAAACAAAGCCATGTTATCAGAAATTTTTAGTGCGCAATTAATTAAATGATGTTATTATTAAAATTTAAGATCGTAACCCTTAGTAACCTTAATAAAATAAGAGTTAAACACTCATTATTATTTAGTTGAGTTTCTTACATATTACACTAATAGTGCATCCATTCTTAACACCAACCAATTACACATATAAAAGGGCCTAACACATTGCACATCAATGCTATGCCATAAGGCATCATACTACATTGTCATTCCAATATCACAGTGTAACACTCCTAACCCCTATCTGTCGCCGGACTAGGGTTAAAGGTATTACCGGACAATTGGAAACATTTTACAAACAATTCACATACATTATCCACCATCATAATCAAACACGATCACAATGTCCCTTATATAGGTCCTCGAGACCTAAAATATGCACTAGAAAGGGGTCAGGACTAAACCGAGCTCATACAAATTTTTTTGAAACTTAAACAATTTTTCAAAGTTTCACAGGTCACACGCCCGTGTGAACAAGCCGCGTGCCTCACACAGCTTTAGACATGCCCATGTGTCCAGGCCATGTCAAAATAGGGCATACATACTGACTTGTCCACACGGCCACATAACACGCCCGTGTGCCAGGCCGTGTGAAAATTAGACAAGCTACTGACTTGGGTTATACGGCCAGTCACACGCCGGTGTGTCTAGCCCGTGGTTGAAACTGACTTGGCCACACGGCCTAGCAAACGCCCGTGTGTGCGACCGTGTGGTCTTTCTAGGCTCATTTCGAATTGGCCCTCAAGCAACACGGCTGAGACACACGCTTGTGTCCCTGCTCGTATAGGCAAAAATAGGTCATTTGCAAGGCCAAATTGCCACCCATTAAGGGTCCTTCCTACAAACATCAAAAACCACATCATTTTATACCAAATTCTCAACCATTTTACAACCAAAACATACATTATTTATCCCAATTCATTATCAACATATTTCACGCTTGAAACACATACCAAATCATATCATTCCATAAGACAAAAACATACCAAATTATATCATTCCATAAGCCAAAAACATACCAAATTATATGATTTATAACCTTAATATCCATAATTCAATCTCATGCCATAATCTTACCTTTTCTCCAAATAAGCACAATTCAAAAACTTACCAATTTGACCAATTTCTTTGGCCATTCATGAACACATCAAACATACCACCATTCCATCACATATCATATACCAAAATCAAACCATAAGTTCAACCATAATTAAGCTATATCACATGACTAAATATACATTTCACAAAATATATTCAACTACCTCTAGCCTATACATGTCATACTTCAATATATACATTTTCAAAAGGTACCAAATTAAGGTTTGATAGTGTGGTGACAATCCTCGACGATTCTCGAGCTCCCGATAGCTACGATATCTATAGAACAATGCAAACACACACAAAGTAAGCTTTCAAAAGTTTAGTAAGCCATATACAAATAAACTTATCATAAAATACAATTATATTCTAATTCATTTGCATGAATCATGGCATATCTTAATGATAAGTTCACATTTCTCATTTAACTTAAAGGCTTATAATCATTTACTCATATATGCATAATTCAATTATACTTAACATATTTCATTTTCACATACTTCATACTTATTCTATAAGTTCATATATATATACATATGCTTTGCACTTACCTTATTCTCAAACATAATGTACATTTCAAACGTACCTGAATCGGATACATATTCACATAGTCATTCATTTCTCAGAGTGCCCATTGAACCGCTCGGAATCATAAGGATACTCATATAACTCGAAAAGCTAGTACAATGCCAACATCCCAGACGTGGTCTTACATGTAATCAAATATCGATGCCACTGTCCCAGACAGGGTCTTACACGAAATCAAATACGATGCCAACATCCCAAACATGGTCTTACACGTAAATCATAAGTCGATGCCAACGTCCCAGACGTGGTCTTACATGATAACACATATCGGATCTTATGTCATAACATATGTATCCTAACTATTCCTAAGGTTCGTACGGGACTTTTCGGACATCGAAACTTTGTCGATACTTTCTCGAATTTCTCATATTTAGCTCTCATATTATCATTCATCACAATACAATGTCATATATATATATGATTAAATAAACTCAAAAACATTTATTTGTATATCGACTTACCTCGTACGAATTCAAATAAACAGAATCGGCTACTCGACAACTTTCGACTTTCCCCGATCTAATTCAGTTTTCTTTGGTTCTTGATCTATATAAATTCAAATTTAACTTTTTTATTCACCAAATCATTCAAATCAATCCACAAATACACATTTAGGGCATTTTACAAATTAGCCCTCATATTTACACATTTTGACAATTTAGTCCCTATTTCACAAAATCACAAAATACACATAATTTGCATATACTTATGCATAACCAAATATTCATAACACTCATACAAGTCCACATATTTCATTTATTTTACATTTTAGTCCCTCAAAATATCATTTTCATAATTTAGCCTAGATTACTCATTTTCATCTAAAATTCAAAGACAAAACTTAGTAATCTAACACATATCTTTCATTTACTAACATCAAACTTCACAAAGCTCACAATTTCATCAATGGAATATTTCAAAATCATCAATAAAATCAGAAATTAGAGCATGGGCTTGATAGATTACTAAGCGACGATTACAAAAACGTAGAAATCATCAAAAACCGATCAAATTTCATACCTTAATCACCAAAATAAGTTGCTGAACCCTAGCTTGAATTTTTATTCTTCTTCTTTCTCTAATATTCGACCATGAATGATAGAAAATAAGATGATTTTAACTTTGGTTTTAACTAATATAACATTAATATGCGTTTTACCCATTTAACCTTATTATAAACATTATAAAATCATACATATTAAGGCCATTTATGTCCATTATCAAAACCAATGGTTTAATATCAACATAAGGCCTCTCAATTAATAAACCATATCATTTCAATACTTTTAACAAATAGCATACAAATTTTACATTTTATGCGATTAGGTCCTTTTTATCAAATTAAGCACACAAACGATTAAATTTTCATACGAAACTTTCACACATGCTAATTCACATATAATAGGCACAAAAAATAATATTTTAATATTTTTT
The DNA here is from genome assembly GCA_025698465.1 of Gossypium longicalyx. Lineage (NCBI taxonomy): Eukaryota > Viridiplantae > Streptophyta > Magnoliopsida > Malvales > Malvaceae > Gossypium > Gossypium longicalyx. Next base: position 17,829,774 of record CM047004.1, on the reverse strand, counting down.
GACTTAGATTTGTGGTCTCAAAACCACTATTCTAACTAAGGTCTAAACCGGACTGTTACATTTCTCCCCCTTAGGGATTTTCGTCCCCGAAAATCTTACCGTCGAATAGGTTTGGATATTGTTGTCTCGTAGCATCTTCAAGCTTCCAGGTAGCCTCTTCGACACCATTTCAATGCCACATCACTTTTACTAACGAAATTTTCTTATTCCGCAATTCTTTAACCTCACAAGTTAGGATACGGATCGATTCTTCATCGTAGTTCATATCAGACTGAATCTCAATCTCAAATGGAGAAATCATATGCGAAGGATCAGATCTTTATTGTAGAAGCATCGATATGTGAAATATATTATGGATATTTTCTAGCTCAGGTGGCAACAACAATCTATATGCAACCGGTCTGATACGCTCGATAATCTCATACGGCCTAATGAACCTTAGACTCAATTTACTTTTTCTGCCAAATCGAAGTACTTTCTACCTCAGGGATACTTTCAAAAACACTTTGTCACCAATTTCAAATTCAATATCTTCTCGTTTCAAATCTGCGTAAGACTTTTGACGATCAGAAGCTACTTTCAAACTATCTCGGATCACTTTTACTTTCTGTTCAGTCTCTTTTATCAAATCGACCCCGTGTATCTTATTTTCACTGAGCTCACTCCAATTCAAAGGTGTACGGCATTTGCGACCATATAAGGCTTCGTATGGTGCCATTTTGATACTCGATTGAAAACTATTATTGTAAGCGAATTCAATCAAAGGCAAATAGTCACGTACCTTCAAACTCAAGAATGCAACATCTCAACATATTCTTGAGAATCTGAATAATCCGCTCGGATTGACCATCTGTTTGCAGGTGGAAAGTAGTACTGAAATGCAATTTCGTACCTAGAGTATCTTGCAATTTCTTCAAGAATTGTGATGTGAATCTCAGATCTTTGTCTGACACAATAGATAATGGCGTACCATGCAATCTCACAATATTGGAAATGTATAACTTAGCTAACTTATCAAGCAAGTAATCAGATCGTACCGGAATAAAATGGGCTGATTTCGTTAATCTATCAACCACTACCCAGATTACATCTTTCTTTCTCAGAGATAGAGGCAAACCCAAAACAAAATCCATCGTTACTTTATCCCATTTCCACTCAGGAATTATAATCAGTTGCAACAAACCAGATGGCACTTGATGTTTAGCTTTAACTTGCTGACAGACTAAACATTTTGCAACAAATTCAGAGATATCTCGTATCATACCAAGCCACCAATAAAGTTATTTTAGATCATTATACATTTTCGTACTACCCGGATGAACAGATAAAAGACTATTCTGAGCTTCATTCAAAATCATCTGAATCAATTCTAGATTTCTCAGAACACAAATTCGATCTCAGAATCTCAAACAATCGTCATTATCAATTCAAAATTTAGAATCAAAATCCAATTCACACTGAGCTCGTTTTGCTAAAATCTCATTATCAATCTTCTGAGCTTCGATAAACTGTTGAATGAATAACGGTCTTGATTTCAATTCGGCTAAAAACAAACCATCATCAGACACAACCAAATGAGCATTCATCGCATGCAAAGCAAACATTGATTTTCAACTCAAAGCATCAGCAACAACATTTGCTTTTCCCGGATGATAATCAATCACAAGTTCGTAGTCTTTTAATAGTTCTAACCATCTTCTCTATCATAGATTCAAATCTTTCTAAGTTATCAGATATTTCAAACTCTTATGATCAGAATATACGTGACATTTCTCACCAAATAGATAATGGCGCCATATTTTCAAAGTAAACACAATCGCAACTAACTCAAGGTCATGCATCAGATAGTTCTTTTCATACAGCTTTAACTGTCTCGAAACATAAGCAATGACTTTGCCTTCTTGCATCAAAACACATCCCAGACCGTTTAACGAAGCATCACTATAGATCACAAATTCTTTACCCGATTCGGGTTGTACTAACACTGGAGCTTCAGTCAATAAGGCTTTCAACTGATCAAAGCTTTTCTGACACTTTTCAGACCAATCAAATTTCACATCTTTCTAAAGCAATTTTGTTAACGGAGTTGCAATCATAGAGAAGCCTTTTACGAACCGTCTATAATAACCAGCAAGTCTCAGAAAACTATGAACTTTGGAGACATTTCTCGGAGGCTTCCAATCCAAAATAGCTAAAATTTTGTTCGGATCAACTCAGATACCTGATGCTGATACAATATGGCCCAGAAAACTGACTTCTCGTAACCAGAATTCACATTTACTAAACTTCGCATACAATTGTTTATCACGCAAATTCTGAAGCACTATTCTTAGATGCTCGGCATGTTCAAATTCATCACGCAAATAAATCAATATGTCATTAATGAATACGAAAACAAATTGATCTAAATACGGTCTGAAAATTCTGTTCATCAAATCCATAAAGATAGCAGGTGCATTTGTTAATTCGAAAGGCATAACTAAGAATTCATAATGGCCATACCTTGTTCTGAATGTAGTTTTCAGAATGTCTGAATCTTTTACTCACAACTGATAATAGCGCAATCTTAGATCTATCTTTGAAGACACGGTAGCTCCTTTCAACTGATCAAACAAATCATCAATTCGAGGCAGTGGATACTTGTTCTTGATAGTCACTTTATTCAACTGACGATAATCTATACACATTCTCATCGTACCATCTTTCTTTTTCACAAACAGAACAGGAGCACCCCAATGTGAGAAACTCGGTCTCGCAAACCCTCTATCGGTCAAATCTTGCAACTGAGACTTTAATTATTTTAGTTCGGTCCGAGCCATTCTATACAAACTATCAAAATCGAAGTATTTCCTGGTACTAACTCAATACCAAATTCTACTTCTCAGATCGGAGGTAATCCTAGAAGTTCTTCAGGAAACACATCAGGGAATCACAGACAATAGGCACTAATTCAACTTTCTTTTTTGACACTTTCGAAAAAATCACATAGGCAAAATAAGATTCACAACCTTTTCTCATAATACTCAAAACTTTCATTGAAGATATCACAACAGGCAATCCATTCAAATCACTAGATTCAATTCGAACTATTTCATCATTCTTGCATCTCAAATCAATAGTTTTCCATTTGCAATTCACAACAGCATCATGCAAAGTTAACCAATCCATACCCAGAATTATATCAAACTCATCAAAAGGTAATAACATCAGATCAACCATAAAACAAATGTCTCAAAACATTAACGGTCAATTCTTGCAAACTTTATCAACCAAAACACATTTGCCTAGGGGGTTTGATACTTTAATTACGAAATCAGTAGACTCTACAGGTAAAGTCTTACTATTCACTAAATTCATGCATATATAAGAATACGTTAATCCAGGATCTATCACAGCAATCACAAAAGTATCAAAAAGAGGAAATGTACCCGTAATCACATCTGGTGACGAAGCTTTCTCACAAGCTTGGATGGCGTAGGCTCTGACAGGTGCACAATCCTCGTATCTAACAGCAGTATCTTTAGTTCCTCTTTGACTACCACTCATATTTCCTAAATTTCTGGGAGGTCTACCTCGATTTGAGGTGTTACTCGGTCTCAGATTTTGCACAATCTCTTGCTCAACTGATTCTGGACAATCTCGAATGAAATGATCTAAAGATCCACATTTGAAGCAAGCTCGATCATATAATCTACAATTACCGAGATGTCTTTTACCACAGTGTTTGCACTTAGGACGATCAGATCAAACATTTCCAACACTGGCAATAGATGTAGCTGGAGCTCTGAAGCTCGAATGTGATCTAGCACGATCTCTACTCGAATGTCCCACATTAGCCTTTGAACGGCTATAATCATCTCAGAATTTTTTTTATGCAGACTAAAATGATTTACTTGTAGATCTCTTTCTCATGTCTCTAGCTTCAGAATCAGCTTTTCTTTTCTCTTTCCCCAAGTTCTTTGGCTTTACATGCTCGCTCAACAAGCACAACGAATTCTTTGATCTCAAGAATCCCGACTAACAAGCGAATATCCTTGTTCAATCCATCCTCGAATCTCTTGTACATTATAGCTTCAATCGAAACACTTTTTCTAGCATATTAACTCAATCTTACTAATTCTCGCCCGTATTCTGTAACAGACGTACAGCCTTATTTAAGCTCAAGAAACTCTTTACGTTTTTTATCAATAAATCTCTGACTGATGTATTTCTTTCAAAATTTAGCTTGAAAGAAATCCCAGGTGCCTCGCTCTTTCAGAACTACTGATACCAAAGTCTTCCACCAGTGATACGCCGTATCTCTCGAAAGTGAAACGACATATTTTATGCATTCATAGGGATTCAATAACAATTCATTGAATACTCGTATTGTATTTTCTAACCAGAACTCGGCTCTCTCGACATCATCACTAGATGTAGCACGGAATTCTTCAGCTCCATATTTTCTAATCTTATCAACTGAAGGCTTAATCAACTGATTCGGATAAGCTTGTGACGTAGCAGGAACTTGCGGAGGATTGACTGAGTTTAAGGGTTGTTGAACAGCCGGATTAGTTCTAATGTACTAACTGAACCAATCATTCATCATTTGATAGAAGGCTTGTCTAGCCTCTCCATCATTGCTACTCGTAGCTAGTCTAGAGTTGGAGGGCGTTGTCCCTTGCACGGGAGCAGGCGCATTACTCTTAACATCTTCACCTACGGCTCATTCGGGATCTATTTGCTATATAAAAACACATTATGCTATTGTAGTTCATAAATATGACATGTATAGCTAGACTCACATACGCTACGTTAGTCTTAAAATCGACTAAACTGTAGCTCTGATACCAACTAAATGTAACATCCTAACCCGTATCCATTGCCGAACTAGGGTTAAAGACGTTACTGGACAATCGAAAACATTTTACAAACAATTCACATACATTATCCACCATCATAATCAAACATGATCATAATGTCCCTTACACAGGTCATCAAGACCTAAAACATGCATTAGAAAGAGGTCGGGACTAAACCGAGCTCATACAAAATTTTTCGAAACTTAAACAATTTTTCAAATTTTCATAGGTCACACGCCCGTAGGTCTAAGCCGTGTCAGAACAGGGAATACATACTGACTTGTCCACACGGCCACATGACACGCTCGTGTGCCAGGCTGTGTGAAAATTAGGGAGGCTATTGAGTTGGGTCACACGGCCAGTCACACGTCCGTGTGTCTAGCTCGTGGTCGAAACTGACTTGGCCATACGGCCTAGCAAACACCCGTCTGTGTAACCGTGTGGTTTGCCTAGGCTCATTTTGAATTGGCCCTCAAGTAAAACGGCTGAGACACACGCCCGTGTCCCTGCCTGTGTGGGCAAAAATAGGCCATTTTCAAGGCCAAATTGCCACCCATTAAGGGTCCTCCCTACAAACATCAAAAACCACATCATTTTATACCAAATTCTTAACCATTTTACAACCAAAACATATATCATTTATACCAATTCATTATCAACATATTTCATGCTTGAAACACATACCAAATCATATCATTCTATAAGCTAAAAACATACCAAATTATATCATTCCATAAGCCAAAAGCATACCAAATTATATGATTTATAACCTTAATATCCATCATTCAATCTCATGCCATAATCTTACCTTTTCTCCAAATAAGCACAATTCAAAAACTTACCAATTTGACCAATTTCTTTAGCCATTCATGAACACATCAAATATACCACCATTGCATCACATATCATATACCAAAATCAAACCATAAGTTCAACCATAATTAAGCCATATCACATGACTAAATATACACTTCACAAAATATATTTAACTACCTCTAGCCTGTACATGCCATACTTCAATATATACATTTTCAAAAGGTACCAAATTAAGGTTTGATAGTGTGGTGACAATCCTCGACGATCCCCGAGCTCCCGATAGCTACGATATCTATAAAATAATGCAAATACACACAAAGTAAGCTTTCAAAAGCTTAGTAAGCCATATACAAATAAACTTATCATAAAATACAATTATAATCATTTACTCATATATGCATAATTCACTTATACTTAACATATTTTATTTTCACATACTTCATACTTATTCCATAAGTTCATTTATATACATATGCTTTACACTTACCTTATTCTCAAACATAATGTACATTCCAAACGTACCTGAATCGGATACATATTCACATAGTCATTCATTTCTCGAAATACCCGTTGAACCTTTCAGAATCATAAGGATACTAAGATAACTCGAAAAGCTCGTACAATGCCAACGTCCCAGATGTGGTCTTCCATGTAATCAAATCTCGATGCCACTGTCCCAAACAGGGTCTTACACGAAATCAAATACGATGCCAACATCCTAGACGTGGTCTTACACGTAAATCATAAGTTGATGCCAACGTCCAAGACGTGGTCTTACACGATAACACATATCGGATCCTATGTTATGACGTATGTATCCTAATTATTCCTAAGGTTCGTACGGGGCTTTTCGGATATTGAAACTTTATCGATACTTTCTCAGATTTCTCATATTTAGCTCTCATATTATCATTCATCACAATACAATGTCATATATATATGATTAAATAAACTCAAACACATTTATTTGTATATCGGCTTACCTCGTACGAATTCGAAAAAACAGAATCGGCTACTCGACAACTTTCGACTTTCCTCGATCTAATTTCGTTTTCTTTGGTTCTTGATCTATATAAATTCAAATTTAACTCTTTTATTCACCAAATCATTCAAATCAATTCATAAATACATATTTAGGGAATTTTACAAATTAGCCCTCATATTTACACATTTTGATAATTTAGTCCCTATTTCACAAAATCACAAAATACACATAATTTGCAAATATTTATGCATAGCCAAATATTCATAACACTCATACAAGTCCACATATTTCATTTATTTTACATTTTAGTCCCTCAAAATATCATTTTCATAATTTAGCCCAGATTACTCAATTTCATCAAAAATTCAAAGACAAAACTTAGTAATCTAACACATATATTTCATTTACTAACATCAAACTTCACAAACCTCACAATTTCATCAATGACATATTTCAAAATCATCAACAAAATTAGAAATTAGAGCATGGGCTTGACAGATTACTAAGCAACTATTACAAAAACGTAGAAATCATCAAAAATCGATCAAATATCATACCTTAATCACCAAAATAAGTTGTCGAACCCTAGCTTGAATTTTTCTTCTTCTTTTTCTCTAATATAGAAAATAAGATAATTTTAACTTTGGTTTTAACTAATATAACATTAATATGCATTTTACCAATTTAACCTTATTATAAACATTATAAAATCATATATATTAAGGCCATTTATGTCCATTATCAAAACCAATGGTTTAATATTAACATAAGGCCTCTCAATTAATAAGCCATGTCATTTCAACACTTTTAACAAATAGCATACAACTTTTACATTTTATGCGATTAGGTCCTTTTTATCAAATTGAGCACACAAACGATTAAATTTTCATATGAAACTTTCACACATGCTAATTCACATATAATAGGCATGGAAAATAATATTAAAATATTTTTTAACTCGAATTTGTGGTCTCGAAACCACTATTCCGACTAGGGTCTAAACCGAACTATTACGCATAGACTGGTCTTAGTCACACAATTAATTCCTATTGGTATACCAATTGTATCCTAGTCATTTTACCAAGTTTACTAAGGCAATGCACATGATCTTTCCATGATGTGCATAACATTTCTTATATTTTAGTGCACATATATGTGCATTTGATAAACAAATCACATAATCATTTCACATTAATTCTCATATATCATATTTCACATATATGTGATGATGAGCATTTGAATATTTTCATTTGAAGCATTAACTTATTCTTTAGGCACTTAAATCACCATTACTCACATTTCATTTTTTTTTAAATTTTATATTCACACATTCACATTTTTTATTCTTATCAATGTTTCAATAGTTTGTCAAATAATATGATTTTGATATTTCAATACACACTATCTCTCATCTCAATTCACATATGCAATTTAATATTTATGCCATTCAATTCAAAATTATACAATCAATTTAAACAACTTAACATGGTTGTCTAGTTGTATACCAGTCACTAAACCATTTATATCTCAATCTATAAAATTTAAAATCAAGATCAATTGATGTTTTGGAAACTATATTTAAATATTCAATACCCTTTTTTCCCATAAAAAATTCAAAATTTATTACCAAGTACATAAGTACCATAAAAAAATCAACTCAAAAGTTGTTGTGTGGTAGCTTGAGTCTTCTTCACTGAAATTTGATTTTTTTTCTTAACTTATAAATTAGGATCCTCCTTCGTTTTCTCCATTTGAACCTACTAATTAATATTTTAGAGCATATAAATGTCTCCTAATTCAATTTCTATAGTTTTTGACAAATTTTTAAAGATGTACCATTGTTGTTGTTATATATTCTTTTAATGAAATTTGTTTCACAACTAAAGTTTATGTTATTAACATTTTCATTCAATTGTTTTTAAACTAAATCAAATATCATTTTATATAACTTAAGTTTCACACAACACAACTTAATTTACAAAGCATCAATTTTTACAATTTTGTTCAATTCACTTTGCTTTATTGTGTTGTGCGAAAGCATTTAAAAGAGTAAAATTATTGTACTAAAAAATCGCACTAAGTTCAATTCCCAGGAAAGAGAGGTGGATCACAAAGATCGCTTAAGTACCAGGTCTTTCCTAGCCAGAATATCTTTCTATCGTAATTTAATAGCATAATAAATCACTATAATCACACTCACAATATATGCAAAATAAACAATAAAGAACACCAGAATTTTAACGAGGTTCAACAAATTTTGCCTACGTCCTCGGACACTACCAAATATATTTCACTCCAAAATACAAGTGAAAATTTACAAATAGGGAGAGAGAACAATGCCTTGGGTAGAGAATAACAAATGTGGGATAATTCAAATGAGAAATGGTTAGGCCTATTTATAGTTGAGGTTCGGAGATCAACTTGCAAAGTCACTATACAATTAGGGACCAAGAATCTTGCAAATATCTCATGCCAAATCTCAATCCCACTTTTGGTGCCTTAAATATCAGATTTCTAGTGCCAACATTTTGATACTCATATCTTTGTAATCTTTGGCTTTCCAAAATATGGATGATTGCCAATAATCTCCACCTTGAAGATTTGATTAGGATAATCTTATCTTTACTCAATTCTTTTTGCATTTGTCAACAATACTTGATAGTGCCTTCTTCAACTGTTAAACTTGCAAGATATTGATCAAGTTCAAATAATGTTCAAACTTGGTTGTTGTAACCACCTTGGTCATCATATCTGCAGGATTATATGCAGTCTTAATCTTCTGAAGATGAATTTTCCCCTCATCAATAATTTCCCGCACAAAATGGAATCGTACGTCGATATGCTTTATACGTGCATGATAAACTTGATTATTTGCTAAATGAATAGCACTTTCACTATCACAATACACGTTAATATGCTTCTGAACCAATCCCAAGGTTTTAACCATACCTTGTAACTAAATAGCTTCCTTTAAAGCCTCTGTTACAGCCATGTATTCAGCTTCTATGCTTGACAACGCAATTGTAGACTACAGTGTAGACTTCCAACTTATTGGTCCTCTAGCAAGTGTAAATACATAACCGATGGTTGATCTTCGTTTATCCAAATCACCGACATAGTCAGAATCAACGTACCCAATAACACATTTACCAAGTGTAGTATCCTGCTTGAACAGTAATCCAACATCCATGGTCTTCTGAATATACCGTAGAATCCATTTCATAGCTTGCCAATGTCCTTTTCTAAGATTATGCATATACCTGCTCATTATACTAACTGCCTGTGAAATGTCAAGTCTTGTACACACCATTGCATACATCAAGCTACCTACTGCATTAGAATACGGAACTTGTAACATGTATTCTTATTACGTATTCATTGAAGGAGATAGTTGTGCAGAAAGCTTAAAATGAGAAGCCAACGGGGTACTTACATGTTTTTTCTGCTCGTTCATGCCAAACCGCTGTAGTACTTTCTTCAAATATTGCTTCTAAGACAAGCTAACTCTTCCATGAGCTTTATCTCTACATATTTCCATGCCAAGAATCTTCTTAGCTTCACCTAGATCTTTCATCTCAAACTCAAGGTTAAGTTGAGTCTTTAGTCTCTCAATTTCAACTTTACTCTTAGATGCTACCAACATATCGTCAACATATAAGAGCAAGTATATGAAAATTCCTTCTTGTAGCTTCTGAAAATACACACAATGATCAAATTTACTTCTAGTGTACCTTTGCCCTTTCATGAACTGATCAAATTGCTTGTACCACTTCCTTGGAGATTGTTTCAATCCATAAAGCGACTTTGTCAATTTGCAAACCCAATTTTCTTTATCAGCAACCTTGAATCCATATGGCTGAGTCATATAGATTTTCTCTTCCAAATCACCGTGTAAAAATATGGTCTTCACATCGAGCTGAACTAGTTCAAGTTCATATTGCGCAACCAAGGCTAGCAAAATTCGAATAGACAAATGCTTCACAACTGGAGAAAACACTTCATTGTAGTCTATTCCTTCTTTCTGAGCATAACCCTTTGCTACTAATCTAGCCTTGTATCGAATGTCATTTTTACCTAGAAATCCTTCCTTCTTTGCATATACCCATTTGTATCCAATTGTCTTATTTCCTTTGAGTAGTGTCACTAACTCCCAAGTCCTATTTTTATGAAGAGACTACATTTCTACATTCACAGCTTGCTTCCACTTTACACCATCAGGGTTACTTCTTGCTTTTGTGTAAGTAGAAGGAACATCATCATCTACAATTAGAAGTTCATAGGCCACCATATCATCAAAGCAAGCAGGCTTACGAATCTCTCTTCTTGGTCTCCTATATGCAATTGAATCTTGTTGTTGTAGAAGTTATTGGGTTGGAACTTCTTCATCATTTGTCCCTCCAATATTAGCTGGATCATCATTAACCTTTTCAAGCTCCATCTGCTACAAAGTACTACTGGTTTTGTTATCCTTTTATGAATCTTTGTTCTTCATCATGGTTGATTCATCAAAAGTCACATCTCTACTGAAAGCAATCTTCCTTGTATCAGTACACCAGAGACGGTATCCTTTTACTCCACCAGTTATACCTAAGAATAATACTTTCTTTGCTCTTGGGTCTAACTTAGATTTTTTTTCATGATAATATGCAGTGGAACCAAAAACATGTAAAGAATCATAATCAGTAGCAGGTTTACTAGTCCACATCTCCATAGGAGTTTTTCCATTTATTACAACTGATGGCAAATGGTTAATTAGATGGCACGCATATGTAACTGCCTCAACCCAAAATTCTTTGCCCAATCCAGCATTAGACAACATACATCAAACTTTCTCCAGTATAGTCAAATTCATACGTTCTACCACCCCATTCTGCTGTGGTGTATCCCGAACAGTGAAGTGTCGCACAATGCCCTCATCTTGACATACTTGTAGAAATTGATCATTCTTGTACTCTGTACCATTATCTGATCGAAGTAGTTTGACCTTTCGACCAGTCTAAGCTTCCACCATCTTCTTCAATTAGAAATGCATCCAATACTTCACTTTTTCTTTTCATTAGATACACCCATACTTTTCTTGAATAATCATCAACAAAAGTAACAAAATAGTGCATACCTCCCAAAGAAGCCACTTTGGTAGGCCCCCACACATCATTGTGAACGTAGTCTAGAATTCCTTTCGTATTGTGAATTGCTGAGCCAAATTTTACCGTCGTCTGCTTGCCCAGAACACAATTTTCATAGAATTGAAATTTGTAAGAATTTGCACCTTTCAACAAGCCTTGCTTCGCCAAATTCTGCAAAGCTTTTTCACCAGCATGTCCCAATCGCATATGCCATAACCTGGTAGCCTCTGAATTTGTATTTTTCACAGAAACTATTGATGTTGATCCAATAACTATACTTCCATTTAAATAGTATAGGTTATTCCTTCTTGTACCTTTCATCACCGTCAATACCCCAGCTACTACCTTTAGTAATCCATCTCTCAAAGTGATTATGAGCCCTTTAGATTCTAAGACCCCTGATGAGATGAGAGTTTTCTTCAAGCTAGGTATGTAGTGAACATCTGTCGAGACTTGGATTGAGCCGTCGTGATTCTTCAATTGGATTGTACCTACTCCTATTGTCTTACAAGCGTTGTCATTGCCTATAAAAACAACTCCACCTTCTAGTTCTTTAATATTAGAAAACCAATCCTTATTAGGACACATATGGTAAGTACATCCTGAATCCAAAATCCACTCATCTGTATGACATGCCATTGCCATGCCAACCAAGCTAAAGTCTGACTCCTCATCATGCTCCGCTACACATGCATTAGAAATAGCCTTGACCTTTTGTAACTTAGGATAATTCTTTTTCCAATGCCCTTTTCTCACGACAAAACACATTCATCTTTGGCAGGTCTCCCTTTGGACTTTCCCCTTCTACCAAGTTTGTTGCTGTGTGAACGACCTCTTACTGTTAAGACTTCTATAGTTGTATCTCTATGATCCTTTTTATCTTTCTTTTAAGTCTCAAATCTATACAACATACTACAGACTGCATCAAATGTGATCGTATCCTTCCCATGAAGCAACGTGGTGGTAAGATGATCATATTCATCAGGAAGGGAATTCAACAACAATAATGTCTTGTCTTCATCTTCAAATTTCTCATCCAAATTTAGCAAGTTTGCTAAAATTTTATTGAATGAGTTCACATGGTTATTCATCGACATACCGGGTGTATACGTGAATCGATAAAGCATCTTTTTCATATAAAGCCTATTTTCAAGACTTTTTGTTAGAAACTTTTCCTTCAATGTATCCCACAACTTCTTCGCTGATATCTCCCTCATGACAGAGTACTTCTGCTCTTTGGCCAAACATAGGCGGATTGTACCACACGCCTGTCTATTGATCTTGGCCCACTCCTTGTCATCCATCTTGTTAGGTGTTTCTTCAAGGGCTATATCCAGCTCTTGTTGACATAAGACATCTAGGATCACACATTGCCACATACCAAAATTATTGGTACCATCAAATTTCTCTACTTCAAATTTTGTATTGGTCATAGTAGTCTTTGCTGATGGCGATGCCACTGCCATTTTTCTCCTCAATCTCAACTACTGTATACGTGAACAATACCGTCAATGTGAATAGTACCATGGATGAACAATACGTATACGCAAATAGTATCGTAATCATCATATTTCTCAAGTACAAATCTAGCTCTGATACTAATTGTTGTGCGGAAGCATGTAAAAGAGTAAAATTATTGTACTAAAAAATCACACTAAGTTCAATTCCCAGGAAAGAGAGGTGGATCACAAAGATCGCTTAAGTGTTAGGTCTTTCCTAGCCAGAATATCCCTCTATCGTAATTTAATAGCACAATAAATCACTACAATTACACTCATAAAATATGCAAAATAAACAATAAAGAACACCAGAATTTTAATGAGGTTCAACAAATTTTGCCTATGTCTTCGGACACTACCAAATATATTTCACTCCAAAACAAAAATAAAAATTTACAAATAGGGAGAAAGAACAATGCCTTAGGTAGAGAATAACAAATGTGGGATAATTCAAATGAGAAATAGTTAGGCCTATTTATAGTTGAGGTTCAGGGATCAACTTGCAAAGTCACTATACAATTAGGGACCAAGAATCTTGCAAATATCTCATGCCAAATCTCAATCCCACTTTTGGTGCCTTAAATCTCAGATTTCTAGTGCCAACATTTTGATACCCATATCTTTGTAATCTTTGGCTTTCCAAAGTATGGATGATTGCCAATATATTGCTTCATATTAGCAATCTATTTTTAACAACCTTTTACATATTAATATAGTTATTTAAAGTCTAATAGTCATTTCCACCTAGCCATTTCTATTAATTGAAGCTAATTAATAATACCTATTATAAGGTAAGGAAATTTCTATGAGTACTTACCTATTTGGATGAGCAAAATAAGACAAAGTTCTATTTTTTCCTTTTCAAATCTATAACTTTTCCTTTTTCTTTGCTTGAAGCTTTCTTGGCCATTACTTTCTCTATAACACCTATGCCCAACCTAAATCACTGAGCCCAGATCTTGGGTATTATATCACGATACTTAAATTTTCAAAATAGACAACACGTACTCTTGATTTTAAAGCATATTTCTTATTTATTTTGTAAAAGGTCTCATTATTAAAGAAAAGTATTTAAAATAAAATATTATGTTAAACTTATCATAATTTAATTACAACACAAAATTTTACTAAAGACTAACTCTAAAATGTGTAATCCTATTATACACTACTTTTCCAAATTGACCACTGTATGCATAATAGCCCAATTTGCCCCTTCCTTGGCGCATTTCTGTCGTTGTCCTCCTGGCATAATCATTTACAACAATACCTAAAACATAAACATAAAATTTGTAAGTTATACAAACTTAGTGAGTTTAAGTACAAAATACCTTTAAACTTTTCTTGCTGAATTCTACAGTCTGACTCTTTGGATTACCATTTTTGTCTTTAGCAGATACCTTCACAGCTTCAGATATATATACTTTATATATACTTACATGCCACTTACCATTCTTTACTTATTATCTTTCACTTGACCCTTTGGTTATCTCTAGATCTTACCAGATGATACAATCTCTTCTATTATCATCAAACAACTTTCAATGTTTATTCCATTGGTACTATTCTCTTGGCAGAACTACTCACAGATCTTTCATTTGGTGAATACCCTTACTAAGTCTAATAATCATATCATATCCTGTCTTAAACTAATGCATACTCATATCGATGAAAATTATTCCAGATTATTTAGAATAATTCCAACACATCTTTGTTACAGAATACCAGAATAAACCAAGATGACAAACAACTCAAATTCCATAAGATTTTAAAAAAAGCCATAATATCATTAAGATATGACGGATACCAGATACTTAAGTTTCAGCACTACGTAACACAAATAAACTTAGGTTGACAAATGTGTATATCTTTCATGACTACAAATACGCCCATATTCTAGACTAATAAATTACCATGGTGGATACTCTCTTTAAACATACAGATACAAACTTCTTTTCAAGAGACTTTCTTTAAGACTTATTTGATTACATCATGAAACTAATTCAACCAAATTAACTTCAGACGTATCATACACTTATCATATACTTATTTGTCAAAGAATTCTCAGAAGTTATCCAGAACTTACCATAAGGGTGGATAATCACATTCTATCACATAGATATCATAGAATACTCCATTATGATGATACAGGACATGCCTCAAAGGCTTAGCAGATCACACCACACAGTCAAACATACGGAATCATGTGTTTATTGTCTTGGAAAACTTCCATAGAAGGTGCCATGGGTTTCTCCCTCATGGACTTAAAATTAACTTCATGTTGTGATCTGCTAGTTCGATATATTTTTATAGGTCTCAGCCACATGGGCTTACACATTCTCATGTCGTGATCTATCAGCTTAGCCTTCATCTTATTGGAGGCTACACCAAGAGTGTTTTCATATCATACATTGCCATGGGTCTCAACCACATGGTCTTAAACTTTTTGTAACGCCCTAAAATACCTGTATATATACCTATATTAATTTGACACAAGTGTGTATCTGCTTCAGTGGTTAAGTGTTCTAGGTGTATGTGAGAGGTCCCAAGTTCAAGCCACAACTTGGGTAAATTTTGGAATTTTAATGAATAAAGCTTGAACTTGGTCCATTAGTCTTATATTTTATTGATTGTAATAATGTGTCAGAATGGGCCTGCTAATCTGGTGGTTAAGTGGAGTGTTAAGTTGCTTGATGTCCTGTGTTTGAAACCCTGTGTGGGAAAAAGAGGGATAATTTTTGCTACCTGTTCGGCAAGAATTGGTTTTGACTAGGGTTCTGAGTAGTAGTGGTGTGGTAGGAGAGTGTTGGAGTGATTCTAAGAGGAAAATAACGGATTTGAGATATCCCAATTGCTGGGTAGCAAATTTCGGCCCCTCCCTTTCCACTCTCTGATTTTTTGACGTTTTTCCTTTTCTTTTCCTATCTAGTAGCCGCCATTTTTCCCTTTTCCATTATCCCTTTTTACTGCCGTTTTGGTACTGAAATTTTAGCCATTCCCTGCTCACATTTTTCCTTAATCTATCTTTTCCTCTAATTCTTTTCTGTTGTCACAAATCGTGCATTCGGTAAGTGTGTAAGTAGTGTTTTGGTTTTGGGACTGTAGAATTGTTGTTTAATGAGTTTAGTTCATGTTTAAGAGGAAGCGGTGAGGCTGGAAGTCATGCTTCTTCAACCTGAATCGGGATTGAGTTTAGTTGTTATCAGTAAGTCGTTTATGCATTTTTGGGATTCTTCATTTCAATTCGGTTTTAATGCATATCAAGTGTTTAATCTGGTATTTGTCGGTCATTAATAGGTTTTGGAGTGTTCGAGGTTGTCTTAGTTTCGAATCGATACTAGGTGTGTACTCGAAAACACAGAAAATAAGAATCGGTGAAAGCCAAAAATGAAATTGTTGACACCACATGGGTGTATGGTCACCATATGGTAAGCTGTGTGGCAGTACACGACCATGTGGTTGATGAACTAGGCCATGCGCGTATGACACGGGTGCATGACACAATCGTGTGATGGGTGGAGAGGCCGTGTGCGAGACACGGGCTCGATCAATTGGGTCGTGTAGGCCGCACGTGCTTGTGGGACAATATAGGTGAACCACACAGGCGTATGGAATTCTGGGCCAGGCCGTGTGATCCATACGGCCAAGGCCAACTTAGGTCGTGTAGGCCACACGGGCGTGTGGGCCCACACGGGCAGGCCACATGGGCGTATGAGCCTATTTTTTTGAAATGATCTGCAAGGTTGCACTAGTCGCCCAAGTCGACTGTGGACCTACTGTAGGGTCGCTAAGCATTACTTAGACCTCTAAACAAGTATTCTGACTGTCTGATTTCGGTACTGAGCATGAACTGTGATATCTGAATTGATTGTATGAACTGATAAATTGCATATTGGCATGTCATATTTGTATGTTGCATTGCATCGGGATTGGGTTGATGTTTTGGAGGAAGTATTTCTGAAGGGCTCTTAAGCCTGATATCTGGCAGCTCAACTGCAATTATCTGATTATGTGCCGCATTCGGTATAGCATGGTGTGTAGGGATGGATGGGTCGATTTTATCCCCACATGGTGTGCAGGGTTAGACGGAGTTGGTGTGTAGAGGGTAGTGGGTATGACTCTATTATTCTGTTCAATTCAGTTCTGCATGTTATATCTGAGATGGGTTAAGGCCCTAATTCATATCTGATACTATATCTGAGTGGGCTAAGGTCCACTTCGGTTCTGTAAAGGGCTCAGGCCCGAACTATATGTAAATATATGACTGATTTCGGATATTGTGCTGTGTGTATATTTTTCTGTGGGGATTACACACTGAGTTTGCAAAAACTCACCTTTTTCTGTTTAATCTGTTCAGGTAATCCCCAGCATTAGATGGATCGGTGTAGCGGAGGACTCGACAGTGCCCACTGCTTATGCCTCACAATAAATTTACGGTTTTATGCTTATCATGGTTTTAATTTTTATTTGGGGAAATTTTGATGTAATTATGGCAATTACGGGTTTTATTTTTAAATTTGGGTTTTGCAACATTTTATGGTTTTACTACTAGTAGTAGGAAGACTCGGGTTTTCAAAATAAACAAACATTTTGTCAAAATATTCACGACCACTCAATAGTGTCAAAGCTTTCGCGTAGGTTAACATTTTGATGATGATAAACCAAATAGGTGACTCAGTTTGAAAACCAATGTTAAGGTAATGAAGTGTTTTAAAATGGGAAATGAGGTGATAGCAATGATACAATTTCAAAACCACTATCATGTGACATCGCCAGATTCGGCCATAACATCTAGGCCGAGTTTGAGGTGTTACACTTTTTTTCGTATTGTGATCTTCCAGTCTGGTTAACAATATACCTACCTACCAGAGGCATCACAAGGGACGCTTTATCCAGAATTTACTTACCCAAATTTGGTCACACGTAGCTAATCAATTTGTATATTCCTATATTAGACTTTACCTGCATACTTACCAATCAGTTTCTATTCATGTAATAGTTCTTACATAATATCATTACACATACATAGCATCTTTACTAAGCTTCACCTACTTACCTATTATCTGTGATACTGTCATTATATATAAGTTTTTATCTGAACAATTAACATGCAGAAGCCAAAATAGAGACTCATCTAAACTACTGTTCAAAGCTCCAAACTCGGACATCCATCTTGACACAGTAGCAACAACTGCTTAAAGAATACAGATTCACCATAAAAACCCTATTTATGCAAATTGCTAATATCCTAATCATAGATAACCTCCATGCAAGACATTGTATTCATAACTTACTGTTCCTATAATTTTTATCATCTTTAGTCCTTCAAAAACTTGACATGTAGAGATATAATACTTACTAGGAGGTAGAACAACCATTGATTAAATTAAGAACCTTAGCTTCTAACTTCATGAGAAAAAGATAACATTTAGATTTAAGAAAAAGGAAGCAGAGAGTAATACTAGAAGAAGAAGAAAAATTCGAATTCGATTTGGTAATTATCAAGCTAAGCTCGAGTAGCTTGAGCTGAATTCGAGCTTAGTAATATTTGACTTGAATGGCTCGTGAGCCTTATTAAGCTTTTCATATTTTTATATTATTAAATAACATTTTGCTCTTAATATATCTATTATTAACCCCAAACTTAATTATCAAGCCTAGCTTGAGCTTGAGTATAAAAACTAGTAGACGAGCTTAATCAAAAGCTTGAATAGCTTGAGTAGCTTAATCAAATATTATTTGACAAAGTTTCAAAGATTTTTCATAAATATTTCTAAAAAATTAATTTTTCAACTAGATTAAAAAAATTTATATGGTAAATTTTTTGAAAAATATTTTATACATATCAATTTTGAATTATTTTCACTATTTTAAATATAAAAAATTTTATTTTATATTATAATAAAAATTATAAATTACGGTTCGATTTTTTGATAACTATAATTTTTTAACTTACATTTTATAAATCGTCTAAACACTTCGATCGAAGATTTTGGTAAAAAATTACATATGAGGTTGAAATGATTATTAGTGACCATTAATACTGCCATTTGTTTCATGGACAAGTGAAGTACACAAAAGGTTAGAGAAACTTGTTCTCACATGAAAACTAAAGCTAATTATGTTCAATTATTAGAGAAAAAGCTAATAATGTTCCATAAATATGTATTGTATGAGATTTAGTATTTATGTTAACGAAGAAGAAGAAGAGTAATACTGCGTATGGGAAAGATGAGAAATTTTCATATTTTGCCTTCTTTTATTTCATTAAAACGAGTTAAAGTCAATCCTAATAATTTGGCCCAAAATGCACCGTTGTTTCTAATACTAATCCAATTGCTCAAATTGCTTCCCAATGCTCAACACATCTTAATTTTAA
Organism: Gossypium longicalyx; assembly: GCA_025698465.1. Classification (NCBI taxonomy): domain Eukaryota; kingdom Viridiplantae; phylum Streptophyta; class Magnoliopsida; order Malvales; family Malvaceae; genus Gossypium; species Gossypium longicalyx. Next base: position 17,810,131 of record CM047004.1, on the reverse strand, counting down.
AATTCAAAATATAATTTTATGTGAAAAGTCCAAAATACCCCTTTTAATAATCCTCACACTCATTTTACCACTAAAATCTTTTTATGGCAAAATTACAACTTAATTTCATGAACGTTTCACTTTTATCCAATTTAGCTCATACTTAAAATTTTCAATTCCATATTCCAATATATTCTCCATTTCTCATTTATGCAAAAATAATAATTATAGAACTACCTTTTCCTTTATATGGTCAATTTGCACTTTAGTCCTCATATTTTCACCAAATCTTTATTCAATTCCTTTTCTAAATTTCTAATTAATTCTTTTAAAGGAAACCATCTAATAGCCTCATTTCAATTTCTTAGGAATGTTGCTATATACATTCTTGGAATAGTACCATTTATTGTATTGAAAATTTGAGGTGTTATAATAATGCCTATATAATCTTGTAAACTGCATGTTATATACTCCATTGGAACCCACTCTAATATCTATATGATTCTTAAAGTAGCTTAGAAAATCAAGCATTTACCTACTCTTCCACATGATAGTTAAACCACCACATTTTTAACATAGTTAACCATAAAGCAACCAATCATATCACATTACCTTCAAATGCGGTTCATTTCATTATTCACCAACCACGTCTTACAAGGGAATACAATATAGGGATATTTAGTGAAGATCATTCTCCTTAAGGCCTGAACTATTTAGGGACTCCCAAGCCACTAGCATCTCTAACTTAAGAGTCTCATGATAATCAGACAACCTCCATCTCTTCATCACTAGAGCTGGACGTTTCAAGTCTTCTTTTCACAACACTACCCCTTTGCTCAGCTTCTACATTATCATGCCCAACCTTTTATCGTTCTCTCTATGCTTATCCCATTTAAACTTTAAGGTGGCCTTTTGGTTGCTCTTCTAATTCTCAAATGGAGCCATGTTCCTATAAAACTAACATGTTCCATTCTAAACTCATTACCCAAATGAATCCCAAAAGCCTTTCCCTTTGCCACCTTAGGTTACCTATTAATCAAATGAGAAGTTTTAACACCCTCTTAGGTAACTAACTTACATTTGGTCTTCAACCTTAAGGTGAATAAGGAATTAGTACCAATGTCAGCTTTCGACCTCACTTGTCTTGCATTAAGCACTTCAATGCCCTTTCTAACTGTAGGCTTATCCTCTTTACTCTGCCTTTAAACCACAATAGCCCTCAACTAGTTCTTAAAGTGTAATTTATCATTAGATGTTTGCACATGGACTTTAACTATAGAGCAATAACCCATTAAATACCCATAACAGAAATTGAGAAGCCTTTCATAATTAAATAGAGCTAATCATTCAACTCAACCAAAACCAGTAAGCCTAACTACTCCATGCAAATGCTTTGAAATATCCATTCTAACTGTGACCCAAATATACTCTCCTTATCCCCTTTTACTGTCTCTCCAATCAATTGCCAAAACCTCACCAATAGATCCCTAAAATTGAAGGGCAATGGCTCGACTCATCTTAGTGAGAGGGATATTGTAGAACTACAACAAAAAGGCACCTTAGCAGGTCATATTCAGCCATAGAGAGACCATCACTATATTTAGTCATCACAAACAATGATTTATCAAAAATCCAAGGGCCTAGATGGAAAAATTTCTTCCTATCCTCCATAGAGTCGAACTTGACAATCAAAGAAGGAGATAAAAAGGAAAACTACACCACATGCTATTGAAAACACGAAATAGAGCAGTTTTTATTATAAGCACTACTAGTGACCAACTTGCCTACCGTCTAAGCCTTAGAACTCATATAAATAATGTTAGATTTGTAAAATAAATCTGAAATAAAACTTAATAAACTAGGATCTATCATGTCAAATCATCAAGAATAAATCAAGAATAAAACTAAATGCGGAAGTGTACCTGAACCCATGAATTCCTTGAAGCTTTTCCCGATCTTGGGGATTTGATCTTCCAAATTAGCACACAATAAATTTAAATAATATTTACTCTCTCTTTCCTAAGGATGTGATATTAGAAAAGATATCTTGTTGTGTAATTTGGGGACCATAACCCTAATATTTATAACCTTGGCATATTAGTTCTAATTAAATTCTAATTAGCCTATCATTAATTAGAATTTGCTTAGAACTCAATTACTAAAGTATCTACAAATATTTGACCTATACTTTATTTAATAATTAAAACTCAATAAAATTCTAACCAAATTAGATCACTTTTAGTTTGGGCTAACCTATCATGATAGTAAATAATAACATGTAATTACCCTTATTATATGTGATATTCATATTTTCCAACAATCTCTCACTTAGACCACATATATATACTAATTACTCTATAATTACATGTCATTATATAACCTTATGAGCTCAAAATTTTACTATCATATCCAAAAGGTATTTCGAACAATCTCATCCATTAATTATGTTAACATAGAACCAAGGCGACTTTCGTTACATATATCGTAACTAAATCCTTCCATGATCACGTATATTAACACAACCAAATGACATAGATCAAGTATGGATGTGTAGCATGGAAATTACATGCAATATGATCTAAACATGTCTATTTTCAACTGGTCCTCCTAAGTGAGATCAAACCTTACCAAAATCAGAGTGTGAATAAACCAAATAAACTTTATTTCTGCAAAAAATAAACTTAATATCTTTAAACTGAAATAACTAAAAATGTGTCTATAACATAAAAGCATTTAAAAGTACAAACTCCCACTAAAATCAAATATCCTTAAATGATTTTACACCCATATGAGCAATGTGCTCATTAAAAACATTAGGTGTAGTCCCTTAGTAAGCAGATCCACAATCATGGAGTTTTTCCTAATATGCTTTATAGGCACCTAACAACTCTGAACTTTTACTCTAACAACTAGGAACTTAAAATCTATGTGTTTTAACTTTGATGTGCTCCTGTTGCTATTGGAATAAAAGAATGCAATTTGTTTTCACAATTTGCACCTTAGTGACAAAATCTTGTATCCATATTCCATCAAAATCGGAGTCTATATACCTAATGATCTCTAACTGATTAGACCTCCGATATGTGAGCATGTAATATTTTGTTCTCTGAAAATAACTTATAACCCTCTTGGATGCTATCCAATGGTCCAAACCAGGATTGCTTAAAATATCTACCTAACATCACAATAGTGTACACAATATTCCAATGTATACAAACCTGAACATGCATTAGACTTTCCACTGCTAAAATGTAAAAAATCTAATGCATTTTTGTAATCTCAGAATCATTCTTAGAGCATTGATAGAGGCTATACTTATTATTGACGAGCAGTATGTCATTAACATATAAAACTAAATATAGAACTTTACTCCCACTAAACTTATGGTATATACGATTATCAATAAAATTCATCTCTAAACCGAATGAGATGATCATTTGGTAAATTTTGTAATATTATTGACGAGAAGTATGCTTAAACCTATAGATGAAGTTCTTTAATTTGCAAATCATTAACTTAGCATCATTAGACACAAAGTTTACTAGTTGCACCATATAAATGTAGGATCAATGTTACCATTGAGAAACTATTAACTTAATATTCATCTGATGCAGTTTAAGGTCAAAATTGAGAAACTATTAACTTAATATTTATCTAATGCAGCTTAAGGTCAAAATATTCCACTAAAGCCATTATAACCTTTCTCTAGTGGACCTTTTTAATGGAATTCATTCTTGAGGTTGTTGAGTTTGTTTTTCTGGAACAATTACCTCATCTTGAATAAAGAGTTGTTCAACATTGTCTTATTAAGGTTCTATATTCACTTCTTAATCAATAATAGGTATGAGAACCTAAACATCATCAAAAGTGATAGTAGGAAATGAGTTAGAATTCAATTCCTCATTAAAAGCAATGTCTCTAATCTTGTTTCTCCCTCCAAACTCAACATCCTAAAAGAATGTTGAAATTCTCGTCTAAAAAATATTCCTAATTATGGGATCATAAAACTCATAGCCCTTAGATCACTCAGAATTTTCTTAACCCTTAACTTTACAGACATCAAAAAAGTCATAAGTGATGTCATTTCAAACTTATCGTTTTTAGCAAAACGTTTCTCAATTTCGTTAAGGAAACCTTGGCCTAAGTAATCTTTTCAGATTATATGCCCCTAAAGGCTTATGGAATGTTGTGTTTCATGATCATTAGACTCATCCGATTTGAACGATCCCACCTCTCAAAATCCCTCTTAACATCAGGGGTGCTTTCCGCAGTGAGAGGTGCAGGTTGTTCTTCCCTTAGTGCAATGCCTATGTTCATACAACCAAATACTATAAATAAGTGTCTTTTCCATTCATTGAAATTAGTCCCATTAAGCATGGGTATAGAATTTATAGTAGCAGATATTGTGGCAGTAGAAGATGAATTAGCTAAATATAGAACAAAAAATAAGCTCACATCAATATTCATAAGTAAACAATAAATTCAAGATAATGGCTAATCTCATCTCAAGATACCAAACACAACATTAATATCATGTCTTTGGACAATAATATTGACAGTAAGCGGTACTCTTATTATAGCAATCAAACATTGATAATAAATTATGTCACACAATGAATTAATCTTTGGACTAACATATAATATATATTTTAAAACAACTTAATTGAAGCAATAAGTCACCAAAGTGATTTTTTTGTATAAATTATTTTGTTTTAAAATATAAAAGGTTGTGTGCATGTAACTTAAGTTATGTTAATATTGATTGGCCCAAATGAAAGTTGATAACATTACATGTGCAACTATGGTAATAAACATGTGACAATTATTTGGTTTTATATGTGAGTAATAAATTGGCGTAAAGGAAGATTTATTGTTCGACATGTTCTTATTATCAATGTTTGATTACTATACCAAGATATCACTTACAAAGTTAATATTTTGTCCAAAAATTAAATATTAATGGAGTGTCCGATATCTTGAGATTCATGGAAAAAAAATTTAATAACTTCAACGATATCTATCAAAACTTAATTTCACCAATTAAACTATAAAAGATATCTTATTGAATAATGGTTATAAATACCTATTCGTACAAACTATAATTATGCATTAATCCTCAAAATCATTGATATGCATATAATATATATACACAATTATAATAATATAAAAATAATACTAGCTTGCCTTACATATTTCATGTAAACTCAAATTTATATTAATGACTAAAGATATTATCATAAAACTTCTTTATACGCACAAATACTTAAAAAAAATCCATAACCACTAAATATAAAAAGAATCCCAAATTATATAAAAGTCTTTATATGCGCAACTACTTATGAAAATTCATAACCACCATATTTGTAAAAAAAATCCCAAGTATTTTAATTTTAGTCGGGCTCCATAAGGACTAAAACTTATATAAAATATTTATAGCAGAAACCAAAAGTAATCATTACCAAAAGTAATCATTCGTATATATGAATTGAATTCAATGGTGAATATAATTCATTATGAATAAAGACTAAAGATGATAATTCCATATATATTCAACCACAAACAAAAAAATTAAAACAAATAGTGCGAAAAAAAAACATCTTACCAACATTTATTTTTTCGATTATCAAGTGAATTAACTTTCAAAATCAATTATACAATCCAGTTGAAATTCTTCAATTGCAAAAAGTTGTAAGTATGTAACTTTAATTTAATAATGACTTTAAACAAAAAATTATAAAATAAAAGAAATCTCACAAATAATTTTTTATCAATTGATTATAAATAAACAAATAAATAAACTTTCATCTTTCGAATAGCATATACAAATATTAAACTAGATTATACTTATAAAACCCTAAAACTTTATTTAAAGAATCAAAACCCAAAAATTTATCAAGAATGTCAAAGATTCAAAATAATATATAATTAAAATATCAAATCCATAAAATTAAAAAAGAAAAACGAATCAATCCAAAAAGAATAAAGAATCAATTCATTCTTAATGATTCAACATGACAAAGCTCGGATGCCACTTGTTAGATTTGTAAAATAAATCTGAAATAAAACTTAATAAATTAGAATCTATCACGTCAAATCATCAAGAATAAATCAAGAATAAAATTAAATGCGGAAGTGTACCTGAATCCATGAATCCTTTGAAACTTTTCCCGATCTTGGGGATTTAATCTTTCAAATTAGTACATAAGAAATTTAAAGAATATTAACTCTCTCTTCCTTAAGGATGGGATATTAAAAAAGATATATTATTGTGTAATTTGGGGATCATAACCTTAATATTTATAACCTTGGCATATTAGTTCTAATCAAATTCTAATTAACCCATCATTAATTAGAATTTGATTAAAACTTAATTATTTGAGTATTTACACATATTTGACTCATACTTTATTTAATAATTAAAACTCAATAAAATTTTAACCAAAATAAATTACTTTTAATTTAGACTAACCTATCATAATAGTAAATAATAACATGTAATTACCCTTATTTTCTTCTATAGACTTGATGTTAACTAGAATCAAAGAGGGAGATAAAAAGAAAAACTACACCACGCAGTTTTTATTATAAGCACTACTGGTGACCAATTTGCCTACCGTCTAAGCCTCAGAACTCATGTACATAATGCATCATTTTCTGAGACCGCAACCCCTATATCCTTTTTTTTAGTAAATTTCATCTGTCACATCAATAATATCTTAAGCAAGAAGGAAACATAAGAGTTCTACGCAAGAGGATAAGACAAGATGATCATACAACAGAGCAAGAATACGGAAAGAGATCAAATTCACAAACACTTGGTTCTAGTTCGAACTTAGGGCTTCACGACACAATATTTAGTTTGGGGCCTTATTTTCTCTCAGTTGGGCCACCCAAACACGCACAAGATCGACCCTGTATTACCTGTATCCGCATAAAGATATGGCATCAATTTTTAAATTAAAAGAAAATGGATGTAAGTTAAAAGAGAAGTATTGCCTAGATTTATGCTAGCTATGCAAGTATTCAAATAGCACACCATACATGCAATCATATTAAATTATGAATTATCCAGGCTATGGTTGAAATAACGAAACCGGATGGGTCAGTTTAATTCATTGATTTATATCTTACTTGCTTTGATTATTCAATAGTAAAATGGGAGAATTGTCCCAACCCAATCAAAACCTGAAAGCTACAAATCAATTAAAAATCAGCAAAACCGATTGTTTAAAAACAAATTTCTTTTTCTTCATTATGTTTCTTCTTTTTATTGAGTTTCCACCTTTTATTATTTTATACTTTAATTTTTCAATATATTTGAATCATTTGACCCATTTGGTTGAATTGGAAATATAATTTCCATTGCTTTGGTTTTTCAATCTTAACACAGTTTCAATCACATTTAATTTAAAAAAAAATTTAATTTAAGCACTCATATTATATAGTTCGGTCATTTTGATCAATTTCGTTAAAATAAAAAATGGTAAGCTAACGTGACAGTTAAAAAATCGATATAATAAAAAAATTTAGTTATCAACTTTTACATGTTATATTGATTTAGTCATAATTTTAAAAAATTAATTTTCAAAATTTACAAATATTCTCAATTTGATCCTAATTCTAAAAAATTCAAAAAAATATATAAAAAAATCAATATTTTTAAAAAAATAATTTTAAATTTTATATTAATGTTTATATTAATATTAAATAAAAACAGTTATATTAATATTAAATAGAAAAAGAAACCCTCCCCTCCCCTCCCTTCCCCACCCTGTCCCTTTCCCACTCCCCCTCGCCCACCACCATCCCTCTCCCTCTTTGCTGTTGCTGCAATTTACTCAAAGCTATTAGTTGGAAATTGCAGGAAACAGTGAACAAAATAATATCAATCTTTATTCTGAAAAAGAAAAGAAAAAAAAAAAAAAACAGAAGTAGGAAAGACAATACAAGTCATGAAACATAGTTGAATGTTTATATACGAGAATGAGGACGCACAAAGACAAATCTTGGTTTGGTTGGTTTTTCATGAAAGGATAACTATTTTTAAATTGTCAAATGTTTAAATGCCCAAAAATCAAATAAAGTAAAATAACCATACTTACAACCAATTATGTCTCACTTTGTTTTTTCAGAACAAATATAGAGAAAATCTAGTGAGAAAGCTTTAGGACCACATGTGCCATTGGATAACATAATCTTTATCTTATATGGAAATGCACATATTTAAATTGGGTATGTTTGGGAGTTTGAGGCAAAGAGATATAGGAAGAAAAAATTTCCCATGACAGGGCGGGTAAACCAAGGATAAGCATAATGTAGACACAATTCCTTAATTTGCAGTAGCACACAACGAGAGAGAGGGGGATGGTAGTGGGGGAGGTCCGGTGGGGGAGAGGGGGAGGGACCCGGTGAGGGAGGTTATTTTATTTTATTTAATATTAATATTAATATAAAATTTTAAATTTATTATTATATTTTTTAACATATTTATGTATTTATATATTTTTTTAATTTTTTAGAATTAAAATTAAATTGAGATAATTTGTAAATTTTAAAGATTAATTTTAAAAATTATGAGTAAATTAATTTAATATATAAAAATTAAAAGTTAAATTTATTATTATACTAAATTTTTTAATTATCACATCAACTTACTATTTATGATTTTGACGAGAATGAATAAAATGATTAAATTATGAACATGGGTGTTTAAAATGTAAATTTTTTATTTTAAATGCTAAAAATGGAAATTTTTAATAATTAGATGTATATTTACTCTATATAATAAATTATGTAACACTTATAACAACACAAAAGATTAAAGGCACAAAAAAATCTTAAAATTTCAAATTTACCATTAATCCATTTTATTTTTTTTAAATTGTAATTTAAATTATTTAGTACAAAAAATTATAAAATTAATGAATGACATAAACACTCTTTATTATTTTAATTTTAAAATATTTTAATGTGAACAAACCGCGGCTGAATGGATGGGTGTGGGGATGAGATGAGGTTAGGTTAGGTATTCCGTATTCCATGCCAATCTCTCATTATTATTTTTGTCAAAATCATGTGGGCTTTTCATTTATTAGATGAGGACAATGCCAATGGTTTCCCAAAGCTTTGGACTTTACCCTTTTTGACATTCATGGAATAACCCTTTCCCATCCTTTTTAGATTAATTCCACAAACATCCATATATTATCCTCAAAATTCTAAATTCATCCTTCAAGTTCAAAATAGTTTGATTAAAACTTTAAAGTATTAATATTATATCAATCATATCCTTCTACCAACTTAATCATTCATTTGGGTTTTAAATAGTAGTATCATACCTTTCAAAGCCTTTCAACAACTTAATCCTCTATTTGGCCATTAAATGGTAGTTTAGACTTGATGTGAAACACATTTAACATATGGGGATCAAATTATAAACTTGTCTGCAACTATCAAATAAACTGTTTGGATTTAATGTGTTGATAAAATAAAATTTAAGAGAGCAAGTCTTTTAAAATATCAAATTTAAACTATACATACAGTAAGTGTATACGTATTTTCAATTTAATCTACGTGTTAAATGTTTCGTGAGCGTTAACATCAAAGTTAATGACTAGGCTGGAAGAACGATCTAGTTGAAATGATATTGATATTGATATTGATATTGATATTGATATTGTGAGGATGTTTTAAAGTTGGAGACCAATTTAAAATTAGATCATAGTTTAAGGATGGTCACGTAAATTACCCCCTTTTTATAAAAGAAAACTATAGCTTTAAAAATATCTTCTTATACACAGACATCTGACTAATGAAAATATCTAACATAGAAAAGTTAGCCGCTTACCAACCGAAACAGAGAAACCGCCCGGAAAGAAAATATTCAGTCTTTTAAGTCTTAGAGTTTGACCTGTTGAAGAGGAAAATTTGTAACACGCACAGAGAGAGGTTGAGAATCTTTATATGTTATGAAAGATTTGAAGATCCATGCTTTAAATTTGTTTGTTTGAAGGGAATATGGAAACCCCTTCAGCAGAGGAGCTTTTGAAGAAGATCCAAATACTTGAAGCGGGACATGCCGATCTCAAGCAAGAAATTTCTATTTTAAAACAATCCGGTGGCGATTCCAAGGCCAATTCAACTCATCAAAGATCTCACTCTACTTCCCCTCGACGTCCGCGCTTCTCGGGGAACGCGGCGAAGCTTGCTGCTTGGAAGAAAGATTCAGCTTCGTTTCGGCACTCCTCGCCGTTGCGAAGAGAGAGCAGAAACAATGACACTGTCAATGGCGACAGCGGCACCGGAGGAGATTTAGGAGTAGGAGGAAGAGGAGGAGCTATCGAAAGAACCGGGAACGTCGGGCCAGCTGCCGTCAATTTCACTAACAGCCAGTATTTGAATATATTTCAGTCTATGGGGCAATCTGTTCATATATTTGATCTTAGTGGCCGTATAATTTATTGGTAAGCGAAAAGGGTTTCGTTTTTAAGATTATTCAGTTGCAAACACCAAGTTTTTATGTTCTAAATTAGTTATTAGTGATGTGGTTTAACATTGTTTATTAACTGCTTAGTCGCGTCATAGAGAATGGGGCCTTTCGCTTAATGGCAAGGAGGTTAGGGAACTTTGAGGTCCAAAGTTCAAATTTCACTGGGTTTGATCTTATATTTATTCTGATGAGTTAGTTTGAGTTGATTTAGTTATTTTTTGCTTTTAACGATTAATTATGGTTGTAATTAGAAGTAAATTGTAACTTAAATAGAAAAAAGTATTAAGTAAGCGTTATCATTTGAGCATAGTTTTTCATTTTTTTTTAAAAAAAAATTATGCTTTTCTTTTTTGCAGGAATAAAACTGCCGAAAAACTTTATGGCTATTCAGCAGCAGAGGCTTTAGAGCAAGATGCCATTCAACTTCTTGTTGATCATAGGGACTTCGCTGTTGCACTTAATATTGTTCATTGTGTTATGACGGGGGATAGCTGGACTGGGCAATTTCCTTTCAAGAATAAAATGGGGGAGAGGTTTTTGGCTGGTGCAACTTATACTCCTTTTTATGATGAGGATGATGACGATGATAGTTCATTAGTTGGAATCATTTGTGTATCCAGTGATACTCAGCCTTTGCAAGAAAGGAGAGCTGCAGTGTTGGCTGGAAAGCAACCTGAAGGAGATTCAACCTTTAGCCGGTCTAAAAATGCTGTCTCAGCTAAACTTGGTCTGGATCCTCAACAACCTATGCAAACAGCAATTGCATCAGAACTAACAAATTTGGTATTAGTTCCTTAATTTTAATGTGTTGGAAGTTGGATTTTAGGATTACTATATATATTTGTAGTTTGGCTTGGATTGATTGTTAAGAGTTATGCAGGCGCTTAAGGTGAGCAACAAAATGAAGTCCAGAATTAAGATGGGAGAGTATTGTGTCGATCGTGAAGGAGAAAGTGGAGATGGTCATTATTTGGAGCATGGTTGCTCCATCTCAGCTCATTCTGATCTTAAAGAAGATGCAGTTTCCAGTGGAGCTTGTACACCTAGGGGAAGTATTTACCCATCTGCCTTTGGTGTATTTTCTCCGTTGGATGAAAAGTCCCCCATGAACACCTCTCACGATTCTGGTGATGAGAGTGAAGGAAAACCTGCAATCCAAAAGATTATGACCTTAGTGGGTAAAAAGGGGATATCGTGGCCATGGAAAGAGAATGATCGAGCAGGATCAGAGGCAAGAACTACTCGTTTTGTATGGCCTGGATTGGCAAATGATCAAGAGAATGATTTATTTGTACAGAAAAGCTCATATTCTGCTGCAAAATCTGAAGGCCACGTTAATGAAAATAATACCCCTGTCAATAATGAGCCATCGGGCTCGTGGTCATCCTCTGTTAATGTTAACAGCACCAGCAGTGTTAGCAGCTTTGGAAGTACTAACAGTAGTGCAGTTAATAGAGCTGAGATGGATGTCGATTGTTTAGATTATGAAATCTTGTGGGAGGACTTGACAATTGGAGATCAAATTGGGCAAGGTAATTTTTTTTGAGTGAGCACCTAGGAGTCATGAGGGAATTATGAACTTGTTCCTAACTGGAGCCACTACTTTTAAGCGTAGAAGTATTGAACTTTACACTGATTCACCACTCTTCATCCGTTTTTGATTTGGGTAATATCAAAGCACATGAATGAAACCCCAAATGCCCACTGGATACCCCAAATGCCCACTGGATAATCATTTCAATGGATGATAACTTGGTCTTTGACTAAGCTTGGTCCATGATTTGCTTTGTTTCTATGTTCTGTAGTATTTATTTCTGGGTGATGTTTTCCTTGGATATAATAATATTTACTTTGTGTTCCTGCTTTCCTCACAGGTTCTTGTGGAACAGTGTATCATGGTCTGTGGTTTGAATCCGTACGTTCTACTCCGGTGCCTTGACTTTCGGGAAGACGTACAAAACATTATAGATGAATATACATTAAAAATTTTGGGATAAGATATATCATCATTTGCTTTTGCTTTTTTCTATCAAATCATATTTGATACACTCATGTAAATAAGAGTGTGCATAAAATGGAAAGATGGTGACAAGGAGTTCCTCAGCCAGTTTTCCATATGTTATTGTATGATGTAGGCTTATTGAACCTACATATGATGCCCAAGTCTAATATAGACCATGCAATATGAAAAATGCTGAATCCTTTTTGAGGATCTTATGCCATTCTTGTGGTAAATTCCAGTTCATGAAACTGCTCTGTCATTGCAATAAATGAGTCCTTGTACTCTGTAGTTATTTGTTGGTATTAAATGGCAAATGGTAGAGTGCATGAAAAAAATTGTAATAATCTTATTCGTGTAAATTACCATGTTCACATTATTTCAGGAGGTTGCAGTCAAGGTATTCTCGAAGCAGGAATATTCAGATGATGTAATAAATGCCTTCAGAGAGGAGGTGTGCTTTACTGTTAAATTAGTTTTCACTGTGTTCACATACTTAGTCATATGTTTTTTTCTCTTTGGTGGTAATTGTAGAATCATGTGATCCATGCACCATCAGCACTTTCCATTCGCCAACTGACCGAAGTCGCTGCATTTATTATTGTTTTGAGTTTCTCTCTTCCTCTTCCAAATGCTGCTGTAACTATTTTGCTTTTTCTTTGAAGGTATCTCTTATGAAAAGACTTCGGCATCCAAATGTTCTGCTGTTCATGGGAGTTGTGGTTTCATCTCAACGTCTCTGCATTGTCACAGAGTTCCTTCCACGGTTCAATCTCAACTTTCTTTTAGAAGTTCTTTCTGTGCTGACACTTTTTTCTTTTTAAAAAAAACTTCACTTCTATATCTGTTTCTCTATGGGACGTTGGTTTTATATATTATATATATTTTTGGGTTGATGAATGATTAAATTTTATATTTTATTGCTGCAGTGGGAGTTTGTTTCAGTTGCTACAAAGGAATACTACCAAATTAGGTTGGAGACGGCGTGTCAGTATGGCTTTGGATATTGCAAGTATCAAGTAGATTTTATTTTAACCTTTTAAATTTTATGATGGTTTTCCAGTTATGATGGATGTAATGCCATCATATGTTGGTCTGCATTCATCATTATTTTATTCTTGCTTGTATCACTGCTGTAGTCATTCCCTCTGTGTAGTTCATCTTACTGATTGAACTTTCACAGGCACGAGGCATGAATTATCTTCACAATTGCAATCCACCTATCATTCATCGTGATTTGAAGTCTTCAAATCTTCTAGTGGATAAGAATTGGACCGTGAAGGTTTTCCATTAGTTCATCCTCTTTATCTGCAAATCTAGTTTTAGCTTATGTCAGGGTGTTGAGAATATTTTTTGTTTACTTGAGGTAAAAGGTAATGTAGTTCTATGTGATCAGGTTGGCGATTTTGGTTTGTCACGTCTCAAGCACAAAACATATCTCACAACAAAGTCTGGGAAAGGAACGGTATTTACTTAACCCTTCATTAGCTTCATCAATAATATTAATCTAACAGTCTCTAAATCATTTGTAAGGATGCATAACTTTATTCTCAGTTGACTTACAAGTACCGTGTCTTTTTTAGCCTCAATGGATGGCGCCTGAAGTTCTTCGCAGTGAACCCTCAGATGAGAAGTATGTTGATCCCATTCCGCACCCTTTGAATTGCACAAGCAAGTGCCCTAGCCCTCAGCCTTATCACGTTTGCCTTTCTTTCACTGCTGACCTTGTATATCTCGTTCTTTGTGGGACTTAGGTCCGATGTTTATAGTTTTGGCGTCATATTATGGGAGCTAGCTACCGAGAAGATACCGTGGGAGAAACACAACGCAATGCAGGTATAGTTTTCATTAAAAAGATTTTAAAGTCATTTTTATCTGAAGAGTTCAAAATCACCAAACCAACTGCTCTCTTCTGAAGACAAGCTATGTTAGGTTTAAATGGAATATTCCTTATTCACCATTGTATCTCTGCATATATGAACAACAATTTGTTTAGAATATTTGCAGTTGGTTGCAGCGGTAGGGTTCATGAACCAAAGGCTAGAGATTCCAAAGGAACTAGACCCACGGTGGGCTTCTATAATCGAGATTTGCTGGAACAGGTGCTCATCTCCTTATACTGTTTGTATGTTTTCTTTTATTTTTCTTATAAATTCACTGCTAAAAGTTTAGCTGTAGTCTACCAATATGCTAGTTAATTTAAACACAGCATTTGGGAGTGTCATTTAGGAGTCTCAGGCCCGGCATTGTGTTAGTCAAATTCGAAACATGTGCACTAAGTGCATGATTAAAGTTACATCCACAAGTAGTATGGACTAGGACTTCAAATTCGATTTGCAATCATCATGATGGCCTTATACTCAAGTACCATTTAGGTTAGTGGCATCTGTAGCACTTTTAGTCATTAATTAAGAAGGACTTATCTTCAGAAGTAAAGCCAGTTTTCTTTCTACGTCTCGTCTAGTCATTATGTTTTCCAATTATGTTATAACTTACAATTTTGGTGTCTGATATATGGAACTACAATTTTGCAAAAACCAGTGATCCAAAGAGCCGGCCAACGTTCCAGGAACTACTTAACAAGCTTAGAGATCTTCAAAGACAATATACTCTCCAACTTCAGCAAGCTCGTAACTCAGCCGAAGAAAAGGAAATATGAATCAGATGCTTGTGGCATTGGTTCCATATTCTTTCATTCAAACAAAAGATGTAGAGAAGCATGGGCAGTGAGCCACACGAGAAAGATAAAATGTAGGTATTTAGTTGGCAGTATGTGAGAGAAAGCAGCCCAAGTTTGAAGGTGATGGGTTGGTGCCGGCAGGGGATTTGGAGATGGGGATGATGTCTCCTGTGATTTTGAAACATGTCAGGACGACTAGGGAAATTCGTACGTAATGCACAATCTACGTTGGACTATATAGGCTGAGATAAATATCATGCTTTATTTGCTATTTGTTAATGGGGTCCCTTGTCTGCTATTAGTTACTCTGTTGTTCTCGGAGTCCATTATTATTATTTACAAAAAGCTTGCAGCTTGAAATTTATAACTAAATTTGTCGGATGTCAATATTTTTTTAATGCTTGTTACTCCAGCTTATTGTACCTCATTGTTCTAAATTTAGTGAACTATATCGCGATCGGTACCAAATGTTTCATTTTGGTTACAAGTAGTTTTTAATATTTTATTTCGTCACGGTCCTTGGACTGTAATTGCATTAACAATAACATACATATTCAACACTTATTGAATCAAAACATTAGAGATGATAAATAAATGGGTTGGTTCAGATCAGGTCTACTTTGGATTTTGATTTTCTCATGTTCGGATCAGTTTAGGTTCGTTTTCTTGGGTTTAGATTTTTTTAAACTTGAACTCTTATGAATTTGAATTTTCTCAAGTTCGAATTAAACTAAGTGTGCTCTGATGGATTTAGATAAATTTAAACCTTTTAAATTATAAATATTTTCATTTTGAATATAATAATTCATTTTATTTTTATATAATGACAACATAATTCAAATTTGTTATATAAAAAATATATATTATATATTTTAAATAGAATTTTTTTATATAAAATAATTTGTATGTAAAATTTATTATTCTATGATATTCTATGATTTAATGAAAATATTTTTTATTGTTTAATAATATATTATATTGACAATTCAATAACTTTTTATCTTTTTTATTAAATTTACAAATCTAATACTTATATTCTAAAATATTTATTACAAAGCTCAAATATATTATACTAAGTCCAAACCCAAGCTCAAATAATATTTTCGTTATTACACAAACTCTAAATAAACTAATTATAACTTGTATCTCAAGTCCAAAATAAAAAGAAATTAAACCTAATATCCAAATACAATTTGTAAAAGTTAAAGTCCATTTCAAAATCTAATTTAATAAATATAATATTTTATTAAGATATTAAATTTTTAATAATATTTTATGTATTGCTAGTTATAATTATAAACATTTATATTAATATACTAAATTACACATAACTATTGATGTTATATCTTCTATTATAACAATAGTCATATATATTAATACTTATAAAATATATTATATCATTATATAAGATTATATCACATACTATAACAGTAGAGTAGTACATAATATATTAATTATTATTATAGATTATTTTTTATTATTATACTGGTTGAAATATGCTAAGTCTTTATACTTTTCATGCATTTGAAAGTTAGTCCTACTATTTCATTATATAACATTATATCATATTATATTATATATAATATGGGGAGGGATTGGAACGACAGAAATGTGCAAGTGTCCACAATCGCAACAAGTAATAAAGTGACAAGTAAATGTCGAGTTATCGTACCCACAGGGACTGTGAAAAGATCTATTTATGAATGCTATTTAAAACACTTTGATGAAGAAAAATATTTTGTTTGAAGAGGGTGATTAAAAACTCAGATTTAAACTAAGTAAACTAAATAAATAAATCTCAAATACACGATTTCAAAATACGATTTTAATCAAGATGACATAATTGTGTAGATTAATTACATTTCATCACTTAGAATTATTAAACTCATGTTTATATTGTTACGAATAAATTCATGGCAACTCGGTAATTTGCTAACTTATGAACATACTCACCTACCAAAATCCATTCATCTCTTGGACATATCTCTATGTCAATTCAATCGATTAAACAAATTTTAATAGGCAAATATGTTATAGCACATACATACTTATTAAATTGAAATAATCTCTTAAACATATCCCTATGTCAATTCAAACAATTAAGTCGATTTAATAAGCACATAAAAGACTATGTGAGGTAACAAAGTATCCGTACCTTGAAACAGTTTAATCACAATAATCTTGCAAGTTATGCAAGGCAATTGTATCATCAGATACCGTTGCTAATTTAACCCTCAGCTACCTTAGATGATTAAACATGCATTGATTAAGTACTGTGTCTATTAATTACAATTTCAATCCATTTAAATAATTAATTCATTAGTTACCTAACAATTGTAGTGCAAGAATAACTTAGTCATGATTTTACTTAATCAAGCATCTTACCGAGGCCTATAACAACGTAAACACAATTTTAACAATTTAAGAAGATGGAATGCAATCAACCTAACACGAATTAAATTCAAGCTAAATTGATTAAACTAACCATTTCAACAACATAAACATTCATAGATATTTTCATCATAACAACAACAAAAATTAAAGAGATAGGAAACAAGAATCAAATTCGGTGTTTTTCCGTGCTTGACTAGCTTGCTCCGTTCTTTGTTCTCTGCTGTCCTCGTTGATCAAATCTGCTACGAACACTTCAATGTTGCTCCAAAATGGCTGATGAACACCCCTTTTCCAAGGGAGGAAATCAGCAAGAGAGCAAGAGAATTTAAAATGGCAAAGAAGAGAGAAAATGGAGAGAAGAGAGAAAAGATGTGAATGAATTGAGGTGTGTTTCAAATGATCAACTTAAGGGGGTTTTTATAGCTGAAGAGGGCTACTAAAAATAGCTAAAATTAGCAGCCAAAGAGCCCTCCCTTGGCCGGCCGCACATGTGGCAAGTTTGATGATTTCAAACTTGCTAAATTAAGTTTGGGGCAAATCTAGAAAGCTACCAATTGTGGAGGGGTTTGAATGCAACTTGAACAAGTCTTCGAGGGCCCCTTTGCAAGCTTAAATAATCAGCTAATAAGCTGATTTGGGTCAGCTCTTGGGACGGTTTTGGATTTTCCATTTCTTGGGCGGTTCGGTTCACTCAGTTCGGCTCAATTGGACCACTTTTTCATAATTAATTAATAATAATTTATTAACCCAAATTAAATTGGATATAAATTAAAATTAATTATATTATGAATTAATGCATATAATTTTGGACCGTCTTAGGCTGAAATTTATTTCACCTCGGTACTTCAAATTGCTTCTCGGTTTTGTGCTTCTAGCAGTGTCTGCCGAGCCATTTTTCGCCCTTTGTGCAAATCTATCGAAACTAACCAAAATTCATCAAAAATAATTATAAAATTAACTAAAATTCAACATGTTCATATTTTAAGTGCACTTTAATTATTTTATAAAAATTAATTATTTTTCGATAAGAATTTTATCGAAACTATATGATTTTAAGTTAAAAAGGGTATGTAAAAATGCGTAAATTTTCGTGTTTCCACACCCCCAAACTTAATTCATTGCTCGTCCCGAGTAATGCACAAATTTAAAGAGAAATTCTCGGAAACACCTTTGAAAAACTCCTTCAGAACAACATTCTTCCCAACAATCATGAATTTGGTATACTTATGCTCAAAAAACAAGAAATTTGTTATTTATGCTACTTGTGTATACATATCATTCAAATTAATCTCAATCATTCTTATGATAGCAAAAATTAGACTAAATGCTTCCTAATAAAATCATGTTAAACCTTACCAATTTAATTTTATTCCCTTATTCAAGATTATGTTGCAATCATTAAGTTTAACTTATACCTTCATATGTTGAACGTAGCAATTTCTCTCCACTAATGTAGGTAGCATTGGAACTTGAATCAATAGGTCATTAACAAGGTTGTAACGTGGCTGGGCTTAGGGGTAGGTAGAAGATAGATAATTTTAGGCTAAAAAACCTAGACTCAGCTTGCATCAGACCTTCGAAATAATTACCTTCAATACATCAACTTTCTTTACTTTCACATGCCCTTTTGTACATCTTATTTTAAGAACTCATGCTTTTTTTTTTTCACATGAGCATTTTACTAAATGTACTACAATTTTTGTATATTTTTGTAAAAGCGATTCTCATGGAGTCATATCTTTTTTTGAATATCTCCAATAAGCTTGTTGCTACCACTGCATGTGTTGCATCATAGCCATTATACCAAACTATTCATTTTTTGGAATGGTGCTAGATAAAGGGACTCTCAGTGTCAAACTTAGGAAATTTGTTAAGGGTGGTTTTAGTTTTGGGCAGGTGGGTGAGTACCTGAAGGTAAGGTTTAGAGTTGAAAAGGGTCGCGATTTGAAGGATAGTTTAGGTACGGTAGTTGGTGACTTCGAATGAAGGTGTTTGGGGTGGTGATTCAGGGAGTTAAGGGCTGCAACATTAAGGGGTTAAGTGAGATGCACTATTGGGGTACTTAGGAGTAGTGGTGCAGCAAGATAAGGGCTGTAGTTTTGTGCGGAAAAAAGGGTTGAATATTTCCCTTCTTAGTAGTGTTTTAAGCCCAATGGCAGCTCCTTTTTGGATCCTAGGCTCCTATACTGAAAATAAACTAAAAAAAACTCAAAGAAATTAGTGCTTGGGTTAAAAGTTGACCCTTTATTTAACAAAACAAATACTTAAATTCTTTGGGCTACTTAGAAAAATATTTTTTTTTGAAAAATTACATTAAATTAAACTCTCAGGAAAGACTAGAGGGGTGACGGATGGTCCCGCTTAAGTCCCAATCTCCTAGACAGAGTTTTAAGTAATGTAATAAACTAAAGAAAATTTTATCTAAGTCTATCATTTTATTCAAATGAGGAAAAAAAACTAAAAATATAAAATAACGATAGAGAAAGTGAAGAGAACTCCCTTCATTTTATTTAGGATCGTCATTGATCATAGTGTTATCAAATGGCCATTTGTCATACCAACCATAATCATCTAGAAAGTCATCATATTCTTTCCCATCAAATCTGCCTAACATCTTATTAGGGAAAGAAAACCCGTAATGACCTTTCCTGGTGGCCTTGTTTGACTTCCTGTAATTCCTACAAATCCTCCAACCCGTGACTCGAATATGTGAAATAATCCATCCAGTACCCTTCTTGTGTCTTTCCAAAATTACAAATGCCTCTTCTTCTTGATCTTTGGTGAACTCAATTGAAATAATGACAGGCAAATTCGAAGACACCCAAATAGTCATATTTCAAATGAGGAGATAAAATCTTCAGCTCCAATTCAACTGGCTCTTCAATCAACGACTTTGGTTGCGTATACTCCTGAGATGATAACTCTAATGATTCGAGTGGAACTTCTTGAGTGAATTCCTTCGAATTAGCTTCTAACTAAGCCAAACATTCCTTGTCTTCATCATCACTTGGTGAATCCTCCAATAGAATATGTTCTAACGGATCGTCTAAAGAATTGAGCTCTAATTCTGTAGAAGCCAGCGATTCCATCTTCGAAATAGCAAAGCAGTCTTCAACTATATCTTGGGATTTAGCAGCATCGAAGTCATTAAAAGTCACCTCGTCATCAAAATATTTCTTTCAACTGAGTATCATTTTGCTGCTTCTGGAATTGTTGAGGATATAGCAATGGTGGAATCTTAGCTTTAACCGAACAACTCTTCTGTGGAAATTTTTCTGTATTCGACATGGGTGTTAGGTAATCAGAACTAATTGGTTTAGAGTTTACCTCATCAAGGATCACCATACCTGACTTTTGTGGAACAGGAGTTTTAACACTCAGTTGAACTTCCTCTTTGCCTTGAGCTACAATAGGCTTATCTTCAACCTCGATAGCTTTAGGTTCCCATGTCTTCCCACTTTGTAAAGTGATGATTTTCCAATTCTCTTTGCTCGTGCTTCTCAGATTTTCTATATCACTCGGCCAAATACCTTGGGGTCTACTTTTAAGCTCATTGGCTAGTTGTCCTACTTGGTTTCCTAAATTCTTTAATGTTGCTGCTTGGCTTTGGATTAGTTCATCATTCTTCACTATGTACACCTTTAGCAAATTCTCAAGATTACTTGAAGATTTATTTAGTGTGGGTTGTTGCACTTGTTGAGAATATTCTAGCAGATAATTTGGTTGAAATGACATAGAAGAGTCGCTATGGTCTGCCCATTGATTACTTCATGGAGAAATTGGATGATTCTGCCATGAAAAGTTGTAATAATGTAGAACGTTCCAATTTTAATTTCTCATGTAATATTTTGACTCTTTATTTGATGGACAATTTTCAAAGAAATGGCCATCTCCACAGTATTCACAAGAAATATCCTCGAACTGGTTCAATTATTGACCTGTCAAGTTACCATTAAAACCATTAACAGTTATGTTCTTAAGCATAGAAGACATAGAGGATACCTGGGCTGCCAAAGAAGTAAGTGTGTCCGCTTTATGTACTCTTGCTACTCGTCTTTCTGATGCTACTCGGTTGTTTGGCTACTGATAGTTATTGCTGGCAATTCTTTCAATAATTTTATAAGCATCGTTATAAGACTTAGGCTTCCTTTGGATCACCAATTAACACCAGTGTGATGGAATTTTAAGGAATAATACCCTTTTGCTAGAGTTTTTAGGTGTTTGGATCATCAATGGTGAGACACGTTTGGAAAGCCTCACGTCACCGAAGCTCTAATTTTCAACTGGAGCTTAAAGCTCCAATGAAAAAACAGCAACCCCAGTCAACCTGGTTTTTTACAATTTTAACCTTTTATCTAATGTATGTTCGTACTGCTTTTTTAAAAAAAAATAGTAATTATATATATTACCATTATAAAATTAATATTAATTAATTAAAAATAAACATTTTAATAAACATATTTTATTAAATGAATTTATAAATTTACGTATTTTTCATAATTTTGTAAAAGTAAAATAATTTAAAAATTCCACTGGTCTATTTTTACCCAGTTAAAATTTTAAAAGTCTTATCATTTTATTTTTCATATTTGAGAACTAAAACTAGATTTTAAGTGCCAACTAGATTTTAAGTATATCTGTTAATACATACTTTATCCGGCTAAATTATGCATTTGAGTGAAAATTGTATTATTTGTAAATTTCTTTCTCTCCTTTTTACAAACAAAAGTGACTATTTTTATAGTTTACCCTTATTATAAAATAATATTTAACAATAAAAATTAAAAATAATTATCATTTTATCTAATAAATAATTTAAATTGATTATATAATTCATTAAAATATTTATAATAAAATATTGGAAGATATATTTTAATATTTTATTAAATGAATTTATGAATTCACATATTTTAATAATTTTAAAAAAGTAAAATAATTTAAAAAAATTCTATTATATATTAATTCTAATCTGATGTCCTTAATAGTCATTTTTTATTCTCACCTCATCGCTACAGCTGCGTTTGAATCCAAACACACACTCCACCATTGTTTCTAATCTCACTGCTACAGTATCTAATCTCACCGCTACAGTAACTAATCTCACCGCCGTTTTTAACCTCACCGGAGATAAACACACCGCCCATCCAAACTAAGCCTTAAAAAGAAGGGCTCCATTTGTTGAAGCATCCATCATCATTCTGGTATGAATATTGAGACCAATATATAAAGTCTCCATTTGAACGCAACAAGGAAAGTCGTGATGAGGGAACTTTCATAATAACTTCTTGAATCGCCCCCATGCCTCATATAAAGATTCTTCATCAAGTTGCTGAAATGAAGTGATTTCATTTTGGATCTTGACGACTAAAGATGGAGGGAAATATTTCATCAAGAACCGTTCAACCAACTCTTGCCATGTAGTTATAGAACCAGATAGTAGGGAGTTCAACCATGTTCGTGCTCTATCTCTTAAGGAGTATGGAAATAATCTCAGTCTCAAGGCGTCCTCAGTCACCCTAACTAGTTTAAATGAGTCACTCATTTCCATGAATAGCCGAAGATGAAGATGTGGATCTTCAGTAGGAATCCCACTAAATTGACTTATATTTTGCAACATTTGGAATATGATCGGCTTCAGCTCGAACTGTTGCACCTTGATTTCGGGTCTCCTAATACTCGGATTGAACTGGTTAAATAAAGGAATGGCATATTGTTGAATGGCATAGTTTCTATTATCGGCAACAATGATCGGATTGTGAGTGAATGTTCCTCCTGGATTTTGGTTTGGATTATTGAAATTCATATCTTCGATCTTTCTTTGGTTTGCTTGTCTTCTCCTTTGTCCAAAAGTCCTTTCAATTTCAGGGTTTACGGGAAGTAAGTTAATAATTTGATTAATACTCATAAACACCTGAAACAAACAAAAAAAAAGTGGAATTAAAATTTAATAAAAAAACCAAAATGCAAAATTAACAATTTCACAAATAATGTTTTTTAAAACAGTCCCCGGCAACAGTGCCAAAAACTTGGAATGACAGAAATGTGTAAGTGTACACAATCGCAACAAGTAATAAAGTGACAAGTAAATGTCGAGTTATCGTACCCACAGAGACTGTGAAAAGATCTATTTATGAATGCTATTTAAAACACTTTGGTGAAGAAAAATATTTTGTTTGAAGAGGGTGATTAAAAACTGAGACTTTAAATTAAGTAAACTAAATAAATAAATCTCAAATGCATTATTTCAAAATACGATTTTAATCAAGATAACATAATTGTGTAGATTAATTACATTTCATCACTTAGAATTATTAAACTCATGTTTATATTGTTATGAATAAATTCACGGCAACTCGGTAATTTGCTAACTTATGAACATACTCACCTACCAAAATCCATTCATCTCTTGGACATATCTCTATGTCAATTCAATCGATTAAACAAATCTTAATAGGCAAATATGTTATAGCACATACATACTTATTAAATTGAAATAATCTCTTAAACATATCCCTATGTCAATTCAAACAATTAAGTCGATTTAATAAGCACATAAAAGACTATGTGAGGTAACAAAGTATCCTCACCTTGAAACAGTTTAATCACAATAATCTTGCAAGTTATGCAAGGCAATTGTATCATCAGATACCGTTGCTAATTTAACCCTCAGCTACCTTAGATGATTAAACATGCACTGATTAAGTATTGTGTCTATTAATTACAATTTCAATCCGTTTAAATAATTAATTCATTAGTTTAAATTAGTTACCGAGGCCTATAACAACATAAACACAATTTTAACAATTTAAGAAGACGGAATGCAATCAACCTAACACGAATTAAATTCAAGCTAAATTGATTAAATTAACCATTTCAACGACATAAATATTCATAGATATTTTCATCATAACAACAACAAAAATTAAAGAGATAGGGAACAAGAATCAAATCCGGTGTTTTTTCGTGCTTGACTAGCTAGTTCCGTTCTTCATTCTCTGCTGTCCTCGTTGATCAAAGTTGCTACGAACACTTCAATGTTGCTCCAAAATGGCAGATGAACACCCTTTTTCCAAGGGAGGAAATCGGAAAGAGAGCAAGAGAATTTAAAATGGCAAAGAAGAGAGAAAATGGAGAGAAGAGAGAAAAGAGAAAAGATGTGAATGAATTGAGGTGTGTTTCAAATGATCAACTTAAGGGGGTTTTTATAGCTGAAGAGAGCTGCTAAAAATAGCTAAAATTATCGGCCAAAAAGCCCTCCCTTGGCTGGCCACACATGTGGCAAGTTTGATGATTTCAAACTTGCTAAATTAAGCTTGGGGCAAATCTAGAAAGTCACCAATTGTGGAGGGGTTTGAATGCAATTTGAACAAGTCTTCGAGGGCCTATTTGCAAGCTTAAATAATCAGCTAATAAGCTGATTTGGGTCAGCTCTTGGGACGGTTTTGGCTGTCCATTTCTTGGGCGGTTCGGTTCACTCGGTTCAGTTCAACTGGACCACTTTTTCATAATTAATTAATAATAATTTATTAACCCAAATTAAATTGGATATAAATTAAAATTAATTATATTATGAATTAATACATATAATTTTGGACCGTATTAGGTTGAAATTTAGTTCGCCTCGGTACTTCAAATTTCTTCTCGATTTTGTGCTTCTAGTAGTGTCTGCCGAGCCATTTTTCGCCCTTTGTGTAAATCTGTCGAAAATAACTAAAATTCATCAAAAATAATTATAAAATTAACTAAAAGTCAACATGTTCATATTTAAAGTGCACTTTAATTATTTTATAAAAATTAAATATTTTTCGACAAGAATTTTATCGAAACTGTATGATTTTAAGTTAAAAAGGGTACGTAAAAATGCGTAAATTTCCGTGTTTCGAGGGATCCAGTTACACTTGTGTAAAACAAAAATTGTTTTACACCCTTTCCATATCTTTTTATACGATTAATATTTTAATGACCCAATCATTGAATTAACCGATATAATTGTACTTGTCATGCATGTAAAATTTTAAACTAATCCGATATCTCTATTATATTGATCTACAATTCTCAATATATTAATATATATTCAATGATTGAATTTTTTTTATATAAAACAAATAGTTGGAAATTTTAAATTTACATCAAATTTGACATATATGATCTATATGAATGAAATATTAAATTTAACAGTTAGATCATTAAAATATTAATCATATAAAAAGTAAGAAAATGTGTAAAACAACTTTAATTTTACACTTTGTAAGTGGATCCCTCCCCATATAATAAATTAATTGTTTATATATATGCATCAATGATTAAGCATTACAATATCATGTAATCATGTATCTTTTATTATAATATTTAATATAATAGTAGTACATTATATATTAATTATTATCATATAATATTGTTTATTATTATACTGGTTGAAATATGCTCTAAATCCTAATACTTTTTGTACATTTAAAAGTTAGCCCTCCTACTATATTATTTAATGTTATCATATATTTTATAGTTATTAATGGCTAAATTTGAAAAAAATGTTGATTTTAAAAAATATTTAAGGAAATATACTGTTTCTTTCGATAATTAGGAAAATAGGTCGATTTTGGAGAGAAACAGAAAACATTTCCTGCAAAAAGTGTTTTATGCTAAAAATGCCCCCGTAGGACACATTTTCACTGACGTGTGAAAACGTGTTCTAGAAGACGTGCTTTCTGATTTCTTTAATACATTAGCTCATTTAGTTAAGTGGTTAATAAATTGAAATTTTATGATGTTCAAAAATTTATAGATCCCATGTCACATTCAGTGAAAATTTATGATACATGTATTGGGTGTACTCAATGTATCTGAACCTGCCCCACCGATGTGTTAGAAATGATACCTTAGGATGGATGTAAAGCTAAGCAAATTGCTTTCGCTCCAAGAACAGAAGATTGTGTTGGTTGTAAGAGATGTGAATTCGCTTGTCCAACGGATTTCTTAAACGTTAAATATTAGTGGTTTTGTCTTTTAAGTTCTTGGGTTGATTCTTCCCATACTTACACTTGTATTTTTATTTTAGCTTGATTCAAACTTTACTTTTATTTTTAATTATTATTTTCTGATTAAATAATAGTGATTTTATCTTTGATTCCTAAGTTCGATTCCTCTTCCAAGCACATTTTTATTTTTTATTTCATTTTTTCAAGCCTTTTTATTATTTTTAATTAATAAATATATTATTTTCAAGTTTTTTATTTTATTTTAACTTCATCTTTTAATTAATAACTCTTTTATTTATTAAATCAAATAATTATTGCCAATTATATAATAAAAATATATTTTTGATAAAATTGATATTTATCTTTATGTTAAATATATTTTATTTTTTAAAAACATCAACTAAATTTTTTGATATATTTTTTCTTTATATATAATATTTATGTCAAATATTTTTCTCTCTAGCTATATTGTGGGTATGGTGATTTCTAATATTGTAAAATCAAATAACCATTTCAAATATCATTATTTACTAAAAATAAAGCACATAAAAAAGTTATATTTACTAAAAATAATGATATTTGACAATAATTATTTGATTTTATAAATAAAAGAGCTATTAATTAAAAAGATGAATTAAAAATAAAAGAACTTGAAAACAATATTTTTATTATTAATTAAAAAAAAAAGCTTGAAACAACATGAAATAAAAAATACAAATGTCTTTAGGAGAGGAATTGAACTTGGGACTCAAGGATAAAACCATTATTATTTAACCATCAAACAAAAGAAACTTATGTATTGTGTAACGCCCCAAGTTTGAAATTTATGTTCTGATAAAATATTAGACAAAATTGAGTATCTGCTTCAGTGGTTAAGTATTCTGAGTGTGTGTGAGAGGTCCCAAGTTTAAGCCTTAGCTTGGGTAAATTTTGGCATTTTTATGAATAAAGCCTTAACTAGATTCAATAGGCTTAATTTTAATTGTGTGTAAGCTTATGTTAGCATAGGCCTACTGGTTTGGTGGTTAAGTGGAGTGTTAGTTTGCTGGTGGTCTTGTGTTTGAATCCCTGCGCGAGCATGGATAAATTTTTTGCTCCAAATTTCAGCTAGAGTTATGCTAAGAGGGGATTCTGAGTAGTGGGTTGTTAGTGGGATAGGGGTGAGAGATTTGTGGAGATAATAGGGGAAGCTATCAGAATATTGCCTATTCTGATTGTGTTCCAAATTTTCGGCACCCCTTCCTTTCCCAAAATTTCTCTGCCGTTTCCCTCTCCCTATTTCTCTTCTTGCTGTTGCCGAATTTTCCTCCTCTTACTTTCTTTTTGTGCAACGTTCTTGTTGCTCTTCCGGTAAGTTTAGTTTTGATTAAACGTTATTTACATTTTGGATAAGTGTTAATAAGGATTCGTATGGTGATTAGGGGTTTATTGAGGGGCTGATTATCGTTCATCGTCATTTTAAGGGCGGGGAATTCCTATTTCAATAAAAGGTAATGGTTTCGTAGCTCAAATCATGTTTATCTCGTTTCGAGATTAGTTTAGTTTTGTTGGTTAAGCGATTAATTGAGTGTTATGTTGGTTAATTAAAGGTACTGGAGTGCTCGGAAGCAAGTAGGCATAAAAAAATAATACAGGTGTGTACCCGAAAACATAGAAAACGAGAAACGACAAAAGTCAAAAAATGTTTCTGTCGATGCCACACGGGCATGTGGTCACCCATGTGGTAGGCCGTGTGATGGAACACGGGTGTGTGATCGACGAGCCAGGTCATGCGCGCATGACATGGCAGTGAGATGGCCAAGTAGGCTGTGTGTGACACACGGACTAGGCCGATTTGAGCCGTGTAGGCCACACGAGTATGTAGGCCCACACTGATGAACCACACGGGAGTTTGAAATTCTGGGCCAAGCCTTGTGATCCACACGGCCAAGGCCAATTTGGGCAGTGTAGGCTACATGAGCGTGTGGGCCCACACAGGTAGACCATATGAGCGTGTGAGCCTACTTTTCTAAAATAATCCGTAAGGTTGCACGGGTCGCCCAAGCCAACTGTGACCTACCGTAAGGTCGGTAAACATTACTTAAACCCTTAATTTTGTGATCTGATTATGAGATGTATGTATTAAGCATGTTACACTTTGCATGTGTATCTGACCGATTGCATGATCTATTAAGTTGCATTATAGCACATAATATTGATATGTTGCATTGCATTGGGGACTGGGTTGATGATATTTCGGAGAAAGTGTCTGAAAGGCTTTAAGCCTGTTATCTGGTAGCTCAGCTACATTGTTCTGTTTATATGCCCATTTCTGTACAGTATGGTGTGTAGGGTTGGGTGGGTTGATTATATCCCCACATGGTGTGTAGGGCTGGACGAAGATGGTGTGTAGAGGCTGGTAGGTAGGATTTTGATATTCCGATCTGCATTCCGTGTCTGATTGGGCTAGGGCCTTATTGTATATATATGATTCTGTATCTAAATAGGCCAAGGCCTGAGTTGATTCTGTGATGGGCTCCGGCACCAGACTGTATTCTGATGTATGTTGGTATGCATGTTTATCTGTAGGGATTACACACTGAGTTTGCGAAAACTCACTCTTTTCTATTTTATCTGTTCAGGTAATCCCCAACATTAGACGGATCGGAGCAACGGAAGACTCAGCGGTGGCCACACAGTTTTCTTTTCACTTGGACCGTTTTCTGTTTACTTATGAATTAATTTTTTATTTGGGGAGAATTTGATGTAATTAAGGCCATTACAGATTTTTGCTTAATTTGAGATTTTGCAATGTTTTACGGTTTTCACTGCTAGTGGTAGGAAAACTCGGGTTTTTCAAAAGGATCAAACATTTTACTAAACTAACTCGTATACGAAAATGGTTTTAAAGCTTCTTCGAAATATGTCATTTTGGAATATGGTTAACGATTTAGGAATGAATAACATGTTTTGGAAGATCGCCGAAAAAGTAAAGCGCACTGAGCGTCAAAACTGGGACAGAGGAAAGATTAAAAGGGATTCGGAGCCCTCAAATTTTGGGATGAGGCCTAAGAAAAAGGCCAGATCTGATGGGCCAGTGAGAGTTGGGCCTCTTGTGGCATCTACTAGGGTGGCGCTTTATGGATATTATGGTAGACGCCATCTGGACGAGTGTTGGAGGACTATTGGGGCATGTCTAAGATGTGGGTCCACTTAGCACCGTGTTCGGGATTGTCCATTGAGGACTGATCAGATGCAAGCTCCGGTTACTAGGATTGCACAATTGTCGAGGGTAGTTCAGCAGCCACCTACGGGTCGGGGTCAGGCTAGGGGTGGTAACGGCATGGACCGAGGACAAAGAGTACCGGGCAGAGGTGCTGGACAGACGGAGATGAGGCAACCTGCTTTGGTCTATGCTGCTCGTTGTCGTTAGGACAAAGATGCTCCAAACGTCATTATGAGTATGTTTTTAATATTTGTTGTACCTTATTTGGCATTGATACACATAGGCTCTACACACTCATATGTAGCTAGTATCGTGTCTAAAACCTTGGGGATTCCGGTTGAGAGTACTTCTAGTGAGGTAACTGTGGTGTGTCCGTTGGGACAGTCTATCCGAGTGAGTAAACTGTTTAGAGACGTTCCGTTAGAGGTTCAAGGGACAGTATTTCTGGTTGATCTAATAGAGCTTCCGTTTGGGGAGTTCGATCTGATTTTGGGTATAGAATGGCTAGTTAGACATTGGTGAGTCTAGATTGTACAACAAAAAGGGTTGTCTTGAGGACCAAGGAGGACAGTAAGGTAGTCGTGTTTGGGGAATGACATGACTATCTGACTAATGTGATTTCTGTGTTAGCGATAGAAAAGTTAGTAAGAAAAGGGTGTAAGACATTCTTGGCCTACATCAGTGTTTCTGATTCTGGGGACTCTCCGGTTAAGGACATCAGAACCGTGAGGGACTTTCTAGATGTATTTCCTGAGGAACTACCAGTGTTACCTCCAAGCCGTGAGATAGAGTTTGGGATTGATTTGATTCCTAGTACAGCTCCGGTGTCTATCGCCCCTTATCGAATGGCACCGAAGGAGCTTATAGAGCTTAAGGCTCAAATTCAATAACTGTTAGACCGTGGGTTCATTCGTCCAAGTGTGTCTCCATAGGGAGAACCTATTCTATTCGTGAAAAAGAAAGATGAGACAATGAGGATGTGTATCGACTACCGTCAGTTGAACAAGCTAACAATCAAGAATAAGCACCCACTCCCGAGGATAAATGACTTATTCGACCAGTTCAGAGGGGCCTCTGTGTTTTGTAAGATCGATCTGTGTTCGGGCTATCATTAGTTGAGAGTTAAGGAGGCCAATGTGCATAAGACGACATTTAGGACTCGATATAGACATTACGGGTTCCTAGGTATGCCCTTTGGTTTGAGTAATGTGTCAGTGGCATTTATGAATTTGATGAACCAATTGTTCCAACCCTATTTGGACCAGTTCATGGTGGTATTCATTAACGACATCTTGGTATATTCTAAGACAAAGGATGAGCACGATGAGAATCTCAGAGTGGTTCTACAGATTTTTTGTGAGAAACAGTTGTATGCGAAGTTCAACAAGTGTGAGTTCTGGCTTTGGGAAGTGACATTTCTGGGACATGTAGTTTCTACTGAGGGGACACGAGTCGATCCTCGTAAGATTGAGGCGGTGTTGGATTGGAAATGACCGAGGAATGTATCTGAGATCCGTAGTTTTCTAGGGTTGGTAGGATATTATCGACGTTTTGTAGAAGGGTTCTCCTTGATCGCAGCTCCATTGACTAAGCTTTTGCGTAAGGGAGTTCCTTTCGCTTGGACTGATGCATAGCAAGAGGGCTTTGATAAGTTCAAGACCATTTTAACTCAGGCTCCTGTTTTGATGCAGCCTGAACCCGGTAAAGATTTCGTGGTTTTCAGTGATGCGTCATATGTGGGTTTGGGTTGCATATTGATACAAGACGAAAAGGTGGTTGTTGATGCGTCTCGTCAGCTCAAGACTCATGAGGCTAATTATCCGATGCATGATCTGGAGTTGGCAGCGGTAGTCTTCACATTAAAAATCTAGAGGCACTACCTGTACAGTGAGAAGTGTACTATCTACACTGATCACAATAGCTTCAAATATCTCCTCACCTAGAAGGAGTTGAATCTTAGGCAGCGTAGATGGGTTAAATTTCTTAAGGATTATGACTGAACTATTGAGTACCATCCTGGTAAGGCCAATGTAGTGGCCGATGCGTTAAGCCATAGAGCTATGACTGATCTAAGAGTGATGTTTGCTCGACTTAGTTTATTCAATGATGGGAGTCTGTTGGCAGAAATTCAAGTAAAACCGACATAGATTGATCAGATTGGAGGTAAACAGATGGAGGATAAGACTCTTAAGTTGCGCTTTCGTTAGGTTGAGAATGGTGTTACTACTAATTTTGAGATTAATAAGGATGGGGTATTGTGTTTTCGTGGTCGGATTTGTGTACCGAATGATGAAGATTTGAGACTGTCGATTCTGATGGAGGCGCATAGTAGCTCTTATGCTATGTATCTCGGCGAGAATAAAATGTACCGAGATCTACGAGAGTTGTACTGGTGGCCAGGGTTGAAGCGTGAGGTTACTGACTTCGTTGATCGCTATTTGACTTTTTAGTAAGTTAAGGCTGAGTATCAGTTACCTTCTGGTTTGCTACAGCCAGTTAAGATATCAATGTGGAAATGCGAGCAAGTAACGATGGACTTCATTAGTGGGTTACCTTTAACACCTACTAAGAAGGATTCTATCTAGGTCATTGTGGATCGATTAACCAAATCTGCTCACTTCATCCCAGTTATGACGAACTTTTCTCTGCAAAAGTAAGCTAAACTCTACATTTCCAAAATAGTAAGACTTCATGGGGTACCTATCTTGATCATCTCTGATAGGGATCCTCGTTTCACGTCTCGATTCTGAAAGAAACTACATGAGGCTCTGGGTTCAAGATTAGACTTCAGTACTGCTTTCCATCCTCAGACAGATGGTCAGTCAGAGAGGGTGATTCAGATACTAAAGGATATGTTGAGGAGCTGTGTTATTGATGTCCGAGGTAGTTAGGAGGAGTACTTGCCATTAGTGGAGTTTGCCTACAGTAACAGCTTTCAGTCTAGTATACAGATGGCACCTTAAGAGACACTGTATGGTCGTAAGTGTCACACTCTCTTATAGTGGACTAAGTTGGGTGAGCGACATATTCTGGGTCCGAAATTGGTTTCAAAAACTAATGACAAGGTTCATTTTATTTGAGATCGACTGAAAGCAGCTTCTAATATGTAGAAGTCCTTTACAGACTTGAAGCGTCAAGAGGTAGAATATTTCGTGAGAGACCTCATTTTCCTTAAGGTCTCTCCATAGAAGAAGATTCTGAGGTTCGGTCGCAAGGGCAAGCTGAGCCCTCAGTTTATTGGGCCATACCGAATTTTAAAATGAGTAGAGCCAGTCGTATATCAATTGGAGCTACCTCTAGAGTTAGATCGCATTCATGATGTTTTCTACATCTCAATGTTGAGACACTCTCGCTCTGATCCCACGCATACTGTTCCTGTGGAGGAGATTGAGGTTCAACCAGATCTAACATTTGAGGAGGAGCCTGTTCAAATTTTAGATCACGATATTAAGGTTTTACGAAGAAAATCTATTCCCTTAATGAAGGTGCTATGGCAGAATCATAGCACTGAGAAGGCCACTTGAGAGCCAGAGGATTCGATGCGTCAGCAGTATCCTTATATTTTCTGATTATAAAATTTTGAGGCCGAAATTTTCTTTTAGAGGGTACAATTATAACGCCCCAAGTTTTAAATTTATGTTCTGATAAAATATTAGACACAACTGAGTATTTGCGTAGTGGTTAAGTGTTTTGAGTGTGTGTGTGTGGTCCTAAGTTCAAGCCTTAGCTTGGGTAAATTTTGGCCTTTTTATGAATAAAGCCTTAACTAGGTTCAATAGGCTTAATTTTAATTGTGCAAGCTTATGTTAGAATAGGCCTGCTGGTCTGGTGGTTAAGTGGAGTGTTAGTTTGCTGGTGGTCTTGTGTTCGAATCCCTGCGCGAGCATGGATAATGTTTTTGCTCCAAATTTTAGCTAGAGTTGTGCTGAGAGGGGATTCTGAGTAGTGGGTTGTTAGTGGGATAGGGGTGAGAAACTTGTGGAGATAATGGGAGAAGTTATCAGAATATTGCCTATTCTGATTGTGTTCTAAATTTTCGGCACTCCCTCATTTCCCAAAATTTCTTTGTCGTTTCCCTCTCCTTATTTTCCTTTTTGCTATTGCCGAATTTTCCTCCTCTTATTTCTTTTTGTGCATCATTCTTGTCACTCTTTCGGTAAGTTTAGTTTTGATTAAACGTTATTTGCATTTTGGATAAGTGTTAATAAGGATTCGTATGGTGATTAGGGGTTTATCGAGGGGCTAATTATCATTCATATTCATTTTATGGGTGGGGAATTCCTATTTCGATAAAAGGTAATGGTTTTGTTGTTCGAATGATGTTTATCTCGTTTCGGGATTATTTTAGTTTTGTTGGTTAAGCGATTAACTGAGTGTTATATTGGTTAATTAAAGGTACTGGAGTTCTCGGAAGCATGTAGGCATAAAAAATGACACAGGTGTATACCCGAAAACACAGAAAACGAGAAACGACAAAAGTAGAAAAATAATTCTGTCGATGCCATATGGGCATATGGTCACTCTTTTGGTAGGCCGTGTGACGGAACACGGGCATGTGATCGACGAGCCCGGCCGTGCTGGCATGACATGGTCGTGAGATGGCCAGGTGGGCTGTGTGTGACATACGGACTAGGCCGATTTGAGCCGTGTAGGCCACACGGACGTGTAAGCCGACACGGGTGAACCACACGGGCGTGTAAGCCCACACGGGCAGACCACATGGGCGTGTGAGCCCAATTTTCTAAAATAACCCGTAAGGTTGCACGGGTTACCCAAGCCGACTGTGACTTATCGTAGGGTCGGTAAGCATTACTTAGACCCCTGATTCTGTGATCTAACTATGAGATGTATGTATTAAGCATGTTACTCTTAGCATGTGTATCTGACTGATTGGATGATCTATTAAGTTGCATTATAGCACGTCATATTGGTATGTTGCATTGCATCGGGGACTGGATTGATGATATTTCAGAGGATGTGTCTGAAAGGCTTTAAGCCTATTATCTGGCAGCTCAGCTGCATTGTTCTGTTTATGTGCCGCATTTCGGTACAGTATGGTGTGTAGGGTTGGGTAGGTTGATTATATCCCCACATGGTGTGTAGGGCTGGATGGACATGGTGTGTAGAGGTTGATGGGTAGGATTCTGATATTTCGATCTACATTTCGTGTCTGATTGGGCTAAGGCCCTATTGTATATATCTGATTCTGTATCTGAATAGACTAAGGCCGGAATTGATTCTGTGATGGGCTCCGGCCCGAGATTGTATTCTGATGTATGTTGGAATGCATGTTTATTTGTGGGGATTATACACTGAGTTTGCGAAAACTCACCCTTTTTTGTTTTATCTGTTCAGGTAATCCCCAACATTAGACAGATCGGAGCAACGGAGGACTCAGTGGTGGCCACACAGTTTTCTTTTCACTTGGACTGTTTTCTATTTACTTATGATTTAATTTTTTATTTGGGGAGAATTTGATGTAATTAAGGCCATTATGGATTTTTGCTTAATTTGGGATTTTGCAATGTTTTACTATTTTCACTGCTAGTGGTAGGAAAACTTGGATTTTTCAAAAGGATCAAACGTTTTACTAAACTACCTCGTATACGAAATTTTTTTTAAAGCTTCCACGAATTATGTCGGTTTGGAATATGGTTAACGGTTTGGGAATGAATGACACGATTTAGAAATTGACATAAGATAATGAAAGGTTGTGTAAACGGAGGAAGAGTTTTTCTTTTCATTGCTAAGATTTCAAAAGCACTGTCATGTGACATCGCCAGATTCGGCCATAACGTCTAGGCCGGGTTTGGGGTGTTGCATATTGAAATTAGTATTTAAAAATAAAAGTAAAGCTTGAAACAACATGAAATAAAAAAAAATGTGAGTGGGAGAAGAATCAAACCTGAGACTTAGATAAAATCATTATTATTTAACCATCTAACAAAAGAAACTTATGTATTGAAATTAGTAATTAAAAATAAAAGTAAAGCTTAAAACAACATGAAATAAAAATACAAATGTGAGTAGGAGAAGAATCAAACTCGAGACTCAGATAAAATCAGTAAAATCAAACCCGTTACATTACACTGATTCTGTATGGGGTTTGACTTCTCCTTTTAGTTTAATTAGTTGGTTGGTAAGTTCGATTTAAAGTTTTGGTGTCGAAAGTTCTTCGACGTAACTTCTTTTTTCTAATGTTAGTTTTTAACGATTTGATTGCGAGTTAATCGTTTGTTAGATAATTACTTATCGTTTAGGGACAGGAACTTACCCTTGTTACTTCTACTTCAAATCCGTATTAGGTGGGTACCAAAAACCCCTTATTCTTTGAATTTCAGTCATAAAAAAAGAGACTGTCGATGCCACATGGCCGTGTGCAAAGCCGTGTAAGCCATACGGCCATGCGTCAGGCCGTGTGACAGGCCGTGTAACTCACTTTTCACAAAAACGGGAAGCACACAGGCGTGTGTCTAAACCGTGTTTGGTTATGAGATGTACAGGGTTCATACGGGCCAATGACACGGGTGTGTGTCTAGGCCGTGTGACTCATTGTTTGTGAATTAGGACCACAAGAGCAGGTGACATGGGAAAGCACACGGGTGTGTGCCAGACTATGTGAAGTCACATGGACCAGCTTCCCAGGCTGTGTGAAACCACACAGGCAAGTGAACAAATATTTGGAATTTTTAGCTCGAGCCACAAGCTTCGTTCGAAACGAATGCAGGCCTACTATAAGGTCTGTATGATTTGAATTAGACTATATAACTTGATAACTGATGACCTGACGATGAACAACTTGGGAACGATATGTATGTCTGCTATGTTGAACCTAAGTACGTAGGATCTGTCAGAACATAATGTGCTATTGTATAATGTATACGAATTATTTAGGTACGATCTGTATTCTGTTAAGTTTGCTGATACCTATCTATGTTACTCTGTTGATGAAGAATATGTAATATCTGAATATATTGGATTGGTGGTTACTGATCTGATTTATAACCCTTTACGTTACTCTATTGATGAAGAATATGCGATATCTAAATATGTTAGATTGATTGTTTCTGATTTTGATTTATAACCGTGCATGTGACTTCATGGCAAAGCTGATATGATATGTTGAGGTTTGATAAGTCTGTTTTCCAAAACATGGACTCCCATGTCTATTGAATCTATTATTGAATGATAGCATGACTTACATGGTCATAACTTTGATTCTGTATATGCATGCCATGACACATTGCATGGGATTTGGGTTGATGTGAAAGGAGAGAGTTTCTGGCAGTTTAATGATCTGCATTATTTAGTGGTTTATCCACAATACTTTTATGGCAACATGGTTGTAATATAGTGGTTTGACCACATATATCTGATATGGTAGTTTTAACTGCAAATATTCTGGTGGCACTGTCAACAATTATTTGTTGGTGTGATTTGGCTAGACGAGTTCTGGGGGAACTCTATTTTGGTGTGTAGCGGAGTTGGGTAGGATGTTTTCTGATAAATTTGCATTCTGATATGTTTGAAAAATACTGCATCTACATAAACATACATGCTCTGCTCTGTTATGTTCAATTCTACTTTGCTCTACTCTATTATGTTTTGCTCTACTTTGTTCTGTTCTCTTATGTTCTGCTCTGTCCTATTCTGGTTGGGTTCTGTTGTTCTATTATATTACACTTGCTATTAAGTTCGCTGTGTTTATTCTAATTTATATACTCTGTTTTGTTAACTATAATTGGTGTTGGTTATACACTAGGTTTTATAGTTCACCTTTTGGTTTTATCTTTGTGTGTTCAGGTAAATCTCTGACTTAGACCGAACGGCGTGTGGGAGCTCGGATTGTTTTGCAATAATGTAGAAATGCTTGATCTTGTGGGTTTTAATCTATTTCTAAGCTCGTTTTGGTTTTTGCTAAATTCGTCAGTAGTTGATAATTTTTAACGTAAACTACAAAATCACTCAAGTCAACAAAATGGATTTCGGTTTTCAAAATAAGACTCTGAAAAGATTTTTTGCTAATAGTCGAGTAATATTTGAACGTTTCTGAATACTTATTGAAATTAGTTTTTGATGTGTCGATGTAACTCCTCCAGACTTAGTCTTAACTTCTAAGTTGAGTTTGGGGTGTTACATTATTGTATATTAATGTTTATTATTATAGTAATTGAAATATGCTCTAAGTCCCTATACTTTTTGTACATTTGGAAGTTAGTCATCCTACAATATTATATAATACTATATCATATCATATAATATATAGTTTATATATATATGCATCAATAATTAAACATTATAATATCATGTAACACTATATTTTTTATTATAATCTATATCTATACTATTAATAAAATTCTAAAGTGTATTGGTGTCACCCTCAACCAGCTCACCAACTCGGTTGGGAAGTTACAAGAATGTCCTTCCGTAATTAAAATAAGTAATATTATTTGATGTTATTTAAATATTTTCACTTTAAAAGAGACAAGTAAAAATATGCATATAGTGGGATTTAAACCCACCTTAATTGCATTAGTAAAACATTTAATTTATCACTCAACTAAAGTTTATTTTTATATTTTTATACATTTTAATTTTATTATGCACACTTTATTAATAATATATTTGTATTAATAATGTATTTTATTGAGCTGGTGTCACAAAGTAGCTCGACATCGACTCTAAATTGATGACAACTCCATGATAAACAATTTAATTTTTTTCATTTTAATAACCTACAAATTTCATGTGTTATTATTAATTAGTTTAAAATCATATGTTTCATTATTTATTGTATGTTATTTTTAAACAGACATTTGTGTTCAAAATTTTTTGTCCTACATGCATACGAATGTGATACGATTTCTAGTTATAATAATAGTTATATATGTATTAATATTTTTAGTAATAGTTATATATTTTATTATTATTCTGTGTATTAGTAATACTAATACATTATAATATATTATATTATATATTAGTAATATATTAATTTAGTACATCAATTTAAGGTTAGCTTAGGTAATCAATTTTGGTTTTAGTAATAGTTATATAACATATTATTATATTATCATTAAAGTTTAATTTTATAGATTTTAATAATTAATAATTTTTAATGTTTATTATTCATATCTAATTATAGCATTTAAAATATTTTATATTAAATTAATGTTTTTTAAAAATTTATTTTACTTTATAATTTAAGATAAAAAATTATTATTAATTACTTTTCCTATTAATAAAATTTTAATAAAAATAATCATTTATTTATATTTTATTTTAAGTAATATGATAAAATTATATTAATTATTAATGTTTATTATGATTGTTCAGTTATAAATTTTGGTTTTTTTGGGCTTTGGGTAGGATTTATCTAGGCCTCAAGCTCAGATCTATTGAGGGTTTGGGCATTCTCGGGTTGGGATTTATTATGGGCTTGGGCTTTCTTGAACTTGGATCGTTACGGACTTAGATTGACAAGGGTGAGCTTTTGGGCTCGAGTCTTTTTTACCATCTCTACAAATCATGCAATGTGAAAAAATAAATTTAAACTATTTCTTTTTTCTTTTTTCTCCTCTTTCCTCTCCAAGCCTAGCTCTAAGGGTCGTTTGGAGGTGTAGCCGCCCAGAGCCCAAGGCTGAAAAGGGTCCAAAACATTGTTTTTCAATTTTTAAGGGGCTTAAAAAAATTTTTAACTTTTAAAGGTCAAAAAAAGTTTTTACCAACTTTTAAGGGACCCAAAAATATTTTTTTAGCTTTTAAGGGCCCAAATTGTTTTTTTACCAACTTTTAAGGTACCTAAAAATTTTTTTCTCCAACTTTTAAGGAACCTAAAACCTTGTATTATTGTTTTGCCTAGGACCCCAAAAATGTCAAGAACGAGCTTGTTCCTCTCCTCATGTTTATTTCCTTCTTCTTCTTCTTTTTTTTTTCTATTTCCTCCTCTCTCCCTCTCCCTCTCCCAACCGTTGCATTAATGGTTAGTATTGCTCAACTCTGTTATGTATAAGAAAAATATGTAGATTCCATGTGTTACATGCAATGTAGACCAAGAAGGTGGATTTTACAAGAAAACTCATATGTCCCAGTACCCTACTTGCAACGGTAGGAGCTTAATAGCACACAGAGATGGACCAAGCACCATGTGAGCAGTTTCTACCTATATTTATTATTATCCAAGAAAGTTGGGTCACTGGTTCCAACATATGACTAATATGGTTGAGCTTATACTTCACTACTATGCATTTTGTCAATGAACCATATTTGTGTGTAATTATCCTTCCTAATTTGCTACCCAAGTGTTCTATGTTTGGAACCAGGGGCGAAGTCAGAAAAACTTTTTAGAGGTCAAAATTAAATTGTAATTTTTACGATAGTAAAAATACAATTTCACTATTTTAATAGTCTATATCTTTATAATTCTTAAAGGATTAAATCAAAATTTTATTATTTTTAGGTGAGTCAAAATAAAATTTTACCTTTACTAATTTAAAATTTTAAAAAATTTAATGGGCTTAAATAGAATAATTTCCATTTTAAGGGGGGTTGGTAGCTACGCCTTTGTTTGGAACTTTTGATAAATCAATTTTTAACTTTTCAAGATCATGCCTGACTCTTTGATCTGCCTTACTATTTTTGCTTGACATGTGAAAAACCTACAATGAAATGCAGATCCTCCATCCAAGTGTTTGCAATCCAAGAAAAAGGCTATTCAAAAAATCAATTTTCATTGAAACTAGATATTAAAAAAACCAAGGATAAGAATAAAATTTGAGGTAAAATTCATACCACCAAGAATCAAAGTCTTTTGAAGCACTAACAACATCAAGATAATATAAAAGTAAAAGAAAATATTGTTGGATTGTAAGTGCATGACCCACATTCATTGACCCAAAGAGAAGTACTCAAATATTTATTAGCCTGATAACAATTAATGGAAATATAATAAGAAATGAATATAGTCTATCACAAAAACTGTTTATCATTTAATAGTCACAAAATTAGAATTTTAGTCTCACAATCTGTGTAGCATTAAGTGATTTCTTGGGCTCAATCTACCTAAGTCAGCCTAACTTTCACAAAGTGAGAATTCACAATAGAAATTCTCCAAAACACTGAAAATAAAGTGGAAGCAACTCAAAATGAAAGAGCAACAAAAGAACAGAAACATGCCACAAGAAAGAAAAAAGGACGCCAAGTGTCTGAGTAAATGCTCTCAATAATATTTAATTACTATGAAGGATTACAACTAAGTGATTACAAATGAAGGTGAAGAGCTCAATTTATAGTTGAGCACCCTAAAACTAACGGTACAATTTGAGTTACATCAACGATCAAGATTAGAGCCTATTTATAATTGAGATGCTTAAGGGATTGACTCAATCCTATAAGATTACAAAATCAAATCTTATCAGATTGCATTTCTTCTAAAATTAGTTCCCCTATTTACCATGGTTGCCCTAAATTTCCTTAAATGCATCACTTGATGACCAAGGCTTCAAGTAAATGGACTTCTCCACATGGTACATGAATCAGGTCAGTCCAAGTGGGCCAAATGAGCCCTATTTAATCAATTGACCTCTATCGAACACTCTAGGACATTCGTCACGGGCTCAAATCTGTGGCCTGTGACATTCTCCCCCATCCATTCTCGCAACGCCCTCATTGAGTCATCAGAATGACAATAGTTTGACTCGCCTCAAAACTTTCTCGATGCCTTAATCGATTCTTGACTAGCCTCTCTGTAGGTAGTCCAGTCCTTCGGAACACTAGCCTTGGCTTCTATCATCTCCTAACTCGAATCGTTCCCCTTATATTTGGTACATCTCATTCCCAAGAGCCCGCCGCTCTTACTTTCCCACATTGTGTGATACATGCTCGAATGGGGTGAAATTTATTAAATCCCATTCACCGAAGCTGTTAATTTTTCAACTTTAAGAAATTAGAAGATTTGTGACGATTTTTTGGATAGGATCTAGGAATTTTTGCATTGAGATGTCTTCATGGAATTTGAATATCTATCTCTTATCTTCGAAACACACTTTGAATCACTCAATTTCGAGTTTGGGAGCTCAAGTTATGACCATTTTAGTGAAGACTATGCGAACAAAATTTCTGGACGAGATTATG
Organism: Gossypium longicalyx; assembly: GCA_025698465.1. Taxonomy (NCBI): domain Eukaryota; kingdom Viridiplantae; phylum Streptophyta; class Magnoliopsida; order Malvales; family Malvaceae; genus Gossypium; species Gossypium longicalyx. Next base: position 17,768,281 of record CM047004.1, on the reverse strand, counting down.
ACAAGAATTACGAGTTTTGGGCTTTTAATTAGAGTTTAAATCATATTGGGTTAAGGTTTTAGGCTTAATTTTTATTATATATGAGTTCAATATTGTATTTCTAAGCTCCTATTATTTTATTATTCTGAATTTATTATTATTAAGTATTTTAAGTTATTTAAGAGTTTTTGTAAATAAGAAAGTTTAGTTTAAAACTACTTCTTATTTAGGTTAGTTAAAGTTCTAGTATACTTAAGAGTTTTATATAGATTTATTTAGCTAGCCTATATAAGGGCTTCTTCATTTTTTGTTAAGAAGGTAATTATTTTTCATTAATAAAATTTTCAACTCTGGGAGTTTGTTTCTTGTGCAAGATTTCTTTCTTGTGATTTTTAAAAGTAGCTTTCGTCTCGATTTTCTTCAAGTAGTCGTGGGAATTCATTTTTCACCCTTCAATCCAGAAATTGTTTCTTGGAAGATTGATTAGAGTCATTAATTGAGTTTTTTGGGATTTATATCTCAATGGGTTCAATTAGACTTTATCTTTCTATCCATCATAACCATCGGTTTATTCAATCTATCTTCCACTTTTAAATTTTGTATATTTATTTATATATTATTTTTTGTTTTTTTTTGTTTTCAAATTTCTTCTTTTATTGTTTTTGACTTCTTTATTCTAAATTAACTTATTTCTTCTTTTTCAGATCAGATCCAAATCTTTCCTCATTAAGTCAAACAACTTGAATTTCATCCTTCTTCCACTTCCTCCGCTTCAACCCGTATCATTGTGACTTGCCTCAATCGAGGTCCCCTCGATATGCACAAATAGGCTTCAGTTTGCCTACATTGAACACTAGGTTAACCTCGAGTTTTCTCGCCAACTTCGGTTTGTAAGCCCCTCAACTTATCCGCTTCAAAACACTGAAAGAGCCCCTATGTCCTTGCTAAACCAATAGTAAGTCAAAATGAAAAACACTAGAAAAGGGTTTGAGAAGTACCTCACTTGTCGTATTTACTTGATACCGCCTAGTTTGCGTCACTACTTTGTCCCTAAAGTCTGATGCATAATCCACCTCTCTGATAGGTGGTTGACCGCCTATATACGTGTTATCATTTATAGTATTACACCAAAAATATAATAAATTAAATTGACAGTGTCCACAAGTATATGGGTCTAATTGCAATATAGTATATGTGTACAATGGAACGCAATAAATATTCCGAGGATCGTACCCTAGGGAGGATGGAATAAATCTATAGAAAATCTCTTTACAATAATAAATCTAAATAGTAACAATTAAATCCTATATTACGAAAAATCATAAAAGATATTAATAAGAGAATTTAAATAACTAAAATAAATAAACAAGAAAAAAAACTAAATTGATTAAACCAATCAAGTAGATTAACTCGTTTCAGGGTTTGTAATTAACTTCAGATTAGGGTTTTAGGGTGGATTAGCTATCAATTATCCAATTATTACCTCCCGACCTCTAACTGATAATTTGATTGGCTGATACTCACTTATCTCCCAACCTCATTTTCTCAACTAGGATAAACTACGATTTACCCAGTTAGACTTATCTCTCAATCTCATTTAACCTATGATTACTTCATAAGGATGTCAAGCTTAGGGTTTCAAAACACATAATCTATACCAACTAATCCTCTCGAGAAACCCTAAATCTTTCGTTAATCACATCTTCATCCACTTGTTAATCTTCCCTAAGGGATTTATCCACTCATGTTATTTATAATCTCAAACTCAATTGAATAAAACATGTAATTAACACGATTGAATCGAAAGAGAAAAGAGATTAGAATAAACCTAGATTTGATGTCAATTGAAGAACATAGTAGAAAATCTCTTGATTGGAATAACGAATGTCGTCGTTTGCAAAGGAAAATAACTGAAATACTTCCATATTTTAAAAGAACTCTTGGATCGAAACCAATTCCAAGAGGAAAGAACAAAGAGTTTATGAAAGAAAGAAAGAAAATTAAGTTTAACCCTACTCCTAATCTACAAGGGTTTTGAAGGCGTCTAAGATGACTTAGTTACATCAAACCCCTAAAGTCTTATTTATAGAAGTGTTGGAAGCCCGAATTAGGTCTTCGGCGCATCCTAAGTCTTTGTATAAAGTTGATTGCGTAGACAAAAATAGCTCCGATAGACTTGGGTAACACGTCGACCTATGTCGCACCATAGGCCTTACATAGGGTGACACGAGAGGTGTTCCATGCCTTCTTTGGTTTGATTTATACTTTAATAACTTGGGAAACGTGTGCATCACTTGACCCTTACTACCATGTCAATTGAGCCTATAATTCAACATTCTACATACTCAATTTAACATATTAGCATTACCTAAGACTTGTGTCAGTCTAATAGGTCAGAACACTCACAAAATGTGTTAAAAACATTCATTCTTACTAACTTTTAATCCTAAGTACTAAATACTGGAAACATAATAGTAAATACTAAATTTCCTAGAAACCAAGCTCATTAAGTGTGAAAATAACCTGAAATTACAACTACATTTGGCAGTAGGTCAATGGTAGCCCCACTGATGACTCAACAGGCTTCATATCAGTTTGTTGCCTCTCTAGCATTTCCAAGAGGGTCTCCATAGCACTCCAATCTATCGAGTCAATGTTCTTTCTTTCATGAACACCCTTAGCTAGTTGGATTGCTGACAATACCTTGGTTTCACTTGTCTCATCACGACTCACTAGTACCACGCATTGTTGTTGACGGGTATTCAAGAAACATACGTGATCAAAAAAAGAAACCAATAGAGCATTAATCTTGTCAATGAAATTTAAGTCAAACACAAAGTTATAATCATCTAAATGAATTATCTTGAAATCTTCCTTTCCTTTCCACTTGCTGATTTGTAGCTCCATTATTTGTGCTACTCCCATAGTTGAGACCTCTTTAGCATTTACTATATTGATCCTCTTGGTTAATCTGCTAACCGGGAGACCAAATTTATCAATGAATTTCTCTGATATGAACATATTAAGTGCCCCTATATCTATGAAAACCCTCCTCTTTTGGCCTACGATGTTGATGTCCACAAACATCAATCCTTTCTTCTTGAAACCCTTCCTTGCTTTAGTAGAATTGAGTGTCATTTATCCAAGCTTTAAAACCTCTGTCTCTGGTTCTGATTCATCTTCTTTAATGACCATGGACATATTAGATTACTTTGGATAGTCTCGCATCCTATGTAGACCACAACATAAGAAGCACTTTACTGGCTTCTTCTCTATCCCTTTAGCCCTTTTGGCTTTGAAAAAACTCACGATAGATCCAAGCTTAATAGGAACTTTTTTTGGCTCATAATTCCTTTTGATGATAGAAAAAATGGATTATTTTAGATATTTCTTTACCATATGCGATCTGATACATAAGAAGCATTATATATTGCTCTTTTTTTCCTTCGGATTATTGGGTTTCGCTTCCATTCTGTGGTTTCTATTGTCATAATTATCGTTGCTATACTAAACTTGTCTTTCTTCATCTTTCATACAATTTCCCTTCTCCTTGGGTTTGGAAGACTCGAACTTTTCTTTCCTCGAAACAAACTTGATCAAGGACTCTGCCACTATCATAGCTTTTGACAATTCTTGGACCCCTCGACATTTTGATTCCTATTTGACCTATAACTTCAACCCATCCATGAAATAGAATAATGCTTCTTTCTCACTCAGATAAGTGATTTAGAGCATCAGTTTACTAAACTCCTTCATATACTCTCAAATTGTGCCTTGCTGTGAGAATCGATACAGCTTAAACCGAGCCTCACTCTCAGTATATTGGAGGTAAAATTACTTCTTGAACTCTTTTTGAAACTTCTCCTGAGTCCCAATTGTAGCCTGACAATGCTTTTCATCTATGGACCTACGCCGCCATCATAAAAGAGTAAAATTAATAAAACATCTACCAGCAATATTTACTTTTACATCATCATCCTTGATGCCCACAACATTAAGGTATTTATTCATCTCCCATAAGAATTTTTCCCCTTCCCTTGAAGACCTTGCCCTTTAAAATTTGATTTAGGGACATCTATCTCATGGCTTAGTGTTGCACCCAACACTTCTTTATCCACGACGGCTCGACTTACAGCAAGCTCTTTGTAATGCCTCAAAATTTTTTGTTTTAATTTGTGTAAGCATGTCAAGTAATTTTTTGTGGTCTGTTGGCTAAGTGTTTTGTGTTGTTCGCCTTAGTCTTATGTTCGATGCTTTGGGGAACGTAATTAGGGTTTTTTTGGCAAATTGGTGATTTATGCCATCCAAGTGTTGTGGTTAGATTAGAATTTTAATTTGATAAGTTGTTGGATGTGGGGATTAATATTTATTTTGTTTGAATTATTTTAAAGTAAATCCCTTGAGAATCCCCCCATTTTTCCTAAGCAGTTTCACGTGTATTTCTTACTCTTATTCTCTCTTTCCCGTTGTCACGTTTCTCCTTCTCTTTTTGGCCGCTTGTTTTCTTTCATTTCTTTTTGTTTTTCTTTCTTATTCATATTTCTATTTGTTTCCTTGATTCTTATTTTGTTATCAACATACATTTTAGTGGCTGGGTAGAGTTCGATTGTTGGGGCATAATCTGAGCAAAGTGTAAGTGTTGTCGAATCAATTTTTTGATATTAAGATTCTTAATCGTTCTTCGTTCAAGGTAGATATTGTTTTAGTGTTGGTTTTTGTTCTTAATTATGATAAATATTCTTATGTTTTGGTTAGGCGAAGGGTGCACAAATCAAGATCTTCTAGCAGAGTAGGTTCGGTTTTGGACGTAGTTTCTGAGGGGTAAGAACTCGAATTTTTGTTTTGAAATTTGAAATTTTGATTTGGGGATATGATTTTTTATGAATTTTCTTTTGGTTAATTAGTACGATTTGATGAACAATTGTAGATTTTCGTGAGTTCTAATTGAACGGTTGATCAAATCAGCAACCAAGTGTGTGAAACTAACTCGATTTATCACTTGAAACTCAAGAAAAATGCAAAAACATGGGCTATTTTCAAAATTGCCTAGTACCACACAGTCGTGTTCCAAGCCGTGTGGAGCACATACTTATGTGTATTTTTCTGGCCCGTGTAGCTTGGTTGTGTGGAGCACACGACTATGTGAAATCTTGCAGCCCATCTAGGTAGGTCATGTGGACCACACAGGCTAGCTTTTTGGGTCGTGTGGGACTTTTTGGCCAATTTTAGGGCCCAATTAAATGTTGTTTGAGGGACTCAAAATTTGGTACGTAGGCATTATATTGGGCCGAAAAAGCATAAGTTTTATTATGTAAACATACATGGGTAAGCTTAGGAGGTATGCTAAATAAATATGTTACATTATGATTCATAGGAAAATATTTGTGTTTGCATGCCATATGATTTATGATGTGTATACGTTGATATTATAATTATGTTTATGAGTATGCTTATGTTTTGGGGTGGGTTACAATATGATGGAGAAAATGTTATAAGGCAGTTTTTACTGCAATTTTGGCGGTTAAACCGCAAATTTCTATTTGGCAACTCTGCTGAATATTAGTGGCATACCACCACATATTGGTGTGATTGGATGGATGGAGTCTTGTAGTCCTATTTGGTTTAATTAGCTGGTCGGAGATGGTGTGTAATGAATGAGGGTAGGATTTGATATGATATGCTATGATTTAAAATGATATGATTCGATTTGATAAGATATGATCTGGTATAAAATCTGATACAATATGAATTATTAGAAGATATGCTCTGATATGAATTCCGTTATGTTATGACAACTTCTAATATATATATTTGTACTAAAATTTGTTGGCCAAACAACACACTTGGCTTAAAGCTTACTTATTTGTTTGCTTCGTTATAGGTGATTGTCAAACTTAGGATTAGGCAACAACGTTGGAGTTCAGGTTTCACACATCTTGGGTTTTGTATGTTACAAACTTCCTTTCATGGACTTTTATGGATTTTGGACATTTTAATGTTGTTTGGAACATATTGAAATTTAAACTAATTCACAAAATTTTTAAAATTGTAGATAAGACAATAAGTACTCGTGGTTCTCGTACGTGTGGTAATAGTGGGTATGGTGGACGCCGGTGAAGGGCTTGAGCTAAGCCTTCTTTGATTGGAAGTATGCCCCAATTAGATACGAGTATGACTGTAGGAACTCCGATTGCTAAGATTGAGTATGGAGCTCAGACTGCCCGGAACGACGTAGTGTCTTAGGCAATGTTAAGGGTTTTACAGAGGGTCATTGGGACCCATACTGAAATTCGAAGCTGAGGGTTGGTAATTAAATGACTCTGGTCCAATAGAGCTGAATTATTTAGGGGTGTCACTAGAGTCGCCCCGACTATGGCTAACGATTGGCTAGAGGCCACAGAGAGAATAATAAATGATTTAGACTGCACCCTTGACCAGAAACCAAATGATGTAGTATCCTTGCATCGTGACGAGGCATATTAGTGGTGGTTGACGGTAATGGAGGGCAATCAACTTGAGCAGCTTACATGGGATTACTTTCGAGGTGCCTTCCAAAATAAGCATGTAAGGGTAAGCTTTGTTGAGGCCCGTAAATGTGATTTTATGGGGCTAACTCAGGGGGATAGATCTGTGCTCGGGTATGAGGCTGAGATCTTAAGATTGAGTAAGTATGCTCGTGGGTTGGTGGCTACTGACTACGACAAGAGTATTTATTTTGAGAAGGGTTTGAGGTATCACCTTAAGGTTTTGATAGCTCTCCAAAGACAGCTGCTCTTTGCAGTCTTAGTTGGCAATGCAAAAATTGTGGAATAGGTTAAGCGCACTAAGTACAAGAAGAGGGATGTGCTTCTTTCTAATTCTTCTTAGCGGCTTATAAAACGGGCCAAGTATGAGAAACCTTCACAAGTAGAGCCTACTGTTAGAGTTGAATAGACACCGATTTATGGGTATTGTAATAGACGTCATCTGGGCGAATGTTGAAGGCGGACTGGGGACTGCTTTAGATGTAGGTCCACTAAGCATAAGATTGGTGAGTGTCCCTATATGGTTGAGTCGGTATAGACTCTGATTCAAGGTCAAATTCCACCTCAAAAGGTTGGTCAGTAGCTTGCTAGGGGTCGTGGTCCGATGAGAGTGGGTAATAGTGGTGGATGTGGTCAGAGAGCACTGGGAAGAGGTGTAGCTTAGGTTGAAGGTAGGTAGCCAGCCTTGGTTTACATGATGATGCTCCGTGAGAACAAAGATATGACCAATGTGATTGCTGATACGTTCGTTATACATTCTTTATCTTATTTTGCACTAATTGATTGTGGTTCTACGCACTCTTACGTATCTAATAGTATAGCGAAAAATCTGAGGATTTTGGCTGAGGACACTAGTTGTGAACTCTCTGTGATTAGTTATTTGGGTTAATCCATTTGAGTTAGTAAAGTGTATAGGAGGTGTCTGCTTGAGGTTCAGGGGTTTGTGTTCCCGACTAATTTGATGGAGTTGTCATTTAGGGAATTTGACCTAATTTTGGGTATGGATTGGTTGGTGGAGCATTAGGTTGAATTAGATTATGAATCTAAGAGAGTGACCTTTAAGGTTGGAGGTGATGTGGAGGTTGTAATGGTTGGCGAGCATAGAGATTACCTCTCTAATGTGATTTTTGCTCTTATAGCTCAAAAGCTAATTCTTAAGGATTGTGATGCATATCTGGCATATGTGCATGATACAAGTATTGTGGATTCGGTTGTGGAAGGGATTCATACCATTAAGGACTTGCCTGATGTTTCTCCTAAAGAGTTGTCGGGATTACCTCTAGATAGGGAGATAGAGTTTGGAATTGAGATTCTGCTAGGGATAACTCCGGTGTTTATCACCCCATATTGAATGGCACCGAAGGAGCTGAAGGAACTTAAGTTGTAACTTCAGGAGCTTTTGGATAGAAGGTTTATTCGGCTTAATATGCCCCTATGGAGAGCAAAGATTTTCTTTGTTAAGAAAAATGATAGTTCTATGAGGATGTGAGTAGATTATCGTCAATTGAACAAATTTACGAAAAAGAATAAATACCCACTTGTAAGGATTGATGGTTTGTTTGATCCATTCCATGGGGCATCCATGTTTTTAAAAATTTATCTTCGCTTTAGGTATTATCAATTGAAGGTTAAGGAAGCCGATATGCATAAGACTACCTTTAAGACTCGTTACAGACATTATGAGTTCCTTATTATGCCCTTTGGTTTGACTAATGTTCTAGCTATGTTTATGGATCTTATGAACTGAATTTTTTAGCCATATCTAGACTAGTTCATCGTAGTGTTTATCAACGACATTTTGTTGTATTCTAAGACCGAGGATGAGCATGACCAGCATCTTCGAATAGTTCTTCAGATTCTCCGTGAAAAGAAACTATATGACAAGTTGAGTAAATGTCAATTTTGGTTGGGTGAGGTTATGTTTTTAGGGCGTGTGGTTTCTGCTCAAGGTATTCGAGTGGATCCTAAGAAGATAGAGGCTATTTTAGATTAGAAGCAGCCAAGAAATGTGACTGAGCTTCGGAGTTTCTTGGATTTAGCGAGATACTATTGGAGATTTGTTGAGGGGTTTTCTTTAATAGTAACTCATTTGACTAAGTTGCTACGTAATAATGCTTCATTTGTTTGGGCTTTTGAGTAGCAATCGAGCTTTGAGAAGCTCAAATCAGTTTTGACTCAAGCACCTATTTTGATTTAGCCTGAACTAGGAAAAGAGTTTGTTATCTATAGTGATGCGTCGCATACTGGTTTGGTTTGTGTGCTGATGCAAGAGGGAAGGTAGTGGGTTATGCGTCTAGACAACTTAAGCAGCATGAGGGTAATTATCCGACTCATGACCTCGAGCTTGTTGCGGTTGTCTTTGCACTTAAGATTTGGAGACACTATTTGTATGGTGAAAGTTGTGTCATCTATACTAATCAATAGAGCCTTAAGTATCTTCTAACTCAAAAGGAGTTGAATCTTAGGCAATGTCACTAGATTGAGTTGCTTAAGGATTATTATTGTTCGATTGAGTATCATCCTGGTAAGGCCAATGTTGTGGCTGATGCTCTTAGTCGAAGACCTATGACTATTTAAGGGCGATGTTTTTTTCCCTCAGTTTGTTTGAAGATGGTGGGATTTTAGCCGAGTTTCAAGTTAAGCCATCATGGTTGGATGAGATTAAGAGTAAACAAATTTTGAATGGATTTTTTATTAGTCGAGTTCAGCAGATAATTAGTGTAAGACTACGGACTTCGAATTTAATAGTGACGATATTTTGTGCTTTCGAGGTCGTATTTATATGCCTAAGGATGTGGGTCTAAGGCAAGCTATTTTGAGGGAAGCACATAGTAGCTCTAATGTTATGCACCCCGATGGCAATAAGATGTATCATGACTTTTGCAAGTTCTATTGGTGGCCTGGGCTGAAAAGGGAGGTAACTGATTTTGTGTCACATTGCTTGACGTGCTAGCAAGTTAAGGCTGAGCACCAACTCCCTTCTAGTTTGCTTCAACCTGTTAAGATTTCATTATAGAAATGGGAATAGGTAACTATGGATTTTGTGTCACACTGCAGAAGGGATTCACGCAGATCCTAAGAAGATAGGGGCGATTTTGGAATGGAAGCCGCTTAGGACTGTTACTGAATTTCAGAGTTTCTTAGGCTTAATTGGTTACTATTATAGATTCGTTGAAGTATTTTCCCTTATTGTCGCACCCTTAACGAAACTATTTTAGAAAAGTGTGTTGTTCGAATGAACTGATGAAAGGCAAAAGAGTTTTGATCAACTTAAGGCAGTATTGACGAAAGCACCTCTGTTGGTTCAACCGAAGCCTAGAAAAGATTTTGTAGTTTATAGTGATGCTTTATATCCAATACTTGGTTGCATTTTGATGTAAGAGGGTAAAGTTGTAGCTTATGCTTCAAGGCAGTTGAAGACACACGAACGGAATTATCCTACTCATGATTTGGAGTTTGTTGTTGTGGTGTTTACACTTAAGATTTGGTGCCATTATCTTTGTGGGAGAAGTGTGTTATCTATACAGATCATAAGAGCCTTAAGTACCCTTACCCAAAAGGAGTTAAATTTAAGGCAAAGACGTTAGATTGAATTGTTAAAGGATTATAATTGTATGATAGAATATCATCTTGGCAACACAAATGTAGTTGCTGATACTTTAAGTAGGAAGTTGATGACGAAGCTGAGAGCTATGTTTGTACACTTGAATTTAGCTAATGATGGTGGATTATGTACTGAACTTCAAGTGAGGCCGAATTTATCGCAGCATATTAAGGAAAAAAAGCCTTTAGATAGGGAATTATTGAAAATGATTCTACAGGTTGAGCAAGGTATTAAGGGAGATTTAGATATATAAGCGAAAGGTATTTTAAATTTTTGAGGTAGGTTGTGTATGCCGCAAGATGTGGATTTAAGGCAAGCAATCCTTATTTAGGCGCATAGTAGCTCTTACATTATGCATCCCAGTAGCGATAAAATGTATCACGATCTTCGTAAGATTTATTAATGGCTTGGGTTGGAGCGTGATGTTACGAATTTTGTGGCTTGATGTTTGGTTTGTCAAAAGGTGAAAGCTGAACATCAATTTCCATCGGGGTTGTTGCAACCTATTGCGATTCCTAAATAGAAGTAGGAAAGGATTATTATGGATTTTTTTTAGGCTTGACATTAACTCCTTCGAGGAAATATTCGGTATGGGTTATAGTTTATCAATTTTCAAAGAGTGCGCATTTCTTAGCGATGCGAACCAATACTTGTTGCAAAAGTTGGCAGAGTTGTATATTGCTGAAATTGCTCGTCTTCATGGGGTTTCAGTTTTTATTATTTCTGATAGGGATCTGAGGTTTACTTCGAGGTTTTGGAAGAGTTTGCAAGAAGCTTTCGGATCGAAGCTTACTTTTAGTACGGCTTATCACCTCTAAACTGATGGTCAGTCTGGGAGGGTAATTCCAGTTCTAAAATACATGTTGCGAAGTTGCGTGATTAAATTTAGTGGTAGTTGAGAGCAATACTTGCCATTAGCAGAGTTTACTTACAATAACAGTTTTCAAGCGAGTATTCACATGGCACCGTTTAAGGCATTGTATGGTAGGAAGTGTAGAAATCCTTTGTGTTGGACGAAGTTGGATGAGAGGTGAGTTGTTGGACCTGATTTAGTTTGTGAGACTAAAAGGAAGGTAAAATTAATTTGTGATTGTTTGGAAGCAGCGTCTGACAGGTAGAAATCTTATGCGAATTTGAAACGTCGAGATATCGAGTTTCAAGTTGGCGATAAGGTATTTTTGAAGGTTTCACAGTTGAAGAAAGTTTTGAGATTTGGTAGGAAAGGTAAGTTAGGTCCAAGATATATTGGACCTTATGAAGTTGTTGAGAAGATAGGCTCGATAGCTTATCATCTCAAGTTTTTTCCAGAGCTTGAGCAAATCCATGATGTTTTTCATATGTCTATGTTAAGGAAGTATCGTTCAGATCCGTCGCATATTATGCCAATTGAAGGAAGTATTGTTTAGCTCAGGTAATTTCGAAGAATAAATTCTTTTTAGAGGGGAAGAATTGTAACACACCAAAATAGGGCCTAGGAGTTTTAAGAGTATTTTAAGAATTTTGGCCTATACGAGCTTGGGATTTCATAAGGTTGGTACTTGATAATGTTTTCGACTTTGGCATCTTAGTTGTTAAATCAATTTTTTGAAAAAGTGTACTAGAAACCCTTTTAATTTTAGAGAAAGGACTTATTTGTAACAAAGTCAAAATAGTGAGCATGTATGTGGCAATTTAACCAGTTTTTACAATTGAACCTAAAAGCCACTTTCCACCTATAGTTTTCACGTTAAACCTTCGAATCCTCTTCCTTGTGCCACCCTTGCTTTTCCCTTGCCATCTTAATCAATTTTTTATTCTAAAATCATAATACTTTTATTTCTTATCATTCCTAAGTCATTTAGCATCATAAATCTTCAAGAAAAAACCTAAAACTCCATAGATTTCATCATTTTTTTCAAACTTAGGTTTCCTGAATTTTTGTCACAACTTGTTCATCCTTTCAAAAAAGGTAATCATTCATGTATCCATTGGTTTTTAATGTTATTTAGATTCTAAAACTGAATTATTAACCAGCAAATCGCATGTTTTAAGTAAAAGCTGAAAATTGAGCCATTAATGGTGGATTTTGGGATTTTGAGTCAAAGTTTGGTTTCAAAGTGTTTTTCATCTTGTTTTAGCATGATTAGAAGGTTTTTAAACTTACCTTGAAGTTTCGTTAATGATTTCTCATGTTTTAATGAATTTTGTAAAATTTGCCTAAAAGATGTCAAAAATGTCGATACCTTGAATTGAGTAGATTTGTCTAGTTTGAAGGTTACAATTAGGTGTAGACGATTAATTAGATGAATAGAATTGATTTTAGGCAAAAATATTGAGTATAGACTAAGATATTAGAATCTAAAATTTGTTAAGTTAATAGTTTAAGTTACATGGGAACTTAGCTTAAGCTTGTACTTTAGTTGGTTTGAGTAAATTCTTGGTTATTATTTGACTATGGTTATTATAAGATTTCTGTGGTTAAAGCTTCGGATTCATTAGAGCTTGCTACGAGCTAGGGAAGAGTTAGTTGAGCTATTGATTTTTCGAAAAAAGCATAAAGTGGTGAGTGTATGGAATTGCTACTCGTAAACATGAGTCATGTGTTATTTGAGAATTTAGATGTAGCCTAAACCCCTACTCTAAGTTTCGAGCATAAGTTTCCTTGAATCCATAATTATCTTGTGATTTTGTGGTTATGTATTGTGCATGAAAAGTGGTATGTGAATATAGTGACTATTGTGTAAAGTGCAATCATATACATGAAATGAATGTGTATATACATGAAATGAATGTGTAATATATGTTATATGACTATGCTAGTGTTTTGCAAAAGATGCTAATATGCAGTGATAGTGCACGGATAATCGGTAAGTAATGTGTGTTGTTTTCGAATATTTTGGCCTTGTTATCTTGGAACCATTAAATATAGTTGGTATACCATAGGATTGTGAGTACTCACTTATATGTATAGTGGTTTTGGGCATTGAGGCCCTAGGACATGTTTGGAGAGATAAGGGAATAAGAGCTAAGCTCAATTCAACAGGACATGTGAGGGGAAATAAGGAGAGTGTTAGCTATATGCTTTACTTTTGGGACATGTTTGACTCTATGAGTCTATGTTATGTAACGGAGATCGGTGTATCCGATGTGTGATGATAGAGCTCACTATATGTTTCATAATTCAAGTGTCAATTTATCATTTTTATGTAATTGTGTGGAATATGTTCTATTCTTGAATGAGTATTTATGCATTATGAGAATGACCTATTAGATGATGCATGATTTAATACTATATGATGCTAGACTTAAGAATAAGGTACTTGTGAGTAAATGATTGGTTGTGTTGCATGATGACATGTCTGCGTTGCGAAAATTCTTGCATTCACTGAGCTTGTTAAAGCTCACCCACTCATTTCAACCTATGCAGATTAAGGACATGATGATGTGGGCGGTGTGGTTTTCACGGGAGTTATCCAAGGAAGATTTATATATTCTCGTAGGTGTTCTTTCAACTATTTCATTTTGGGAAATAAGGCAATGTGGTAAACTTGTTTAGTGCCATGATATGTTTGGACTATTTACCGACTTTGTTATTTTATTTTTGGTAGTTTGTGAGTTTATAGGTTTGCTTATGTTTATGAAATTTAATGATAGCTTGATGTATCTTGCTTAGACTTGTTTAGACGATTTGAACTGTTAAATTTAGTCGTTGGATGATTATTTATTAGAGTAAGTGATGCTTGATACTTAAAATCTAATTTGGAATGAGTCCATTGCATATGTATGCTGCATTTTGATGTCCAAGAGCAGAGGTATCGGTATTTGGGTTTTAAAATCGGTACCTCTATGTTTTAAAACGTGCAGAGAGTCAGAATAGAGATTTAGTATCGATACATTTTCTCGAGTATCAATACTCAAGGTCAAAGTATCGATATTCCATGTTAGGTACCGATAATTTTTGACAATTGGGATTTTTGGCCGAGAAACAGTATGCTCCTTTGGTATTATTTTTCCAAGTGGTATCTATACCACTTAAAGAAAATATCGGTACCTTAATGCCAGTATCGATACCTACAGACATTTTTCTGAAAATTTTCCAATTAGCCCTTATGCATGATTCTAACTGTATGTATGACCGATTAATGAATGATTTGCATGTAACAATGTTAATTAACTATTTGGACGACCTAAAACTTATACATGTTAACAAAAGATGATCGATTTGCTTGAATCTAGCTACCTATTCAATTTACATGAGACAAGACGGTGGTGTGGCATCACATATCTGGGCTTGGCGACTAGCCGGGTATAGGGTGTTACAAGTTTCAAGTGCCTTTCTTACTCCCATTCTCTCTTTCCTATTGTCATGTTTCTCCATCCCTTTTTGACTACTTGTTTTCTTTCCTTTCTTTTTGTTTTTCTTTCTTGTTTATCTTTCTCTCTGTTGCCTTGATTCTTGTTTTGTTATCAATGTACATTTTAGTGGTTGGGTGGAGTTCGATTGTTGGGGCATAACCTAAGCAAAGTGTAAGTGTTGCCGAATCAATTTTCTAATATTAAGATTCTTAATTGTTCTTCGTTCAAGGTAGAGGTTGTTTTAGTGTAAGTTTTTCTTCTTGATTGAGATAAATGTTCTTGTGCTTTTGTTAGGTGAAGGGTGCACAAATCAAGATCTTCCAATAGAGTAGGTCCGATTTTGGATTGGGTTTCGGAGGGGTAGGTACTCAAATTTTTTTTGGAATTTGAAATTTCGATTTGGGGATACGATTTTCGATGAATTTTCTTTTGGTTAATTAGTACGATTTGATGAACAATTGTAGGTCTTTGTGAGTTCCAATTGAACGATTGATTAAATCAACAACCAAGTGTGTGAAGTTAACTCGATTTATCACTTGAAACTCGAGAAAAATACGAAATAGGTGCTATTTTTGAAACTGCCCAATGCCACACAATCGTCTGTCAAGCCGTATGGTAGACCGTGTGCTCCAGACGGCCATGTGCCAGACCATGTAGAGCACACGACCATGTGTATTTTTCCATCCCGTGTGGGTACGCCATATAGACCACACAGGCTAGCTTTTTGGGCCATGTGGGCCACACGGTCATGTGGGCCTTTTGGCCAATTTTAGGGTCCGATTAAGGGTTGTTTGAGGGACTCAAAAATTGGGTCCGTAGGCATCATATGTGGCTGGAAAGCATAAGTTTTATTACGTAAACATATATAGGTAAGCTTAGTAGGTATGCTAAATAAATATGTTACATTATGATTCATAGGAAAATATTTGTGTTTGTATGCCATATGATTTATGATGTGTATACGTTGATATTATAATTATGTTTATGAGTATGCTTATATTTTGGGGTGGGTTATGATATGATGGAGGAAGTGTTATAAGGCAGTTTTTACTGCAATTATGGTGGTTAAACCGCAAATTTCTATTTGGCAGCTTTGCTGCATATTTATGAGTGGTACACCGCCACATTTTGGTGTGATTGGATGGATGGACTCTTGTAGTCCTATTTAGTTTGATTGGTTGGTCGAAAGATGGTGTGTAACGAATGAGGGTAGGATTTGATATAATATGCTATGATTTGATATGATATGACTCGATATGATAAGATATGATCTGGTATGAAATTGATACGATGTGAATTATTAAAAGATATACTTTGATATGAATTCTGTTATGCTATGACATGTTATGATATATATATATACTTGTATTGAAATTTCTAGGCCAGACCACACACTCAGACTTAGGATTGGACGGCGATTTTGGAGCTTGGGTTCCATACATCTTTGGTTTTGTATGTTACGAACTTCCTTTTCATAAACTTTTATGGATTTTGGACACTTTAATGTTGTTTGGGACATTAGAATTTGTGTTGGTAATTGTTTTGCTAAATTTTTTGTTTTAACCGATATTTTTAAACAAGACGACTAACTATAAACTAAAGGTAATGAAGACTAAATTACTAAAATGAGTCCGCTGCCAAATTTTGTCGAAAATCACTAAAGTGTTTTATATCACAAATGATTTAAGTAAAGTGGGTTTGTTTTTAGTAAAACTATTAAACATGGTTTTCTGCAAAGTATTCATCTGCTTTCAGAAATTGTTACATTTCTCGAAGAGTTATTCAAATCAGTTATCTCTTCATTGAATGCTGGTTTTCATCAAGATTAAACATCAGTATTTTTTTCACGAACAATGTAACTTCCATAATCCAGCCGTAACGTCTAGGTCAGGTTTGGGTGTTACATTCTCCCTCGAGCTCCTCAATTCTTGTGTTCAAAGCCCTCGTCATGGTCTTAGTTTCCTCTTTCAAAGCCATCACATGGCCTCAAGAACATCATCCTTTAATCCGCAGTGGAATTGAGCACCCATCATATCTCTTCCTCATTGGAGCCGAGAGACTCCAACACGATTTCCCCAAGTTGCTCTTCTATCGGTTCCAACTATGTAGTGCGTCCCCTGACTACCTCAAGTGTCTCCTTCATATTCCCCATAGACTCATCGATATTGACCACTTGTTCTTCCAAACTCGACAATATTTCCTCGATTGGCTAGCTTTCCTAGCCTTCCCACGGGTCTCCATTGGCTCAATCTGATCGTCTACTCCTTTTGTCATCTCGATCGGCACATTTGAACCTTAGCTCTAATACCAACTATCACGGGGCTAGAACTTTAGTCTTATAATCCATGCGGCCTTAGGTATTTTTTTGGATTCAAGTCCGCCTAAGTCAACCTAACTCTCGCAAATTAAGTATTCTCAATAGAAATTCTCCAATGCACCAAAAATAAAGAGAAAACAACTCAAAATGAAAGAGCAACGAAAGAATAAAGATATGCCACTAGAAAGAAAAAGCACGTTAAGTGTTTGAGTAAATGCTTTCAATAGTATTCAATTACTATGAAGGATTACAACTAAGTGATTACAAAAGAGGGGGAATGCCCCTATTTATAGTTGAGCTCCCCGAAAACCAACAGTATAGATTGAGTTACATCAACAGTCAAGATTAGAGCCTATCTACAATTGAGATTCTTAAGGGATTGACTCAATCATTTAAGATTACAAAATCAAATCT
Source organism: Gossypium longicalyx (assembly GCA_025698465.1). Lineage (NCBI taxonomy): Eukaryota > Viridiplantae > Streptophyta > Magnoliopsida > Malvales > Malvaceae > Gossypium > Gossypium longicalyx. The sequence continues at coordinate 17,751,108 of CM047004.1, read as the reverse complement.
TACCAGATTACATATCTTCTAAGATTAGTTTCCCTATTTACTATGGTAGCCCTAAATTTCCTTAAGTACTTCACTTGGCCACTAAGGCTTTAAGTAGATGGGTTTCTCCATATGTTCCAAGAATCGAGTCAGTTCAAGTGGGTCAAATGAGCCTTATTTAATCAATTTACCTCGATGAGATGCTCTGTGCACATTCGTCACATGCTTTGATTAGCGACCCGTGACACATGACCCACATTCAGTGACACAAAGAGACCCACCTAGAAATTTACCAACCTGATAACAATTAATGGAAATGTAATAAGAAATGAATATAGTTTATCATGAAAATCGTTTATCATTTAATCAAAAATTGTAGGCCAACAAGTTAGACAAGCATCCCTCTGCATAGGTTATACAATCTACTGATTTTGCTTATACATTAATTCAGAGCTAAGCACTACTGGCCATCCATCAAGGCAAGAATCACATATCACCAATTTTTTTTTTGGTCACATATCACCATTTTATTCGTTCCAAATGTCATGTTTGTTGTATTTTAAGAGTCAAAACTTTTTTTTTGAGGGACTAAAACTTTTTTTCAATTTACGTGAATAATATGGGATCATTTGGGAGTTGTCAATTTTTTTATTCAATTAAATTATTTTTAAAAATATGAAAAATGAAAATGGGATCTGCTAAATTTAAAAAAAAAAGTAATTTAACTGAATAAAAAATTTCACAACCCTCGAAATTGAACATCGTTTTTACCCCCAAATCACCATGGCAATTAGAGATTTAGGGTCTCAAGATACCGTCCCAAATTATTCATGTAAATAAAAAAAATTCTTATTGCTTAAGTAAATAATTTTTTTTCGTATTATTGAAAAAAAAAACCGTCAAATTGTTTAGAAACGATTTTACTATTAAAGCTAATAATAATAATAATAATAATAATAATAATAATAATAATAATAATAATAATAATAATGCAAGAGTAAAGGTGTTTGTATCTATCAATGTGCTCATTCAATTTTTATTTCCACCGGTAAAATCCTCTAAAAGAATTGTAATACTCTAATGTTTCTTGAGCCCATTTAATAAAAGTTGGGGCTTCCCTTGTATAAGGTAACTACATCATACATTAATCCAAAATAACATCATTTTTATTTTTGGTTACTTCAAAAAATTTTCGGTTAATTTAGTCATTGTTGTTATAAAAATTGACCAAATTGTTTATTAAACCATTAAACCTTTAAAATTAACGGATTGTTGACTGGACTTGCAAAAAACAGAGAAAAAAAAGTTATTTTAGTCCCTTTAAGAATTAAAAAATTTCAGTTAACACCATTACTATACTAACAAACTTTTAATTTTTTATGCTTAGGCAAAGGAAAAGATATTGATCTACCGTAACTCCGCCCTTTATGATGTCGCCACCATCCTCACTTCTTCGTCTTTCACCCGAACAAGAAAAATTTGTCATGGTTTCAATGTTTGGGTTAACAGAAAATTGTGCAAATTATTATTATTTGATTTAATTTAATTGGAATGCAATTATTGTGTTTTTCAGTGTTTAGGTTAACAGAATGTTTTGTATTTAAAAAAAAAACCCTCAATGTATATAGTTTCTGTGTGAAGAGTTATCATCTTTTCATAAATCATGGTGCATTTGAAAAAATGGTGCAACTAAACTATTTAGTTGAAAAATAAAAAAAAATGAGAAAACATGGGTAATTAAGAAATTTACCTCAGTGTCGAGATCAAAGGAGGAACCAGAGGAGAGAGTGGGAGAAGACGGTAGCGGAAGCATATCGAAGGCCGAATCTAACAATTTTAATATTGTTTAATATGAGTTTTTGTTGGGATTTAAGTATTAACATATAAGATTAATCTAAAATTTATTAACCAATTAAGATAATTAATTATAAATAATAATGTGTAAAAATCACTTAATAATAAATTATATAATTTAGAAATAAATAAAAATAGCTAATTGTAAGGGAAAATATTTGGTATACTATTAGTGAAGTTTTTAGATTCCACAAGTAATGTCGAGGTGATGGAAAATGTTCTATAATGAATAATAAAATATTTTAAAAATAAATATTAAGCCTCGTAGAATTAAAAAAGTACACGATTAGGGTACCAAATACTAACCCTAATTATAAATATAATAATGAAGAGTCATAATTCTCATACTAATATTTGGTACATTACTAGTGAAGTTTTTAAACTCCACAAATAGGTCAAGGGATCGACAAGTATCCTATAAAGGTATAATAAAATATTTTAAAAAATAAATATTAAAAGAAAAAGACGTGACAATTTTTTTAAGATTTCTTGTGCAATAAAAAAAGTATATTATCAATCAAATACTAACCCTATAGAGAAAATATATGATATACAATCAGTAGAGTTTTTAGATTCTACAAATAGGATCAGAAGGTTAACACTAGTCCTATAAGAGTATAATAAAATATTAAAAAAATAAATGACAATTTTTAAAATTATTTGTAGAATAAAAAAAATTACACTATTAGTGTATTAAATACTAACTCATATATATATATATATATATATATATATTATTTTAGAAGGAAGAGTTTCAAATGTTAAGATTGCAATCTATCCTTGGATGTTATCTCTAAAAATAAATGTATGAGTCAAACCAACTAAGCTTCAATTTCTGCAACTTATTAAATATTTAATTCTAAAAAAATTGATAAAAAAATAAGATACAATCTCAAAAAACTAGACTCTCAAAAGAGGATCTTCAAATAATTTTAAACTTATTTTTCTATCACGAATCATCTTGATAAGACTATCTGCAACTGTGTTATCCTCTTGGGGGATATGTTGAATCTTCCACTACTTTACTTTTGTCAGGATCTGATGAATTCTTCTAAGGAGAGTTGAGTTCGAGATTTTAAAGGCACATTCTTGAATGGCAGTAGCAACCTCGAGACTTTTTGTTTGAATTAAGACACTCTCAAATCTTCTATCTAAGATAAACTTTTAACCCATCCAAGATACCCCAAATTCAGCTTCCATCACTATACAGTTTCTCAAGTATATGCTAAACCCAATTTACCATTTTCATCTTACACTAAACCTCCTACTGCAAATATTATATTACTAATATGTGATAACTGAAAATTCATTTTTAACTAATCACTTTTTTAAAAAAAAAATTAATGCAATTATATTTAATTTATTGAGTCTCTTAAAAACATTATATTTGGATCTAACTAATTTATTTACATTAAATTTTCTAAGATTAAATAGTAAAAAGTATGTATCTATAATAAGTCTATCTTTTAAACCTTGTACAGGTAATATATTTAGTATTGTACAATTAATTAAAATATGATATCGGGTTCTTTTATTTTTAAAATATATCATTTAATAAGTTAATAAAATAATTGAATTTGTAAAGTAATGTGCAATACTTTAATATTAAAAATTAGTATTATGTTAATTTGAAAAAAAAATTTAATTGATAGAAATATCATTTATTATTTATTGTACCACTACATTAACATTAAACATATATTTGAATTTTATTATTAAAATTTAAATATTAGAAAATATTTTATTAAAGCTGAAATTATGCTTATAGTCTATATTAAATTACATTTCACTATTTTGGCAAAAAAAAATAATTTTTCACTTTGATTTAAATTATTCAATTATAAGTAATAATACTTCAATAATATAAATCTAAATTTATCACTATCATATATAGATGCATCAACATTTAGGTAATTTCATTTTATTAGTAACTAAAAAATCATTAAGAATAAATATTTGAAATTTATTACCATTTTCCTTCTGAGTTTGATTATAATTTGAAGTTTTTCATTGCTTAAATTTCAAAATAGTTAATAAATTTTAATTATTCTCAACAATTTAAATAATCTTATTTTATATGAAATAATATATTATTTAATAAAATAAAATAAATTTAAAATAAACATGTAAAATAAAAGGGCACCAGACTTTCGTTCTATTAGTCATTATCAGAGGGAAATTGAAACAATCGTTATTCAACAACAAATTAAACACACCACATGGGAGGGCGACTTGTTTTCTTGGCCATAAATAAAGGCTGCAGTGGAAAAGTAGTGTTAAATCTTTCCTTTTTTTTTTATGTATAATTTTTATGTTGAATTTACTGTTAATATTTGAGGTTTATGATTATATTTTTTATATTTGAGGTTTATGATTATATTTTTTAATAATATATTTTCAAAATTCTAATATGTGTCCTCTTTTTAAAGTTATAATATATTTTACTATTATGCCAAATACTTTGGCAGCTATCATTCATATTATTAACATATTGTAACTGAACAGTGAATATTGCTTACTTACCAGTAAACATCAATCGGAAACTACAATTTAAATCACTTGAAGACTTTTGGGTTTGATGTTTTCAGTGACTATGAAGCAGCGGAGAGAGACTTCTGACGGTGGTGAAGCTGCAGCACTGGCAAGCATTAGTTTAGCAGTTGAGAAGCTGAGATTACATTAATTACATGCCACCGCCTAGATTAGGTTCTTTTTCAAAAGGGGTTGAAAGTTTGGGCTATTTTTATTAGGAATGGATCTCGAATTAAATAACAACTTTCGTCTGACCTATAATATAAATTTGATTTTGTATAATTTATATATAATTTTAATTTGATTCAAATTTTATAATTTATTAACATTATTATTGATATAACATAATTTTACATTTATATATTACATACATAAATAATTATATTTATCTTATATAAAATAAATTAATATATTTATTTCTTTAAATTTATATAACTTAATCAAAATAAAAATATTACGTATACTTTTAAATCACAATCAAAACTTCATATACATAATTTAACTAAACAAATTAATTTTCACATATCATTAAAGTTTGTATATGTGGAAGTCAAATAAAAATCTTCAACTAATCAACTGCGTGCATTTATGGTGTCCAAAAAAATTAACGTACAATGGATATTGTATATAAGAGGTTCATTGGTGAATCAAGTTCATGCACAACACTGACAAAAATATTTGAGTGTTTGATTTTAATTTAAGAAAGATGGGGAAATTAATTTCCAAAAGGCTTGGAGTGTTTGTGATGATATTTGTGTTTGCTATAGGTATAGGAGAATGTAGAAAACTTGAGAAGGAAACTCTTGGAGGTGGTTTTGGTGGAGGTGTCGGAGGAGGGGTTGGTGGTGGCCATGGTGGTGGTTTAGGTGGAGGCTTTGGAGGTGGAAAAGGTGGTGGGGTAGGAGTTGGAGGTGGAGCCGGTGCAGGTGGTGGTGGTGGTCTTGGAGGTGGTGGTGGTGGCGGTCTTGGAGGTGGAAAAGGTGGAGGGATAGGAGGTGGAGCTGGTGGTGGAAAAGGTGGAGGCATAGGAGGTGGAGCTGGTGGTGCTGCTGGTGGCGGTGCTGGTGGTGGTTTTGGAGGTGGAAAAGGTGGAGGGATAGGAGGTGGAGCTGGTGGTGGAAAAGGTGGAGGCATAGGAGGTGGAGCTGGTGGTGGTGCTAGTGGAGGTATAGGAGGTGGAGCTGGTGGTGGTGCTGGTGGTGGTTTTGGAGGTGGAAAAGGTGGAGGGATAGGAGGTAGAGCTGGTGGTGGAAAAGGTGGAGGCATAGGAGCAGGTGGTGGTGCTGGTGGTGGCGTTGGAGGCGGTGTTGGCGGTGGTTTTAGAGGTGGAAAAGGTGGAGGCATAGGAGCAGGTGGTGGTGCCGGTGGTGGAACTGGAGGCAGTGCTGGTGGTGGTTTTGGAGGTGGAAAAGGTGGAGGGATAGGAGGTGGTGTTGGAGGTGGAGGTGGGGTTGGTGGTGGTGGTGGCGCTGGAAGGGGTGCTGGTGGTGGTTTTGGAGGTGGAAAAGGTGGAGGGATAGGAGGTGGAGCTGGAGGTGGTGGTGGTGGTGTTGGAGGTAGTGCTGGCGGTGGTTTTGGCGGTGGAAAAGGTGGAGGTATAGGAGGTGGAGTTGGCAGTAGTGCTGGAGGTGGAGTTGGTGGTGGAGGTGGTGCTGGTGGTGGCGGTGGTTTTGGAGGTGGTGCTGGTGGAGGAATTGGAGGGGGATTTTAGTTGCAAAATGTGCATGCTTAAAAATATTATAACTTGTAAACGTGCATGCTAATGCATGGTGTGGTTGGCTATGACATATCATACTGCCATACTAATATTACTGAGTAAAATAAAAAAAAAAAACCAATGCTTTATAGCTTCATCCTAAACTTCTATTCCATCGTCAAAAAACTTAATTTCTTATGCCTTTGTATTATTAAGGTAATGATATGTCGTATCTTGCACTACCTAATCACTCAATATATTCTTATTTAAAAATTTAACATATTGAAATTGAACAATTTATATGTTAGTTTATATGGTTGGTATGAATGATGTAAAAAAGAGTGAGCCAAAGGGTAAAAAGAATGTCACCGAGCACGAGTTGCAATTTGAGGGGATAAAACCTTATATATATATATATATATATATATATAATCTATATATATAACATAAGTTTGAAAAAAAAATTTAAATCGATCAGAATACTTAATTTAATTTAAACTCACACCTAAAAAAAATTTGAAGGGATAAAACCTTATTTTTTATTATATTATTAAACTCACAGCTAAATATAATTATAATTTAATTTAAAACTAATAATAGTATAGGTAATAATTATAAATTATAAACATATAAATATGATCATAAAGTTATCGTAGTTTAGAAAGTGTGATAAGTTTTCTGTATGTTTTAAATTTAAACATATCTAATTATTAGTGATAAGTTTTAGTTTAGATTTATTACTCATAAAGTAGAATGCTACTTCAATTAAATCATAATTACAAATTGTATTCACATTTGAATATTATTATAAGATTAAAACGTAAACTAGTAAGATATTTTAAAATAATTATAAATTAATTTAAAATTTTTATTTTACTTACAAATTGTATTTATAATTTAATTAAGTTTAATTTGAATAGAATTATAAATAGAAAATAGAAAAAAATAAGTCTAGTTTTATAAATAGAATTTAATAGTTAAATAATAATATTAAATCATATTCAATCAACAATGAAGTAGACAAAGATGAAATTAGAGAGAAGATTATTTTAATTGATGATGAAGTAATACTTGTTGAAACTATTTTTTAAAGGAAATGTTCGAAAAACGGGGATCAACTTTTGAAAAACGAAAACGGGAGTCGCCACCAACCTTTTTTAGGTGTGATTGGATCACCTTATAAAACGTTTTGGTCTACGAAAATTAAGAAAATAGGTTCGGGAGTCGGTTACGTACGAGGAAGGATTAGCACCCTCGCAACGCCCAAAATTGGTACCAAATTGAATAATTTTCTGTCTTAATGTCAAAAGTTTGAAAGAATTTAGAAATAAGATCTCTTTAAAACCGGAATTATTTAAGTTGAAAAATCGAGATTCCTTAGCTCTGAAAGAATACAAACATCACATCTAGCATGATAGGACACGATATTCTTAAACTTTCATAACTGAAATCATCTCGTGATTTACAAAATCTATTTAGAATGATACTTTAGACATTTAGACAAACGGAAAATCGCGACCCAGCATGTTAGGACACTATTTCCCAAATTCCTAAATACGAAAAACATTGCCTCATTTTAGAAAAACTTTTGGATAAAATATGACAATTAAATGAAATATATATTTTTTAAAATAATGATTTAAGTAAAATTTAAAAAATAATTTACTACGAGCAATACTAAAAAAAATTATTAAAAAATGAAATAGTTTGATATGATACTAAAATTATTAAAAAAAATTAAAATATAAAAAAAATCAGGGAAACATGGATTAAATCAAAATAAAAAAGGGTTGAAAAACGAAGATGAACAAAGAATAAAATAAGAACAAACCGTAGAAAATAAGAACGTAAGAGGGAGAGAAATTTGAATGAAAGCTCTCAAAAATTTTATTGTTTCCCAAAACTCCCGTGTGTTTACAATGAAGGGAGAGGCCTCTATTTATAGTTGAACCTCCTCAAATCTAACGGTACAGATCAATTACATCAACGGTTAAGATTAAAAGGTATCTACAAATTAAATCTCTAAGATTACAAAATCATATCTTCTAAGATTGTATATCATATCTAAGATTGAAATCATATCTAAGATTGTATCATATCTAAGATTGCATATCATATCTAAGATTGCAATCATATCTAAGATTGTATCATATCTAAGATTGCATATCATATCTAAGATTGCATATCATTGAAGATTATATTTCCATATGAGTCAAGCTTGTAGATGAACCTTAAATCTTTTCAAGTAATGGGCCATTCCGATCGGGCCAATTTATATTTGTAATTCTGGACTGAACTTGGACTTCGTTTTTTTTTTGGGTTTATTATTTTGTTTTTGGACTTATTTCTGGGCCCGGGCAAAATTGAGTGTCTACAGCTGCCCCTCTTTGCTCATTGTTGTGTAACAGGAATAGAGCAAATACTATAAAAGGACCAATTTTGCCCGGGCTTGCCGAGTCTTGAGTTCTTGATCCTTGATCTTCTTTAAATGGCCTCTTGACGGCTTCAATCTGCTTCACTGCAACTTAGGAAGGCGATATCTGCTATCTTTGATCTGCTCCCCGTCTAATACAGAGATGCCAAATCTGCTTCTTCAATCTGCTCCCCGTCTAATACAGAGATGCCAAATCTGTTATCTCTGATTTGCTCCCCGTCTAATACAAAGATGCCAAATCTGTCATCTTGGATCTGCTTTGATAAAGGTCAGATCTGCTATGTCTTCGATCTGCTCCCCGTCTAATACAGAGATGCTAAATCATCTTGGATCTGCTTCAATGAAGGTCCAATCTGTTATGTCTTTGATCTGCTCCCCGTCTAATACAGAGATGTCAAATCATCTTGGATCTACTTCAATGAAGGTCAGATCTGCTGTGTCTTCAATCTGCTCCCCGTCTAATACAGAGATGCCAAATCATCTTGGATCTGCTTCAATGAAGGTCAGATCTGCTGTCTTCGATCTGCTCCCCGTCTAATATAGAGATGCCAAATCATCTTGGATCTGCTTCAATGAAGGTCAGATCTGCTATGTCTTCGATCTGCTCCCCGTCTAATACAGAGATGCCAAATCTGCTATCTTCGATCTGCTCCCCGTCTAATACAGAGACGCCAAATATGCTTATTTAATCTGCTCCTCGTCTAATACAGAGATGCCAAATCTGCTATCTTCGATCTGCTCTCTGACAATACAGAGATGCCAAATCTGCTATCTTCGATATGCTCTCTGACAATACAGAGACACCAAATCTGCTATCTTCGATCTGCTCTCTGACAATACAGAGACGCCAAATCTGCTATCTTTGATCTGCTCTCTGACAATACAGAGACGCCAAATCTACTATCTTCGATCTGCTCTCTGACAATACAGAGACGCCAAATCTGCTATCTTCGATTTGCTCTCTGACAATACAGAGATACCAAATCTGCTATCTTCGATCTGCTCTCTAACAATACAGAGATGCCAAATCTGCTATCTTCGATCTGCTCTCTGACAATACCGAGACGCCAAATCATCTTAAATCTACTTCAGTGTAAACACGTGAAAGCCAGATCTGCTATGCTTTAACCTGTTACCCTACTGCTTAGGGAGTTAAGGCACATCAATCTTCATTGTCCCTTGAAGAACATAACCTGTATAATGCGTATGAGTTCATGCCTAATGATTAGGATGCTATGATCGAAATGAGTCAAGTGCTCCTAATTAAACCTGTTATAATGCAAAATGTTTATGAAATAACTCCTATTTTGGATGTCATCACTCATTCATCTATCGAGCTTTCCACCTCATTCTTCTCGACATATCAATCATACTCTACTCGTATGCCTCGAATTTTCTCCATCAATTTGGACTATCGTACCATTCCCCGAATGTTACGACCCACTGAAGATGTTTATGAAATGATCCTTTCTTAAGATCAATATTGCTTAAAACGTCCAACCACCTTTTGGACTGAAGAAGAAAATCTCTCGAGTATCTCCAACCCATACATATGAGAATTCCTTAAATAATTGTCTTGTTTCAGTTTCTTGTATTATCTAGAAATTTCCAGAGTAATATGCAAAACTTCGTTTGTGAAGATATTTCAGTTCATCTATCATTAGTTCAATGCAACATGCTTTATGAATAATGGGAGACAAATAAATTGATCTTGAGGATAATTAGATTTGGACAAATTATTGGAAGGAATGCAAAAAGATTAAATTAAGAACATATCTTTGCGAAGAAAAAGAATCCAAAGATAGTAAATAGGACAGAAATCAGATGCCCCAGATATCGCCGCTTGAGCGTCTATACACCAGATCCATGAAGACTTTCTTGAGTTCAACATGTGTTTAAAAGATCCAAAGTAATTTGTTGATGCCTCGATATGTAACATACTTCACTTCTTGTCGAATCCGGTATAGCAAGGTCACTGCATGACTTTCCAAATTTGAGCTGCCCTTTCGGGTTTTCAACTCAAAACCCCTTTGGTCACAAGGCGCCCTTTGCGGGTTTTCACCTTGGCCTCTCCATTTTTTTTTGAAATAGAAGTCCCAAAGTGCCCTTTGCGGGTTTTAACCTTGGCTTTCCTTCTCCTTCAGACAAAGTACTCCTTGACCGAGTCCGAATTCACTGGATCAGATAAATTCTTCCTATCCATTTCTTGTCAAAAATCAGTGCACCTCTAGAGAAAGCCCTCTTCACAACATAATGCCCTTCCCAATTCGGCATCCTTTTGAATGGGAAGGATCTCTTTTAGCACAAGGTTTCCTTCATGAAATTCTTTTGGACGAACCTTATTTGTCATAAGTCTGTGTCATCCATTTTGGTACATTTGCTTAGGATGAATACTTTCAAGTTAAGTTTACTAGAGGTATTCAATTCTTGACTCCATCAAAGCTTGGAGGAAAAAATCTTGATTCATAAACCCATGAGAAAAGGATTGCCCCAGCAGCAGTCCTAGCTGTTGTTTGTCAAACCCTACAAAAAGATGGTTCAATGATTCTCATCAGACAAGAATGAAGTTGCTGACTTTATCCTTCAACCTGGAAAGCTGAGGTACAGAGATTACTCCCGGAGCATACATCCCACCATGACTCGATGATGTTTCTGAAACATCCCTAATCTTCATAAATTGCCCCCAACTGTGAAGCTGCCAAATGAGCATAGCAAATAGGAGCCACAACAAATATGGCTGTGGTCCTCCTTTGATACATATAGGATAAAGAATGAACAAACTCTTGTAGATCATCAGTCGAAAACCCAGCCTAGTCTAAGAGAACATGATAGTGGGTCTGCCTCGTGATTCCAATCATTCCAGCATGGGTACCAAGGTAAAAATTATTGTTCTTTGAATGACATACTTTGTTGTCAATGACAGTACCATGTAGCACATTGTCAGGAGATCCATGCTGAAAAAAAACTTGGTATGATGGTTTTTCATACAACAATAACCACAATCTTTAGGGTTCCACTTCTCGTCAAGGAACTTGCAAGCCTCAACAACTTGATCAAAACTTGATTGAATTGAGACTCGCTAACCCCATCCCTGAAAATAATGATTTGTTCAGGTTCCTCTTCCCTGAACTTGTATAGAAGTCTAAGAGAGCTTCCTTCATGATACCGTCATCCACTTTGTCAGAAACTGGTTTTGAAGAAAGAATCTATCATTTTAAGCTTCAGAGACTGTGTACGCCTAATGCCCCATAGCTGGAAATCAATGGCCACTGCCTGGAGCTAACCATCATAGCTATTGACGGCACATCAGACTGCTCAGGAGAGCCAAACAATGCACCCATTCCAAGGATGATGATTGGAACCTTTGAAACAACTGGAATTGAAGGTGTTTGCCCTAGCGTAAGCATCGAGAGTAAGCGGTAGTTTCTTATGCCAATTTTTACCAGTCTCGGTCATCTTCTGTAATTTATTTTTCTTCTTTTTCTTTTCTTTTGGCAACCTTTGTTGTACTGTGGTATGGCACCTTATCTTTGAAAAGACTGCAAACTTTTGGCATTGTGCAGTTGGATATGATGTTTTTTTTTTTGAAATTCGATGACTATTGACTCTATAATATTGGCATATGAAGCTATCTCTACCCTCTTAACGGAGCAGTCGACAACCACAAAGATGAACCATTGTCAACTTGAAACTTTTGACGGGCCCATAACATACATGTCCTATAAGTCTTGGCTCATTAAATTCGGCATTTATGGTATAACTGATGCGATCCCCTTCTATGGTGAACCAACAATGCCCAAGGCTCTTGTTTATCCTGGTCATTATGAACCCTCTTGCATGTGTTCTTCCGACGTTCCTATGGACATCTATAAATTCCCATAATAGTCCCAACAATGTCTTGTTTTGTCTCTCTGGTTATGCACGTTCCAATTTCTCAACCTTTCCTTCCTCTAAGTTTAAATTCTCTACCACCTCTTTATGGGGTAAAATTTGCTGCTCCTTTTGCTTTACTATTTCCAACAAATCAGAAGATAGATTACAATCTCTGTCATCTTCAAAGTACTAAGATTCCTCTAAACGCATGTCATGCTAAAAAAGGAACTCTGAATCTGTAGTATCGTTGCCCATGTCATTGATATTTAGGGACCCATGATAGGCACAAAAGAATATACAAGGAATAAATGAATTCAAGCATGACTATTTACATGTTATGAATGTAATTAGAAAGAATTTTAAAGGTCAAAAGAATATTTATCGATAAAAGAATGAAAGAATATTTGCTCGCATTGATCATGAAAGATATGTTTTATTGAAACAATGATGTTCAAACAAGAGCTTATTTCACAAATGAAACCTTATTGTTTCTAGGCTTTAAAACAATAAGTGTGTTTTAAACATTACTCTAGATTAATCTTTAAATATAAGGATCACTTCCACAATTCCGTTGTTCAAAACATCCCCAAATGTGCAAAGGCTCAACAATTTTTATTTCTTGGTTCCTTCTTCGGATACATCATTCAAATCCTCCAACATCAAGTTTTGTTTAAAAGCCCTGAACTTGGCGCATTCTTGGATCCCATGCCCTCTTCTCTTATGGAATTTTCCCTTTTATCTAGATGATAGGGTAACAGATTTTCTACTCTAGAGGGACCACCGAAGTTTACAACACCCATCTTAATGAACCTCTCAATTGTCTTTTTAAAGGCAGTGCAATTCTCAATCGAATGTCCTGTGATTCCCACATGGTATTCGCATTGAGTGCTCGGATCATACCATTTGGGGTATGGGGGCTGCAACGGTTTTAAATGAAAAGGGGCTACTACGTGTGCATCAAATAATCTTTGATATAGCTCCTTATACGACATCGGGATTAGCGTAGATGTAAGTTTTTCAGAACTCGGTCTCGAATTGGATTCCTGATGGCTAGTAACTTTTGGCTGGCTTATGGTAATCGTTTTCACCTCTTTTTCCTTTTTCTTCATTGCCTTCGAAGTATTACTTCAGGAGCTCCACTCTCGTCTTTTGAAAGCTTCGTGCTATTTTAAAAGCTCCACACATGTCTTCTTTGCTTCTTCAATGGCAACAAGATTGGCTGAATTGCCCCTCAAATTGGGACCTGAGCCTACTGAGTAATTTACTGGTGCCACCATACCGGCCTGATGCTATTGGAGACTGATAGTAACAGGTACCTCGTCTGGTCGAGTTTGGAAGCTTATTGGAGTAAAACTTGGGGAATAAACGATGTTCTCAATATCATCCTCAGTGTTGACCACTGGGCTTTTTTTCTTTTCAAGCCCTTCGGCTAGTAATTGCCCCAGCTGGTCAATTACATTTCTTTAGAGCTTTAACATTTGATCACGTATATCTTGTTGAATCTTGGTTAACTGCTCTTGCATCTGTATTTGCCTTTGCTCCAATCTCTCCAACCTTTGTTCCATATCCCCGATTAACCCTCTAAAATAAATTTTGCCTAATTAGGGTCTTTTTATGGATTTAAATGCATATGATGCGGTGTGATGCAATGCAAATGCATGAATGCAAAAAGGTATCGATTCTGATTCAGTTTCATTTTAGAAAATGTTATTTAAGGAACAAAAATATTTTCATAAAACGAATTACAAATATACTTTTTCCCGTAGGCCTAGAGTCTTAACCCTATCCAATAATAATGCTAACTCTCATCCTTTGTCTGACGATGACTCATACATTATACTCAGCGTTCTAGCTTGTATTGCCAAATCCTGCAAGTGTTCAGCAGCCTCTCGAATCTGAACTAGGGCCTGTTCCATGACATGATCTCTATCTCTCACTTGATCCCGAAGATGGTGAAGTTCTCTCTTCCACTGTTCTTCTCTCGCTTCAATTCGTAGCTCACAATCCTATAGTGCTACTTTTAACCCTCTAATATTGTGCTTCATTTCCTCGATCTTATCCAAGCTTGCCTTTAATTCGATCACAGAGTTACGACTTCGGTAATGATGAAGAGACCGTCCAAGTTCAACTACTTTAATCTTTAATCCATGCTTCTCTTTTTGGCTTTCTGCCAAACTCCTTTCTAAGGCTTGATTCTGTGCTTGCATCTCTTGAAACTTTTTCTCTCAATGATCAGCTTTGGTTCTCTCTTCCTGAATCTCTTGCTGCCATTGCTCTGAAGTCTTTCCCAACCCAGCTTTTTCATTGACAACTGTATCTTCTTATAATTCTCTTTTAGATCATCTCGGTCTTCTTCGACTTTCCTCTTTTCCTTCCTTACTTTTTCAACCTCAATCTTTTGAACGTCGACGTCTAAGCTCAAATACATCTTTTCCTCTTCTAGTTTCTCGATCTTCTTCCCAAGCTCTAAATTTTTTCTCTCGAACTCTTGTTTCATAACGTCTAATTCTGATGGAACTACTCGTAAGCTTTCCTCCAATGATCTAGCAAATAAGGAAGATCTCTATAGTTCTGGTAGAATAGCTGCTTAACCTTGTCATCCCACTGGGCCCAAATATCCTTCATCTCCCGAAAATCATTCTGTGTCGAACTGATACGAGTAAAGTCCCACAACTCCAATGAATATCCTTCAATGACACTATCTCCTTTCTCTAACTGGGTTTTCTCTGACCACGCATAAACGGAAGAGTTGTCCTTCACTTTATTAAGATATTTATTCCTCATTACGAAACTTCCTAACTCAGAAATCGAACCTTGAATCGACACCTTTTAATGATGGATGACATGCGATGATGACAAAAAAAACAAGTCAGTATCATATAAAAAGATGTAATAAACAAGCACTTATAAAGGTAGGTACTAAAGGTCATCACCATACTACCTAGGGCAAGCACTTAAAGTTTACTATATGTAGTTTGGTTCTAAAGTGAGGGTACTTGAACCAGCAAATTCATCGGTCCTCGCCCATTATAGGCTCATATAGACTAAGTTTAGTTCAGGGGGACACATTTCCCTATGGCCATGCGGAGATGAAAATCTCACGAAGACATAGGTACAGTATCCCGGAAGCAATCCACTAGCTCATACGAAGGTGAAAACCTTACGAAAGCGTAGCTTCTCACTCCCACTTAAGGGTGCGACCACAACGGTCATGCAAATGCAATGTGTGCGAGAAAAATAACAAACATATGCAGCAAACACATAAAAAGGGATCTTTATCTTTAAATCTTTTCAAATTTTTAGCATTAAGACAGAAAGTTATCAAATTTTTTTTTTGGCTTGACTCTCTTAACATCCCCAGTGGAGTCGCCAAGCTGTCGAAACCATTTTTTAAAGGGAATGTTCAAAAAATGGGGATCGACTTTTGAAAAACGAAAACGGGAGTCGCCACCAACCTTTTTTAGGTGTGATTGGATCACCTTATAAAACGTTTTGGTCTACGAAAATTAAGAAAACAGGTTCGGGAGTCGGTTACGTACGAGGAAGGATTAGCACCCTCGCAACGCCCAAAATTGGTACCAAATTGAATAATTTTCTGTCTTAATGTCAAAAGTTTGAAAGAATTTAGAAATAAGATCTCTTTAAAACCGGAATTATTTAAGTTGAAAAATCGAGATTCTTTAGCTCCGAAAGAATACAAACATCACATCCAGCATAATAGGACACGATATTCTTAAACTTTCATAACTGAAATCATCTCGTGATTTACAAAATCTATTTAGAAGGATACTTTAGACATTTAGACAAACGGGAAATCGCGACCCAGCATGTTAGGGCACTATTTCTCGAATTCCTAAATACGAAAAACATTGCCTCATTTTAGAAAAAGTTTTGGATAAAATATGACAATTAAATGAAATATATTTTTTTAAAATAATGATTTAAGTAAAAATTAAAAAATTTAAAAAATAATTTACTAAGAGCAATACTAAAAAAAATTATTAAAAAATGAAATAGTTTGATATGATACTAAAATTATTAAAAAAAATTAAAATATATAAAAAAATCAGGGAAACATGGATTAAATCAAAATAAAAAAGGGGTTGAAAAACGAAGATGAACAAAGAATAAAATAAGAACAAACCGTAGAAAATAAGAACGTAAGAGGGAGAGAAATTTGAGTGAAAGCTCTCAAAAATTTTATTGTTTCCCAAAACTCCCGTGTGTTTACAATGAAGGGAGAGGCCTCTATTTATAGTTGAACCTCCTCAAATCCAACGGTACAGATCAATTACATCAACGGTTAAGATTAAAAGGTATCTACAAATTAAATCTCTAAGATTACAAAATCATATCTTCTAAGATTGCATATCATATCTAAGATTGCAATCATATCTAAGATTGTATCATATCTAAGATTGCATATCATATCTAAGATTGTATCATATCTAAGATTGCATATCATTGAAGATTATATTTCCAAATGAGTCAAGCTTGTAGATGGACCTTAAATCTTTTCAAGTAATGGGCCATTCCGATCGGGACAAATTATATTTGTAATTTTGGACTGAACTTGGACTTCGTTTTTTTTTTTGGGTTTATTATTTTGTTTTTGGACTTATTTCTGGGCCCGAGCAAAATTGAGTGTCTACAATACTTATTTTTATTATTTCAATTTAATATTTTTTATTTAAATTATCTTTGGGAACTAAAATGCAAGCAATGATATTTAAAGATACTCTGACAAAATTCAAAGATAATTTTGTATTAAGGTTAGCAACTAGTTGTATATTTTATTAAGGTTAGCAAGAGTTTTGATTTTGTTGCAAAATCGAATCCCTTTTTCGAAAGCATTGCTTTTGTTATATTCAATGATTTTGTATATTATATGATGAATTATTATTTATTTTATGATATTTTAATTACTTTATAAATTATAATGTAACACCTTAAACCCGGTTTAGACGTTATGGCTAAATTTAAGAGTGTTACGACGATGGGTTTTACGACACGTCTTTTATGCTAAATCATTTCGTATTATTTGTTACCAAAACTAGTCTACATTTCCAGAAAAACTTGTTTGTATGTACTTATTTAGAACGGTCATAAGATATCCTTTAAAGTATTTGTAAAATTTGCAGCGGAAGTTTGAAAATTGTTATGTAACGACCTAAACCCGGCCTAGAAGTTTAAACCGAATTTCGGAAATCACATTGATCATCGAAGTGATCATGGGAAATTTTTAGTTTAACAAACCGAAAACATTACAGTATTTAAGTTCCGTAAAAACTCTTAAATATAAAGCCCCGTTATTACAAAAATTTCAGCCCAAAGAAAACCATTTTTGAAAACCCAAATTAAAATAACGTAAAATTCTCAGTTATATAAATATTCATGATTTTTTTTCTCAAAAGAAAGTACAATACCAATGACATTTAAGTGCGTAAAACATAAAACTTCATATCACATTTTTCAAAATAGTACTTACAGTCTAAGGGGTTTAATTATAAACTCAAAAATTGTAAAAACTATTAAAGCCTGTTTTAAACCGTGACTGGCCGAGACTTTCGGCATGCTGAGTCCGAGCTACAGAAAACGGAAGTGTACTTGAAAGGGGAAACATTAAGGGGGTAAGCTACACGAGCTTAGTGCGAGTTCGAAAAAGATAGGTAAATGAACACCAAATTGTCACAAATAAAAAATAAATAAATAAATAAAACTTAATAGCAATCCGATATATGAACAGTCTTCACAAACAAATTAACGTATCAACAATGAACCACTTCAAACTATAAGCAATTAGTCTCACGATCAGACAGACAGACAGAATGCAGAATGAATGCAACAAGTAATAAAAACTCACCCAACCAGCCAAACACCTCTCCGTCCCCCAATCACATCCCAAAAAGAGCTAATTAAGCTCATCCAACCATGCACACCACATAGGACCTCGAAAGGTCCATCCAACCCTACACAACAAGTATATGGACTAAGCCACTCAAATATTAATATGTAGCAGAGCTGACATATATATCGTACTGTGCATTGTGGTAAACCGCTGTACAGACAAATTGCAGTTGAAACTATCAAAACAGATCAGACTCTTTTCTCTTCACAACCAAACTCAAAAAGATTAATGCAAATGGTATAATGCATTCATTTAATTACCAAAGCAAATCAGAAGATTTAAACTATCTTCTTCTTCTTTTTTACACTAAAGCATTAATGAAAACTCCACTGTCCGGTGGTGGTACTTTAGCATGGCCACCCGCAATATATATATATAAAAAGTTAACGTGAAATTAAGTTAATTAGTGCGTTTGCAATATTTTGTAAAGAATAAAATCAAAATAAAATGAAGGAATTTATTATTAATATATAATTTCATTTGGGTATCCTCACAACCATTGATTCCTATTGCTGACATAATTTTTTTTACATTCACAAAGTCACCCTCATATCTCCAAATGCTCAACCACATATTAAATCATCCAAAAGAGAATAAAAATATCTTAAATAACTAACAAAGCACTCAATGAAAACCACTATAATATAAGAAAATAAGAGCATAATACAAAATTTAACATTAGCTAAAACAAATCATGAATTGAAATGTTGTAAATAATTCCATTAAAATCTTGGAGTAGTGCTAACACCTAGAACATAAAATAGATTTAGTCGTCATTTATAGGTAATTAAAAAAAGGAATTAAGCAAATAAATAACAATTAAAACAATTTAACAACGTATCTATTGAAACCAAACGATTACCCCTACCGTATAATTATAGGAATTAAACAACTTATGAACAATCATACAATTTTACAGTCGACACCAAAACATCAGCGAAAAACAGCCCACATGTGTGGCATTTTACTCTTTAAAAACAACTAAACTCATATATGCAGCATTAAAATCATCCGAAAACAACAACAAAATGTGCACACATATGCGACATTCACTCGACAAAAACAGCAACAAAATGTGCACACATATGCCACCTTTACTCTACAAAAACAGCAGCAAAAAGTTTGTTACAACCGCGGAGTATTTTCATGAAAAATCAACATGCAATCAGCAGCCCAATTCGGCACAAAACGACAAACAACCACGGCGTATTTAGTGAAAAAAAAATTAGTATACAAACATGGCATGGTAATAGCAGCCATATTAGCGTAAAATGGCAGCAATATATGATTAAGTGCGGTACACACATATACGATATAACTTTAACAAAGTCCCACACACCCGGATCACTAGGACACACACCTTAAAAACGTGATTCCAACTTTATCGGATGTAATTCGGGCAACCCTATACCAAATCAATCCCTAATCACAAATGTTTGGAAAACACACAAAATATGTAGGAAACAAATTAGAAATTTAATAACGAAAAGGAAAGTTTTCGAACACACACCTTAGGCGCGATAGTGTTGAAATATACTCAAGATATGAAACTGTATTTTTTGATCTATGACTTGAAGAGATAGTACATGTATTTATGGAGATAAGCCGTAACTTTCTTAACAGACTAACTATTAGCAACTAACTCTAGCTAACTGACTTTCTTTAACTAACTCTAACATTCTCCTGGTCTTGTAAGCTTTTGATCTTTTTCAGTTGTAACTCTAAGTGCACGTCGAAAATCCGCAAACAGCTTGGGAGTGATAGGCTTTGTAAGCACATCCGCAATCCGATTAGCTGATGGAACGAAGTTAACCTGGAGAGTACCATCCTGAACTTTCTCACAAACAAAGTGGTGGTCAATTTCAACATGTTTGACACGTGCATGATGGGTTGGATTGGCTGACATTGAAACAGTGGAGGTGTTATCACACCAGATCACAGACGTTTGTTACAAGACCAGGCGAAGTTCTTGCAGCAACTATTTGACACATAGCAACTCTGACATGCAATTTGCTAAACTGCGATATTCCGCTTCTGAAGATGACCTGCTTACCACAACTTGTTTCTTGGAGCACCAAGCTATAGGATTTGCACCTAAGTAAATGACATAGCCTGTTGTGGAACGTCTGTCTTCCAGCGATGATACCCAGTCTGCATCAGAATAGCATACAAGCTGAAACGATCCGTCTGACAGAAGCAGTCCATGCTCCATAGTCCCACTTAAGTAACGCAAGACTCGTTTGACCGCTCTCCAATGAGTATCACTAGGGGAGTTCATATATTGACTGAGCTTTTTAACACAGAAAGATAAATCAGGCCTTGTAATACACAAGTATTGAAGCATTCCTACAGTACTCCGATACAAATGACCATCTGTAAAAGGTTGACTATCATCTGAGGCTACCAACTTAGGGGTGCCTACCATGGGTGTAGGTGTAGTAGCAGCATCAGTCATGCCTGTTTTATTTAACAGCTCCTGAATATACTTGCGTTGACTGAAGAGGAGCCCTTGGGGTGTATATTTGACTTCAATACCAAAGAAGAAGTTGAGCCTACCCATGTCTTTAAGAGCAAACCGATCGTGAAGTAAGAACAAACTGATCGTGAAGTTGCTGCACTACACTATTTATTTCTGCATTTGAACTACCGGTGAGAACGATATCATCCACATAAGCCATAAGGAAGACTTGACCAGTGGAGGAGGTGCGAAGAAACAACGATGGATTGGCCTTGGATGCACGAAACCCAAGCTAGTCAATTAAAAACTGCTTGAGTGTATGGAACCATGCACGAGGAGCTTGCCTCAAACCATAAAGGGCTTTGTTTAGCTTGCAAACCAGCTTCTGACCATCAACTCCTGGCACCTCAAACCCAGGTGGCTGGTCTATAAAAATATCTTCAATCAGCTCCCCATTCAAGAAGGCGTTATTGACATCGATTTGGCGTAGCTTCCAACCCTTCATGACAGCAACAGCAAGTATGGTTTGAATGGTAACTGCTCGTACCACTGGACTGAATGTATCTCGAAAGTCTATCCCTACATGTTGAGAGAATCCCTTCGCAACTAATCTAGCTTTGTAACGATCAATGGTTCCATCAGCTTTCTTTTTTACTTTAAATAGCCATTTACAACCAACTGTTCTGCGTTGGTCAGGAAGGGGACAAAGAGTCCATGTATTGTTGCACACAAGAGCTTGTAATTCAGCCTGAACTGTATCTTTCCAGCACTGATATATCATAGCAGCATGAATGTCTGTAGGGTTGTCAGGTGGTGAACAGGAAGTGGTGTTTAGATAAACTTTAGGTTTAAAGACACCTGCCTTACTTCGAGTAACCATCACATTGGTGTTTTGTGGGAGAGTGAATGAGGAAGAAGGAGGAACAAGAGAGGTAGTAGGAGAGGGCTGAGACATTGGACTGTTAGAAGGAGCAGGTGAAGTGACTGGAATAGGTGAAGTGGAAAGACTTGTGTCAAGCAGAGGGTGAGAAACAGAAGAAGACCTGATGGGTAAAAAAACTCTGCACGGTCGCTAGTGGTTTTGTGGAGAGTCCAAGACATTCAATTTGAAACTAGTATGAGGTTGTGATGCAGGTGATGCAGGTGATGCAGGTTTGTCATTAATAGTCTTAAAAGGGAATTCAGTTTCATGAAAGGTAACATGGCGGGATGTGTATATGCGACCATTACTAGTTAGACAGCGATACCCTTTGTGAACAGGTGAGTATCCCAGAAAGGTGCATGGACTAGATCGAAATTGAAGCTTATTTGTGGTGTACGGTCGAAGGTATGGGAAGCAAAGACAACCAAATGTTCGAAGGAAGGAGTATGATGGTTTAGTGTTGAAAAGCTTCTCATAAGGAGAGACAAAACCCAAAGGAGATGAAGGCAATCGATTAATGAGATAGGCAGCACAGTTGAATGCATCATTCCAGAAAGTCACAGGCATGGAGGCATGAGCAAGCATAGAAAGCCCAGTTTTAACAATTTGACGATGCTTGCGTTCAACCAAGCCATTCTGAGCTGATGTATAAGGACAGGTGAATCTCTGCAGGATCCCATGTTGAGTTAAATACTGTCTGAGAACTTGAAACTCACCCCCACCATCTGTTTGCAGAGTTCGTAATTGGAGGCCAAGTGATCGCTCAGCTTGTCGATGAAAATTTGGGAACACCGTAAGAATTTTTTATTTCTTCCGTAAAAAGTACACCCATGTGTAGCGAGTGTAGAAATTAGTGAAGGCTACATAAAACCGAAACCCATTGGAAGTAACCGGAGCAGGTCCCTAAACATCAGCAACCACTAGTTGCAAAGGTGCAGTATACTTAGTTTCAGAAATGGAAAACGACAGCTTGTGCTCCTTTTCAAGATGACATGCCACTCAAGCAAACGATTCTTTATTAGTATCAAATGTGACAAAGATTTGAGCAAAGTATTTTTACAAGGATGTCCTAATCTAGAGTGCCATACACTTAAAGGGATAGATGCACTAGCTGTACAACAGCGAGCTGTACCAACAACCTGACCAGCCTTAACATCATCTTGTAGATGCAGTTTGTACAAGCCTTGATGAACTGAGCCTTGAAGAAGCACTTCCTTAGTTCTCAAATCCTGTACCTTGCACTGTGTAAGAAGAAACTCAAACATGACTTGATTATCTCTTGTAAACTTAGATACAGAGAGCAAGTTTTTGGTAATACCAGGTGCAAATAAAAGAGACTTCATGTACAGTGGTCTTGTTCTAGTAAGTAAAGAGGATTGACTAGAACAAAGAACAGAGAGGGCATTACCATTACCCACATATACTGTACCTGGCCCATTGTGAGAAGTACTATCACCAAGAGAGCTAATCGAATGCGTAAGGTGATGCGTTGCTCCAGAGTCAGGATACCAAGCATTGTCAGCCACGGTTTCAGCTGTTGCCAAAAAGGCATTCGGTTGTGCACAGGAGGCGAAAGAGTACTAGTACATTGTACAGGGTTGCTGATAAAAGGATTTGACCAGTTGAGTGGGGAAACTGATGGAGAGGACCAGTTGGATGGTGGAAGAATCATGGAGGGTAGGGATCACCAAGAGGGCAAACTAGGTCCATACATATACATGTTGGCTTGCGGTGGTGGTCTGTAGCCAGTACTTTTATATAAAGTATCAAATCTGTGATAGCAACGATCGACTAGGTGTCCTGTTTTACCACACAGCTGGCACTGAATATGCCCAGAAGAACGACCATGCCCGCGACCTCGAGAATTGGAGGGACGATAGGCTGGTGCTGAACTACTGTTAACTATGTCAGCCGACTGTTGTGTCACCAAATTAACAGAACTAGGAACCTCTGCCATTATAACCTGCTGACGCGCTTCAGCATCAACTAACATAGTTGTTACACTCTGAACATTGTAAGGGAGTTGACTAGCAACAATAATGGAGATCACCGACTCATACTCAGGTGATAATCCATTGAGAATCGCAGTAACATGCTCATGTTCACTGATAACCTCTCCACAGTTAGCAAGATTATCACAATAGAACTTAACCTTCAACAAAAAATCTCGCATAGAAAGTTCACCCTTGTGTTGTGAATGAAGTGCCCAACGATAAAACATCAGACGAGAAGTAGATTTACTGCCATATAATGACACTATAGCATTCCAGATTTGAGCTGATGTATCAATCCCAATAAGATGAGGGAGAACGTTTGGACTTACCGAAGATAGAAGCCAGGAGGCAAGAGCACTACCTTGCTGCTCATATTTTGTAAAATCAATGTTTTCTTGAAGAACACCATCAGTGCCTGTAATCAGTCGAGGAGGTGGAGTAGATCGATCATCAAGAAACTGTCGAAGCTTATAGGTCTTAACAGCCAAAAGGACTTGTTGCCGCCACAAAAGATAGTTAGAATCATCAAGAAGAATACTGAGTTTCTTGGTGGCAAAAAAATGACCATCAACGACCCCTTCATTGAGATGAGAAGCCATTCTGGGGGTAGCAGAATGTTCAACAGATGGACTGGGAATGGGATCTATGAAGCAAACAAACCACAAAACGTCAACCCAGGAAGAAAAGGTTTGCTGATACCATGTTAAAATATACTCAAGATATGAAACTGTATTTTTCGATCTATGACTTGAAGAGATAGTACATGTATTTATAGAGGTAAGCCGTAACTTTCTTAACAGACTAACTATTAGCAACTAACTCTAGCTAACTGACTTTCTTTAACTAACTCTAACAGATAGCAAACACCAGAATCATTCAATTCACTCCTCTAAATTGATTCAAAAACCCCAATGGAAGCCACTACACACAAACGACTATAACTAAAGATTTGACACCAACTTCTGAAGTTATGAGATTGAAAACATTGCAAAAGGCAAAATTCCCAAAACGAAGAATCCCAAAATAAGTTTTATGATCAAAACCCTAAACTTGAGAAAACAAAAATTGAAAAAAGAATAAGGAGAAAGAACGTGAACTAGGAACAATGAGAGAACCTGCGAGGGAGAGAAACCAAAAAGAAAGTGCAACACTCTTTTTTCCTTTTTGGAGTTTTTTTAATACTCAAAATAAAAAAAATTAAAATAGCTAAAAGTAATAAATATTTTAGCAAATAAAAAAATCTAAAATAAAATTAATCTCTTAAACACACACGAATATTTGAACCTAGAACCCAAAGATAAACTAACACACAACCAACCATCAAACCAGCAGGCCCATTATGACATTAAAATGTGAAAATAAACACAATAGATCAACCTACTCACTGCCCCTAACCACAAAGCTCAGAATTTCTAACCCCAAAATCTGAGGTGTTACATGTTTTATTCAAAAACCAGCTCGTGTTTTCAAAAACTATTTATTTGCGTATAGTGTTTTTGTCAAACGTTGCAGGAAAGAAAGCAAAACAAATCCAAAAGTTAAAATCCATACAGTCAAGATAGTCCCAAAAATTACAAACTCTCAAGAAAATCTAGAATTTAAAATGAGACCGTTATTACTAATAAAAACAGTTTTTTGATGAGTGGTCACCGTTGAGCCTTCGTCGCACCGACCCGCCTATGCCTGAGGATTACCTGAACAGAACAAACAAACAGATGTGAGTTTTCGTAAACTCAGTGTGTAACCCAACAAAGATAGTCATGCAAATATACACAGAATTCTCATATGCAGAACATATACAGATATGGACTTAAGTCTTTAACAGAAACAGATGCCAGAATCAAATAACCAGATCAGATATACAGAATCCTACCCCTATTCTCTACACACCATCTCCAACCATCCCATCACACCATGTGGGGTTTAAAACACCCACTCATCCTTACACACCATATAATGTCTAAACGACACATAATAGAATAATATGCAGCTGTGCTGCCAGAATAAGGGCGAAATGTCGCCTCACATAACACTTCCTCCAATAAACAGATCCTACCCTATATATAGATATAGAAATACAGATACAAATATACAGATACAAATATAAAGATACAAAAATATAGATACAGATATACGGATACAAATATACAGATATTGATACATGCTTTTACCAGTTAATCAAACATACATATCAGATTACCTAACTCAAGTTGGTATATCAGATTATTAGATCACAAGCTTTACGGTTTCGTTAGCCCTTACCAACCTTACGGAAGGCCTACAATCGATCGGTACAACTCATGTGACCCTAGGGAAAATCTCAAGATTTTGGGCCCACATGCCCATGTGGACCCACATGCCCAATTCAGCCTAGCCTGTGTAACACCCCTAACTTGAATTCGTCGCCAGAATAGGGTTACGGAGTATTACCCAAGTTTACAGATCAAATAAACAAACACTTCATATTATATAACATTCATGTCAAAAACCCATCAAAATTAAACATATTGTCTCTTATACGAGCCCTCAGAGCATAAAATACGAGTTAGAAACAAGTTGAGACTAAATCAGGTACTTAAAGAATTTTTCTGAAAACATGAAAATTTTTCAAAGATGCAGGGGACATACGACTGTGTGGTCAGGCCGTGTGGGCATTCGAAATAGGGGCACACGGCCGTATCCTAGCTCGTGTCCGTACCCGTATAACTTTTGACACGGCCAAGTCACACACCCGTGTGCTAGGCTATGTTGTGCATACTGACTTGTGCAATTTTAAAGCGTGTGTCACACAAAGCTGAGACACACGCCCATGTCTCTGCCCGTGTGGACAAAAATAGGTCATTTTCCAAGCCATATTTCTCACCGAAATTAACATCAACCTAAACACAACAATTTTCTTATCAACAAGCCATAACAAGGCATACAAATCAAGCTAAAATCAAGTCTTAAACATGAAATATCATCACATACAACCAATATGCCCTTAGGTGTAATGCCCCAAAAATCTCTTATGTATTTATTTTCGTATGTTTGTGATACAAATTGTGTATCTGCTTTAGTGGTTAAGTGTTTTGGGGGTGGGGGAGAGGACCCAAGTTCAAGCCTTAGCTTGGGTAGATTTTTGTTTTTAAAAGAATAAACTCCTGTCTCTAATCAGTAGAATTATAAATAAATGTAGGTAAAATATGTAACGCCCCCTTACCCGAGACCGTCGTCGGAGTCGAGTATGAGACATTACTAAACTTATTTTAGCATTTAAACAAGTTCAAACAATTCTCGTAGTGAACTATCCATCTGCGTCATAGTCTCTAAAAAAATCATATCTCGAGTTACAAAACTCAAAATCCAATTCTGTAAATTTTCCTTGAAACTAAACTCATATATCTACTTACTAATTTTTTTATATAATTTTTGGCTTGGCCAATTAGTACAGTTTATTAGTTAAAATCTTCCTTATTTCAGGATTCAGCTACTCTGACCCCTGTGTACTACGAATCAATTTTTTTTGTACAGAAATGCAATGACTATTCCATTTGTTTTACATAAAAATAGACTCAACAAGGAATTCATACATATAAAGTGTGGGCTCTAATAATTTTTACACAATTTATAGTGAATTTCTAAAGTCAGAACAGAGAATCCAGAAATTCCTCTGAACCTGTTTCACCAAATCGTAAATATCTCATAAAATACAACTCTTTTACCTATTTTGTTTCTTCCACATGAAAATAGATTCATTAAGATTAAATTAAATATTTTATTCATCATTTAATTCTATTTCTAATATTTTTAGTGATTTTTCAAATTCACGTCACTGCTGCTGTATGACACTGTTTTATAGTCAATTTCACCATTTTATGGTTTTCCATGGATTAGGTAATACATTAAGCATACATAACATTAAATATAAATTTTGATTAGCCATTTCAATAGCTAATCATCAACAAGCATTTCCACATCACTCATTCACCATATCATAAGATTATATACACAAAGGATTATAATGCTACACATGTCATATTCCCAAAATATGCAAGCCATTATACTGAGGTGGTTCGTTGATAGTGTGAACGTGTCCCCGACCGTCCCGATCTCTATCCGGCTTGTGAAAACTACAAGGAAAGGAAGGGAGGGAGTAAGCATAAATGCTTAGTAAGTTCACATGTAAATAGCAAGTAACATAACCATGCAATAATACAAAATCCACATTTGCATAATATCACCAAAACATTCAAATCATATTTCTCATTCATGAACCTACCATATTATTGTTATATTGAAGTCTTAACTTGAGGGTTAAGTACATACCTGTACAAAGTATTCGTTCCACAACACTTACCAACTAGTCACTTTCATCTCGAGAATTTCTCCATTTCACTAGAACTTTACCTGTTGAACACATCGGAATATAATTCGGATACACGAAATCAAGCTATCATAATTTCTCCCATAATGAACTCAGAACGCAACTCAACGAGATCGAGTGTTCGCATCCATAATGAACTCGGAACACAACTCAACGAGTTCGGATGCTTGCATCCATAAATGAACTCGGAACGCAACTCAACGAGTTCGGATGCCTCATAATTCTCACGAACTTGGAACGCAACTCAAGGAGTTCGGATCTCAATTTCCTAGTGACATGTCACTTGTATCCTAATCTATTCCTAATGTTCAAACGGGATTTTCCTCGATCATACTCCTTTGCCATTTTCCATGAAATGTCGAAATCGATACTTCGATGGTAGTTCATACTTATCAAGTAATTCACATAATTACATATTTTTCAACAATAACCACAAAACATAACATTTCATAACAATAAGCATCATATCATATAAACAACATTAAATTGCTTAAAACGACAATTATGTTACCCTATTTACTCATGAACTTACCTCGGTACAAAATGTATAAAGGTTGTAATTTAACTCGAAATCTTTTCTTTTTCCCGATCAAGGTCGATTCCACGTCTTTCTTGATCTAAAATAACACATTTATCTGATTTAATACTCATATTTATCAAAATAGTCCTTAACTCTAACTTTGGAAAAATTATAATTTTGCCCCTAAATTTTTGTATATTTACACTTTTGCCCCAAAGCTCAGAAATTAAAATTCTTCCTATTTTCTTATGTTTTATGACATGCTGATCATTTTTTCCCTTCTATAGCAACATCAAATTCACACTCTATCATGTATTTATGAACATTAGGTATTTTTACCGATTACGTCATTTTAGTCGTTTTTACGTAAAAATCACTTAGCAAAAGTTGTTTAACACAATCACAAGCTTCATATTCTACCATAAAACATCAAAATTCATACATATCATTCATGGGTAAATTTTTAAATATAAACCCTAGCTCAAAATATTGGTAGAAATAGGTAAACCGAGCTACGAGAATTTCAAAAATGTAAAGAACATTAAAAACGGGGCTAGAATTGACTTACTATTGAGCTTAGAAGTTGAAGAAACCCTAGCTATGGTAGCAAGTAAAATTCGGCAGCAACATGAAGAAGATGAATGGATTTTTGCTTGATTTTTCCCATTTTAATTCATTAAAATCCAAATGACCAAAATGCCCTTCCTCACTAAACTTTCAAAATTTCCATCCATTTCCAATTTTTATCCAAAAACTTAAAAATTGGTCAAATTTATATTTAAGGTCTCTTAATTAATATTCCAAAGCAATTTCATACTAAAAACTTCTAGAATGCAAGTTTTGCAACTTATTCAATTTGGTCCCTAATTTCAAATTAAGCACTTTATGCATAGAATTTCTTCACGAAACTTTCACACAATCATGCAATCATATCATAGACCTCAAAATAGTTATAAAATAATTATTTCTATCTTGGATTTTTTGTCCCGAAACCACTATTCCGATTAGGCCCTAATTCAGGATATCACAACTCTCCCCCCTTTTGGGATTTTCGTCCCCGAAAATCTTACCAGTAAATAGGTGTGGGTATTGATTCCTCATAGTTTTCTCGGGCTCCCATGTAGCCTCTTCTACCCCATGTTTTTTCCACAATACTTTCACGAGAGCGATACTTTTGTTTCTTAGTTGTTTGACCTCCCGAGCTAAAATTTTAACCGGTTCTTCATTGTAAGTCATATCCGGTTACAACTCGATTTCCGTTGGTGAAATCACATGTGAAGGATCCAAACGATACCGACGTAACATAGATACATGGAACACATCATGAATCTTCTCTAATTCCGGTGGTAGTGCTAACCGATTTGCTACCGGTCCAATTCTTTCAATTATCTCAAATGGTCCAATGAAACGTGGACTCAATTTACCTTTTCGACCGAACCTGAGAACCTTCTTCCATGGAGACACTTTTAAAAACACTTTATCACCAATTTGGAACTCAATCTCTTTTCGTTTCAAATCCACGTAGGATTTCTGTCTATCTGAAGCAGCTTTCAAACAATCTCGAATCACTTTAACTTTTTTTTCGGTTTCCTTAATTAGATCAACTCTGTAGATTTGATTTACTTTAAGTTCGGTCCAATATAGTGGCGTCCGACACTTACGACCGTACAATGCTTCATAAGGTGTCATTTTCAAACTTGTTTGATAACTGTTATTGTAAGTAAATTCTACCAGCGGTAAGTACCTTTCCCAACTAACTCGAAATTTTAATATACAACATCTGAGCATGTCTTCAAGAATCTAAATTACTCTCTCTGATTGTCTATCAGTCTGTGGATGGAAAGTAGTACTGAAATTTAACTTTGTACCTAATGCCTCTTGCATTTTTTGCCAAAATCGCGAGGTAAACCTCGGATCTCTATCTGAAATGATCGACAAAGGTACTCCGTGAAGTCTAACAATCTCACTGACATACAATTCAGCCAATTTATCAAGAGAATAATTAGTACGTACCGGAATAAAATGAGTCAATTTAGTCAATCTATCGACTATTACCCAGATGGCATCTTTCTTCTTTAGAGTTAACGGTAACCCTGACACAAAGTCCATGGTAATTCGATCCCACTTCCATTCAGGAATCATGATAGGATGAAGTAGACCTGAAGGCACTTGGTGTTTAGCTTTTACTTGCTGGCAAATCAAGCATCGCGATACAAACTCGGAAATATCTCTTTTCATTCCGTTCCACCAATACATTTTCTTCAAATCATTGTACATTTTTGCACTGCCCGGATGCATTGACAAACAACCACTGTGTGCTTCGTGCAAGATCTTCCGATTCAACTTATTATTCTTCGGTACACAAATCTGATCTTTAAACATCAATCAACCATCAGAACCAATTATGAAATCTGATCCTGTATCATCCTCACATTGCTTTCTCTTGGCTTGCAAATCTTGATCATTTTTATGAGCTTCACAAATCTCTTGTAAAAACATCGGTCTTGCTCTCAACTCTGCTAGAATCGAACCATCATTAGATACTGTCAACTGAGTTTTCATAGCTCTCAAAGCAAATAACGAATTTCTACTCAAGGCATCAACAACCACATTCGCTTTCCCTGGATGGTAGTCAATCACAAGCTCGTAATCTTTCAATAATTCTAACCACATCTCTGCTATCTCAAATTCAAGTCTTTTTGTGACATCAAGTATTTGAGACTTTTGTGGTCGGTATATACTCGGCACTTTTCACCATACAGATAATGTTGCCAAATCTTCAAAGCAAACACTATAGCAGCCAGTTCCAAATCATGAGTCGGATAATTCTTTTCGTGAGGTTTTAACTGCCTCGAAGTATAAGCCACAAATTTTCCTTCTTGCATAAGTACACATCCCAATCCATTTAGAGAAGCATCACTATACACCATAAATTCTTTACCTGACTCGGGTTGTACCAACACTGGTGCTTCAGTCAGTAACTTTTTCAATTTCTCAAAACTCTGTTGACATTTTTCCATCCACTCGAATTTACATCCTTTTGGAGCAGTCTAGTCATAGGAGTAGCAATCATAGAAAATCCATTCACAAAACGTCGATAATAACCAGCTAGACCCAAGAAACTTCTAACCTCAGTCACATTCTTTGACAGTTTCTAATCAACAATAGCCGAAATTTTACTAGGATCAACCTGTATACCATCACTCGAAACAATATGACCCAAGAATTCGACTTCTCGAAGCCAAAACTCACTTTTATTAAACTTGGCATACAATTGTTTATCTCTCAAAGTTTGCAAAACTATTCTCAAGTACTCAGCATACTCTGTCTCATCCTTATTCTAAAAGCAGTTTTAGGCACATCTGACTCTTTTACTTGCAACTGGTAGTACCCAGACCTCAAGTCAATCTTTGAGAACCATGTCGCTCCTTTCAATTGATCGAATAAATCATCAATTCTCGGCAACGGATACTTGTTCTTGACTGTCACCTTATTTAACTGCCGATAGTCTACACACAATCTCATTGAACCATCCTTCTTTTTCACAAATAATACGGGAGCACCCCAGGGCGAAAAACTCGGTCTCACAAAACCTTTGTCAGTCAACTCTTGCAACTGTGACTTCAATTCTTTCAACTCTGTTGGTGCCATTCTATATGAAGCAATTGAGATCAGTTTTGTTCCCGGTATCAACTCAATACCAAATTCTACTTCTCTGACAGGAGGCAAACTCGGCAACTCTTCTGGAAATACATCCACGAATTCACACACAATCGGCATTGATTCAACTTTCTTTTCAGATTCTTTTGTATTCAACACATACGCCAAATAAGCTTCATAACCCTTTTTCAAATATCTCTGAGCCGACATCAAAGTAATCATACTAGGTAATGCCTCTGATTCGTCCAGTTCAACCCGCAAAATTTCACCATTTTCACATTTCAATTCAATAACTTTCTGTCTACAATTCACTATAGCATCATGCAATGTTAACCAATCCATAACCAAAATAACATCAAATTCATCAAACGGTAACAACATCAAGTCGGCCGGAAAATAATGACCCCTAATCATCAAAGGACATTTCTTTCATACTTTATCAACCACAACACATTTGCCTAACGGGTTCGACACTTTAATCATAAATTCCGTAGACTCAATAGGTATATTCATATTAGACACCAATTTCATACATACATACGAATGAGTAGAACCAGGGTCAATCAGAGCAATAACATTAACATCATAAAGAGAGAAAGTACCAGTGATCATGTCGGGAGACGAAGCATCTTCACGCGCCCTTATGGCATAAGCTCTAGCTGGAGCTCTAGCTTCAAATTTAATCGCTGAATCTCTGACTACATTCTTGTTGCTTGCCTCATTCCCAACCCTTCTCGAAGATCTTCCTCTCGAAACTGCACTATTAGGTTTTGCACTCTGAAATTTTTCTTTCTCATTCATCTTCGGATAATATTTAATAAAATGATCTGGAGAACCGCACCAGTAACAGGATCTATCATTAAATCTACATCGACCAAAAAGACATCTACCACATCTTTGGCACTCGGGTCCAACTAATCTAGAATTTCCCACATTAGCCATATAGGTAGCTTGAGATCTGGAATCCATATTTTGCTTCTTACGATCCTCATATGAATGTCCTGTCGAAGCATGAGAATGAATATACATATCTCTGGATTTTCTAGATTGCAATGGAAATGTGCTACTCATTGGTCTTTTCTTCAAGTTTCTAGTCTTAGCCTCCGCCCTTCTCTTCTCTTTAACTAGTTCTTCAGCCTTGCAAGCTCGATCAATAAGTACTACGAACTCTTTCAACTCAAGAATACCCACAAATATTTTAATATCTTCATTGATCCATCTTCAAATCGTCTGCACATTTTAGCCTCTGAAGGAATATATTCTCTAGCATACTTACTCAATCGAACGAACTCCCTTTCATACTCAGTAACTGTCATGTTACCTTGTTTCAACTCGAGAAATTCTTTACGCTTCTGATCAACAAATCTTTCACTGATGTATTTCTTCCGAAATTCTTCTTGAAAGAATTCCCAAGTCACTTTCTCTTTTGGTACCACTGAAATCAATGTCTTCCACCAATAATAAGCCGAATCTCTCAACAAGGATATGGCACATTTCAAGCACTCTTCAGGTGTACAAGACAACTCATCAAATACCTGAATAGAATTATCGAGCCAAAATTCTACTTTCTCGGCATCATCATCAACATTTGCCCTGAATTCTTCAGCCCCTTGCTTGCGAATTCTGTCAACTGGGGTTCTATGAAATTTTATCAAATCCGTACCTTGAGACATTGGGGGTACTGGTTGAGGAATCGGGAGAGATGGGGGAGGTTGAGCATTCGGGTTCATACGAACGAACTCGATGTACCATGCATTCATCATCTGGAGAAAGGCTTCTCGAGCCCCTTCTCCTCCTCTTTGACCAACAGTAGGTGGTCGAATTTCAGTCGGCACTGCCCCCTCAGTAGGAGCTGGCGCATTGCTCTCTACATTATCAGCCACAGCTGGATCGGGATCCATTTACTATAAAAAAATCATTTAAAAAGGTCAGGAGTCGTCATTCTATCACAAAAATATATATATGGCATGTATAGCAAGACCGTACATACGCCACGTTAGTCCGAGAACCGACTAAACTGTATCTCTGATACCACCAAATGTAATGCCCCCTTACTCGAGACCATCGCTGGAGTCGAGTATGAGACATTACTAAACTTATTTTAGCATTTAAACAAGTTCAAACAATTCTTGTAGTAAACTATCCATCTGCATCATAGTCGCTAAAAAAATTATATCTCAAGTTAAAAAACTCAAAATCCAATTACGTAAATTTTTCCTGAAACTAGACTCATATATATACTTACTAATTTTTCTCTAGAATTTTTGGCTGGGCCAATGAGTACAGTTTATTAGTTAAATTCTCCCCTGTTTTAGGGTTTGGTTACTCTAACCCCTGTGCACTATGAATCAAATTTTTCCTGTACAGAAATCCAATGACTATGCCATTTTTTTCACTTAAAAATAGACTCAATCAGGAATCGATACATATAAATTGTGGGCTCTAATTATTTTTACACAATTTATAGTGAATTTCTAAAGTCAGAACAGGGAATCCAGAAATTGCTCTGAACCTGTTTCACTAAATCATAAATATCTCATAAAGTAAAACTCTTTTACCTATTTTGTTTCTTCCAAATGAAAATAGATTCATTAAGCTTAAATTACATATTTTATTCATCATTTAATTCTGTTTCTACTATTTTTAGTGATTTTTCAAATTCACGTCACTGCTACTGTATGACACTGTTTTATAGCCAATTTCACCATTTTATGGTTTTCCATGGATTAGGTAATACATTAAGCATACATAACATTAAATAGAACTTTTGATTAGACATTTCAATAGCTAATCATCAACAAGCATTTCCACATCACTCATTCACCATATCATAAGATTATATACACAAAGAATTATAATGTTATACATGCCATATTCCCAAAATATGCAAGCCACTATACCGAGGTGGTTCGTTGATAGTGTGAACGTGTCTCCGACATTCCCGATCTCTATCCGGCTTGTAAAAACTACAAGGAAAGGAAGGGAGGGAGTAAGCATAAATGCTTAGTAAGTTTACATGTAAATAGCAAGTAACATAACCATGCAATAATACAAAATCCACATTTGCATAATATCACCAAAACATTCAAATCATATTTCTCATTCATGATCCTACCATATTATTGTTATATTGAAGTCTGAACCTGAGGGTTAAGTACATACCTGTACAAAGTATCCGTTCCACAACACTTACCAACTAGTCACTTTCATCTCGAGAATTTTTCCATTTCACTAGAACTTTACCAGTTGAACACATCAGAATATAATTCGGATACACGAAATCAAGCTACCATAATTTCACCCATAATGAACTCGGAACGCAACTCAATGAGCTCGGGTGTTCGCATCCATAATGAACTCGGAACACAACTCAACGAGTTCGGATGCTTGCATCCATAAGTGAACTCAGAACGCAACTCAACGAGTTCGGATGCCTCATAATTCTCACGAATTCGGAACGCAACTCAACGAGTTCGGATATCAATTTCCTAGTGACATGTCACTTGTATCCTATCTATTCCTAATGTTCAAATGGGATTTTTCTCGATCGTACTCCTTTACCATTTTCTACGAAATGTCGAAATCGATACTTCGATGGTAGTTCATACTTATCAAGTAATTCACATAATTACATATTTTTCAACAATAACCACAAAACATAACATTTCATGACAATAAGTGTAACGCCCCGTACCCGAGACCGTTGCCGGGGTCGAACACGAGGTGTTAACAGACTTAATTCATTGCTTAAACAGCTCAAACAATTTAATTTTAGAAATTCCAGACAAGCTGGCTAACTGCATCACAGTCGATTAAAAATTCATATCTCGAGTTATGAAACTTAAAATCCAATTCCGTTAATTTTCCCTGAAACTAGATTCATATATCTATTTACTAATTTTTTCCTAGAATTTTTGGCTAGACCAATTAGTACAGTTTATTAGTTAAAGTCTCACCTATTTCAGGGTTCGACTGATCTGACCTCTGTGTATTACGAATCAGATATCTCTCCGTACAGAATTTCAATGACTATGAAGTTTGTTTCTCTTAAAACTAGACTCAATAAGAAATCTATAAATATAAAGTATGACTTCTAATTATTTTTATAGAATTTATGGTGAATTTCCAAAATCAGAACAGGGGATCCAGAAATCGCTCTGGCCCTGTTTCACAAAAATTTAAATATCTCATAAAATATACCTCATATACCTGTTTCGTTTCTTCCATATGAAAATAGACTCATAATTCTTCAATTCCATATTTTATTCATCATCTAATTATATCTCTAATATTTTTAATTATTTTTCAAATTCACGTCACTACTGCTGTCTGAATCTATTTTATTGTAAATTTTACCTATTTCATGGTTTCCATGGATTAACTAGCAATTTGACATACATAACACCAAATATGATCATAATTAGCCATTCCAATGGCTAATCATTACCAAGCATTTTTATACTACTCAATAACCATATCATAAGACCATATTTATAAAATGATTATAATGCTATACATGCCATACTCAAAATATACAAGCCATTATGTCAAGATGGTATACGGATAGTGTGAGCGTGCCTCCGACCGTTCCCGATTTCCGAGCTGGCTTGTCAACACTACAAGGAATGAAAAGGAGGGATTAAGCATTAATGCTTAGTAAGTTCACATGCAAATAGCAAGTAACATAACCATATAAGCAAACATAAAACATCATTTGCATAATCATCACCAAGACATTCATATCATATTTTCATTTATCATCTTACCATATTGTTGTTATATCGATTTTTCAACCCGAGGGTTAAGTACATACCTGTTCAAAGTATCCATTTCACAACACTTACCAATACGTCCCTTTCATCTTGAGTATTCCTCCATTTGAGTAGAACTTTACCCGTTGAACACATCGGAATATAATTCGGATACATGGAAAGTTTGCACATAAGTGCCACATATGTAGCCAAGCTACTATGTAACCCGCCCATAAGCGAACTCGGACTCAACTCAATGAGCTCGGGCGTTTGCATCCATAAGTCAACTCGGACTCAACTCAACGAGCTCAGATGCCTAGTTACATTTCACGAACTCGGACTCAACTCAACGAGTTCGGATGCCCAAATATCCCAGTGGCATGTCACTTGTATCCTAATCCATTCCTAAGGTTCAACGGGACCTTTTTCCCAATCATGTGTCTCAACCATCTTCTACGGAATACCGATACCGATACTCGGTAGTATTTTACATTTTCCAAGTATATCACATAATTTGACATATTATCAAACAATTATCACGAGTATAATATTTCATAATAATTATCATATCATTTAAATAACATAAAAACATTTAAAATAATAACTATGTTACCAACATTTACATATGAACTTACCTAGTATGCGAAAATGGCTACTTTTACCATTTCGTCCACAACTTGGTATTTTCCCTATTTTAGCCCGAATTTCAGTTTTCCTTGCTCTATCATTTAAAATATAGTATAATTAGGACTCACATTATTCAAATTGACCCAAAATCATATTTTGGAAAAATTACAATTTTGCCCCTAAACTTTTGCATATTTACACTTTTGCCCCAAAGCTCGTAAATTAAACTTCAGCCTATTTTCTTATGTTTTATGACATGCTGATCATTTTTCCCTTCTATGGCAACATCAAATTCTCACTCTAACATGTACTTATGACTATTAGGTATTTTTACCGCTTAAGCCCTTTTGCTCGTTTTCACTTAAAACCGAATAGCTCAAGTTGTCTAACATAATTTAAAACCTCATATTCTATCATAAAACACCAAAATACACAAATTTCACCTATGGGTATTTTTCCAAATATAAACCCTAGGTTAAATTATTGCTAGCATAAGCTAAATCGAGCTACCGGGACTCTAAAAACGTAAAGAACTTGAAAAACGGGGCTAGAATGGACTTACAATCGAGCTTAGAAGCTTGAAAAACCCTAGCCATGGTTTCTCCTTGTTATATTCGGCCATGGTGAAGAAGATGAGCAAAATTGGCTTTTAATTTTGTATTTTAATTCATTTTACCCCTTACTACCAAAATGCCCTTGTTATGTCTAATTTTTGTCCATAGACTTAGAAATTGGTAAAATTGCTATTTAAAACCTCCTAATTAATATTTCAAAATAATTTCATACTAGAAACTTCTAGAATGCAAGTTTTGCAAATTATTCGATTTAGTCCCTAATTTCAATTTAAGCACTTTAGGCATAGGATTTCATCACGAAATTTTCACACAATCATGCAATCATATCATAAACATCAAAATAATTATAAAATAATTATTTCTATCTCGAATTTTGTGGTCACAAAACCACTATTCCGACTAGGCCCAAAATCAGGATATTACAATAAGCATCATATCATATAAACAACATTAAATTGCTTAAAACGACAATTATGTTACCCTATTTACTCATGAACTTACCTCGGTACAAAATGTATAAAGGTTGTAATTTAACTCGAAATCTTTTCTTTTCCCCGATCAAGGTCGATTCCACATCTTTCTTGATCTAAAATAACACATTTAGCTGATTTAATACTAATATTTATCAAAATAGTCCTTAACTCTAACTTTGGAAAAATTACAATTTTGCCCCTAAATTTTTGCATATTTAAACTTTTACCCCAAAGCTCGGAAATTAAACTTCTTCCTATTTTCTTATGTTTTATGACATGATGATCCTTTTTCCCTTCTATAGCAACATCAAATTCACACTCTATCATGTATTTATGAACATTAGGTATTTTTACTAATTATGTCATTTTAGTCGTTTTTACGTAAAATCACTTAGCAAAAGTTGTTTAACACAATCTCAAGCTTCATATTCTACCATAAAACATCAAAATTCATGCATATCATTCATGGGTAAATTTTTAAATATAAACCCTAGCTCAAAATATTGGTAGAAATAGGTAAACCGAGCTACGAGAATTTCAAAAATATAAAGAACATTAAAAACGGGGCTAGAATTGACTTACTATTGAGCTTAGAAGTTGAAGAAACCCTAGCTATGGTAGCAAGTAAAATTCGACAGCAACATGAAGAAGATGAATGGATTTTTGCTTGATTTTTCCCATTTTAATTCATTAAAATCCAAATGACCAAAATGCCTTTCCTTACTAAACTTTCAAAAATTTCATCCATGTCCAATTTTTGTCCAAAAACTTAGAAATTGGTCAAATTTATATTTAATGTCTCTTAATTAATATTCCAAAGCAATTTCATTCTGAAAACTTCTAGAATGCAAGTTTTGCAACTTATTCAATTTGGTCCCTAATTTCAAATTAAGCACTTTATGCATAGAATTTCTTCACGAAACTTTCACACAATCATAAAATCATATCATAGACCTCAAAATAGTTATAAAATAATTATTTCTATCTCGAATTTGTGGTCTCAAAACCACTATTCCGATTAGGCCTTAATTCGGGATATCACAAATTATGTCAGAATGGGCTTGTTGGTCTGGTGGTTTGGTGGAGTGTTAAGTGGCTGGAGGTCTGAGGTTTGAATCTCTGCATGATCAAGGGGATTTATTTTTACTGCTTGAGTCGTATGAATGTTGTAGTTTGACCGAAATTCTGAGTATTTAAGGAGTGTGGGGATGTTGTGGCCAATTTTTAAAAGGATAATGAGGGGGTTCTTCGGTAGTTGTGGGATTGGTGGAGGAAAATAAGGAATTTGAGGTATAGTGGGAAGTGGACGATTTGTGGAGGGATAGTAGGAGAGTTTTTAGGAGCGAATTAGGGGAGGTTGAGGATTATCCTAATCTGATTTCATTTCTTTTTGCTATTTTGAAAATCCCTAAAGTGTTCTTCTTTCTTTTGACGACTATTCTTCCTTCTCCTTGTTGAAATATTGTGATTTTCTTTCTTTTTGATCTTTATTTTCTTTTTTCCCCTCCTTGCTATCGAATTTTGGTTCTTCTTGCACCACTCTTCCTTTTGTTCTATCTATTCATATAGTTCTTCGGCGCAACACTGAGTATTATGCACGTGGTAAGTCCAATTTCGATTTTGGATTTTGTTTCTCTCAACTTTAGGTCAACTATTCTTAGTTCTTTGGTGTCGATTTTTGCTATTCAACTTTCTGTTTATTTTTTCCCCTCTCCGTCTTTTCTTCTTCTTTTGTTGTTTGCAGTCGAAATTCCCCACTTGCTTCTGTTTTCAACTCCTTTACTCCTGAGTGCGTTTCGTTCTTCTCTTTTGTGCAAATGTTAGCCACTCGTGCGGTAAGTGGTAAATTGCTAACATTGTTTTGATTGAGTAATTTTTGGTAAACTAACTATTGGGTTCTAGCAGCAGCATATCGTGTGGATTGAGGCTCCTTTCGTATTAATTCTTAGTAAGTTGATTGGAAACCTTACAGTAAGTGTTCATTGCTTTATAGATGAGACCATTGATTTCGGGATTTGTTGTTTAATCATAAAGGAAGATTGATTATGGTGTGGGATTGGTCAATTGTAGGTATTGAAGTGCTCTAGAGGGCTTAAGTTTTGAAAACACTACATGTGTATAACCGTAACACTGTAAACGGGAATCGACGAAAAGCTAAAAAGTGAGGCTGTCGATGCCACATAGGTGTGTAAATGGGACCGGACTGAATTGGACTGTGTGGGCCATACGGGCGTGTGGGCCGACACGGATGAACCACATGAGCGTGTGGGATTTTTGGGCCAAGCCGTATGATTCACACGGCCAAGGCCAATTTGGGCCATATAGGCCACACACATCATGGGCTTGTAGGCCCACTTTCACTGCTTTATTACTAAGGTTGCACGAGTCGCCCGAGTCAGCTGTTGACCTATTGTAGGGTCGGTAAGCTTACCTAGACCCCTAATTAACTGAAATAACTGTATGACTAATATGATTAAGCATGTTGATGTTCCACTGATTGATACTGTATTCCCTGTTTACATGCATGATATTATGTGAGCATGTCATATTTGTATATTGCATTGCATTGGGTTGGGGGAAATACAATGTTCGGAGGAAGTGTACTGAACGACCTTGAGCCTAATTTACTGGCAGCTCAGCTGTAAACTACTGTCTAGTGCCGTATCCGGTACTTTTTTGGAGTGTAGGGATGGGTGGGTTGATGGAACGAAGGAAATGTGCAAGAGTACACAATCGCAACAAGGAATAAAGTGACAAGTAAATGTTGAGTTATCGTTCCCACAGGGACTGAGAAAAGAATTATTTATGAATGCAATTTAAAACACTTTGGTGAAGGAAAATATTTTGTTTAAAGAGGGTGATTAAAAAATTAAAAAAATAACTAAATAAAATAAATAAAAATGAAGTAAAAAGTTCTAATGCACGATTTCAAAATATGATTTAATCAAGATGATATAATTGTGTTGGATTAATTACACTTCTTATCTTAGAATTATTAAAGTTATGTTTATATTGTTATGAATAAAATCATGACAACCCGGTAATTTGTTAACTTATGAACATACTTACATACCAAAATTCATTCATCTCTTGACATATCTCTATGTCAATTCAACCGACTAAATAGATTCTAGTAAGCAAACATGTTATTGCACATACATACTCATTAAACTGAACTAGTTTCTTGCATATTCCTATGTCAATTCAAACGATTAATTAAATCTAATAAGCATATAAAAGACTATGTGAGGTAACAAGGTATCCCTACCCTGAAACAGTTTAATCACAATAATCTTGCAAGTTATGCTAGGCAATAATATCGCCAAATACATTGCTAATTTAACCTTCAGCTGCCTTAGAAGAATAAACATGCACTGATTAAGTACTGTATCAATTAATTACAATTTCAATACGTTTAAATAATTAATTCATTAGTTACCTTACAGTCGTAACGCAAGAATAACTTAGGCATGATTTTACTTAATCAAGCACTTTACCGAGGCCTATAACAATATAAACACAATTTTAACAATTTAAGAAGACGAAATATAACCAACCCAACACGAATTAAATTCAAGGTAAGCTGATTAAATTAACCAT
The DNA here is from genome assembly GCA_025698465.1 of Gossypium longicalyx. Taxonomy (NCBI): domain Eukaryota; kingdom Viridiplantae; phylum Streptophyta; class Magnoliopsida; order Malvales; family Malvaceae; genus Gossypium; species Gossypium longicalyx. The sequence continues at coordinate 17,708,886 of CM047004.1, read as the reverse complement.
TCCAGCAACATGAATACTTATAGATATGTTCATCATAAAAATAACAAAAATTAAAGAGATAGGAAACAAGAATCAAATCTGGTGATTTTCCGAGGCTTGACTAGGTTGCTCCGTTCTTCCTTCTTGTTGTCCTCGCCAATCAAAGCTTTGATGAATCACTCAATTGCTGCTCCAAAATGGTTGAAAAACACCCCTTTTACAAGGGAAGAAATTGGCACAAGAGCAAGGGAATTGGAATGGAAAAAATGAGAGAAAAAGTGAGAGATGAGAGAAGTGTTGTGAAATGAATGAGGAATGAATGAGATGCTTTGAATGATCAGTCAAGGGGGGTTTTATAGCTGAATGTGGCAGATAAAATTTGCTAAAAATAGCAGCCAAAAATCCACCCCTTGGCCGGCCATCTATGTGGTAAAGTTGATGGCTTCAACTTTGCTAAATATGGCTTGGGGCAAATCTTCAAAGCCACTAATTGTAGAGGGACTTGAATGCAACTTTGACAAGTCTTCAAGGGCTTCTTTGCAAGCTTAATTAATCAGATAATAAGCTAATTTGGGCATATGGACGGTTTTGGGCTGCCCAATTCTTGGCCGGTTCAATTCAATCGGTTCAGTTCAACTGGACAACTTTTTCCATAATTAATAATAATTTATTTAGCCCAAATTAAATTGGGTATAAATTAAAATTAATTATATTATGAATTAATACACATAATTGGACCGTCTTAGGCAGGAAATTAATTCACCTTGATACTTCAAATTGCTTTTCGGTTTTGTGTTTCAAGTAGTGTCTGCTGAGCCACTTTTCGTCCTTTGCGCAATTCTGTCAAAAATAACCAAAATTAAACAAAATTAGTTAATAAATTAACTAAAATTCATCATGTTCATATTTTAATTACAATTTAATTATTTTATAAAAATTAATTATTTTTCAACACGAATTTAATCGAAACGGTGTGATTTTAAGTTAAAAAGGGCATGTAAAAATGCGTAAATTTTCGTGTTTGCACACCCCTAAACTTAATCCATTACTCGTCCCAAGTAATGCACAAATTTTGAAAAGAATTTCTCGGAAACACCTTTGAAAAATTCCTTCAGAACAACATTTTTCCCAAAATTATGAATTTAATATACTTATGCTCAAAGACAAGAAATTTGATAATTATGCTACTTAAGTATACATATTGTTCAAATTAATCTCAACAACTATTATGATAGCAAAAATCAGACTAAATGTTTCCTAATAAAATCATGTTAAGCCTTACCAATGTTATTTTATTCCCTTTATTCAAGATTAAGCTGCAATCATTAAGTTTAACTTCTGTCTTCATATGTTGTACGTAGCAATTTCTCTCCACTAATGTAGGTAGCATTGGAACTTTTGAATCAATAGGTCTTTAACAAGGTTGTAATGTGGCTGGGCTTAAGGGTAGGTAAAAGATAGATAACTTTAGGCTTTTAAACCCTAGACTCAGCTTGTATCGAACCTTCGAAATAATCACCTTCAATACACCAACTTTATTTGCTTTCATTTGCTCTTTTGTACATTCTCTTTTAGATACATATGCTTCTTCTTCTTCTTTTTTTGCAAATTCGAGCATTTTACTGAATGTACTACAAGTTTAGAGCATTCGATACTTTTTTTTCAACTCCCTCAAACTTATTTTTAAAGAATACTTCGAATAGTACTGATTCTAGTGTTTGGGACAATTTTAAGATAATTTAAGAGAGAAGTGATGGTTAAATTTGCAAGGGTTCAAATAAAATTAGGCCATATAGTCTCAAAGTTGGGTTTCAAAGGATAAAAATTTCATCATGGTTGGCTTGAAAGGCTCAAATGGTCCAAACAAAAGTTGCCTAAATCATTTTCAATGTTCCATACTTCCTAAGATTTCGCCTCAAGAAACTACTAAGTCAATTCTAAAGACTTAAACTTTCATGCACGCCTAACTTTTGTAAGGAACTAAAATTTTATGGTGTGATTTGCATGCTTTATTAAAAATACATTTATATCATTATTAAGCTAACATAACAATTCATTGAAATAATAGAACTTGATTCATACTAAAGTTTAGCATACTTAACAAAATTTCAAATTATTGAAAAAAATATATCCTAATCATAATTAATAGAAAAATTTATTCTGAGTGGAAATAATTCAATTTTTTGGTCCCCCCAACTTAAAATGAGCAATGTCCTCATTGTTTAAAGTGAATAAATACTATACACCAGGTAGGATTTTAGAAAAGAGGAGGTGAGTCAATTTGACTACTTAAGTACCAAGCTCTTTCTAAATCCAATCCTAGACATGTATATACCTATTGCCACACTTTATACTATGTGACTTGCTCACATTTTATTAATGATTTTCCTCTCTTAATTTATTATGCAGAAATAAAAAATTCCTAATAAACTTAATCCTAAAATGACCTAAGAACATAAATAAAATAAAGTCAAGATCCCCCTTTTATTTATTTGCAAACCCTTTCGAATCTGACTCATCTTTTGCTCCATCACTACCGCCTTTGCATGAATTGCTTCGCTCTTTCTTCGATAATGGACTCCATGGTTCAAATATAAAATCTAGAAATTCAGGCACAAAAATAAATGGGTCGTTGTAGATTTTCTTAAGAGCACTTCTCATCGAGTCATCCTTTATTTTTGAGTATCTCCCGATAAGCTTGTTCTTTGCCATTGCATATCTTTGCATTATGTCCATTAACTTTGACAGTTCATCTCGAAGATCTGGGCTAGGCGGTTGAGCTCTAAATATTGAAGTTTCGTCATTAGGTTCAACTTCTGGTCCTATTGGTTCCACCCTATCAGGGATTTCAGCCGATTGTATTGGCTCAATCTCTCTGGGTTCTTCTTCCTCTTCTTCGGGATCCTCACTTTCTTCAACTCGCTGCTATAGAACAGAATCTCCAGCTACTTGGTAGAGGTCTTAATCTATGATTGTACCCTGGCTATACCCTGTCTTTTTTACGTTTGCAAGAATCTCAACTTTTAAGCACATAATTGTTATCCTAAAGGGAAAGTAAGCGGAGCCAGAACGTCTAGCGGCACAATTCCTCACCTCTCGTAGGATGATTTTTCCCACATCAATGGTCTTTCCAGTTAAAATTTAATATAATAAGACCATTCACTCTAATGAGATTGTAGTCCCATGCGAACTAGGCATAAGGCTGAAACGAATGAAATAAAACCATACATTTGCAAGTGGTGTCAAAGATTCTCTTCGACAAGTGTGGAATCCTTGCTTTGACATAGTCCACTTAGAACCCGGAATTGTAAGTTCCTCAAGAATTTTTTGCAAATTTTCAGGCTCGATGTTGCTCATCAAAGAAGACTATTCATCATTTTCGAAATCAGGTAATTCAAAGAACTCATTAATAGCATTTGAACTTACTGGTACCTAGATTCCAAAAACTGGAACTTTTGTCAAATCGCTTGAGGTTAAATTTGCGTAGAATTCACAAACTAGTTCCTCATCCACACTAGGCCTCTTTTCACAAAACAATTCCCAATTGAGGGCTTCAGCAACTTGACGAATACATGCCATAAAATCTTTGTAGTTGCTTTCTTTCAATGTAAAGCCTTTCTCTGGATGCATGTTGATTTTTGAAGATACTTCTTGTATCTTACTTTGGTTTCTTCACAATGGAACTTGTTTTGTGTTTCATCAATTTGGGCACAAGCACGAATTCTCTTGCAAGGCATGATTAACCTAAACAAAAGATGGAAACAAATATTTTCTCAAAATTTTAATTAATAAGAATTATTAATGATTCAATAAATTGAAAAATTAAATAATTGAATAAAATTAAATTTTAGGAGAAAAAAATTATCTTACCACCCTTTTTATAAAATTAAAAACTCATAAAAATAATTAATAAACAAAAGAGGTCATGTGGAAGTAGGTTGGAGGATTTGGCTAAGGGGCTTAGTGTAGGTGTGTGCCGCACAAGTGCTGGACAGCAAGCAGACTCGTCGATCAAGAGCAAGAAGCGGCACAGCTTGGCGCGATGAGTTGCGCGCGATGGGGGTAGGTGTGCGCGGTATGGGCGTGCGATGGAGCTGGGCTGCTAGATGCTTGCTGGCCGAATAGCTGCTAGACTAGGGGGTTTTGGCACTTTAAGGGTTTTGGTGTTTGGGATTTTTAGTGATGAATGATAAATGGAGAAGGTAGTATTTATAATGAAGAGAATAGGACTTAAAGTAGAATTCTTAGAGAAATTTAATAGCTAAAAACTCTAAGCTCTAATTTTAATCCAAGATAACAACAATTACTAATTAAATATATGCATATTAAATTATTAATGCTATTAATTTATTTTTAAAAAATAAGATAAACTAATCCTAATTCTATGCTAAATTGATAAAGATTAATATATAAATTATAATAGATATAATTATATATTAAAGATTATCAACTTATTAAAAAAAACTTATCAAATAAAATTTGATTAAATTGAAACTAATTCTAACTCTAGATAAAGTTGATAATAATTAATATATATTATAATGGATATAATTATATATTAATAATTATCATCTTTTTTTTGTTAAATTAAAAACATTTATTCTAGAAGCCTTTTGAAAATATTTACAAAAAGAGGCATCTAATTTTTATTATTTACGAAAAGAACTAAATTTTAAAAATACTTCAATTAAGTCCATAGACTTAATGAAAATTTGAAATTGAGTTGAAATTTAAAACTTGGATCAAAATTGACCCTTTTATTTGAAAAACCAAAAGTTTAATTTTATTTGGGGAATAACTTCTCAGAAAATTATGTTAAAATCAATTCCTAGGAAAGATTGGAGGGGTCACAAGCGGTTCCGCTTAAGTTCCAATTTCCTAGACAGAATTTATTTAAACATACTAATCCCGAAAATTTACCCTAAATCATTTATTAAAAAGGAAAATAAGAAAATTTAAACATCTGATAAAATGAACGAAATTGATTCTGTTCAGTCTTATCTCCCCAGTAATGTTTCAGCCGCTGAGCATTAACTTGAAAATTACCTCTCTTACCTTAGAGTTCAACAACTCCGTGTGGATAGACGCAACGAATTGTAAATGGACCGGACCAACGTGATTTTAGTTTACCTGGAAAGAACTTTAATCTAGAATTAAATAACAAGACTTGCTAACCTGCTTCAAATTCTCGAACTCGAATGTACTTGTCATGCCATTTCTTAAGTCTCTCATTGAGTAGTTTGGCATTTTCGTACAAGAACGTTTTGAATTCCTCTAGCTCATTGAGTTGGAGCATCTGTTTCTCTTTAGCAAGCTTAAGATCCAGGTTGAGTTGTCGAAGGGCCTAGTAAGCTTTGTGTTCTAACTCCAAGGGTAGATGACAAGCTTTCCTAAAGACCAACCTGTAGGGTGACATCCCTAAAGGTGTCTTGTATGCTGTCATGCAAGCTCATAAAGCACCATCCAGTCTTTTAGACCAATCTCGTCAGTTCAGGCAAACTACCTTCTCAAGTATGCCTTTGATCTCCTTACTTTCCAGTTCAGCTTGCCCATTCATCTGCGGATGGTAAGTTGTAGCGACCTTGTGTTTCACTCCATGTTTATCTAACAACCATTTCAACCACTTTTCACAAAATGGGACCCTTCATCACTGATAATATCTCTTGGGGTTCCAAACCTTGTGAACACGTGTTTCTGCAAAAACTTTATTACAACCCTAGCATCGTTTGTTGGATAAGCTTCAGCATCGACCCACTTAGACACATAGTCTACAGCTACCAAGATGTACTTGTAACCAAAAGACAGAGGGAAAGGACCGAGGAAGTTAATACCCTAAACATCGAATAATTCTACTTCAATGATGTTTGTTCGAGGCATCTCATTTCTACTGGTGACATTTTCGACCCGTTGAAATCGATCACAACTCTTTACATAAGCGTATGCGTCCTTGAATAGCATTGGCCAAAAGAATCCGACTTGCAATACTTTGGCCGTAGTACGAGTACCTCTGAAGTGTCCCCCACTTGGAGCTGAGTGACAATAGTATAGAATCTTTTGTACTTCATCTTCTGCCACACATATCCTGATCATTTGATTTGCACACTTCTTGAACAAGTATGGTTCTTCCCAAAAATAGTACTTCACATCGTGAAGAAACATTTTCCTCTAATGATACATCTTATCAATGGGCATCAAACCACAAGCTAAAAATTTAGCAATATCAGCAAACCAATGGGTATTATGGACATGATTTACCTTCAGTATGTGTTCATCTGGAAATGTTTCTTGAATTGGTATAAGAGAAGAGTTCCCTTCTTGCAGTTCCAACCTAGACAAGTGGTCTGCTACTTGGTTTTCCACTCCCTTTCGATCTTGAATTTCTAAATCAAACTCTTAAAGTAGAAGTACCCATCGGATCAGTCTCGGCTTAGCGTCTTTCTTGGCAAGTAAATACTTAATCACCAAGTGGTCTGTATAAACAGTCACTTTGGTACCTATCAGATAAGATCGAAACTTGTCAAAAGCAAACACAATAGCAAGTAACTCTTTTTCTGTTACCGTATAATTCAGTTGAGCTCCTGTCAGAGTTCGACTTGCATAGTAGATGGGATGAAAAACTTTGTTCCTTCGCTGACCCATAACAGCTCCTATCGCGAAGTCACTCGCGTCACATCAATTCGAATGGCAAATCCCAGTCTGATGCGACTATTATGGGTGTCGTAACTAACCGACTCTTCAAAACTTTCAAAGCCTTTAAGCATTCCTCATCAAATTTGAACGTCGAGTCTTTCTCTAATAATTTGCATAAAGGTTTAGCAATTTTAGAAGCCATTGATGAATCTTCGATAGAAACCAACGTGGCCCAAAAAGCTCCTAACACCCTTTACAGATGTTAGAGGTGGGAGTTTTTCAATAACATCTACCTTTGCTTTATCTACCTCAATTCCATGACTCATATCCGATGCCCTAGAACAATACCTTCTTGTACCATGAAATGGCACTTTTCTCAGTTGAGTACTAGGTTTGTTTCTTCGCATCGCCTTAGTACCTTGGCTAGATTGGCTAGACAATCATCATATGTATCTCCAAATACTGAAAAATCATCCATAAAAACTTCCAAATACTTCTCAGCCATGTCAGTAAAAATAGACATCATACATCTTTGAAATGTAGAAGGTGCATTACATAAACCAAATGGCATGAGCCTAAATGCAAATGTATCTTATGGGCAGGTGAATGTTGTCTTGTGCTGATCTTCCGGTTCTACTGTAATCTAATTATACCCCAAGTATCCATCGAGAAAATAGTAATAGTCTCGCCCTGTGAGTCTATCTAGCATCTGGTCCAAAAACGGCAAAGGAAAGTGATCTTTCCTAGTCGTCTTGTTCAACTTTCGATAGTCGATACAAATTCTCCATCCCGTAACTGTTCTAGTCGGTATCAACTTGTTATTCTCGTTTTCAATGATCGTGGTACCTCCTTTCTTTGGTACGCACTAGACCGGAATTACCCATGAACTATCTGAGATAGGGTAGATTATACCCGTATCTAACCATTTAATGATTTCTTTCTTAACTACGTCCTTTTATGATAGGGATCAGTCTTCATTGTCCATCAATCGTCCCTTTCTTGCCATCTTCTAGTATGATCTTGTACATGCATACAAATGGGCTAATACTGCAGATATCGGCTATGGTCCATCCGATAACCCTCTTGAATTGTTTTAACACCAAGATGAGTTTATCTTCTTGCTCAGTAGTTAATTCTGCTGAAACAATCACAGGTAGAGTAGAAGAGTTACCTAAATAAACATATTTTAGATGCGAAGGTAGTACCTTGAGTTCTAATTTAGACGGCTCCTCGATTGACGCTTTTGGTTAGGCATAATCCCTTTTCTCTAACTCCAAAGATTCAAAGCGGAATTGCAGATTAAATCCCCTTTGATTAGTTTCTAACAAAGCTAAGTATTCATTCTCCTCTTCGTCATTCGAAGGATCTGATGTCAACATTTTTTCCAACGGATCCCTAACATAGTTGAGCTCCTTCTCCACTGTTAAATCCTCTAAACCGGATATTGTAGAACAATCATCAATTGTGCCAGGAAATTGCATAGACTTAAAAAAGTCTAGAATAGTAAGCTCGCCCCTCTACATAGTAAGCTCGCCCTTCTGCACATCAATAAGGGTCCTTCCGGTTGCTAAGAACGGTCTTCCTAAGATAATTGGCACTTCTTTGTCTACTTCAAAGTCTAGAATAACAAAATCAGCAGGGAAAATAAATTTATCTACACGTACCAATACGTCCTCAATTTTTCCTTCTGGATGTGCTAAGGATCGATCTGCTAGTTGAAGTGCAACTGTAGTAGGTCTAACTTCACCTATCCCCAACTTCTTAAATATTGACATAGGCATCAAGTTAATACTCGCACCTAAGTTACATAATGCCTTACCACAATACGTTGCTCCAAGGTTGCAAGGTATGGTAAAATATCCAGGATCCTTCAACTTTGGGGGTAATTTGTCTTAAAGATATGCACTGCATTCTTTCGTCAGAGCTACCATCTCAAATTCTCCAAGTCTTCTTTTTTGGACAGGATATCCTTCATGAATTTGACATAGTTCGGCATTTGCTCAAGTGCTTCAACAAACTGAATGTTGATATGAAGTTGCTTGAGTACGTCCAGGAACTTCTTGAATTGAATCTCTTGCTTCTGCTTTTGAAGTCCTTAAGGGTAGCGTGGTGGTGGTTTCTTTACTAGAACTGGTTGATTCATTTTCTATGGCAATTCTGCATCTAACGGGGTTGTTAGCTTATCAGAATTAGCTGGTTCTAAAATTACCTTGTTGGGTTTCGCAGATTCTAGTTCTTGTAAAATTGGAATTTCAACACTCGGTTGAACTTCCTCTGATTCTTGAGCATCAGCTTGCTCCTTTTTAGCTTCAATGGTGTTGGGCTCTACTGTCTTTCCACTCCTCAATGTCAATACTTTGTAATACTCCTTCCCGGATTCTTCGAATTCTCTGTATCACTAGGTAAAGCACTTTGTGGTTAGTTCTTTAGTTCAGTTGCAAGCTTGCCCATTTGGTTTTTTAGGTTTTTTAATGTAGCTGCTTGGCTTTGGATTAAGGCGTCATTCTTGGCCATGTATGCCTTCAACAGATTTTATAAACCATTAAATGGTTCAGCTTGGGTTGGTTTCTAAACTTGTTGGGGAAAACTAGTTGGCTGGGTCGATCTAGGTTGGGAATAAGTGTTATTGGTTCCAGCTCCTTGGTTGCTCCAGGAAAAATTCGGGTGGTTTCACCACGATGGGTTATAGAAATTGGATTGCAGTCCTCGCCTTCCTCGATTTTGGTTCTAGTTACTTATGTAGTACATGGATTCTGGGTTTGATGGGCATTATTTGAACAAATGTCCTTCTCCAAAATAAACACAGGCTATATTTTCAAATTGATTTGGTGGCTGTGATGCAAAACTGTTAGACCCATTAGTAGTAAGATTTTTAAGCATTGAGGATATTGATGATACCTGAGATATGAGTGAAGTCAGAGCGTCTACTTCATGTATTCCAGCAACTCGTCTTTTTGACGCTGCTCGGTTGGTTGGCCATTGGTAATTGTTGCTGGCAATCCTCTTGATGATTTCATCGTTATAAGACTTAGAAAGGAGAGCACTATTAGCAGAAGCGTCCACTACCATCCTCGTGTGTGCATTAAAACCATTATAAAATGTTTAAAGTTGGATGCAATGTGGGATTCCATGATAAGGGCACTTTCGTAATAATTCTTTGTACATTTCCCATGCCTCATACAAGGACTCATCATCTATTTATTGGAAGGCAGTGATCTCATTCCTCAACTTAGCATTCTTGTTAGGCGGGAAATACTTCATAAGGAATCTTTCCGCTAACTCTTGCCATGTAGAAACTGAGTTTGGTGGCAATGAGTTCAACCAGGCTTGAGCTCTGTCCCTTAGTGAATATGGGAACAACTTCAATCGTAATGCATCTTCGAGTACTCCGGCTAACTTGAAAGAATCGTTCACCTCCATAAATAGTCTTAAATATAGGTAAGGATCTTCGGTAGGCATTCCACTGAATTGGCCCACGGTCTGAAGCATCTGAAACATGACTGGCTTCAGCTCGAACTGTTGTGCCTCAATTTCAGGTCTCCTAATACGTGGATTAAGATCATTAAACACTGGCACAGCATACTGTCTTAGAGCTCTATCCCTATCATCAGCAATAAATATAGGATTTTGAGTAGGGTTTGCTATGTTTCCTTGATTCAGATTTTCAAAGTTCATTTCTTCGGTCCTTTCTTGATTCGCTTGTCTTCTTCATTCTCGAAAAGTTTGTTCTATCTCAAGGTCTACGGGGAGTAGGTCAATAATTCGGTCAATACTCATAAACTCCTAAAATAATCACAGAAAAATTAATTAAGTTAAAAATTAAACAGAAAAATAAACCAAAATGTAAAACTAACAAATTCATAAATAATGACTTTTCAAAACAGTCCCTGGCAACGGCCCAAAAACCTGGAACGACGAAAATTTTCAAGTGTACAAAATAGCAACAAGTAATAAAGTGACAAGTAAATGTCGAGTTATCGTACCCATAAGAACTATGAAAAGAATTATTTATGAATGCAATTTAAAACACTTTGGTGAAGGAAAATATTTTGTTTAAAGAGGGTGATTAAAAACTTAAAAAAATAACTAATTAAAATAAATAAAAATGAAGTAAAAAGTTCTAATGCATGATTTCAAAATATGATTTAATCAAGATGATATAATTGTGTTGGATTAATTACAATTCTTATCTTAGAATTATTAAACTTATGTTTATATTGTTACGAATAAAATCACGGTAACCCGGTAATTTGCTAACTTATGAACATACTTACATACTAAAATCCATTCATCTCTTGACATATCCCTATGTCAATTCAACCGACTAAACAGATTCTAGTAAGCAAACATGTTATTGCACATACGTACTCATTAAACTGAACTAATGTCTTGCATATCCCTATGTCAATTCAAATGATTAATTAAATCTAATAAGCATATAAAAGACTATGTGAGGTAACAATGCATCCCTACCTTGAAACAGTTTAATCACAATAATCTTGCAAGTTATGCAAGGCAATAATATCGCCATATACATTGCTAATTTAACCTTCAGCTACCTTAGAAGAATAAACATGCACTGATTAAGTACTATGTCAATTAATTACAATTTTAATCTGTTTAAATAATTAATTCATTAGTTACCTTACAGTCGTAACGCAAGAATAACTTAGGCATGATTTTACTTAATCAAGCATTTTACCGAGGCCTATAACAACATAAACGCAATTTTAACAATTTAAGAAGATGAAATACAATCAACCCAACACGAATCAAATTCAAGCTAAGTTGATTAAATTAACCATTCCAACAACATGAATACTCATAGATATGTTCATCATAACAACAGCAAAAATTAAAGAGATAGGGAACAAGAATCAAATCCGGTGGTTTTTCGAGGCTTGACTAGGTTGCTCCGTTCTTCCTTCTTGTTGTCTTCGCCGATCAAGGCTTCGATGAACACTCAATTTCTACTCCAAAATGGTTGAAAAACACCCCTTTTCCAAGGGAAGAAATCAGCACAAGAGCAAGGGTATTGGAATGAAAAAAATGAGAGAAAAAGTGAAAGACGAGAGAAGTGTTGTGAAATGAATAAGGAATGAATGAGATGCTTTGAATGATCATCCAAGGGGTTTTTTGTAGCTGAATGTGGCAGCTAAAATCTGCTAAAAATAGCAGCCAAAGAGCCACCTCTTGGCCGGTCATCTATGTGGCAAAGTTGATGGCTTCAACTTTACTAAATATGGCTTAGGGCAAAACTTCAAAGCCACTAATTGTGGAGGGGCTTGAATGCAACTTTGACAAGTCTTCAAGGGCTTTTTTGCAAGCTTAATTAATCAGGTATTGAGCTGATTTGAGTCAGAATATGGATGGTTTTGGGCTGCCCAATTCTTGGCCGGTTCAATTGGACCACTTTTTCCATAATTAATTAATAATAATTTATTTAGCCTAAATTAAATTGGGTATAAATTAAAATTAATTATGTTATGAATTAATACACATAATTGGACCGTCCTAGGCTGGAAATTAATTCGCCTTGATACTTCAAATTGCTTCTCAGTTTTGTGTTTCAAGTAGTGTCTACCGAGCCACTTTTCGCCCTTTGCGCAATTCTGTCGAAAATAACCAAAATTAATCAAAATTAGTTAATAAATTAACTAATATTCATCATGTTCATATTTTAATTACAATTTAATTATTTTATAAAAATTAATTATTCTTCGACACGAATTTAATCGAAATGGTGTGATTTTAAGTTAAAAAAGCATGTAAAAATGCATAAATTTCCGTGTTTCCAGCTGATTATATCCCTACATGGAGTGTAGGGTTAGACGGAGTTGGAGTGTAGAGGCTGGCTGGGTAGGATTTGATATTGCATAATTGTTACTGTACTGAATATTGATACTGTAATGGGCTTAGGCCCAAACTATGATTGCATTCTGACTGCTTCTTTATATGGGGATTACACACTGAGTTTACATAAACTCACCCCTTCTGTTTTATCTGTTCAGGTAATCTCTAGACATAGGCGGGTTAGTGCGACAGAGGACTCAGTAGTGGCCACACGTTTTCTTTAACGCTTTTATTAACTATTTATGATTTTACTTTTAATTGATATTATTTTGCTGTAATATGGCCTCTATAGATTTTTACTTAACTTTGGATTTGCATTTTTGGTTTATTACTGCTAGCAGTAGGAAAGGGCATAGGTTTTCAAAAAGATAGATGTTTTATCAAAAATACCACAAATACGCAATCTGTTTTAAGAGCTTCCTCATTGAATACATGTTTTGAGCTTCCGTATTGAATACACGTTTTGAAAATACTCAACTGATTAAATAACTCGAGATTAGAAGTAACATGTAATAATACAAAGTTTCTAAACAAAAACTATTTTTAGGCAAAGTTACGGTTTTCAAACATAATACCATGTAACATCGCCTAATTCGGCCATAACATCCAAACCGAGTTTGGAGTGTTAAATTTAGTGGTATCAGAGCCAGGTTACAAAACTCGACTGTGGATTTGGGTTTTAAAAAAAACTTATTTTTAACTGACTTCTGAATACTAGAATATTTTTACTGAACGTATGGTACATTGAGATCCGGTGCCAATTCTGTAAGTTCTCTATAACTGTTATATGTTTTTGACTGAAATTGCTTTAGGTAGTGTATACTGAGACTACTATAGATGGACTGTACTGAAAACACTCAAAATAGTGTACACTGAGACTGTAGTTAAACTGATAGACATTGTATTGTACGAAAACGAACTCTGAATTACTGATACTGTTATGCATAAAAATTTTGTTAATAGTTACTAAAACTGTAAACTGATGCATAAAACTATTAATACAGATAAACGCGATTAGATAATGAGCGCAACTTGCAGACGAGGTATAAAAGGCCATGGTAGAGGCCGTAAGGGGCTCAAGCTAAGTCTTCTTCACTAAGCGGTATGCTGAATTTAAACACTAGCGAGACGCCGGTGCCGTCTGTTACAAAGATTGGGTCCGGGTCTAGGTCTCGTGATCGAGCGGCTAGGGACAACGTACTGTCCCAGCTATGTTAAGGATTTTAAAGAGGGTCGATGTGTCCAATACTAGAGCTGGAGGCCGAGGGTCAGTTACGAAATGGCTCCGGTCTAATGGAGTTGAGATTTTTAGGGGTGTCATTAGGGTCACCCCTAATGTGGCTGAATACTAGATTGAGGCCACAGAAATAATCATGGACGATCTGGACTGCACCCCTAGAAGAAATTAAAAGGTGTAGTATCATCGCTACGTGATGAGGTATATCAATGGTGGCTCACTGTTAAGGAGGGCACTCAGCCCGATCGACTGACTTGAGAGTTCTTCAAGATCACTTTCCAGGGGAAGTAAGTGGGGGCTAGTTATATGGATGCTCGTAGGAGGGAGTTCCTAAATTTGACTCAGGGAGATAGATCGGTGGCCGAGTATGAGGCTGAATTTCTAAGATTGAGCCGCTATGTGCGAGGTATAGTGGCAACTGAGTACGAGCGATTTGTTCGCTTCGAGGATGGCCTCAAGGATAATCTGAGGGTTCTGATAGCTCCACAGAGGGAGCAAGATTTTGTTGCATTGGTTGATAAGAAGAAGATCACTGATAAAATAAAGTGCGTTGAGCGTCAGAACCGAGAGAGGGGTAACAGTAAGAGGGATTCGGAGTCCTCGAGTTCTGTTCAAAGGCCTAAGAAAAAAGCAAGAGTGGATGGGTCGGTCAGAGTTGGGGCTCCTATTTCTATTACTGGACAGCCGTCGCATACTGATTGTGGTAGACGTCATCTAGGCGAGTGTTGGAAAACGACTGGGGCATGCTTGAGGTGTGGTTTTTTGGAGCACCGTATTAGGGATTATCCGTGGAGGGCCGATCATATGCAAGCTCCAGGTAATAATACTGCACAGCCATCGAGGGTTGTTCAGTAGCCAATGAGAGGCTGTGGTCAGGCCAGAGGTAGTAATGGTTTGGGCCGTGGTCAGAGAGTACTGACCAAAAGTGCTGGTCATACTGAGGCGAGGCAGCCGGCTCTAGTTTATGCTACATGTCGCCGAGAGGATGGAGATACTCCGAATGTCATCACGGGTACGTTCTTTATTTATAATGTACCTTATACTACACTAATAGATATAGGATCCACTCACTCTTATATAACTTATACCGTATCTGAAAACTTGAGTGTACAGGTTGAGAGCACTACGAGTGAGGTCACTGTGTTGAGTCTGTTGGGGCAATCAGTAAATGTAAATAAGTTGTTTAGAGATGTTCCTTTAGAGGTTCAAGGGGCTATATTTCTGGCTGATTTGATGGAACTGCCTTTTGGAGAATTTGATCTGATACTGGGAATGGACTAGTTGGTCAAGCATCGAGTGAGCTTAGATTATGCCACAAAAAGGGTTGTATTGAGAACTGCAGAGGACAGCAAGGTAGTCGTAATTGGGAATGTTGAAACTACTTATCGAATGTGATTTCTACATTGAGGGCTGAAAAGTTGGTTTGTAAGGGATGTGAGGCGTAGCTAGCCTACATCAGTGTTCTAGATTCGGGGGATTCTTTGGTTAAAGATATCAGGACGGTTAAAGAATTTCCTGACGTTTTTCCTTAAGAGCTACCTGGGTTACCTCTGAATCGTGAAGTAGAGTTTGATATTGAGCTCCTTCTTGGTACAGCACCAGTGTCCATCACTCCTTATAGAATGGCACCGAAAGAGCTGGTGGAGCTTAAGTCTCAGATTCAAGAGTTACTGGATCATGGGTTCATCCATCCTAGTGTGTCTTCGTGGGGAGCACCAGTTTTATTTGTGAAAAAAAAAGGATGAATCCATACGTTTGTGTATCGACTATCGGCAACTGAATAAGTTGATCATCAAGAATAAGTACTCTCTACCAAGGATAGACGATCTGTTTGACCAGTTACGAATGGCTTCAGTTTTCTACAAGATTGACCTCCGATTAGGATATTATCAGTTAAGGGTTAATGAGACTGATGTGCACAAGACAATATTTAAGACTCGATACAGTCACTACGAGTTCCTAGTGATGCCATTTAGACTGACGAATGCACCAGCAGCTTTTATGGATTTGATGAACCGAGTGTTCCACCCCTATTTGGATCAGTTCGTATTAGTATTTATTGACGACATACTGGTGTATTTGAGAACTAAGGATGAACATGATGAAAACTTCAGAGTGGTTCTACAGGTTTTGCGAGAGAAACAACTGTACGCCAAGTTCAGTAAATGTGAGTTCTGGCTACGTGAAGTAGCATTTTTGGGACATATGGTTTCTACTGGGGGGATTAGAGTTGATCATCGAAACATTGAGGCTATCTTGGATTGGAAGCAGACTAAGACTGTATTTGAGATCCGTAGTTTTCTGGAATAGGCAGGGTATTATCAACATTTTGTAGAAGGGTTTTCATTGATTACGGCACCCTTGACTAAGCTGCTACGTAAGGATGCGTCGTTTAATTGGACAGATACGTAACAAGAGAGCTTTGAGAAGTTCAAAATTGTACTGACTTAGGCTCCTGTTTTGATACAGTCAGAGTCTGGAAAAGAGTTTATTGTCTACAGCGATGCATCGCATGTTGGTTTGGGATGTGTATTGATACAAGAGGGTAAGGTGGTAGGGTATGCATCTCGTCAGCTTAAAACTCATGAGACAAATTATTCGACGCATGACCTAGAGTTGGCCGTAGTGGTGTTCGTATTAAAAATCTGGAGGTATTAACTATATCGTGAAAAGTGTATCATCTACACAGATCACAAGAGTCTCAAGTATCTCCTCACTCAGAAGGATCTAAACCTTAGGCAACGTAAATGGATTAAGTTGCTTAAAGACTACGACTGTACAATTGAATACCACCTTGGTAAGGCCAATATAGTGGTCGGCGCACTGAGCCATAAGGTTATGACTCATTTGAGGGCGATGTTTGCTCGCCTCAGATTATTTGATGATGGAAGTATGCTAGCTGAGCTTCAGGTTAAGCCTATGTGAATTGAGCAGATTAAAGGTAAGTAGTTGGAAGACAAATCTTTGGGTCTTCGTTTTTGACAGGTTGAGAGTGGGCATACTGAGGACTTTGGACTGAATAGCGAAGGGGTACTCTGTTTCCGTGGGAGAATCTGTATATCGAAAGACACTGAATTGAGGCAGTTGATACTGAAAAAGGCGCATAATAGCCCCTATACTATGCATCCTGGAGGATATAAAATGTACAGAGACCTTCGTGAGTTATACTGGTGGCCAGGACTTAAACGAGAGGTTACTAATTTTGTAGGTAAATGTCTAACTTACTAGCAGGTTAAGGCTAAGCATTAGTTACCTTCGGGTTTGTTGTAGCCAATTAAGATTCCACTTTGGAAGTGGGAGCGAGTGACTATGATCTTTGTTACTGGGTTCTGTTTGGGTCATCGTAGATCAATTGACCAAGTCCGCCCACTTCATACATGTTCGTACTGACTACTCTCTATAGAAGCTAGCTAAGCTGTATGAGTTTGAGATAGTGAGACTGTATGGGGTACCGGTTTCAATAATATCTGATAGGGATTCTTGCTTCACGTCTCAGTTCTAAAAGAAGCTACATGAAGCTCTGGGTACTAGATTGGACTTCAGTACTACGTTCCATCCTTAGATGAACGGTCAGTCAGAGAAGGTGATTCAAATACTAGACGACATGTTAAGGAGTTACTTGATTGATTTCTGTGGCAGTTGGGAGAAGTACTTGCCGCTGGCAGATTTTTCTTATGACAAGAACTATCAATCTAGCATTCAAATGGTACCTTACGAGGCATTATATGGTCGTAGGTGTCACACACCTTCATGTTGGACTAAGTTAGGCGAGCAGCGTGTCTTGGGCCCTGAACTGGTTTTTGATACTGAGGATAAAGTTAGACTGATTCGAGATCGACTAAAAGAGGTATCTGATAGGCAGAAGTCCTACGCAGACTTGAAGCGATGTGAAATTGAATATTCTATGGGAGACTCTGTTTTCCTTAAAGTCTTGCTATGGAAGAAGGTACTGAGATTTGGTCGTAAGGGCAAGTTGAGCCCTAGATTCATTGGACATTATTGTATCCTGAAGCGTATAGGACTAGTTGCCTACCAGTTCACACACCTTCATGTTGGACTAAGTTAGGCGAGCGGCATGTCTTGGGCCCTGAATTGGTTTCTGATACCAAGGATAAAGTTAGACTGATTCGAGATCGACTAAAAGCGGCATCTGATAGGCAGAAGTCCTACGTAGACTTGAAGCGATGTGAAATTGAATATTCTATGGGAGATCCATTTTCCTTAAAGTCTTGCTATGGAAGAAGGTACTGAGATTTGGTCGTAAGGGCAAGTTGAGCCATAGATTCATTGGACATTATTGTATCCCGAAGCTTGTAGGACCAGTTGCCTACCAGTTGGAGTTACCTCTGGAGCTAGATTGGATTCACGATGTATTCCACGTCTCAATGTTGAGGCACTAGCACTCTAATCCTACGAATATTGTTCATGTTGAGGAGATCGAGATTAGGCCAGATATGACCTTTAAGGAGAAGCCAGTTCAGATATTGGAGCGAGATGTAAAGGTTTTAAGAAGAAAATCCATCCCACTGGTTAAGGTTCTTTGGTGTAATCATAGCTTTGAGGAGGCCACGTGGGAGCCTTAGGATGCGATGCGGTAATAGTATCCTCATCTGTTCTGATTAGGTAAAATTTTGAGGCCGAAATTTTCTTTTAAGGGGTAGAGTTGTAAACCCCCAAAAATCCCTTATGTATTTATTTTCGTATGTTTATGACACAAATTGTGTATCTGCTTCAGTGGTTACGTGTTCTGGGTGTAGGGGAGAGGTCCCAAGTTCAAGCCCTAGCTTGGGTAGATTTTTATTTTTAAATGAATAAACCCCTATCTCTAATCAGTAGACTTATAAATAAATGTTGGTAAAATATGTCAGAATGAGCCTGCTGGTCTGGTGGTTAGGTAGAGTGTTAAGTGACTAGAAGTTTGAGGTTCAAATCTCTGCACGATCAAGGGGATCTATTTTTATTGCTTGAGCCGTATGAGTGTTGTAGTTTGACTGAAATTCTAAGTATTTGAGGAGTGTGAGGATGTTGTGGCTGATTTTTAAGAGCATAATGAGGGGGTTCTTCAGTAGTTATGGGATTGGTGGAGGAAAATAAGGAATTTGAGGTATAGTGGAAAGCGGACGGTTTGTGGAGGGATAGTAGGAGAGTTTTTAGGAGCAAATTACTAGAGGTTGAGGATTATCCAAATCTGATTTCATTTCTTTTTGCTATTTCGAAAACCCCTAAAATGTTCCTCTTTCTTCTGGTGGCTATTCTACCTTCTCCTTGCCGAAGTATTGTGATTTCTTTCTTTTTGATCTTTATTTGCTTTCTTCCCCACCTTGCTGCCGAGTTTTGGTTCTTCTTGCACCACTCTCCCTTTCGTTCTCTCTATTCATATAGTTTTTCAGCGTGACACTGAGTATTGCACATGCGATAAGTCCAATTTCAATTTTGGATTTTGTTTCTCTCAATTTTCGGCCGACTATTCTTAGTTCTTTGGTGCCTATTTTTGCTATTCGACTTTTTACTGATTGTTTTCCCCTCTCCGTCTTTTCTTTTTCTTTTGTTGTTTGCAGCTGAAATTCCCCACTTGCTGCCGTTTTCAACTTCTTTACTCTTGAGTGCGTTTCGTTCTTCTCTTTTGTACAAACATTAGCCACTCGTACGGTAAGTTGTAAACTGTTAACATTGTTTTGATTGAGTAATTTTCGATAAACTAACTATGGGGTTTTGACAACAGCATATCATGTGGATTGAGGCCCCCTTCATATTGATTCTTAGCAAGTCGATTGGAAACCTTGCAGTAAGTGTTCATTGCTTAATAGATGAGATCGTTGGTTTCGGGATTTGTTGTTTAATCATAAAAGAAGATTGATTATGGTGTGGGATTGGTCAATTGTAGGTATTGAAGTGCTCTAGAGGGCTTAAGAATCGAAAAGACTACAGGTGTGTAACCATAAGACTGTAAACGAGAATCGACGAAAATCCAAAAAGTGAGGCTGTTGACGCTACACGAGCATGTGGTCGTCCGTGTGGTAGGCCTTGTGATCAAACACAGGCGTGTAATCGACAAGGCTAGCCATGTGCAATACACGAGCCGAACCAAATTGGACCGTGTGGACCACACGGACGTGTGGGCCCATACGAATGAATCAAAAGGGCTTGTGGGATTTTTTGGCCAGGCCGTGTGATTCGCATGGCCAAGACCAATTTGGACCATGTAGGCCACACGAGCGTGTGGGCCCACATGGGCGGACATCATAGGTTTGTAGGCCAATTTTCACTGTTTTATTGCTAAGGTTGCACAAGTTGCTCGTGTCGACTGTGGACCTACTGTAGGGTTGGTAAGCTTACTTAGACCCCTAATTGACTGAAATGACTATATGACTGATATGATTAACCATGATGATGTTCCACTGATTGATACCGTATGCCCTGTTTACATGCATGATATTATGTGATAGCATGTCATATTTGTATATTGCATTGCATTGGGTTGGGGGAAATACAATGTTCAGAGGAAGTGTACTAAAAGGCCTCGAGCCTAATTTACTGGCAGCTCAGCTGCAAACTACTATCTAGTGCCGCATTCGGTACTTTTTAGAGTGTAGGGATGGGTGGATTGATTATATCCCCACATGGAGTGTAGTGTTGGACGGAGTTGGAGTGTAGAGGCTGGCTGGGTAGGATTTGATACTGCATGACTGTTACTGTACTGAATTTTGATACTATAATAGGCTTAGGCCCAGACTATGATTGCATTCTGACTGCTTGTTTATATGGGGATTACACACTGAGTTTACATAAATTCACCTTTTCTGTTTAATCTGTTCAGGTAATCCCTAGACATAGGCGGGTTGGTGCGACGGAGGACTCAATGGTGGCCACACATTTTCTGTTACGCTAGTTATTAACTATTTATGATTTTACTTTTAATTGGGATTATTTTGCTGTAATATGGCCTCTATGGATTTTTACTTAACTTGGGATTTGCATTTTTGGTTTATTACTGCTAGCAGTAGGAAAGGACACGGGTTTTCAAAAAGATATATGTTTTATCAAAAATACCATAAATACACAATCTGTTTTAAGAGCTTCCGCATTGAATAAAACTTTTTGAAAACACTCGACTGGTTTGGGGTGTTACAGTTAGCACCTCAAATGAAAACTTAATAACATGTCAACCAAATATCCAAATTTACCTAGATAACCAAATGCATATATGCATAATTGTATCAATTATACTATTTCAAAATCAATCATCAATATACCTATATGTTTTCCATCATTTAACCATATCAAACACATATTAAATATGATAAGGCCACATATATAAATATATCAAAATATACCAAACACAAGTCATTCAAATGACTAGTCTTAACAAAACATTTATATACCAACATTGGCCAAATTAACCTATACATGTCATTATAGCCAGGATTAATTTACTAAAAGTACCAAAAGAGCCGATGGATAGTGTGAAATAGCTCCGACCAGTTTCCAACCTGTACGAGATTTTAAATTACTATAAACATGGAAAATAACACAGAGTAAGCATTTTAAGCTTAGTAAGTTCGTATAATATAGAATTTAACTTGCCATATTTCCATAAAATAGCTAAGTAAATATAGCATA
Organism: Gossypium longicalyx; assembly: GCA_025698465.1. Classification (NCBI taxonomy): domain Eukaryota; kingdom Viridiplantae; phylum Streptophyta; class Magnoliopsida; order Malvales; family Malvaceae; genus Gossypium; species Gossypium longicalyx. The sequence continues at coordinate 17,687,567 of CM047004.1, read as the reverse complement.
TCTCAATCCATTTGACCAAAAGCCTAAACACATGATCACAACATATTAGCCATGAAAATCACATATAAGATCCAACACACATGATTGAATTCATCAAATAATCATATTTCAGTATTTCATGTAAATACCAGTAATAGTTCATATTAAACTCATATAATTTTATAATAGAACTGTACCCATTGAAACATTTAAAATATCGTTAAATACACGGGTGGTACACACGAGGTGTACTGAACTGTAATTCATCAATTCATATTCATATATGTTCATACGAGCTGTAAACGGGAAGCTCCTCTGAGCTGAATAACGGAAAGCTCATGTGAGCTAAATAACGGGAAGCTCATGTGAGCTAAGTATCAGGAAGCTCATGCGAACTGAGTATCAAGAATTTCATAAGAGCTGTGGTGTGTCCGCAACACATGCAGGACCCCAACCAAATCGATAACCTTAATGACATGTTATTTGTATCCTACAAATTCCTACGGTTCAAATGGGACACAGTAATCTTCGGATATATAACCGGTATTTATTCATGATAATTATATAATTCACAAACAATAAATCAATTTAACACATATAAATATACAAATTAATTACACGAACTTACATCGTCAAGTTTACGTAGATACGAAGACGACTAATTCGATATTTTTTCTTTGCCTCGATCTAACTCCTTACTAGGTCTAACCGGATCTATATGAATGAATTTAACTCAATTCAATATAATTCATATTCAATTTAGTCCAACAACACATTTTTGGAAAATTACTATTTTGTCCCTATACATTTAATTTATTACAATTTAGTCCCTAGGCTTGGAAAATGACTTTCATGCAATTTAATCCTTACTCAGGCCTAGTTAATTTTTATACATTTTAATAGTAGCCCACATAATTCACAATTTCATAATTTTACCATAAATTTATCATCTTTTTCAATTTAATCCCTATTTGATAATTTCATCAAAATTCTCTTTACAAAAGTTGTTTATTTAACAACCTTTTATTTTCTATCATAAAACTTTAAAATTCAAGCATACTCATCAATGGAAAAACCGTAATACTTTAACAGTTTTGCAAATTAATTCCCGAGTTAGCTAGATTAAGCTATTACGATCTCGGAAACATAGAAATCATTAAAAACGAGACAAAAATACATACTTAATTAAGCAAAACAAGCTTGTTAATATCTCAAGCTTCCATGGCTAGGTTTTTTTTATTTGGTGGTAGATAATGATAATAGATTTTTTTATTTTATTTAATATCACTTTAATTGATAATTTTCAAAATTAATGTAAGAACCCGATTTTGGGTCTAGTCAGAACAGTGGTTTCGAGACCACGAATCCGACGTAGAAAGATTATTTTTATTATATTTTTATGGTCTATAGTTTTATGGAATTGTTTCATGAAAATTTCATTCGAAAATTTTATCGGTTGGGCACTCAATTTAGTAAAAAGGACTAAATTGCAATAGGTGCAAAATGTGTGTTTTAGAAGCTAGAGGTGCCTAATTGCTATGAAATTTTAAATTGAAGGTCCTTAGATAGGAATTATACCATTTGTTAAGTTAGTAGACAATAATGGACATGAAATAAGAGAATTTTTATGTTTTAAGATAGGGGTATTTTGGTCATTTGGTTAATAAATGAATTAATAATCAAAATAAAGCCAAAATTTTTGTCCATCTTCTTCCTTATGGCTGAAACTTGCAAGGGAGAACATAGCTAGGGTTTTTCAAGCTTCCAAGTTCGATTGTAAGTCCGTTCTAGCCTCGTTTTTAATGATTTTCATGTTTATGAGATCCTTGTAACCTAATCTAGCTTTTCCAATGACTATTTTGAAGTATTGTCAAAGTTTAAAATTTTACCCATAATAGATATTTGTGTATTTTGATATTTAATGGTAAAAAATGCATGTCTGGTGTTAGATAAACAACTTTTACTAAGTGATCTTCGGTAAAAATGTCAAAAAAGACTTATTTGTAAAAGTTATAAAATAAGTAGTAAAAGTGTGATTAAGTGGAAAATGTGGGCTGGTATAAGTATGAAAATGTTTCAACTAGCCTTGGGTTTTGAAGAAATTGAATACATTTCAATTTACGAGCCTAGGGACTAAATTGTAAAAATATGAAATATTAGGGGAAAAATGTAATTTTTCCATAATATGATTTTTTGGACTGAATTGAATAATGTGAATATTAAATGAGTTAAATTTGTTATTATAGATCAAGAAAAACGAGGTTCGGACCTAGATCAGAGGAAAAACAAAGTGTTTGACGATTAGGTCAAATTCTACTATTTTTGTACCTAGGTAAGTTCGTATGTAAATAATGTATTGATATATTTATGTTTTAAATGCTTTAATATTGTATGAGTTGTGTGATTGACTCTTTGGACGTATTCGACAAAAGTTTTGATAAGCGAAAAATCCTGATTGAACCTTAAGAATAGAATAGGATACGAGTGATATGTCACTAGGAACCCATGTACTTATGTGATATGGGTGCTGGTCTTGTATGTCCTACCGGTGGCTGGGTAGTCCGGCATGAGTTGCGGATACCTGATAGCTTGTATGAGCAGCACTGTGTAGCTACGTCCTAATTGACAACTTGTGTGAGCCGGCTCGTGAATAGCTCGAAAACGAGTTTATATGTATTATGAGATATGAGGTAAATTTGGCTACATATATGACACTTATGTGCAATATTTTTGAGTATCCGTTGATAATCTGAGTGTTCAACGGGAATGTCAAAGTTGAGAAAGACTATGGTTATGTTTCAAGTTGGTACATATATGTACGTAAAACTCAAATGTAATGAGCTCGATAAGTGATAAACCCTTGGTAAGGTTGTGATTAAGTAAGTTATGACTATAAGATTTTAATAACATTTATGCCAATTTTCCTCATGTTAATTGTAGGTTAAATGTGTGGTTATGATACTTATTATTTGCATAGGAACGTACTAAGCTTTATATCTTATTCCCTTTTCTTTCCTTTGTCTCATAGTGTCACCAAGCTATCTCGGAGATCGGAGATCGGAGATCGGAGATCGTCGGAGATCCACTCACACTATCAACAATTATTTTGGTATCAATGAATTCAACGTTTTGAGTTATGGCATGTATAGGGGACTTGGTCATTTTATTATATGTCATATTTGATTTGGCTAAATGTGTTGGCTTATATTGGTTGAAAGTTTATTTTGTATAAGGCCATTTGAAATTGGCTATTATTGGTATAAATAATTTATATGATGATGCCTTTCATGGATGTTGGAATTTACATGATTTGAGTTGATGAGTATGTGATGTTTGTGTATGATAGATGGTAGCATGTGAATGATGTGTTTATGTCTTGGTTGTGGCTGATTTGGTTGTATGTATATGCTTGGATGGGTGCTATGTTATGTTGTATAGGTGTGAGCATAAAAGGGTGGCAAAAAGGCTTGGCAAATAGCGTTATTTTTGTCCACACGGGTAGACACATGGGCATGTGTGACACACGGTCTACCCCATGGGCTTGTGTTCCGGCCGTGTGTCCCCTACACCTCAATTTTGAGAAACAGAATGCTCAAAATTGAGCATACGGCACGGGCGTATGTCTCAGCCGTAGGGATGACACGGCCTCAGGCACGGGCGTGTGTCTTGGGCGTGTGAAGTCTGCAACTATTTTTGTGAAAATTAATTTTCCACACGGCCTAGCACACGGGCATGTGACTTGGCCATGTGATCTCAATTTGGTCATGAGTTACAAGTTAGAGAGTTACACGAGGTCGGGACACGGGCATGTGGTGGTCACACGAGCGTGTGACCCTTGTTTAGTGAAAACTTTTCTAAGTTTTGTAAAATCTTCTAAAGTTCTCAATTTAGTCCTGAACCAATTCCAAAGCATGTTTTGGCCCTCGTAGGCATGTATTAGAGACTTTATGAGTGTTTGCAAATGGTTTTAAATTGGACGAAAATTTATGGCTCGGAAATGTATGTTTGCTGGTGTTTAAGTCCAGTAATGCCTTGTACCCTATTCCGGTGTTGAATTTGGGTAAGGGGTGTTACAATTAACCTTAATGTTTCATGAGATTTCCAATGATGACTATTCATGCTTAACCACTAAGCATTTTAATGGCTATTTACTATATAAGGACCTCCAATTTAAAATTCTATAGTTATTTAATACCTTTAACTATTAGAACTCAACTTTTGCACTTAATGCAATTTAGTCTTTTTCATCAAATTAGGTATGTAAACGTTAAAATTTCTTAACAAAAATTTTATAATTTATTTCTATCATATAGTAGAACATAAAATAATATTAATATTAATTTTTTGACTTCGAATTTATGATTTCGAAACTACTGTCCTGATTTCACTAAAAACGGGTTGTTATAGTCTGTGTGGCCCACACGACCACACTCTTGCCATCACACGACCATGTCTAGCACACGGCTAGCCACATGACCAGGCACACGCCTGTGTGGCATCAACAGTCCCCTTTTTCGGCTTTCACCGAATCTCATTTTCTTGTGTTTTAGGTACACACCTGGTACGATTTTGATGCGAAACCACTCCCAAGACCACCAAAACCTAAAAATAGAATACTGAACACCTTTTTAGCAAACAAATTGCAAATCCAACAATGCTCAACCGAGCAACGCGCACACATTTACCGCTATCAAACCCAATCACACACACAGATTAGATTGTTGGAGCGAAAACTACCGTTTCATCATCTTCTCCTACACAATACGTTTACAGAGAATCAAATTTCCTAAAACACCATTACGCTACTACAACGAAAGTGAATCCAAATAGCTTATTGAAACCGTTACCTAAAGACAAAAGAAACCACTCTTACCCAAATCATCTGAAGAACACCAAAATGTTGGAACACCGGTGCCTCCAAGGCGCAGCGAAAAATTAAAAACCGGCGATCCAAACCAAGGATCCATGTGTAAGGAACGAATCGGGGTGATAAAAAGGTTTCAAATTTACCAAAATTTCAACTGAGTAGACAATGACGCCTAGGCAACAGAGAATGCTTTGAACCACTATCGAACCAAGCCGCAACCTTTTCCGATGTCGGCCTCTACGTAGTCCACCCGATTGACAATGAACGGTAGAAATCCTAAAACTATTTTCAGAGAGTATTTTGCTAAAACAATTTGCTAGACCACTTTCATATTTTGGGCTAGTTATATATCTATTCTTTTAGGGTTTTTTCCCTTTTATATATAACTCCCTCTTAATTGGTATATATTTATAACTAATTTTAATTCATTAAAATTAATCCGAATATAATAATTATCATTCAAATAAATATAATAATGTTTAATAGAAAAATTATAATTACATTAATTATAATAAAGATTTGGTAAACTATATTTATTTAAACTTATATACGAACTAAATTCATATATCAATAAAATTATGTTCTGATTATGTGTACAACATCCTTGTACATTGCCCAATTAAATTAATTCTATAATTAATTTAATTCATGTGACAACCAAGCAATATACCAACTATGTTTTACCTTGTTCATTTCAACCATAGGGTGTGACCCTATAGGTTCTTGTAACGTTAGCAGTAATATTAGAACGATTCTAATGTTACAAACAACGAGTGGCATCTAGCAATGCATCAATGCTACCTAAGTTACAAGAAGTCATGATTCGACATAACCTTTTGTGATTAACCTTTCATGCATTCATCCTTAAGTCCTATATCTTTGGAATGGACACAAGTCATGGAATAGTCACACTTGCATAGTCCATCCCATGTTTCTTGATACCTCGAGTAGACTATGATACACAAATAAGTATGACATCTCATATCAACTTATTTGAGCATGGCCATGCATTTCTAGCCTTACTCAATCAAGTGGCCTGAGATATTTCTCCCATTATGTAGGAGGGACTTATCCTATATTGATCAACTATATCCTCAACATAGATTGTGGTATATCCAACATCGATCTTTATAGAACAAACCGATTCACGGTGTTTGTTTGATCAGATCAAAATATACAACTCACGATGTTGGGATAAAGATGATCTCAAGTATGAGGATCATATACATATTAATCACTATGAGTAATGTTGTGACAATTACATAATAATCCAAGAAACATACTCATAGCGGGCCACCCAATATGTTGTTCTCTAACACACATATTCATGCATTGATTTCGACACTCCATATCAATGACAACTCTTTATCATCAATCAACTACATGTTAGTCTTGATGCATTATTATTGTCCTAGCCAATAACAATACTTGACTAAGGATCTTTTGAGAATAATCATATTATTCTCGGGACATTATTATAAAATAGTTTATTTATGCACACGTAAAAGAAAGCTGGAATAATAATGGCAACGCCTTATATTAATAAACATGATAAACCAAGTATGTTATTACAACCATCTCGTGATTGATCTTTGGGCATACTCTTACAATCTCCCACTAACACTAAGACCAATCACTTATATATCTAATACCAAGTGACTTAGTGTGTGACGATCATGCCTGGCTGTGTCGGAGGCTTAGTCGAGGATCAGCAATGTTATCATCCGTAGGTACTCTGCATATCTCTACATCCCTCGATCGATAATCTCTCGAATAAGATGGTAGCGCCTAAGTATATGTTTGGATCGTTGGTGAGATCTCGGGTTCTTTTGCTTGTGCAATGGCTCCATTGTTATCACATCGAGTTCTATAGCATCCGATATGCTAGGCACAACCCCTAGTTCAAGAATGAACTTCTTGATCCAAACCGCTTCTTTTCTTTGCCTCACTAGCATTTGCAATATACTCGACCTCTCTGTTGTAGAATCAAGCATCTGTACTTTGCTTTGAACTCTTCCACTCACAACACCACCATTAAGGCAAAACACAAAACCTGATTGCGATCGAGAATCATCCTTATCGGTTTGGAAGCTGGCATCAGTGTAACCTTTTACACTTAACTCTTCCTCACCTCCATATATTAGGAACGTATCCTTAGTTCTTCTTAAGTACTTAAGGATATTCTTGACTGTGGTCCAGTGACCTTCACTGGGATCTACTTGGTACCTGCTCGTCATACTTAAGGCATATGAGACATCTGGACGGGTACATAATATGGCATACATGATAGATCCAATAGTAGAAGCATATGGAATTTTACTCATGCGTTCTCTCTCTTGTGGAGTTGAAGGAGACATTTCCTTCGAGAGTGAAATACCATGTCTCATAGGTAGGAATCCTCTCTTAGATTCTTCCATATTGAACCTTTTCAATACTTTATCTATATATGTACCTTAACTTAGACCTAGTAGTCGTCTTGATCTATCTCTATAGATCTTGACTCCTAAGATGTAAGTGGCTTCGCCCAAGTCCTTCATAGAAAAACAACTTCCTAACCAAGTCTTAATAGACTGTAAGGTAGGTATGTCATTGCCCATGATAAGTATGTCATCCACATACAAATTACCAAGAATGTGATTGTGTTCCCACTAACTTTCTTGTAAACACATGGCTCATCTTCATTTTTGATAAAACCAAACTCTTTGATTGCATCGTTAAAACGAAGATTCCAACTTCGAGAAGCTTGCTTTAATCCATAAATGGATCTTTGTAACTTACATATCTTTCCAGCATCCTTTGGATCGACAAAACCTTCAGGTTGTGTCATATACACATCCTCTTCAAGTTTCCCATTAAGGAAAGCTATTTTGACATCCATCCCGCGATTTCATAATCATGAAATGCAGCTATGGCGAGCAAGATCTGATGGATTTAAACATAGCTACAGGAGAGAAAAGGTTTCATCATAGTCAACACCATGAATTTGGCGAAAACCTTTAGCGACTAATCGCCCCTTGTATGTTTGTACATTACCATCCATGTCGGTTTTCTTTTTGAAAACCCACTTGCATCCTATAGGTTTAACCCCTTCGGGTGGGTCAACCAATGTCCAAACTTGGTTTTCATACATGGAATCCATCTCAGATCTCATGGCCTCAAGTCATTTCTCAGAGTCTGGGCTCGCCACTGCTTCTTGATAAGTCCTAGGCTCATCTTGATCTATAAGAAGAATGTCACCATGCGTTGTAATGAGAAATCCATATCTCTCAGGTGCATGGCGTTCTCTTAAAGATCTACGCGGTGGTTGTGTTTCTACAGCAGTTACTTGTTCCTCAATTTCTTGTGGAATTTGCTGTTGTTCTATCTCTGGTTTAGTGGTATCTTGTGATTCTCGGATTTCTTCAAGTTCAATCTTTCTCCTACTTCCTATTCTAGAAATAAATTCTCTCTCTAGGAAGACACTAGTCCGAGCAACAAACACTTTGTTCTCAGTGGGATTAAAGAAATAATATCCTTTGGTTTCTTTCGGATACCCCACAAAGATACACCTTTCAGATTTGGGTTCAAGCTTAGTAGACGTCTGACGTTTAACATAAGCTTCGCAACCCCAAATTTTCATAAAGACATCTTTGGGGACGTTTCCCAGTCCACATCTCATATGGCGTCTTTTGAACCGATTTAGATGGAACACGATTTAGTGTGAAAATAGTTGTTTCAAGTGCATGTCCCCAAAAGGAAGTCGGTAGATCAGCATGACTCATCATGGATCGAACCATGTCTAATAAAGTTCAATTTCTTCTCTCAGAAACTCCATTCCATTGATGAGTACCAGGAGGAGTAAGTTGTGAGACAATCCCACATTCCTTCAAAAGATCATCAAACTCTAGGCTCAAATACTCTCCACCTCGATCAAATCGAAGTGTCTTAATAGTTTTGCCTAGTTGATTTTGTACTTTATTTTTGAATTCCTTGAACTTTTCAAGGGCCTCAGATTTATGGCGCATGAGATAAACATACCCATATCTACTAAAATCATCAGTGAAAGTAATGAAGTAGTGAAATCCACCTCTGGCTTGTGTATTTATCGGTCCACATACATCTGAATGTATTAAGCCCAATAAATCACTAGCTCGTTCACTTTTACCAGTAAAAGGAGATTTAGTCATTTTTCCTAATAAGCAAGATTCACATACTTCAAATTGTTCAAAAACAAATGAATCCAAGAGACCATCTTTATGGAGTTTGGATATGCGTTTCTCACTTATGTGGCCCAAACGACAATGCCAAAGATAAGTTTGATTTGAGTCATTTATTTTAGATCTTTTAGTATTTATGTTGTAAATGGGATTCATTTGATCTAAAATATAGAGGCCATTAATCAATTGTGCCGAACCATAGAAAATATTATTGAGAAAAAAGGAACAACAATTATTCTTAATTATTATCTCAAAACCAATTTTGTCTAAACAAGAGATTGAAATAATGTTTTTAGTCACACCAGGCATGAATAACAATCCTCTAAAATTAAACCAAGTCCACTAGGCAAAGATAAAGTATATGTTCCCACAGCTAATGCAGCAACTCTTGCTCCATTTCCAACTCGCAGGTCCACATCTCCTCTAGCCAAAGTCCTACTCCTTTGTAGTCCCTGTACAGAAGTACAAATATGAGAACCACAACCAGTATCTAATACCCAAGAAGTAGTAGTTGATAAATTAATATCAATAACATAAATACCTGAAGCAGACGTTCTGCTTGCTTTGACCTTCTTGATTTCCTCAAGATAGACAGGGCAGTTCCGCTTCCAATGTCCAGTCACACCACAATGAAAACAGTTTCCTTCCTTAGACACCCCACCTTTAGGTTTCAGTGTAGCCTTTCCCTTTCCAAGATTGGGCTTACCTTTGCCTTTGGGCTTTGTCGGGACTTTAGCCTTTCCCTTGCCCTTGTTGTTACGGACCATCAGTATGGGCTTGGGTCCAACCTTTTTCATGTTGCCTTCAGCAGTTCGTAACATACTGAGCAACTGTGGCAGAGTCTTGTCAATTTCATTCATATTGAAATTGAGGACAAACTGGTTGTAACTATCCAGCAACGATTGCAGAATAACATCAGTGGCCAACTCTTGGCTCAATGGAAACCCAAGCTTAGATAGGCTTTCAATATAACCAATCATCTTAAGAACATGAGGTCCTACTGGGCTTCCTTCAGCCAGCTTACATTGGAATAGGGCCTTAGAGATATCGAACCTCTCTTGCCTTGCTTGCCCTTGATATAGTTCTTTCAGGTGCTCGATCATATCATAAGCAACCATATCCTCATGTTGCTTTTGAAGCTCAGGATTCATAGTGGCAAGCATAAGACATCCAACGTCTACCATTTCATCGAGATGCTTCTTGTAAGCATCTTTATCAGCCCTCGAGGCATTAGCCGGGTGGTTCATCAGAAGTGGTTTTTCAATGACATATAATTTCCGTTCTTGTTTGAGGACAATCCTCAAGTTACGGAACCAGTCAAGAAAATTCAAGCCATTCAATTTGTCCTTCTCAAGGACCGATCGTAATGAGAGTGTATTAGTGTTTGCAGCCATAATATATCTACAACAATAAAATATGCGTGTGAATAAATTTACCAAGTTTATATCAATCATTAAAAGGACTTTATTAAAAGATGTTCCCACTATTTTATTTCAAAATTAATAACCCTCATATATTAATTTCGGAAAGACTTTTTTGAAAGTATTTCTAGTGGGTTAAGGATCCATATTTCACCTCCTCTTAAGTCAGCTTTGGCTTTACTCTCAAGATTATGGTTATTTAGGTAAGCAACACTTGCTAATTATATCATATGTAACTCCTACAATTTGGTGAACAACTATTGTTCTAATCATCTTATGATTTATCCAAATAATTTGCCTCTAGGTTTCTAATCCTATTAGAGTAACCTAGTTAAGTCATTAACCAATTTTTAACCGGCGAATATCACTTGTTTATTCTTCGCGTTTAACCAAGATAAATACTAGTACTTCACTTTGGCAAAACCTACATAGTATTGATCGAGGCTTTAATGAGGGCATAAATTGGAAGGCCGTGTTGACTTAATATTTTAATAGAGGGATTTTATTAGAGTGTTCCATCTCACCAATTATGGTCTACTTTAGTCCATTTAATCTTTTAATTGATCTCATCAATTAATGGGGTTTATTATTTCCAAATTTGCATGCTTTAGACATCCATAGCATCTCATACATGAATAACTAAAGCAATAAATAAATGCAATAGTTATAGCCCATAAACTATGGTGGTTCAACCCAAGCCAATGGGAAAACCAAAAGGGAACCTAAAGGTGTAAGCCGTTTCACAAGATGTCGATCCACACTGGTCGGCCCATCTTCCTTCTCGTCTAGTCCACAGCAACTTTTACAAATTACAAAATTCAAAAACTCGTTTTACATACGAGGGAGTAAGATGAGAGGAGAAATACAAAAGAATAGTAGTAAGGCACGACATGCAAGCCGTATTTATAAAATTACAACCTTTTATCAAAAGGGTCATCGGGCTATAACTATGCATTTCAAACATCGTGCATTTCAAAAATAGTATACTTTATACAACGTTTTACTAAGTGAATTATAAAATATCCTTTCAACCTTTTATGGCCTATTAAGTTTATTTATTACAAAACATACTGAAAGATGATGGGGATCGGAGGACCGGGTGCGGGCGGAGCCCCCGCACGCAACCGTGAACCCCGGTCAAATGAAACCTCACGATTTGATAACTTTTATCAACGTAATCGTTTTTAGGATTTTAATCCTTGAGGTTTCATATCGAACAACCCTTGTTCCATCGGCGATGAATCATTCATCGAAATTGTAAATGTCACCCCGCTTCATCACTGATTTCTTAATGTTACGAAGAAAAACATAAAACCGAGTAGGCCATAACATCATGATTAACATTTAATCACTTATCGAAAGGAACAATTATCAGATTTTATTTAAACGATTTAAATAGGAATAACATAATAAAATTGAAACATGCATCTCATACAATTGCATCATCCAAGTATTTAAGCCCGAGTCCGTATTACACAAGTGGCTCTGATACCACTGTTGGAACACCGGTGCCTCCAAGGTGCAGCGAAAAATTAAAAACCGGCGATCCAAACCAAGGATCCATGTGTAAGGAACGAATCGGGGTGATAAAAAGTTTCGAATTTACGAAATTCCAATGAGAGACAATGACGCCTAGGCAACAGAATCTTTGAACCACTATCGAACCAAGCCGCAACCTTTTCCGATGTCGGCCTCACGTAGTCCACCCGATTGACAATGAACGGTAGAAATCCCTAAAACTATTTTCAGAGAGTATTTTGCTAAAACGGCCGCTAGACCACTTTCATATTTTCGGGCTAGTTATATATATATTCTTTTTAGGTTTTTTTCCTTTTTATATATAACTCCTCTTAATTGGTATATATTTATAACTAATTTTAATTCATTAAAATTAATCCGAACATAATAATTATCATTCAAATAAATATAATAATGTTTAACCGAAAAATTATAATTACATTAATTATAATAAAGATTTTGTAAACTATATTTATTTAAACTTATATACGAACTAAATTCATATATCAATAAAATTATGTTCGATTATGTGTACAACATCCTTGTACATAAACAAGATGTTCAACAATTTGATTGCCCAATTAAATTAATTCTATAATTAATTTAATTCATGTGACAACCAAGCAATATACCAACTATGTTTTACCTTGTTCATTTCAACCATAGGTGCGACCCCTATAGGTTCTTGTAACGTTAGCGATAATATTAGAACTATTCTAATGTTACAAACAACGAGTGGCATCTAGCAATGCATCAATGCTACCTAAGTTACAAGAAGTCATGATTCGACATAACCTTTTGTGATTAACCTTTCATGCATTCATCCTTAAGTCCTATATCTTTGGAATGGACACAAGTCATGGAATAGTCACACTTGCATAGTCCATCCCATGTTTCTTGATACCTCGAGTAGACTATGATACACAAATAAGTATGACATCTCATATCAACTTATTTGAGCATGGCCATGCATTTCTAGCCTTACTCAATCAAGTGGCACTGAGATATTTCTCCCATTATGTAGGAGGACTTATCCTATATTGATCAACTATATCCTCAACATAGATTGTGGTATATCCAACATCGGTCTTTATAGAACAAACGATTCACGGTGTTTGTTTGATTGTATCAAAATATACAACTCACGATGTTGGGATAAAGATGATCTCAAGTATGAGGATCATATTCATATTAATCACTATGAGTAATGTTGTGACAATTACATAATAATCCAAGAAACATACTCATAGCGGGCCAGTCCAATATGTTGTTCTCTAACACACATATTCATGCATTGATTCTGACACTCCATATCAATGACAACTCTTTATCATCAATCAACTACATGTTAGTCTTGATGCATTATTATTGTCCTAGCCAATAACAATACTTGACTAAGGATCTTTTGAGAATAATCATATTATTCTCGGGACATTATTATAAAATAGTTTATTTATGCACACAGAAAAGAAACTGGAATAATAATGGCAACGCCTTATATTAATAAACATGATAAACCAAGTATGTTATTACAACCATCTCGTGATTGATCTTTGGGCATACTCTTACACAAAATCCAAAGCGCAATGCGAAGAACAGAAGAAGCGTGAACAGACTTGAAGGAAAACGAAAGAAAGAGATAAGAAAGAAGTAGAGGAGAGACATAAAGATGAAAATGACAGAAAAAATAGAAGAGAGGCAGAAACTGATGTCAAATTTTTGGGAAGAGAGAGAAAATAAAAAAATAAAAAAAAATAAGAATAACCAATTTGATTAGTATCCCAACTCCTCACTAACAACCACATCCCATAATATCATCCCCACTAACCACATTCAACTACTTTAGACTCCCAACTCCACCGAACCTCTAACAGACAACCGGAACAAAAATTAACACTCACGTTTGCACAAGGATTTGAACACAAAACCTCCAACAAGCTAACTCCTTACCACTCAAACAAACAAACTCATTCTAATATAAGTTTACAAACAATATTACATAAGCCCATCTAACAGGGATAAGGCTTAGATAAAAAAATAATAGAATTTTCTAAAAAGTAGGACTTGAACCCAAGACCTTACACACACTCTTAGAACACTTAACTATTAAAATAGATACTCATTTATGTTAAGATTCATAGAAACAAGATTAATTATTCAGGGCATTACATATAATTATAATTATTTATTATAATTATGTTTTTTATAATTGTTTAGGTAATTTAAAACTCCAAGAGTATTTCAATTATTACTGTACAAATTAATTTGAATATATCAAAAGTGGATGTGTAGAATAGGAGGTAAGTAAAAAATATATTTATTATATTTTAATAAAATTTTTCATAAAATTTTATTTACTTAAAATATTATTTGCATTAAGTATGTTATATTCTTTATCTTTTATTTAAAAAATAAACGCGTATACTACATGCAAAGGCATGAGAGGAAGAAGAATAGTAAATATATATGAGTTAATTGCAGCAAACATCTCAAATTATGATTTTTATTCTAAGTTAGTCCCTAAACTTCAAAACGTTTTAATTATATCCTTAAACAATTGATGTTATATCAATTATGTCATTTTATTATTAAAACTACTAATTTAATTGTTAATGACATGTCCATCTTATGTTGTGTAATTTAAAATAAAAATTTAAAAACAAAAGTAATTGAAATAAAGTAAAATAAAGAGAGTGAATGATAAAGCTTTGGTTAAAAATTTTCAAAAATCTCAAAACTAAGATTTTTACAGCATTTATTTTTATAATATTCATGTTTCTTTAAATTTTATATATTTTTTTAACACTAATCTCATTATAGGTTTTATCATATCTGCTCTTTTTGATATAATGCCTAAAACTATCCATTGTCCATCCTAACCTTTAAATTTTACATTTTCAACTATGCAATATAAGATCTAACATCTCATTTAACCATTAAATTAATGATTTAGTAATGGAAGGACCTTATTAAATCCCTAACCTTGATAGTTTGAGGATGTAAATAAAATGTTTTAAAATTTAGGATAAATTTATAATGAATGTTATAGTTTAGGGATGTGTGAAGGAATTAGATTTAATAATATATATATATATATATATAAAAAATTAGATTTGGATTTGAAAATCTAAATTCTCTGTTTGCACATTAAATAAAAAGTTGGATTTAAATTTAGGCAAATCCAAATCAAATTTCTTAAATTTCAAAATTAAAACTTTGAAAATTTCAAAATCTAAAAAAAATATGAGAACTTTTTTGTTCTCTCTTCTCTCACATATTCTTCAAAACTTAAACAATAAATAATTAATTTTACTACATCACGAAGCTCAAGGTTTTATGAATTGGATCGGTAGATAAACTGGTCAAACCACCGGTTCTCGATTCAATCGGTTCGATTGAATAAATTATTAAAAATAAAAATATTTAAAAATAGATCAAACTAGTACAACTGTCAGTTCGACCAGTTCACAAGACAATCAATTTGACCCATTATTTCGGGTTGGTACCTCGATTGATTCCCAATCCAATCGGTCCGATCCGATTCTGAAAACAGTGATGAAGCTTCATGCATCTAATTTAATACAATATGAATATTCAAAAATTCAATTGATACCATAGTTTCCACAATTTTAATTTTAAACCCTTGATATTTAGTTTATACCTAAGTAAGTCTACTTATGCCAAGTGCAATCGATTTGACCAGCTAGTTCTGTTCGATTTTCAAAATTAAATTAGTGGTCGAATTGATTAGGCCATCGATTTGTTGTTCCAACCGGTTCAATCGGTCCTTCTGGTTCCATTAAATAAATCATTTAAAAAAATATAAAAATAAAAAAATTGGTTCAACCGCCCAATCAATCGATTTGTATCGATTTTCAAGTCAACCGATTTAATGCCTTTCTCTAGACCAATACCTTAGCTGGTTCTTGATCCAATCAGTCGATACAGTCTAATTCAAAAACAATGTTCAAAATCCTTCTAAATAGTTAAATTTTTAAAAAATATTTTTAAGGCTTAAAATTAATTAAAATCAAAATCAAAATTTAAATTATCCAAACAATGAATTTAGATTAATTTAAAATCTTAAACTTTAAATATTTTAATTCTGAAAAAAATTAGAAATAATGAATTTATAAATCATAAATTAAAATTAAAATTTTAAAATGTAATTCCTTACCAAACGCTACCTTTAGAAGAAGGAAATAATCTTAAGAGAGTTTAATACTTTAACACGCAGATGTTTCAAAAATCGGTTGTGTTACGTAATTAATTACACTTATTGAGAATTTGACATTAATTATTTTAATGGTAAATTGCGCAGGTTGTCATCTAATTATCATAAAGTTTTATTTTAGGCACTTAAAATAAAAAGCTTACAATTTAAATACCCATATTACATAGTTAGGTCATTTTGGTCTCTTCCGTCAAAATCACAAATGACAAGTTAATGTGACAGTAAAAAGATTGATATAATAATAAATTTAGCTCTCAACTTTTACACATTATATTAATTTAGTCATAATTTTAAAAAATTAACTCTTAAAATTTAAAAATATTCTCAATTTGATCCTAATTATAAGAGAATAAAAAATATAAAAATACATAAATATTTTTAAATAAATATAATTATATTAATATTAAATGAAATAAAAAAATCCCCCACCCCACCCCGTCCCTCTTCCTTTCCTCCTCTCCCACCGCCACCACCTTCCCTCCCTTAGCTAATATAAATCACAAATCTTCATTCTTTTTTGAATCTCCATCCATTCTTCAATCTTCTGTCATGATAATGGATCAAAGCCTGAATGATTTATATTAGCTAAGTGGGGACGGGAACAGTGGTGGGGGAGGTTCCACTGAGAGAGAGAGAAGGAGAGGGACAGGGTGGAAGCGGGGAGATTTTTATTTTATTTAATATTAATATAATTATATTTATTTAATGTTAATATAAATATTAATACACAATGTAAATTTATTATATATTTTTTAAATATTTACCTATTTTTATATATATCTTTGATTTTTTTAGAATTAGGATCAAATTGAGAACATTTATAAATTTTGAGGGTTAATTTTTTAAAATTATGACTAAATCGATATAATGTGTAAAAGTTGAGAGCGTAATTTGTTATTATACCAATTCTTTAGTTGCCACGTCAACTTCTCGTTTGTGATTTTAACACAAGTGACTAAAATGATTGAACTATGTAACGTTGGTGCTTAAATTGTAAATTTTTTTATTTTTATTTTTGGTGCTTAAATAAAAAAATTTAATAGTTGTGTGACTATCTATGTAGTTTACCCTTATTTTAAATATTTTAATAATTAAATTTTATTTAAAATATTTAAAAACTAAATTTTATTAATTAATTAATAGAAAATTATCTCATGTGTTGTTTATGGATTTTTTTTTTTTTGTATTCCATAAGCAGATTTAGGGTATAATAAGTGTTTTATAGAGTGTAATAAAGATAAATAAATATATAAATAAATGTGACATTTATCACACCCTCAACTCGCTTGTGGAGTCTGAAAAACCCCACATATGTTGCATCAGATAATTACCCTTAATTAATTTCCTTTAAAGCTTTAATTGATTTACCTTTTATTTTTTTCATATGTATTATTCAATTGAATTGGGACCTAATTGAAGAGTAACACCAACTCAATAAACTCTTTAAATGTATTAATATATGTGAACTAAAGATAAACAACGTGATTATTGAAACAATCAAATATATGCTAAAACCCCACCTATGAAACAGACCCTAAAGCATATCACTTATACCCATAACTCTATCTAACACTATTAATTTTCTCTTCTAATAATCATTTAAACATATTAAATTTTAAATAATTTCACAACTTCATATTACATATATATTCATTTTCAACATATATCAACCAAATGCAATATAGATAATAACATATTAACTCAATGAAACATATAATTTCGTATTCTCACATAATCCGATCAAATCAAATATTCGAGTTTATACACACTTCCTATTATACCTACTTTTAACATTATTTAACTACGAAAAGTTAGCATAAAATTACCACAAATAGCAAATATATGTTTACATTTCGATATATCATTTCTGTATTAATTCATAAATAACAGAAATAATGATATCATAATATAACCATCACATATATATATATATATATATACAGAATATATATATATATATATCTAACCAATTTCAATATAGATAGCATCGTATTATCCTAATGCAAACATTTATATACATACCTTGGCTTAATCTGATCAAATCGAGTAGTCGAACTTGTACTTGCTTCGATTCATGTTTGGTTTCAATATTATTTGTTTATAATTTGGCTAACTAATAAAGTACAAGCTTCAATTACAAGGAAACAAACCATATTTGTTCGCCTTCGCCCCTCGTCAACTCGGCCTCGTCTCACTTACGTTCGATGATTCGATTACGAAAACGACATTGGTTCCACATTTAATAAATATGTATCTTACATTTAAGTATATTTGTTCATTTTATAATTTAGTCTCTTTTTAGTTTTAATGTCTGAAATGCTCGTATTTCATAATATATCTTATTGAATCCAAATTTGAATTCACAAATATAATATAGAGACCTCACATTACCATTATTCACTAATAAGCCTCAAGGTTGTGATCCTTTACAAATAGGTCCCTAACAACACATGATTAAATCAAATAATCTAAACTTATTTCAAGCCTAATACAATATTTTCCACCGCCTTTCTAAGGTATTCTTTCCTTAAACTAACTAATATCATTCATGCATGAGTTTGAGATATTAGTATCAAATTTTCTAAAACTTTTCAACAGTGGAAATTCAACCAAAACATCAACAATTCAATAATCTAAGGATCGGCTTGAAAAATCTAACCTTAAAATAAAATAAAAAATCATTAAAATCCAAGTGGGAAATCACTCTTACCTTAAGCAATGGTGTACGGCAATGAAGGCGAAAATTAAGAAAATTTCTTTCTTCTTCCTTAATGGTTCGGTTAGTAAAACATGGTGAAGATGAAAACTTATTTTATTTTATTTTTCATCCTCTCTCCCACTGTGGTATACATACTTTTCTATTTAACCTTAATTAACTTAAATACAAACCTAATCAATGGCTCACATCTTACTATACATGCATTAGTGAATTTGATGGTGTAGATCACCATAATACACTAAGCAATTATTTAATTATGGTATTATTACACAAAAGTCCAAGGTTCAATTGTTAACTGAGTCCTCTAGCCTTTCTTCAATTAAAACTCTTTAATGACAACATTTACGATTTAGTCCCTATACTAAAATTTTACAATCAATCTAATTAATTCCACTTAATAATTTTGCTATTATTTTCATAATTGATACATTATTATTATTTAAAATTTTCCGTTAACTTATTTAAGAAATTTAATCTTAAAAATTAATTTTTTTATGTTACTGAAAATCGAATCGTTAAAAAAAATGCATTATTAGTAAAGAGTACACATAACCCTTTACAAAAAGAATCTCAATTGCTTTCGAGCTAAAGCAAAGGTTTAGTTTTGAGCATTACTTTGAAAAGGACTTAAAAACTACATGAAGGTGGACAGAAAGTCTCAAAGTGTTCAGTACATGCCTTGAAGGACATAAGCTTATCACTGACAGATTCCTAGTTGCACTGTTTCCCTTATTCATGACATTTATGCTCAATTTCTGAAGAGTTTTTTCAGCCGATAACATCGTATTTCCAGATTATCTTGTCCATAGTACATCAGTCCTGCGGATGTGAAAATTTCTGACAAAGAACGATTAGTCATAGGTTCCCATTCCCACTTCCAGATCTAAAGTTCTTGCCATTCTTCTTTCTTGATTCTTCTACTACTGCTGCCTTCTTTGGCCCATATCCGGCTCGAACCTCAAACCATACAGATCCGTCTTGCCTATTGGTTTCAAAGCTCTGGTCATCACTGCATGTACTTGCTAAACCTTTTCTAGTTCGAGCTCCATTTCCAAAACTCAGCTTGATCCTCGTCTCGTTTCTCTTGGTTAACTTAGGCACAGTAATCCTATTCCCTTCAGCAACAAAAGTGGTATTGACAAATTTTAGAGATCGAAAAGAGCATTCTAAAGCATCTCCATTTACCTCTATATAGTGCGCATCATTAGAAGTAGATGCCCAGATGTCTAACTCTGATATCTTCGAACCTCATTCGCTTTGCACAAACAGAAGTCAAGCTGAAAGTTTTTTGGGAGATTGAAATTAAATTATAAATTTTTGAAGGGATTAAAATATAATTTTATTATTGTATAAATTAACAATTTTACAAGTTCTAGAAAGGTTAAACTATTAAGTTACCATTTTTGAACAACTTAAAATTTTACAATTTCAAAAGAAAAAAATTATCATTTTTAAGCCAATTCCCTTATTTGTCTCTATTTACGAACTTAGTCAACTAACATCCGACTTACCACCTGCATCATTATGCGAGTCAATTGTGGAAAGTTAGGTTATATAGTAGGTGAAATGCTGCTAAGAACTTGGACTACCTTGTCAATTTTAAGTACTATTATACACACTCAAAACAAAAGCTCGCAACTTGAGCTTTGAATCTAAATTTTATTTTATTTTATTGTAATTTTTTAATGCTTGTTACTTCAACCATGTGTATTAAATATACTACAAGCATCTTGATTTGTTAGAAAGGAAACATAGAAAACAAGAGTAATGTTCTACCCCCAAATGTCCTCTTCAATTTCACTTCTAATTTGGTTTAGAAGATCAAATTATCTTAATTTGAGATAAGAATAATAAAATAAATACAATTAAAAAAATTTTAATATTGCTAAAAGATTTATTTGGAGTAGTGATCAAAACTCTCATCTAACACTTAAATATACATATTCATCTCCATTTTTTTTTTCTTAATCTTGTATTGATAAAATAAATCTATTACTCTAACGGTTTCTTAGGGCCAATGGTTTTTATGTTTAGATTCTAAATTGATTTTAAACTCTAAAATATCAATATTGTATTAATAAAGTTTTTATATCAACTTATCCTTCAATTTAAGCATTATATGTCAGTTTATATTTTTAAAATATCAGTATTATATAAATAATGTCCTTATTAAAAGAAGTGACAATATTATTAAATTTAAGAAGAATATTTTTCAACATAGTCTATCTATGTGATAGGTACATGATTGTTTTAAACATGCATAATGAAGAATCCAAACTAGCATTTAATGTATAAAAACAAAAAATTACACTAGAAAAAAATCTAATTAATATGCTACTATATTTTGATGACTCATTTAAAACAATTTAAGGCTCCGTTTGGCAACCAGAAAAACATTTTCCGGAAAATGTTTTCCTGGTTTTACATTGTTTGGTAACTGAAAACATTTTACCTACGGAAAACATTTTCAGAACAACAGGTAAAATTGCTTGCTTTTTATGTAAAATGTCTTCTGATTTTTTCTGTAAGACATTTTCCAAACTCGATCTTGCTGTTCATCTTCCTTCTTCTTCTCATCCAGGTAACTTTTCTCCTTCTTCTTCTTCTATTCTCCCTCTTAATCTCTCACTCTCTCGAACATTTCAATACAAAGAATCGAATTTATTATTTCTTTTCACTTTTACCCACTTACCCCATCTCTGCAATCTGCGTTTTTTTTAAGGATAGCTGCGAATTTGTTTAAAGATCTCGTGCGCCAAAGGGTTCCACTTCCACAGCATCCTCCAAGCATTGCTCTTCTGTTGCTACTTCTGCACCTAAAATCCCTCATTCTTCAAAACAAGTAAGGTTTTTTAAGGGTGATTTTTGCTATGTTTATGGGATTTTTGTTAGTTTCCATTAAAAATCTAAGTAAGGTTTTTTGTTTTGTTTTAGTTTATTTGGTTGTATGCATCGAAACTTGTGGGGTAGCACATTCTAAGTTAGAATGAGAGAGTACAGGTTCATTTGTTTGTCTTAAGAGCTATTTATATAAAGCACTGTGTTTTTTATTTTTGTTTAATTTATTTTCACTAGTGGTCTTGCTAAGGGTAATAGATGAGAATTTGTTGGAATTTTGAGGGATGCTTATTGTATTTAAGAGGATGGAATTTTGTTGTATTAACTGGATCAATCAGCTGGTCAAATGTTTTTAGGGAACTGGGATAGCAGATGTGTCGAAACCATCCCTTGATTTAAAAATTTTAAATTTAATAAAAAAGGGGGGAATCGACTTTTTGGAAAATAGAAATATGGAGTCGCCACCGATCTTTTTATTTAGGTATGATCGGATCACCTAAGAATTTGGTTATTTTAATAAAACATTTTTTTGATTTACTAAAACAACGATTTTGGTCTACGAACTTTGAGAAAGCAGGCTCGGGAGTCGATTACGTATGAGGAAGGATTAGCACCCTCACTACGCCGAAAATTGGTACCAAATCGATTAGATACTGTCCTTATGTCTAAAATAAAAAATGTTTTTGAAATGTGGTTATGTTTTAATAACATTTGAGTAACCCGAGTTGGTTGCCAAAATCTTTTTGTTTCGACGTCTGAAAGTTTATAATTTGAAAGTTACAAAAGGATGTCCAACTGTTTGGTCCAACGAGAAAACCGAAACCCAGCACAGTAGGGCACGATTCTTCGAGTTTCCAAATAGTGAACATTGTCTCGCCTTTAGAAAATATGAGTTAAATTTCGAAGAGATATTCGATTATTTTGAACAAATGAGAGATTGCAACCCAGCACGATAGGGCACTATTCCCCGAATTGCCAAACATCGAACATTTCTTTCGTTTTAAAAAGTTTTTAGAAAACATGAATGAAAACCTAAAGGAATATTCGATCGTTTTGAACAAACGAGAAATCACAACCCAGCACGATAGGGCATGATTCTCGAATTGTCAAACACCGAGTATTGCCTTCATTTTAGGGATTTTTAGAAGACATGAGTGAAATTTTGAAGGGATATTCGAATATTTTGAGCAAACACGAAATTGCAACCCAGCACGTTAGGGCACGATTCCGCGAATTGCCAAATATCAAATCTCGTCTTCGTTTTAAAGAATTTTTTAAGTGAATGATTATAAAACTAGTTTAAAACGTATTAATTTGATTTGAAATAAGACAAAATTAATCATAAAATTTGGGTTTTATAAAACCACACTTCAAAAATAAAGTAGAAAAAGATGACACGGGACAATAGGCGCATATAAGATACAATGCTTAATGAATAAGAATATTAATCAACTAGCAGAACAAGCAATTAAATATAATTAATCTAAAAAGTATGATCTAATTACAATCATGTATGAATAATAGTTTAAACGCAAATTCATTTAAAAGTTGACAAAGTATACGATAATTTAGATAAAATATGATGCAAGATAGTGATAAAGATTGCACAAAATAGATTTATGAAACATATGTACATGCGAGTTTATTATATAAAAAAAAAGGGACACGAGATTAATACTAAGACATATATAAATTTTTAAAATGGTCTGAAAATTATACACACGCCTTTATATCAAAATATTTAGATAACAAGCTATAAAACACAAGAGCAATATGATATATATAAATACACTTAAAAATAATAGTTTTATAATTATAAACAAATGAAGTTTCCAAGAATTATTTCGTATATACATATAAATAGAATATTTAATAAATCATAAAGCAAAAAGTATTTTAAAATAAGAAATCTATTAAAATAGTAAAGTTATTAATATATATATAATATATGAGTCTAAAAGTAAATATATGTAAATTTATAGAAATGATGATATATATACATTAAATAATATGTATGAATCAAGTACATGTACTAATATAAATGGATATAAAATAACTTAAATCCTACGTAAAATATATACAAAGCATATTTGAATAATGAAAATATGTATTAAAATACAAGGATAGAATCAAAAGCCATTATACATATAAAAATATATTAACTTTATTATAATACATACGTATATGTATAATAATGCAAATGTAATAAACATTTAAAATGTACAACATGTGATGTTAACATTGCTAAAAGAAGACAGTTTACAATAATGGAATAACAATTACTCAAAATGGTTTAAAAATTAGAAATAATCAATTAAGAACACAAAGGACTATGAACTAAAAGGATTTAATCAGAAACAATCCAAAATAAGAGGGAAAATTTGAAAACAAAACAATAAGAGAAGGGACCATTGCACGATGTGCGCAAATACAGAAGGGCTCAATTTGGAAATATTCCAGGCTCCCAAGGCGCAGCGTTTAAACGCGGGCCAAATTGTAAACACACAAATTGTGGGGGGAAATCTAAAAAAATACGAGTTTAAACTGATTTGAAAGCGACGCGAAAAAGGAAGGACCAGCATGGTAAATTCCCCATTTTGAATGAAGAGGCGCGGATCCAACTTGCAATCCGGGTCGACGCGCGGACCTTCATCGTCACAAACGTCGCCGTTTTTGTTTTTATTTAAAACCCTCTTTTACTTCCCTTTTTTAAAACGCCACCAACATTCTAACCCTAATTTACAGCCCCAAAGGTGGTCTACTAATGTCCATTGCAATGACTGCCGATTCACCATCTCATCCGGTGGCCGAAGATGCGGGAACAGCGACCAAATGTCACCGACGACAGCGCCATGCAAGGAAACCAGGTATGCTATATTTCTTTCTCTTTACTTTTAAAAAAAACTAGATCTAATACTGTTCTTTAAGAAAGATGAAACCGAATATGAAAAAAAAACTTAATACCATCTGACCCTCGTCGTATCTCAAAAATTTCGAGATATCCGAGACTTCATCGGTGTCGCTTCAAATACTTCTTTCTTTTAAGCTAAAATCACAAGAAAACGAGAAGAAAGACCCAAGGATGAACAGACTCAGAAATCACCTTTTTTTTTCTATTTGTTTGCTTCGTATTGCTGGTGAATATGTTCGTGTTTCTATTGCGTTCGTAAATGTGCGTAAAAAAAAGGTCCCTTACAATCGGAAATCAATAGGGCTTTATAGCCGAATAATCAAAAGAAGAAATAAAATAGAAAAAATTTTCTATTGGCTGCTACTCTTCTTCTGCTTTTTTGTTTTCTTTTCGCAGTGTGGCGCGTGGCGCGTGTCTGGGGGCCGTGTCTTTGGCGTGCGGAGGCGCGGGCGTGGCTGTGGTGCTAGGAGGCCATACGGAGGCGTGGAGGCTGTTGGGGTCGTTATGGGCGCAAGCGAAAGCTGCTAGGGTTCCGGCTATGCTTTCATTTTTGGGCCATGGGGTATTGGGTTAGGTTATTTTGGGTTGGGTTTTATTATTGGGCTTGGTGGACCGATGGACTTTTATTTATTTGTTTTTTTTATATATATTTTTTAATTGTTTGGGCTGGTTAATGGTTTTGGGATGTTGTTTTTGTAATTGGACAGTAATGGACTGTGGGATTTTATTTATTTATTTATTTATTTTTGGTCTGTTTGGTTTGTGTTTGCACTGGCCCGGGCAGATTTGGCCCATTACAGCTGCCCCTCTTTGCTCATTGTCGTGTAATGAGAATAGAGCAAAGACTATAAATGGGTCAATTCTGCCGGGACCTGCTGAGTCTCGACTTCTTGGCGCTTCTTTTCTTCAAGTAATTTCAATTTGCCCCACTACAGCTTCAGGGAGACATGGTTCGTGTGTTTTTATCCTGCTCTACTGTAACTTCAAAGAGATAAGGATTGTGACTTTGATTTTGCTCCACTGCAACTTCAGGGAGACAAAATCTTGCAATCTTCAGCCTGTTGCCCTACTACTTAGGGGGTTAAGGCTCTTTTTCTCCAATCTGCTCCACTGGAGACGAGACCTGCAATCATCAGCCTACTCCACTACAACTTTAGGGAGCTAGGGTGATGGCTTAAATCTGATTTACTGCAACATCAGGAAGCCAAGATTCGTCGTCTTCGATCTGCTCCACTGCAACTTCAGGGAAACAAGATCTAAAATTTTAACCTACTCCACTACAATTTTAGGGAGCTAGGTTAATGACTTAAATCTGCTTCACTGCAACTTCAGGAAGCCAAGATTCGTCATCTTCGATCTGTTCCACTGCAACTTCAGGGAAGCAAGATCTAAAATTTCAACCTACTCCACTACAATTTTAGGGAGCTAGGTTAATGACTTAAATCTGCTTCACTACAACTTCAGGAAGCCAAGATTCTTCGTCTTCGCTGCTCCAATGGAGCTTCATGGAAACAAGATCTAAAATTTCAACCCACTCCACTACAATTTTAGGGAGCTAGGTTAATGACTTAAATCTGCTTCACTACAACTTCAGGAAGCCAAGATTCGTCGTCTTCGATCTGCTCCACTGGAGCTTCAGGGAAACAAGATCTAAAATTTCAACCTACTCCACTACAATTTTAGGGAGCTAGGTTAATGACTTAAATCTGCTTCACTGCAACTTCAGGAAGCCAAGATTCGTCGTCTTCTATCTGCTTCACTGGAGCTTCAGGGAAACAAGATCTAAAATTTCAACCTACTCCACTACAATTTTAGGGAGCTAGGTTAATGACTTAAATCTGCTTCACTGCAACTTCAGGAAGCCAAGATTCATCGTCTTGCTACAACGTCTTCTAAAGACATGACTTGTAGGATTGGTTTCCTATATGCCAAGTAATTAAGGTGCCATAATCAAAATGAATCCAATGCCCCTAACTATACGTGGTGTTTATGTCAAATAACTAGAATGCTATGATCGAAATAAATCAAGTGCTCCTAACTAAATGAATGATTATGAATGTAGAAATGTTATGAGAGTGATTCATTTTTAAACACTTAAGGTATCATTGCTCATAATTCATCCGGGTTCTATCATTGATGTGCTATCGTGCTTTCCTGCTTAGCTGTTATCTCTGATAGAAAATTTGAAGAAATAGTCTTAATTTGGACTACTCTTTTTTCAATGTTTTTCAACTTTGAACCTAGTTAGTTCTAACTAATGGCCCTGTTTCGGGTCCTTGCACTATTTAGAAACTTTTCCAGAGTAATATGCATAACATCTTTTGTGTAAATATTACATGTCTAAAAATCGCAATTTTAACAAAAATGCTCGAAAGAGATTATCATAATGGACAAATGGAATTTTATTAAGCAAAATTTGATGTGAATACATAAGAATACGAATCTGATAAGGTGCAAAATAAAAATGAGAAAAGAGGTGCCCAAGATATCGCAGCACGAGTTTTACTATTCCAATTTCTTAAAGGCTCCTTTGAACCAAATGTGTATTCAGGAGATTCTGCGTATTTTGTTGATGCTCCCAAGTGTACTGTTCTCCTGTCTTGTTGATTTTGAAAGGGCAAGACTACCATATGCCCCATATTCAAAATTTGAGCTGCCCGTTTTCGGGTTTTCAACTCAAAAGCTCCTTTGGTTCCAAAGTTCCCTTTGCGGGTTTTCACCTTGGCCTCTCCGTTTTTTTTTATTTCAGAGCGCCCTTTTGCGGGTTTTCACTCTAGCCTCTCTTCTTCAGGTAAAATACTTCTTGACTGAATCTGAGTTTACAGGATTGGGCAAGTTTCTACCGTCCATCTCAGCTAGAATCAATGCTCCTCCAGAGAAAGCCTTCTTCACCACGTAACGCCCTTCCCAATTAGGCGTCCATTTCCCTCGAAAATCCTTCTGTATGGGAAGGATCTTTTTCAAAACCAGGTCTCCCTCGTGGAATTCTCTAGGGCGAACCTTTTTATCATAAGCCCGCATCATTCGCTTTTGGTACATCTGACCATGGCGGATAGCTCTTAACCTCTTTTCCTCAATTAGGTTCAATTGATCATATCGAGACTGGATCCACTCGGCTTCTTCTAACTTTAACTCCGACAACACTCAAAGAGACGGGATCTCGACTCCGATTGGCAATACCGCTTCCATTCCGTAGACCAAAGAGAAAGGGGTTGCCCCAGTTGAGGTTCTTACCGACGTTCGATAAGCAAAGAGGGCAAATGGTAACTTCTCATGCCAGTCTCTGTAGGTTTCGGTCATCTTCCCCACAATTTTCTTAATGTTTTTATTGGCCGCTTCCACTGCCCCATTCATCTTTGGGTGATATGGTGACGAGTTATGATGTCTGATCTTGAATTGACTGCAGACTTCCGCTATCATACTATTGTTCAAGTTTAATGCATTGTCAGATATGATCCTCTCCGGCATTCTATATCGACATATGATCTCCTTTTTCAAAAACTTGCTTACTACCGACTTGGTCACACTAGCATACGAAGTGGCTTTTACCCATTTGGTGAAGTAGTCGATAACCACGAAGATGAAACGATGCCCATTGGAAGCTTTCGGCGATATTGGTCCAATCACATCCATGCCCCACATAGAGAATGGCCATGGAGAAACTATGACATGCAGCGGTGAAGGGGGCACATGAATTTTATCCCCGTAGATTTGGCATTTATGACATCTCTTAGCGTAATTGACACAGTCTCCTTCCATGGTGGACCAATAGTACCCAAATCTCATAATTTGCTTGGCCATTGTAAAGCCATTAGCATGTGTCCCACAGACGCCTTCATGGACTTCTTCCAAGATTTTCTTAGCTTCTACAGCATCTACACATTTTAGTAACACTTGATCCTTTCTTCTTTTGTACAATATATCCTCATCTAAGACATAGTCGATGGCCAGTCTTCTTAGCATTCTTTTATCATTCTCGCTTGCCTGGTCTGGGTACTCACGATTCTTCACGTATTGTAATATATCGTGATACCAAGGGTAATCATCTTTCTCTTCATCTTCTTCAATATTATAACAGTGGGCTGAAATTTCATAAATGCTCATCCGGATGGGTTTGACATCTTCTTGTTTGTTCACCTAGACCATGAAGGCTAAGGTAGCCAAAGCATCAGCCATCTGATTTTCGTCTCGTGGAAGGTAGTGGAAGGTAATGTTATCAAACTCTTTAACCAATTCAAGGACCAGTTTTCGATAGTCGATCAACTTGGGGTCTTGGGTCTCCCATTCTCCCTTGAGTTGATAAATCACTAGTGCAGAGTCTCCATACACCTCTAACACTTTAATCTTGCGTTCTATGGCTGCACAGACTCCCATGATGCACGCCTCGTATTCCACCATTTTCTTCGTACAATCAAAATCCAATTTACTAGTGAATGGATAATGATCTCCGTTTGGGGATACTAGGACGGCCTCGATTCCATTGCCCACAGCATTTGACGCCTCATCGAAGTTTAATTTCCAAGGAAGTTCTTCCAGAGCACCTTCTTCAGTGGTAGCAACACACATTAGGTCTTCATTCGGGAAGTCGAAGTTTAAAGGCTCGTAGTCTTCCAAAGCTCTACTGGCCAGAAAATCTGCTATTGCACTTCCTTTTACTACTTTCTAGTTCACATAGACTATGTCGAATTTAGAAAGCAGAATCTGCCATCGGGCCATCCTTCTATTCAAAGCTGTTGACTCCATCATGTACTTTAAGGGGTCCAATTTTGAGATGAGCCAAGTGGTGTGATACAACATATACTGCCTCAGTCTTCGGGTTGTCCAAATTAGGGCACAGCACAACACTACTTCTCTATTGGCAGGTACCTTACCTCACATTCCGTGAACTTTTTACTGAGATAGTAAATAGCTTTTTCTTTCCTTCCTGACTCATCATACTGACCTAGTATGCATCCCATGGAGTTCTCGAATACTGCCAAATACAGTACCAACGACTTATCGGGGTTAGGTGGCATCAGCACTGGGGCGTTGGATAAGTACTGTTTGACCTTGTCGAAAGCCCTTTGGCATTCTTCATCCCATTCTCTTAGGTTATGTTTCTTGAGGAGGTGAAAGACGGGGTCACATTTCTCGGTCAGTTGTGAAATGAATCGAGCAATGTAATTTAATCTTCTTAGAAAGCCTCAGACCTCCTTTTGGGTACGCGGCGGAGATAGCTCTTGTATGGCTTTGACTTTGTCTGGATCGATCTCGATCCCTTTTTTACTGACCACAAATCCGAGGAGCTTTCCGGACTTGGCTCCGAAGGTACATTTAGCTGGATTGAGTTTTAGCTGAAACTTTCTCAATCTTAAGAACAATTTTCTCAGGACTTGTATGTGCTCTTTCTCTGTTCGAGACTTTGCGATCATATCATCGACATAAACCTCGATTTCTTTATGCATCATGTCGTGGAATAGGGTTACCATGGCTCTTTGATAAGTTGCCCCCGCATTCTTCAGTCCGAACGGCATCACTTTGTAGCAGAATGTCCCCCACATGGTTACAAATGTGGTCTTCTCTATATCTTCAGGATGCATCTTGATCTGGTTATATCCGGAAAAACCGTCCATGAATGAAAACAATGAGTGTCCTACCGTGTTGTCAACTAGGGTGTCAATATGAGGCAGTGGGAAATTGTCTTTCGGGCTGGCTTTGTTCAAATCCCTGTAGTCCACACACATTCACACTTTTCCATCTTTCTTAGGGACGGGGACGATGTTGGCTACCCAATCTGAGTATTTTACCACCTTCAGGAATCTGGCGTCGAACTACTTTCGAACCTCTTCTTTTATTTTTAGCAAGACATCGGGCCTTATTCTTTTGAGTTTTTGTTGAACTGGTTTACATTCTTCCTTTATGGGGAGTCGATGCACCATGATGTCAATCTCTAACCCAGGCATATCTTGGTATGACCATGCGAAGACATCTTTGAATTCTTGAAGTAATCCAATGAGGTCTCGCTTCATTTTCGTAGTGATACACGTTCCGATCTTCACCTCTTGTCCTTCTCCTAAGCTCACAATTTCAACTGATTCTTTGTGAGGTAGGATTTGTTTCTCGTCTTGTTCTACCATCCTCAGCAAATCAGGAGATAGGTTACAGCCTTGGTCGTCTTCAAAATCCTGAGAATCCTCCATACACACATCTCGCTCAAAAGGAAACTCTGAGTCACTAGCAATGTCACTCGTATCATTGATATCTAGGGACTTGTTATGAGGATGCAGGCAGATACAAAGAATCAAAAGAATTTAAACATTTATCTGTATGGAATGATCATGAATGACGAATGAAAGAATATTTAGAATGTTTAAAGAATCAAAGAATCCGAAAGTAATCATTTGTATGATTGTGGATGAAATTGAAAGAACGCGAGGACATTTGCTCAAAAATGATAATAACCGTGCATTTTATTGAAACAACATTTTTAAACATCAGCCTATTTCACAAAAAATTCTTATTACTCCTAGGCCTAGAGCAATAAGTGTGTTTTGGACATTACTCTGAATCCGTTCTAAAAACTACAGGAATCTCTTCCGCAGTCCAGTTGTCCAGAACACTTCCAGGCGTGTAGGGGCAAATGCCCGACAAATTTCTTTCTCCAGTTTCTTCTTCGAATGTGGCGTTGATGTTCAAGCTTTCCAGCCTTTCTTCTATAGCTCCTGTCATTAGTGTGTCTCTCTCAGGATGAATGATTCCCCCAGACACAAATGTTTTCGATATATGGGGGAATGTCATTGGTTCCCATTTGATCTCCTCCCCTGTTAACCGTGCTCTTCTTCTTTCTTGCTTCTTTTCCAATTCTCTTCTTCGTTGTTTGACATCTGGCTTAAATCCTAGGCCGAAGCGGTCTCTCTTGTCTTTCAGCATTGGCGTTTCAATCCTTCCTTGTAGATGTCTCCCAAGTCCCCTTCCGGGTAGGGCCCCTTTTCCAATCGTCAACTGGAGGCTCATTCTCGTGGTTTTGGACAATTTCGGCACTAGAATTTTGCTTCCCTCGGTGATGAACGTCGCATTAACAAATTCTAAAGATCAAAATGAGCATTCGATTACTTCATCATCTGCCTCTAAATAGGGTGCATTATTGCTCACAGTTGCAATAATATCCTCCTCAGCCTTGATTGTTATCAACCTCCCCTCCGATACTAGCTTCAATTTTTGATGCAACGAGGAAGGCACTGCCCCCGCTGAATGTATCCAGGGCCTCCCCAACAAGCAATTGTATGAGGGCTTGATATCCATCACGAGAAAATCCACCTCATATGTGTTTGGCCCGATCTGAAGAGGTACATCGATTCTGCCCATCACCTTCCTCTTCGTGCCGTCGAATGCCTTCACGATGTTCTGACACTCCTTCATGTGAGAGCTGTCTATAGGTAACCTGTTTAGCGTGGTCAATGGCAGAACATTCAAAGCGGATCCATTGTCAATAAGTACGCCTGGCAGCGTATACCCTTTACAGCGTGTGGTGATATGCAGAGCTTTAGTCGACCCCATGCCCCCGGGTGATATCTCATCGTCATTAAAGAAGATAAAGTTGTCGGCACTGATGTTGTTAACCAAGCGGTCCAGCTTGTTAACAGAGATATCATTAGCAACATATGTCTCATTTAAGACCTTCATTAGCGCGCTACGATGAACTTCCGAGCTTAGAAGCAAGGCCAACACCGAAATACGAGCTGGTTGTTTACGTAGCTGTTCCACCATGCTATATTCGCTATGCTTTAGGAATTTTAAAAACTCCTTGGCCTCCTCTTCGTTAACTGGCTCATTAACAGGTTTGGTTGTTTTTCCTTTCATTTCCTCGACCACCTGGGCTTTTCCTTTTGTGGGTTTTACCTCCTCATTCACCATATCATAACGCCTCCCGCTACGTGTATAGGAACCTCTGTCTTGATCCCCTCTTGAAGTGCCAACCGAGCTCTCTTTTCCCAGCATTGTCACACTGCAATCATAATTCCATGGGACCTTTTTGCTGTCTTTGTAAGGAAAGACTGCAGGTCTTTGGATTATGACCCTTGGTGGCATTTGTACTCCAGCTTCATTATTTTTGGGTCTCGAAATGATCACCACGGGATAGTTAGGTGTTTGATTCTGCGCCTTTGATTCTCCCTCGGATGCACATACATCTCCCCCTACGGGGCTTTTAGCTTCTTCATAGAATTCTATTTCTTTGTTATCTATCATGTTCTGCACAAGGGCCTTGAACTCCACGCAATCTTGGATTTCATGCCCCGCCTCTTCGTGAAACTCACAGTAGTTTTTGTCCTCTTCGGATTCTTCACTCGAATCCGACGCGATTAATCCTCTCTTGGCCATCTCCTTCTATACCCGCTTCAACGGGGTCCTGACTTCTGCCACCTCATACTTGGTCTTTTTGTTCGAGCCTTCGCTTATCCCATTCACTCCTTGGTCGGTATGATTGGGGAGTGGGTTTCTTGCTACATTGGGCGTGGCAGGGTCATCAAATCTCACAATCCCCACCTTAATGAGTCTTTCGACTACTTTCTTGAACGCAGTGCAATTCTCGATTGAGTGCCCAGTAATTCCCGCGTGGTATTCACATTGGGCATTTGTGTCATACCATTTGGGATACGGGGGTTGCAGTGGCTCCAAGTAAAAAAGGGATACTACATGAGCGTTGAATAGGTTCTGGTACAACTCCCTATACGTCATGGGTATAGGGGTGAATTGTGGCCTTTCTGTGTTCTTCCTTGCATTGGATTCTTGTCTTATAGAGCTTTGTTGATTGGTAGTTACCATTTTGGGTTGATTTACGGTAATTGACTTGGGTTGCCCCTTGTTGAATGTGCTCGTGTTGTTCACTTCATTGTCTCTTTTCCTCGGGGCTAACTTCCTAACACTCTCTCCTGATTCTATCTTGTCGCTCCTTACCGTATTCTCGATCATTTCCCCCGTCATCACTATGTTAGAGAAGCTCTTGGTGGAGCTTCCTAACATATGCGTGATAAAAGGGGTTTCGAGGTGTTAATAAAGAGCATTGTCGTCTCTTTTTCTAGAAGTGGCGGCTGAACTTGTATGGCCACCTCTCTCCACCTTTGTGCATACTGTCTGAAGCTTTCATTTGACTTTTTCTCCATATTCTGGAGAGTGATTCTGTCAGGGGTCATGTCTGTCACATGATTGTATTGCTTCATAAAGGCCTGAGCCAGGTCCTTCCATGAGTTAATTTTAGAGCGGCTTAATTGGGTATACCACTTAGACGCCGCCCCGACCAGACTATCTTGAAAGCAATGGATTAACAGCTGGTCGTTGTTAACATATCCTATCATTCACCTGCAGAACATAGTGATGTGGGCTTCAGGGCAGCTTGTTCCATTGTATTTCTTGAATTCGGGCGTTTTGAATTTAGGGGGAAGGACTAAATCTAGGACCAGACTCAAGTCCTTGGCATCAATCCCTTGATGATAATCCGCGCTCTCCATGGCTTTGAATTTCTCCTCAAGCCATCTACACCGTTCTTCCAATTGTTTTTGCGAATCCATCCTCACCTTTTCTTCTTCAGCAATTTCATCCAAGTCGGGAACGGGCGGATAGTTCGGGTTGTTGAAAAAGTTAGAGCCTGAGCTGGTTTGGAAATTCATCGGTATTGAAGCTCCGGCCT
This sequence comes from Gossypium longicalyx, assembly GCA_025698465.1. Taxonomy (NCBI): domain Eukaryota; kingdom Viridiplantae; phylum Streptophyta; class Magnoliopsida; order Malvales; family Malvaceae; genus Gossypium; species Gossypium longicalyx. The sequence continues at coordinate 17,653,220 of CM047004.1, read as the reverse complement.
GAACCTGCTGGGGCATGATCGTGACAGATGGTTTCAGCAAATTAATCTCGGGCTTCATCGGTACATGTGTCGGAGTGAAGCCAGTGGGTATTGGATATCCTCATTAGTTTCCTCAACTTGGTCCATGGGGCCTTTTCCCTTATCCATTCCTCCCGACAGCAATTTGGATAACTGGGACATCATTTCTCTCTGGGACTCCATCATTTGCTCCTTCATCTCTCGCTGAATCTTGGCTAGCTGCTCTTGCATTTGTGACTGCATTTGTTCTTGCATGTCCTTTTACATTTGCTCCAATTTCTCGAGTCTCTTATCTATTGATTTTTTTCTGGTACCGTAGGGGTGCGTGGTTGGTTGGTTTTCGTTGGTTTCCAGGTTACTGAAATAATTTTTAATTAATTAATTAGAAAACTCTTATGGCCTTTAATGCATAATGATATGATGTAATGCAAATGCATGAATGCAAAGGAAGCATCAATTTTGATTCAATTGCCCTTAGAAAATTTCACTTGAAAATAAAATCTTTTACATAAATTCGAGTTACAAATAAAATTTTGCTCTAACACTTAAAATCCTAATTTTTCTAAGCAACGAGGCCAGCTCTTGTCCGCGCTCCGACTCCAACTCATATTTCACGCTTAGTGTGTCTGCCAGAACCGCTAGAGTTTGTAAGTAGTCCGCTACATCCCGAATCTGGGTTATGGCCTCTCCAATAAGGTAATCTCTGTTTCTGACTTGGTCTTGCGCATGATGAAGCTATTCCTTCCAACGATCCTCGTTTGCCTCGAAAAACTGGATCCGCATCTCACAATTTCACAGTGACGTCTCTAACTATTCTATTTTTCCTTTCATTTCTTCTATCTTGCTCAAGCTTACCCTCAACTCTATCGCACTGTTACGATTTCGGTACTGATGCAAAGACTTCTAGAGTTCGGCCACTCTAGCCCTCAATTCCCCTCGCTCATTTCTGCTCTCTGACAGACTCTTCTCCAAATCTTTGTTTTGTGCCTGAGCTTCTCGGAATTTTCTTTCCCAGCGGTCGGTATTGGCCTTTTCTTCTCGAATTTCATGGCACCATTGTTCGGAAGTTTTACCTAAACCCGCAGTCCTCATAGATAGGCGTAGCTTTTTGTAGTCCGTCTTCAAGCTGTCTAGATCCTCTTCGGCCTTAGTTTTTCCTTTTTTCCACTTCTCAGCCTCTGACCTCTGAACATCAGCGTCTAACCTTAAGTGCATCTTCTCTTCCTCCAATTGTTCAATCTTCTTCCCAAGCTCCGAACTCTTCTTCTCGAAATCTTGTCTTATAATTTCCAATTCTGACGGGGCGACTTGTAATTGCTCCCCGATAGGTCGAGCATTCTCCAAGCTTGGCCTAGGAATATTATCATTAATCCTCTTCTTAAACCACTCGCTATACTCGGGCGTTACCATGGAACCGACGGCTAACCTCTTCATCCAACAAGTTTGCTTCCAAGCATCCGATAGCTCCCGAACTTTCTTCTTATAGTGATCACCGTTAAAAGAGAAATCACTCTGAGCAAGTCCGTGGGTCGTGGGTACAAACTGCCTCGACTTATATTGCCTCAAGGCTATCAATGGAGTATATCCGGTAGCTCCCCAAATTCCTAACAACGATACCCAATCAAAGTTACCACATCGGTACATGATCTCATCAAGAACCATCCAGTAAGCTCTCCACTCGATATCCCCCTCCTTGAGGTTCTGAAGAATGTCCATCCATTTCTCTTCCGAGATATCCTCTCTCCTTTGTATAGTTGCCTCTTCTTTTAACGGGGAATAACCCTCGGAAAAGACCCGATAAGAAACCTTGTCTACCTTCCAAAAGTGGCCATGAAACCATACCATCAATAGTTGAGCACATCCAATGAATCGCCCCTCGCCTGTCTTCCGACATGAGCTCAAAGATCTGAATGTTTCTGCCAATATTGCCGGTACCGGTGTGACTCCCTTTTCAAGGCGATCGAACAAGTCAATGACCGCCTCGTCCACGTGCCTCAAAGCCTTAGGAAAGATGACTAATTCGTAGATGCTTAAGGCAAATATATCGACCTTCTTTCTTTCATCTGGATGCGTCAAGATCAAATCTCGTAAATTCTCCCAATGGATACATTTGCTATCTCCTTTTTACTGAATCCGAGCGGTGACCCAAGGCTCGCTCATCCTAGAAATGCTCATCAGTTTCTTCATGAAAGTCTGACTACTAAAAACACGGGCATAAGTCTTCCAGACCTGAATCTTTGGATACCTAAGCAACGTAGTGTATTCCTCCATGGTAGGTACCAAATCCACTTCTCCAAAAGTGAAACACCTGTACGCAGAATTCCAAAACTACACCAAGGCTCAGAACAAATGCTTATCCACTCTAATGTCTAGCAGGTAGGATATGTCACCATAGCTTTGGTAAAACAACTGCTTGATCCCTTCATCCCAACTAGCCCAAATGTCTCTTAACTCTTGCAGCTCATTCTGTGCTACATTGACGCGAGTGAAATCCTGCAACTCGGAGATATATCCTTCTGCCAAGCTATCCCCTCTTTCGGATTGTAGTTTCTCCGACCATGCACGAACGGCCGCATTATCCTCGACTTTACTAAGAAATTCATTCTCCATGTCAAATTTTCTAATTTAGTAATTGAATACGGATCAACACCCCCTTTAGTATGTAATGTTATGCAAAATACAATCAAAACAAAACACGGTTTAGTATCAAATAATAGTGATAGAATGCAAGCACATAAACAATAATTACAACGTATATACGGGTAAGTACTAAGGCTCGACGCGGCTTCACCCAAGGATAGCTCCTAAGGTTCACTATATGCGGTTTAGTTCTAGGAAAAAGAGTACCCGAGCCAGCAGATTCCTCAATCCTCACCCATTATAGGCTCATATAGATCGAGTTCGGTTCGGGGGTGCATTTCCCTATGACCATGCAGAGATGAAAATCTCACGAAATCATAGGTACGGATGTACCCCGGAAGCAATCCACTAGCCCATGCGGAGGTGAAAACCTCACGAAAGCGTAGTTTCTTACTCCCAGTTAGAAGTTGTGACCACAGTGATCATGCAATGAAATGCAGTGCTATTCTACAAGACCCGCACAAACATACAATCAAATGCAATCAAAAGATACATGATTTTTAAAATAAATTTTCGGTCTTTTAACAAAAGGATAGTAAATAATCGATTTTTATGGCTTGACTCTCAAGTTCAGTCCCCAGCGGAGTCGCCAAGCTGTCGAAACCATCCCTTGATTTAAAATTTTTAAATTTAATAAAAAAGGGGGGAATCGACTTTTTGGAAAATAGAAATATGGAGTCGCCACCGATCTTTTTGTTTAGGTGTGATCGGATCACCTAAGAATTTGGTTATTTTAATAAAACATTTTTTTGATTTACTAAAACAACGATTTTGGTCTACAAACTTTGAGAAAGCAGGCTCGGGAGTCGGTTACGTATGAGGAAGGATTAGCACCCTCACTATGCCCAAAATTGGTACCAAATCGATTAGATACTGTCCTTATGTCTAAAATAAAAAATGTTTTTGAAATGTGGTTCTGTTTTAATAACATTTGAGTAACCCGAGTTGGTTGCCAAAATCTTTTTGTTTTGACGTCTGAAAGTTTATAATTTGAAAGTTACAAAAGGATGTCCAACTGTTTGGTCCAACGAGAAAACCGAAACCCAGCACAGTAGGGCACGATTCTTCGAGTTTCCAAATAGTGAACATTGCCTCGCCTTTAGAAAATATGAGTTAAATTCCGAAGAGATATTCGATTATTTTGAACAAATGAGAGATTGCAACCCAGCACGATAGGGCATTATTCCTCGAATTGCCAAACATCGAACATTTCTTTCGTTTTAAAGAGTTTTTAGAAAACATGAATGAAAACCTAAAGGAATATTCGATCGTTTTGAACAAACGAGAAATCACAACCCAGCACGATAGGGCATGATTCCCGAATTGTCAAACACCGAGTATTGCCTTCATTTTAGGGATTTTTAGAAGTCATGAGTGAAATTTTGAAGGGATATTCGAATATTTTGAGCAAACACGAAATTGCAACCCAGCACATTAGGGCACGATTCTGCGAATTGCCAAATATCAAATCTCGTCTTCGTTTTAAAGAATTTTTTAAGTGAATGATTATAAAACTAGTTTAAAACGTATTAATTTGATTTGAAATAAGACAAAATTAATCATAAAATTTGGGTTTTATAAAACCACATTTCAAAAATCAAGTAGAAAAAGATGACACGGGACAATAGGCACATATAAGATACAATGCTTAATGAATAAGAATATTAATCAACTAGCAGAACAAGTAATTAAATATAATTAATCTAAAAAGTATGACCTAATTACAATCATGTATAAATAATAGTTTAAACGCAAATTCATTTAAAAGTTGACAAAGTATACGATAATTTAGATAAAATATGATGCAAGATAGTGATAAAGATTGCACAAAATAGATTTATGAAACATATGTACATGCGAGTTTATTATATAAAAAAAAGGGACATGAGATTAATACTAAGACATATATAAATTTTTAAAATGGTCTGAAAATTATACACACGCCCTTATATCAAAATATTTAGATAACAAGCTATAAAACACAAGAGCAATATGATATATATAAATACACTTAAAAATAATAGTTTATAATTATAAACAAATGAAGTTTCCAAGAATTATTTCGTATATACATATAAATAGAATATTTAATAAATAATAAAGCAAAAAGTATTTTAAAATAAGAAATCTATTAAAGTAGTAAACGTATTAATATATATATATATATAATATATGAGTCTAAAAGTAAATATATGTAAATTTATAGAAATGATAATATATATACATTTAATAATTTGTATGAATCAAGTACATGTACTAATATAAATGGATATAAAATAACTTAAATCCTATGTAAAACATATACAAAGCATATTTGAATAATGAAAATATGTATTAAAATACAAGGATAGAATCAAAAACCATTATACATATAAAAATATATTAACTTTATTATAATACATACGTATATGTATAATAATGCAAATGTAATAAACATTTAAAATGTGCAACATGTGATGTTAACATTGCTAAAAGAAGACAGTTTACAATAATGGAATAACAATTACTCAAAATGGTTTAAAAATTAGAAATAATCAATTAAGAACACAAAGGACTATGAACTAAAAGGATTTAATTAAAACAATCCAAAATAAGAGGGAAAATTTGAAAACAAAACAATAAGAGAAGGGATCATTGCGCGATGTGCGCAAATGCAGAAGGGCTCAATTTGGAAATATTCCAGGCTCCCAAGGCGCAGCGTTTAAACGCGGGCCAAATTGTAAACACACAAATTGTGGGGGGAAATCTAAAAAAAATACGAGTTTAAACTGATTTGAAAGCGACGCGAAAAAGGAAGGACCGGCATGGTAAATTCCCCATTTTGAATGAAGAGGCGCAGATCCAACTTGCAATCCGGGTCGACGCGCGGACCTTCATCGTCACAAACGGCGCCGTTTTTGTTTTTATTTAAAACCCTCTTTTACTTCCCTTTTTTAAAATGCCACCAACATTCTAACCCTAATTTACAGCCCCAAAGGTGGTCTGCTAATGTCCATTGCAATGACCGCCGATTCACCATCTCATCCGGTGGCCGACGATGCGGGAACAACGACCAAATGTCACCGACGACGGCGCCATGCAAGGAAACCAGGTATGCTATTTTTCTTTCTCTTTACTTTTAAAAAAAAACTAGATCTAATACTGTTCTTTAAGAAAGACGAAACCGAATATGAAAAAAAAGCTTAATACCATCTGACCCTCGTTCGTATCTCAAAAATTTTGAGATATTCGAGACTTCATCGGTGTCGCTTCAAATACTTCTTTTTTTTAAGCTAAAATCACAAGAAAATGAGAAGAAAGACCCAAGGATGAACAGACTCAGAAATCACCTTTTTTTCTATTTGTTTGCTTCGTATTGCTGGTGAATATGTTCGTGTTTCTATTGCGTTCGTAAATGTGCGTAAAAAAAAGGTCCCTTACAATTGAAAATCAATAGGGCTTTATAGCCGAATAATCAAAAGAAGAAATAAAATACAAAAATTTTTCTATTGGCTGCTACTCTTGCTGCTGTTTTTGTTTTCTTTCGCAGGTACTGAGTGCGTGGCGCGCGTGTCTGGGGGCCGTGTCTTTGGCGGGCGCGTGGGCGTGGCTGTGGTGCTAGGAGGTCGCACGGAGGCGTGGAGGCTGTTGGGGTCGTTTGCGGTATAGCGAGAAGGTCGCTAGGGTTCCTGGTTATGCTTCTGTTTTGGGCCATGGGGTATTGGGTTAGGTTATTTTGGGTTGGGTTTTATTATTGGGCTTGGTGGACCGATGGACTTTTATTTATTTTTTTTTATATATATTTTTTAATTGTTTGGGCTGGTTAATGGTTTTGGGATATTGTTTTTGTAATTGGACAGTAATGGACTGTGGGATTTTATTTATTTATTTATTTGTTTTTGGTCTGTTTGGTTTGTGTTTGCACTGGCCCGGGCAGATTTGGCCCATTACAAGATGTATTAGGTAAGGTTGGCATTTGAAGGGAAGTATTTTCATGGCTTGATGTTGATATTTGTTCTGTTTTATTGAGTTATCTGTGCTATTATCGGTATTTCCATGTCCTGGTGTTGTTTGTTCTTACTTGGTGTTTGAGTTTTGGTTGACTTGTGCTACTGATGTTTTAATTCTACATATTGGTTATGAAATGTCTTTGTCCTTTGTTTGCTTTTCTGAGTGTTGTCAGTTATTAATGAAAGTTGTCTTAACAAAAGGGTTTTTCATGTTCAAGAGAAGACTGGAAAGAGGAAAAAAAATGTTTAAAATTTAAGTGTTTACAACATAAAATGAGCTTGATCAGCTCTGTTAATCCAGTTTTTCAATCTAAAACAGAAGTAGCTTAACAAAGATAGATTCATACCATACACTACACTAGTAGCAGCAATAACATTGTGAAAAGAAATGGAAACTGACACATCCATAAAACAAGATCAACAAAAAGGGTATTGAGGAAAGTTTGAATTCCTTCATCAATCATCATAAACTCTACACTCTTCAGTCTCAGGATTTTCCAGACAGAAAGATTCTAAAGGATCTTTCTTTTCAACTTCAAGTCTAAGCTTAGATCAGCCATGGCTTGACTTACCTCTTCAACTTCATCCTAAGCTACTTTGCATTCATCAGATGTCTCATCTCCTTTACAAACTTGCTTGGCTTCTGTCACTTTCTTCTCCTTTGCATTCATCAGATGTCTTATCTCTTTCACAAACTTGCTTGGCTTCTGTCACTTTCTTCTCAATCATCTCACTTAACTGTTTCTCCCTCATTTGAGTCCCTTTATACTCAGCTCCTCCTCCCATGGCGTTTATAGTCATTCTTCTTGAAACCATTTTAATTACATATAATCAATATTTTAGTCCTTTTTAATTTATTATTCACTCTAATAAGCAAAGTCTAAAAATTATTAATATATTTTTTATTCTATTAAGCAAACCCTAAAAACCATTAATTTAGGGAGACAAATGATGTCCTCTTAAACCTGTTGGAGACATAAGTCGGTATCTCTAATCACGTTTTGAGGATCAACGAATCCTGCTGATGATTGCTTACTGTTTTAATGCTTGTTAATTTTTTTGAATTTGGTTACTTTGTAGAAGGATACCTCTGTTTTCCATCATGGTCATAAATGGTGAAGTCAGGAAGTGTCTTTATCATTCATTGATATTGGGATGATCTAATTTTTGAGTCAATGGGGTATGGACTTTAAAGAATTGCAGGAGACATGCATTTTGAAGTTCTATCTTGCTTTTTGCTTTTGATAATTAAGGTGTGGTTAAGGTAAAAATAGAATGCATGCTATGAAAAATTTAAATGGAATACGATTCGGGTTTTAAGAGGACTGTTTTGATAGAAGGTTTAATTCATTGAAATGAATGAATCAATGGCAGCCAAACAGACCAAAGTCACGGTAACCAACTAATCACTACATGTTCTATATATTTTTTTTTGATATATTTTTTATATATTTAAAAGTAAATACATATAATCAATATTTTGGTCTCTGCACAGCATTTCATTGATTATTTTTAGATGAAACTTGAAGATGCTAGAACATAACTTATAAAATCATGTAAAAAAATATATCATAAGTAAATATTTTGCTAGGTATTTATCACTTAAAATATGATTTATGATTAAAAAAAAGTCATGTATAATAAGTGTAACTCACATATACAGCCCAAGTCCAATTGAATATTGTATATAACCAAATTGAATAAAATCGTTTATTTATCAGCTTTCTTAATTTTTTTAAAAAAAATATATCTTTATTCTATAATATTTAAAAATTTTCACTAATTTGAAAATAAAATATTTATTTTATTATGAAAACTAATTACAAATAGAATTTATTTGAATTAAAAAAATTGTATAATCAAATTTTGATCAAACAAGTAAAAAGAGGTAACAGCAACTGACCTGTCTGTCTGTCTTCTTTCTTCTCCATTGTTTATTCATTGTTCAATAAAGTTAATGACCATGATTCTTTTTCTTTGGGCTACCCTTGGCCGACCACTTTTGATTTAATTTTCTTTTGTCTCAAGATTCAAAATTAATCCTAGGTAAAATTATTATACAGGTTCGTGTGTTACGAATTAGATTATATTTTATTTTTTTCATTAATAGAATAGATAAATTAGTTTTTACATGTTAGGTCTAATAGTAAATCGGTCTTTTTGATTAAATATTTTATCAATTTTTGTTATTAAAAAATCATTGTAATTTTTATGATAGTTAACTCTATTCCCTTTAGTCATGGTAACTTTAGTCATTGCTTGAGTCATTGCTTGAGAAACTTTCATATATATATATATGTATGCACTTTAGTCATGGTAATTTTAGTCATATATGTGATCTTATGAAAAGTTTACGTATTTTTTGTAGTGATCAAATATTTATGTGGTATTGTGTATATGGATCGTAATCAACATCATGCAATTGTCGGAGTCGTGGCTTCAGTTTTACCTTTTGGGGCTCTCTGGATTAAAAAATTAAAAACTAGGAAGGAAATTGCTTCTCACACTCATGTGAATAGAGATTATGAAAGAGAAAATTATATTAATAGTATTTTATATAGTGGTGACCAGCGTTGTATTGATGTGATAAGGATGAGATCGATTGCATTTTCTAATTTGTGTGATATTTTTAGTAGAAATAATTTGTTACAATCAACTAAATCGGTGAATATTAGGGAGCAAGTGGTTATATTTTTACATATAATTGGTCATAATGTAAGGTTTCGAGTGATAGGATCTAGATATTATAGATTAACTGAGACAATTCACCGTTATTTTAGGGTTGTATTGAGAGCTATTTTGAAATTGTATAAGCTAGTTATTAGATTACCTGATGAGTCAACTCCTAGTGAAATCAGAAACAATCCAAGGTTTTATCCTTATTTTAAAGATTGTATTGGAGCATTAGATGGAACTCATGTTCGTGCATCCGTTCCACTTAAAATTCAAGGAAGATTTCGAGCAGTAAAGGGGACGACACAAAATGTATTGGCTGCCATTACATTTGATTTGAAATTTTCCTATGTTCTAGCTGGTTGGGAAGGTAGTGCACATGATTCTCGTATTTTAAGTGATGCACTTTCACGCCCAAGAGGATTAAGAATTCCAGAAGGTAAGAATTATAAAACATTAAATACCAAATAGTTCTAGTAAGCTCATAATTTATTAGTAATAATTATGTTTTGTCAAATTGTAGGTAAATATTATCTCGCTGATGCTGGATATGGCATCCGTAATGGATATATTACCCCATATCCTGGTGTTCGATATCATTTAAAAGAGTTTAGTGCTCAGGGGCCTGAAAATGCAAAGGAACTCTTTAATCTTCGTCATTCATCATTACGAATCACTATTGAACGTGTTTTTGGGATTTTGAAGAAACGGTTTTGTGTATTAGATGCTGAACCATTTTGGAATTTTCAAACTCAAGTAGATATAGTTTTGGCTTGTTGCATCATTCATAATCATATAATGGGAGTTGATCCTAGTGATTTACTTAATCAAGGATTATACGAGGAGCCTGAGTCTGATTTGATAATATCAACTCTTACGGAGCGAGAAGAAAGAGAAGAAGCAAGAGAATGGTCTGCTAAGAGAGATGAAATTGCACAAACTATGTGGACTGATTATATGGCTAGAAATATTAGGTAGGTTTAGGGCTTAGGAGGGTTGTTTCTATATTATGTATGTTTTAGTATTAAAATTGTTTTTTTTTTGTTAATGTTGGATTCTAAAATTTTAGTTTATTATATTTGTTGGTTTCTGAAATTATTATGTCTTGATTTTGTTAGATATTGATTATGTTTCAAGCTTGTTAGATATTAAATTTATTATGTTTTAAGCTTGTTGGATATTGAAATGATTGACAATGACAATTATTAATATAGAATGGGTAAGGGCAACAAAGAAGGGACCTCCAAGCAATTCAGGTGGACAAAAACGATGGAACATCTTTTTCTTGAAATTTTAGCAGAGGAGGCCCAAAAAGGAAATAAGCATTCTAATACTTTCAAAGAAGTTTCTATTAATCGAGTTGTCGAAGCTATTTCTGAAAAATTTCAAGTCCAATGCGATGCAAAACATGTGGAAAATCATTTGAGGACTGTAAAAAAATAGTGGCAGATTATATGCACAATTCGGGGTGAAAGTGGTTTTGGATGGGATGATAACATGAAAATGATCACATGTGATATAGCGACATATGATGCAGCAGTAATGGTAATATATGTATATATATGTTAAGTATATTTCAATTATTTTTTACTTGTTATTCTAATTTTGTATAATATCCAACAGGCACACAAGAAGTATGAGCCATTTTTGAATAAAAGCATTGATCATTATGATGAAATGGCTTTGGTTGTTGGCAAAGATATGGCAACAGGGAGTTTTTGCTAGAACATTTGCTGACATAGATTTGGATGATGATAACATAGATTCAGTGCCTATAGACTGCAAGAATGAAGCGACTGAAGAGGTAAGAACAAATGTATCTTCATCTGGTACATCCAAACGTAAAAGAAAAAAGGCTCAAGAAAGTGTCGATGAAGAACAAATTAAATTTGTGGATGAACAACTTGGCAAAATTGCTAATGCTTTGGAACAATTTACTGCGGATAAGGCACCACACCTTTACGAAGAAGTGATGTCAATGGAGGTAGAAGGATTTGATGATGACTTCCTTTGTTCTGTGTTTGATTATTTAGTGAGTCATGAATCTGAGGCAAAAGCTTTTTTAGTTAAAAGTAAGAAGCATAGAAAAATTTGGCTTCAAAAATTTTCTCAAGGTTGAAGATATTCACTACAGGAAAACAGACTTTTAGCGGCGTTTTTTTTGCCTTTAGCGGTGTTTCTAAGCGCAGCTAATACTTTTAGCGGCGCTTTCCCAAGCGCCGCAAAAAACGTCGCTATATGCAACACCACAAAAGTTCGCGGCGTTTCTTATAAAAGCCCCGCTAAAGACCAGGACCTTTAGCGGCGCTTTTTTAAAAAACGCCGCTATAGACCTGTACTTTTAGCGGCGCTTTTATAAAAACGCCGCTATAGACCTGTACTTTTAGCGGCGCTTTTATAAAAAACGCCGCTATAGACCAAGAACTTTAGCGGCGCTTTTATAAAAAACGCCGCTATAGACCTGTACTTTTAGCGACGCTTAATTCAATAAAAAAAAAAGCAAATATACCATGAAATCCAACCCAACCAAAACACGCAAATTTAAATAATACAAAATTATACGAAAAATATATTATATAAATTGGAAATGAATATTCAAAATATTCTTAAAATAATGTTAAAAGTTACAAGAAAACATGTCTATGATGGCGGATTTTGAAATTGGTGGAACATAGTCATCATAGTCAGAAAATTTCTTTGTTGGAGTTCATTGTATTTCCTGCTCGCTCCCGCCTCCTCGCTTGCTTTGCCTCGCCTCCTCATTTGTTGCCTCCGCTCTAAGTTGAGAAATTTTTTCTCACTGTGCTAGCTTGTATCTCGAACTATCTCGATCTTTTAACCCTCGAACTTGACTTGACTTTGACTCCGGAAGGCATGTATTGGTGCGAGGTAGATCCAAAATATTGGGTCGGGTTAACACGGATCCTTAAAATCTAACCCGATCATACCTTTCGGGACCCAAAACTTCATTAATAATTACATTATCAATATCCTCAAAATTAACAGAACTATCGATCAAGCGATCGCTTCATCTGTTTGCCTTCTTATCTTTTAGTTTCTCCTAATAAATCGGTTAAAGAGTTAAGAAACGAAATATACAATAAAAAGGAATACAACATAACATTATTTAAATTACACTAATAAAAACGATTTAATTAAAACATTATAATTAAATATTATAAATATTTATAATGAATCAATTTTATTAAGTAAATACACCATATTTCTCATGACCTCGGATGACATCGAGTTCCATCTTTTTCTCCGTGCGTAATGTCAAAAAAGTTGAAGGCGCCCAACTTTTTGACTGCACGAGGCTTCCTACAATATAGTAGTAAAAATATTATTTAATAATAAAAAGTTATTAATACTTGATAGATTTAATAAATCCATAGTACCTCGGCCTGAGCTACACAAGCAAAACTTTTCGACCCTGCCGTGCGCGTAAATTTTTGTTTTTGCCTGCTGCTTGTTCCAACTCGCTCACGGTCCTACATAATGAAATTATTATTACGTATATAGTAAATACTATAAACCGAAAAATTTATAAGAGTTTGCAAGTACATAATACCTCTCCTTTCTTCGAATTCCAAAATCGAACCGCATCTTCCCATTGGTACCTCAGCATTCCCGGTGGGACATTTTGCAATTTTTCTTCGAGGCTTATGGGTTTTTTAAAATATTCTTTTTTCAAAATGCTTTTATTGTCTCTCCATTTTTTTACCCAATGCCTTCTTGATATAGGCATCAGAGACCTCTAAAGCAAACCTATCCTAAAAAACACAAGTTTAGGAAGTAAATATAAATGAAAATTAAACAAAAGTATTATAATTACATTAACGTTTTGTTACCTTAATATTAGAGAGAGCTTGGTTTTTATTGCTATCAGGCATGTTATGCCATGATTCGCAGTTGATGGGCAACATATTGGCATTTCGTGCTATAATGCCCAAATAACCTGCTAAAAGTCGAGCTTCTTGTCCAACAGGCTGACCATGGTTGTTTCTAGTTACTTTGACACGCTCGACAGAATTTAAGTTATATAAATCATTTAGGAGCGCACGTCCCTCGACTCTCTCTGCGCGCCCCACCATTTTCAATTTGAAAAATAATAAATTATTACTATATTGAAATTTAAAAATAAATCGTTGATAAAATTTAATACAATTTGTAAAATAAACTTAACATTACTTTGAATTTCCACGGACTCGTCGAGTGTCTAAAGACGCTTGAAGATCCAACAACCGTCATTGCATCAAGATTTACTTCTTCCGAATTTGTAGTATTACATGCAATACTAAGATCTCTTAATCTTCTTCTAGGCATTTTTCTGCAACACATAAAATAGATAAAATTTTAGTAAGAAATAACAACAATAGTAAATATAAAATAGTTAAATTATATAACATGACCAATGTTAATATTGTAACATTACATATAAATAAAAATCATAAAATCTTACTACATCATAATTAATCGTAAATATCTTCGTCTACATCTGTGAACCCATTGAAATTGTGTACTACTAGTACTAGGGATATTTTCATCTAAGTCTTGTTTCGGAAAAGGCAAAGTTTACGATCTTTCTTCGATGTCATCTCTACTTCCATTCCCCATGTCAAACAAGTCTCTAGGGGTGTTTTGGAGTACAACGTACCAACCCTCATCAATTGGATCTTTCGAGTAAAAAACTTGTTTAACTTGAGAAGAAAATACATACAGCTCGTCTATCAAATGTTCTCCAGTGTGAATTAATCGAGAGAAATTCACCATTGTAAAACCAAACTGATCATTTTTAATTCCACGAGCAGTATTAGCATCAGCCCAATCACATCGAAATAAGACAACTTTCCATTTTCCATAATAATCCAACTCAATAATGTCAGTTAAAATTCCATAATACTCCACATTTCCCTCGACAGGATTACTGTCCCTAGCACTAGCGTAACTTGTAATTAAAGAATTAACAACTACTCCACAATTTTGAGTTCTCCTCAATCTCTCGCGATATTTGGTATGAAATCTGAATCCATTCATGATGAAGCCATTATATCTTTTTACTACTCGATTCGGACCTTGGGAAAGCCATTTAACTTCGTCATTAACGATATTCCCACTCCAAACCTATTGAATCGAAAGTAAATTGAGTAATTATAAATGTTATGAGAAAACATTATTATTTGTCAACAAAATGTTGAGTTGCATACCGTTTGGCTTAACCATTCATGAAAAGATTCTGCGAATAACCTATTAATCTCGCGATGTTGTAATCTTCGTGAGCGTGGACGAGATCTTAAGATTTGTTTGTACTCACTATGTTAAACACATGTTTAATTCGTTAAAAAATAAACAAATCAAAAAAAGAAGAATATTTATCATATTCTAGAACTTACTTGCGTAATTGTTCAAGTGCATCGTGGTGGAAAAGAACATATCTATGTGCTTGTATCCAAGATCAGTCATCTAATTCTACAATTTCAACTTTTTGCCGATTGGTTCTCCATAACTTTGAAATAAATAAATTTTGTCTAAGTTAGGATCATTGAGTCCGGCATTTCTACTTGGTCTATTCAATCTTGTTTCAACATCTAAATATCTAGAACAGAATGTCATACACTCCTCTGCCAAGTAGCTTTCAGCAATTGATCCTTAGGATAACGCATTACGGCAATAAGACTTCAATTTGCTTAGGAACCTAAACACCATATACAACATTATCAAAACTGGTAACTATATATAGGTATAAAAGTGAATGCCTTTGAAATAAATTAGCACCTTTCAATTGGATACATCCAACGATAGAAAACCGGCCCACCAATTATTGCTTCACGAGGAGATGAATGACAAGGTGCACCATAATAGTGAAGAAGGAAGGTGGAAAGATCTTCTCCAAATTGCATAATGTCAAAGCGGCTCGATCTTGTACTTTTTCAAGTTCTTCAACATTTGAACTTTGCCACAAATTGCTTTCATTATATTGACACAGCTCAATTATACAGACGTTACCTTCTTTGACATACAAAGACCGTAAAGCAACTGGAAGTAGATCTTGCATCAGGATGTGATAGTCATGTGATTTTAATGAATATAGTCTTCGATCTTTAAGACTTACACATCGAGATATATTTGATGAATACGCATCCGGAACCTTTATATCCTTCAACACCGTGCAGAACATTTCTTTCTCTTCCTTTGACATTGCAAAAATTATAGGCGGCAACCAATATTTTCCATTAGGAAGTACTTGGGGATGAAGAGCACGCCTAATTCCCATGTGAACTAAATCAAGTCGACTTTGAAGATTATCTTTTGATTTACCATCGACGTTCAAAATTGTCCGGATGATGTTCTCACAGACATTCTTCTCAATATGCATCACATCAAGATCGTGGCGTAATATGTGATACTCCCAATAAGGCAACTCAAAAAAAAATACTTCTTTTCTTCCACAAGTCCGCCTCATTAGGGTCATCCTCCTCGTCAGATTCATCATCAGGTTCATCCCTCGATCGTCATTTGTTTTGCTGTTAGATGGTTGATTGACTTCCCGTGAATCGAAATCCATATCTTTTAACATGAATAAGATTTCAGATCAATGGTGCGCTTTCAGGAGCATTTTTCAACTCTTGATCATCAGTCAAATAAAGCCTTTTGAAATCTATATCTATGATTTTCATCTAACCACCGACGATGCCCCATATAGCGTAACTTCTTCCCATTATATAACCACGTGTGAACACGTTTGAGCAAAGCACAACAAAGACAAGCATAACGTCCTTTGGTACTCCAACCCGATAAATTCGCATATCTTAGGAAATCATTAATTGTCCACATCAAAGCAAAGACGTAGGTAAAAGTTCTCCTTTCTCAATACATCATACGTCTCAACACCCGCCCATAATTGTTTTAACTCTTCAATAAGTGGCTACATAGATATATGTCAATATCATTTCCGGGGCCTTTCTCTCCGGGGATAATCATAGATAATATCAAAGAAGATTGCTTCATGCAGAGCCATGGAGGCAAATTATAAGGAAAAATGACCACGGGCCAAGTAATCGCATGCGAGGTGCTCATGATTTTAAAAGGATTAAATCCGTCAGATGCTAACCCGAGCCTTACACTCCGAGGATCACTTGCAAAGCTTGGAAATTTATTGTCAAATGATTTCCATGCAAAAGAATCTGCAGGATGCCTTAATAATCCATCATCCGTTCGTTGATCATGATGCCACATCATAAACTCAGCTGTCTTTGACGACATGAATAGCCTTTGAAGCCTTGGGATTAGCGGGAAATATCACAAAATCTTGTTCGGCTTCCTTCTTAACTGTGGCCCATATTCATTCTCATTAACATCTTCTGCATCTCTATTCATCCAACGAGATTTACCGCAAACATGACAAGACTGTTGATTTCTCTGATCACCCCAATACAACATGCAATCATTTGGGCAACTATGAATTTTGTTGTACCCAAGGCCCAAATCTTTTATCACTTTCTTCATGTCTTTACATGATTGAGGGATTTTTGCAAATGGGAACATTTCTCTCAAAAGCTCTAATAGCATTGTCAAAGAGTTTCCGGTCCACCCTCCCAAACATTTTAAGTGGAAAAGGCGAATATAGAAAGACATTTTCGAAAATTTTGATCCCTCATAAAGTTCTTCATTCATTTCACCAAGTAAAGTGTAGAACTTCGCCACTTCTTCATTCGGTTGTTCATCCGGTACACTTCTTCTCGTTTCCATAAAAGTATTCCCACCGATATTATAATCATCAGATGCAACATAGTTTGGTGGAAATGATTGGAAACTTTCACTCCGCATATTAAATGCATCCCGCATCATACCTTCCATGTCATCTTCTCTAACATGCTGACTGTAACCACTATAAGGATAACCCGGATTAATCGTCGAAGAGGCTCCACTAGTTGTACACTCTCCATGGAAAATCCATTTTTTATACCCCGAATGAAGCCATCAACAATTAGATGTTCGTAGACAACTTCACGATAATGCCAATAGATATTGCCACACTTCTTACACGGGCAAAGAATCATATTCTCTTGGCTTGAATTGTGAAATGCAAAATCTAAAAAAGATTGCACTCTATTTTGATACTCGTTGCTTGCTCTTGAGAAATTCATCCAAGTCCTATCCATTTCGTAGTTGTTGAAGTCTAAAGTTGGCAATAAGTTTCACGGGTAAGTTGTTTATTATGTAAGTCTTGATATGATATATATTTATGTTTTATGTAAGTTATGTAGATTATGTAAGTTATGAAATTTGAACTTTTAAACTATATGCTTTTAAGGAAATTATTAGATTAAACTACATGTATTAGTTAAGTTATGTAAGTTGTTATGTACGTTATGTGAGTTATGTAATTTATTTAAGTAATGATCAATATTAATACTATTTTTATAAGTAAATTGAAAATAAATTAAGGTTATATAAATATTCAATAGCAATAGAACTTTTTTCAATTCTTTTTGAATTTTTTAAGATTCATCATACGTGGCGTTGTTACACTTAGGGAGGATCCATTATATCTTGCAGCTCGATATAAGGTAACCCGTCAGGTTTCCAGCCTATATACTTTGAATCTTTAAAATATTTAAATAATAATTAAGTTGAATCAAATAATAATTAAGTTGAACCAAATATAAAAACTTATTCATACTTCAAATAATAATTAATACTATTTTGATAAAAATTAGTTATAACTTTTAAAGACATTTAAAAATATTAGATATTAAAATCAAACATTATTAATATAAAAAAATAGTAATTTGAATATAATAATATCAAAAAAGAATCGTAGTTTAATTTTTATAAGTAAATTGGATATAAATTAAGGTTATATAAATATTCAATAGCGATAGAACTTTTTCAATTTTTTGAATTTTTAAGATTCATCATACGTGGCGTTGTTACACCTAGGAGGATCCATTATATCTTGCAACTCGATATAAGGCAACCCGTCAGGTTTCCAGCCTATATACTTTGAATCTTTAAAATATTTAAAATAAGGAATGGACAAGCAAGCTACATATATGGTAATAAAATTAATTCATACTTAAGTTGAATCAAATAATACTTAAGTTGAACCAAAATATAAAAACTTATTCATACTTATTCATACTTCAAATAATAATTAATAATACTATTCTGATAAAAATTAGTTATAACTTTTAAAGACATTTAAAAATATTAAATATTAAAATCAAACATGTTTAATATAACAAAATAGTAATTTGAATATAATAATTTTATTATTGATTACAATTTTGAAATAAAACGTACCTTAATAAAACGTACCTGGTCTACTCCACTCTCACCAGCAAACAGAGGCTGGAGTCCAAAAAGTAATATTTGTTAAGTAATTTAAAGTTAAAATGCATAGAAATAAGGAAAAAAATTTAGCAACGAAACCTATACGTACCTAGAACAAATGTCAATGGCTGTGGTGTATTTAGTTGCACCAAATATTATTTCAGGTGATCGATAGTACCTAGAACAGATGTAAGATTATAAGAGTAGCACCAAATATATTTTTATAAGAGTACCTTAAAATACATTTGCTTTAAAATTAAAATAACTATTACTTAAATAATTAAAAATTCAAACACTACAGTAGGGCTAAACAAGAAAAATCCACCCCATTTGATAGTTAATGGAATGTAAATTAAAATCTTGAGCCAAACCTAATTCTACTTTTATTTAATTATTTTTAATTTTAATTTTTACTGAAAATAATTTTAAATTTTTATATAAGAATATTTTTCAAAGTTATTATTTTTTGTATTTACTTGAAAATTTTATAATTTTTTGAAAATATTTTAAAAATTTACTAAATAATATTCAAAAGCCAAGTGTAAAATTCAAAATCAACTGTTAATATGAAAAAAAATTCAAAAACCAAATTGCTTCAAAAATCCAAAA
The DNA here is from genome assembly GCA_025698465.1 of Gossypium longicalyx. Taxonomy (NCBI): domain Eukaryota; kingdom Viridiplantae; phylum Streptophyta; class Magnoliopsida; order Malvales; family Malvaceae; genus Gossypium; species Gossypium longicalyx. Next base: position 17,633,955 of record CM047004.1, on the reverse strand, counting down.
AACTTGATCAAATCAAATCACTATCACCCCTATACAACATGTATATAAATGTGTGAATATATATATATATATATCAAATTTTACATGTAAAAATAAAGAACATAAAATTTAAGTAAGATGTGAATATATAAAAAGGGCAAAACATACATTTTTAATTTTAAATAATAAAAATTTAATGCTATAAATATAAAAAAAATTAGCACAAAAATAAATATAAAACGTTCAATTTTAAAATAATATTCGTTAGATTTACTGAACTAATGATACTAAATTTAGCCATAAAAAGTATGTTAAAAAACACAATAAAAACATAAAACATGACAAATAAACAGATCTAAGTATTGCACCAACTGCTGCTGCTGAAACTTAAGGATGTGATGACAGTATCCCATAACATCTATACAATTTGATTTACTCAAACCAGGATGCCAATTTGAAAAAAAAAAAAAAAAAAGATGATACCAAAATGTAGATCTTTGACATATACTCAACTGATCTACACTTTGCATGCATTTTCTTTTTCTTTTTTTTTCTTTTTTGAATTTAGATTAATAAACTACCAAATGACACTATCTCAAGCAAAAGAAATAACAGCCAACAGCGGATAACTCCACTTTTCAAGTACATAAAGCAGGCTTCCAAATGTAAAGAAGGACCAGGACATAGAATGGGGAAGGAATGTAAAATTGATGCAATTGAATTCTGAAAGAAGTGATTAACTTTGCTTGGTATAAATGTAAACAAATATCTAATATTATTACCCAGCCACAAAATCTAAGCAATACCACGTAAGAAGAGCCACAAAACATCATTGATGGATGTAAATACTAGAAACTATAGGAGGAATAACAAAGTTGGGGTTAAGTGAACTAATGAAACACCCTTTTTAACCACCTATCTAAATTGATGTAAGTAAAAACTTGGGATTTTTCCATTCATCCAGACTAAGTTTGAAGCAAGAAAATAATGCTCTTTCCCTTTCATCAGACAGCATATAATTTTATTTTCCATCATTTTCTGGCAAAAGAGTCTGTTCTAAAATCAAATGAAATTCAAGTTGACAAATATTAATCACCATAAATGTGAATGAATGATGTGAATGCATTAGTTCAAAAATATCAAAAAATATTATGTACAACCAGATGGAAATATAAAAGCATAAGAGGTTGTTATATATCTAACCACTTACTGCGGAAAAGGTGCTTTTCAAGGCTTCCACTTGCCATGTATTCATAGACAAGCAATCGATGCTCATCCTCACAACAGTATCCAATGAGCTTCACAAGATTTGAATGGTTGAGTATTTATACTAGATAGTTGACTTCAGTCTGCAGAACAAAGAATCATATGCAGACCAAAGCAATCATATTCTACCTTGAACTGCTGTTCTCAATAAAAAAAACTGCATATAATAATATAACGTACCAACTTGAAACAGGTGATATAATCGAAATCTGGCCTGCAAAACTAGATTGATAAGCAAGTCTAGAACTTTTCATCTGAGCAAGAAGTAAAAGGTTATTGATAATAGCCTTACTCTTCTGCATAGTCAGGACTTTGTCGAATTTTAAGGCGAATATTTCTTTCAATAATCCTTTCATCGTTGCATATTGTTTCTAGAAAAATAATCTACAATCAAAAGCAAAGATAAAACGTATTAGAAAATCAAAACTAGATATATTTCATTCTGGCTTAATTTATTATATCATTAAGCAATACATCACATGTACATTTGTTAATCATGATTCTAGTAAAACAGCATATGCAAAATCATGAATAGCACACAATATGTGTCCCCTATTAGGTCCAAAATACAAATCAACACAAAATTCCAACAGGCAGGCTGCTGATTGCTTACTGAGTAAGCCAATGTATATAACATTCTATACACACTAAATCTACATTCCTGTACATTTAGAATGTGAGATTAAATGAAAATTTCCTAAAACCCAAAAAAAACAAAAACATTCATATATATATATATATATAGCACTGCTTACCAGTAATTTGGTATAGCAGTAAATGTCACAGGCAAAGCCAATAGGTAACATTTGACAGCACTAACCTACAATATTTCCACAATAACAGAAAACGTAATATATAAACATATTCAAACAAGTGCAAATTATGGGTAAATGAAGCAATTGCTAGAAGTTTATAAAAAGCTCCTTTCTTGAAACTTGCAACACATTGCAATCACAAATTCAATTAATTAATACAAACTAACCAACACTATAAAGTCTATGATATTACTACCATTGTGTTTGGTAAGAGAAAAATAAGAACAATAAAAGAAAATGAATATATTTTCACATTTCCTTTCCCCCAAATCAATCCTTTCAATTATGAAAGGAATCATTCGTGTAACTTAAATTAACAATTTTATTTACTAGTTACGACTTCACTTCTAACCCTGTATCTCTCTCTATTTTCCATCTTTGTACCAAAACAATGAAGGAAATATATTATTATTAACCATTCTTCCACTGCTCTCTATTTTACATATTTCCAGTCAAACAAAGATTTAGCCCAGAAGAAAAAAAGGGGAAAGACTGATGACTTACATAGTAATCTCTAGATCGACCTCTGAACTCTTGAGCGAACAAATCCACTATTGTTTTACCTTCCCATCGTTTATTAACCTGTGCCAAATCAACAATTAAAATCACAATTTTTTATTAGATAAGCAGAATTAGGGTTTAATTAGGGGTTTTAAAAAACTTGCTAACAACTGAAATCAGGAAAAAAGAAAGAAAACTAACATGAGAGACGAACTCAAAGTAGTAAGGTCGTACATGGCGCTTCCCATTTAATTTACCGTTGTGAAAAATATAATCTCGTTTCTAAGCAGGATGAGCAGGCGACGGCGACGCAGCAGAGAGGTTAGTCGAGGGCGATGCACCAGGTGGTCCGTTCGGCGTCTTCGGTGGCAAATGGTTTGGGAACTTGGGGATGAAAATTTAGGGATTAAAGGAGAAGAGATGGAATGAGGGAAATTTTGTTAAGGGGAAAAAGAACAGCTATCGGGAGCACTGGGAATAAATTGGATGAAACTAAAACGACGGCCTTGTGGTTTAAAAAAATGATAGTTGTGGCGTTTTTTTAAAAAAACGCCGCTAAAGGTGATCTATTGCGGCGCTTACATGCTAGCGCCGCTAATTTCTTAAAATTATTGTAAAAATCAATTAAACCTATTCAAATTAAAATAAAATTTTATTAATAAATTACTGTTGCACATTACATATATAATAACAAAATTAGTTTATATAACTTTATAAAATCATATTTATTATTTTCATATAAAAATATTATTTTGATAAAAAATAAAAAAGATCTTTTTATCATTAATAACATTATGTGATATAAAGTTAATCATGGAAATTATGCGTATGTACTAAAATAATTAAATATTACGAAAATTTTATTAATACAAGCATTATTCTTTTAAGTATGTTCCGCATTAGTTGTTTAGATTTTTATATAAATGGCATAATGGTTATTACATCAAATTTTATTAATTTTGTTACATAAAAATTTAATGAGTGTGCCATATTCTAGTATGATTATTTTACTTTACGAATTCAAAACATCCATTGTTTCGAATCGACTTTTAAATAAAATTAATTGTAATTTTATAATTTATATCAATTTGAGTGCAATAATTGTTTGTCTATATAAATTAAATATTAAAAATATTTTTAGTTGAATCATATAAATGGAAAGAAAAATTTATAATTATAGTTATTTCTTTATTAAGTTGGTGTTATGGGTTAATCAAGTATATTAATTCAGTTGTGAAATTATTAATTTACCCTCTCACATATAAATTAAGTTATAAGAATGTATTTATATATATATATATAATAAAAATTCGAAACACAATTAACTTTATGATTATAACCAAAATAACAATTAATTTTTATATAAACTTTTAACAAATATACGAGTTAAATAATATCTTTTCGCATAGGAGTGTTAAATCTTAAAAAAGAAAAAGTAATTCTCTTAACATACTTTAACAAATTGAATACTAAACCACTTAATCAGAAAAGCTAAAATATGAGATAAGTATTTGTACTTTTCGTAAAATTAAAATTTAGTCATTATATTTCTATTCTTAAGAATTTAATTCCTCTATGTTTCAAATTTCTGAATTTAAGTTTAATTTAACATTAGCAGAGTTTATAACCTAGCGCCACTAAAAATGCACCAATTGCGGCGTTTAGGGTTTTAGGGGTTATAGTTTAGTGTTTAGGGCTTGTTAGGGTTTAGGGGTTTACTATTTTAGGGGTTATAGATTAATGTCTTATTTTTTTCTTTGGGGTTTAGGATTTTAGGTGTTATATAACTTTTAGTGGCGTTTTAGCAAAAGCGCCGCTAATGCTCTGGTCTTTAGCGGCGTTTTAGCAAAAGCGCCGCTATGCTCTGGTCTTTAGCGGCAGTTTACCAAAAGCGCCGCTAATGCTCTAGTCTTTAGCGGCGTTTTACCAAAAGCGCCGCTAATGCTCTGTTCTTTAGCGGCGTTTTACCAACAGCGCCGCTAATGCTCTGGTCTTTAGCGGCGTTTTCTGTTAAAACGCCGCTAATGCTCTGTTTTTAGTGGCGTTTTAACAGAAAACGCCGCTATTGCCCAGTTTTTAGCAAAAACGCCGCTATTGCTCTGTGTTTTACAATTTTTGCGGCGTTTATTGATAAAATGCCGCTAAAAACGCCGCTAAAGCCTTATTTTTCTGTAGTGATTGATACTTTTAATGTGGTGTAATATTAGTTATGCACTTGGACAATATTGTTGTTATCATGTGGTGTAATATTAGTTATCATATGGTGTAATATTAGTTATGCACTTGGATAATGTTGTTGTTATCATGTGGTGTAATATTAATTATGCATTTGGATAATATTATTAATTTCTAGTATTAATTGTGGTTTGGAAGCTAATTTATAATTATTCAATCCTTGTTTTTTATTTTTTTATAACACAATTACAAATAATTTATTTGACTTTGGTTGTTTTCAATTTATGACAGTTAATATTCTAGTTTAATAATAGGGTATTATTATATATTTAAAATGATTTATTTATTTATAAATAAATCATTGCAATACATGTAAAAATAATTTAAAATATAAATTTATTAATATATATATATATATATATATAAAGTAAACTCAATCAAACAAAGAAAAGATAATAAATTCTTAAATATATAAATTTTTATTAAAACGTTTTTTTCAGAAAATATTTTTTGTGAAATCACAAACAATGTAAAAATATTTTACATGATTCATCCAAACACAGTAAAAGTAAATCATTTTCCAGAAATCATTTTCCAAGAAATTATTTTCCATAAATTATTTTCCGAAAAACATTTTACCTGCAAACAAACAGAGCATAAAGGTTATGAACTAATTTAAAATTAAATTATAATTTAGAAACATTAGGTGGAATCAACCTATGTATGTTCCGAAAATATAAGAAAATCTACTTCAAAGACATACTTTGAACCTGAAGTCATCAAGGGGTAAAAAGACAAATATCCTATCGTTTTCAAGATTGATTTTCAATAATATAAAAAAAGAGCACCCAGTTTTTGGTTCTACAGTCATAATCAGAGGAGAATTAAAAACTTGTTATTCAACCACAAATTAAATATATCACATGGGCGAGCTGCTGCTTGTTTCCTTGGCCAAAAAGATAGGCTGCACCATAAAAGCGAGGTGTTAAATCATTGTGACATGTTTAAACTTGGGTTTATGAAATTTTTTACCCTTTGAAAATACTTATATTTTACTACTTAAATTTAATAGTCATATTTATTTTAATCTTTAAATTTTGAGAAAATGTAAAATTTTTAATCATATAATATTTTAGGATTGTACCACCACAAAATATCATGTTATTAGATTAAATTACTTTTTAGGTATTGATATAATATAATATAAAAGTGCTATTAAAAACTTTTAAGTTAAAAGAATTAAAATTCAGCTCATTACTAAATTTAAATATTAAAATAGATAAAAAAATATAAATATTAAAGTAGAGCTCACTGTCAAATTTAGAGTGCAAAAGTTATATTAACCCGTTAAACTTCAATACAGAAAGAAAGGCCGCAGGATAATGAAATCTGACTTTACCATTAGAAACTTGAATTTAACTCTCCTGAAGACTTTATATTTTACGTTTTCTGTGATTATGAACCTGCTAACTGCAGAGGGTACAAATGGGACATTTAGCATACAAGTCGACTCAAAAAGGCTTAAATGAATTCATCACTTTCCTGCTCGAGGAAGCTAAGTTTGAGTATATTAGTTTTCAATTTAAGCAGCTCATAAGCCTAATTATGTTTGTTTTTTTTTGGTTTGAAAATGTACTTTTAATAAATTATTACTTTAACCAAGAAAATTATATATATAGAACGAGCTTCAACTTGAGTTTGAATATTAATTAAGCCTATAAATAAGATTAATTGAGCTGAGTTTAAATAGTGTAATTTTATTTTAAGCTAAACCTTGAACTTCTTATTATTTAAGCCTGGCTAGACTTTCCTCGATTACAACTTAGGATTGAGCCATTGAAATTTTCTAACGATGGTGGTGGTGGTGTTGCACTGGTAAGCATTAGTCTCATATAGAAGCGGGTAGCCAAAAATTTTATGTTATTAGAGGATTAAGATAAAATTATAAAACTTTTAGAAATTAAAATTAAAAATTTATATTAAAAAAGCTTATATTAAATTATTAATTTTTTAAAAGGGTTAAATGTTATTTTTTTTTCGAGCTAAAGAAACTTAAATTGAATATTAATATTTAGAAGCGGTAAAAAATCACAATTTTTTTATCAGACCAAGAGGTTTAAAGGGCTGAAATTAATGTATTAATTTTATAGACGGAGAAAAGAGAAAAAAAAATTCCAGTTAATCAAAGGGCCCATGCCTCCCCTGGGTTCGCCATTTGTCATGCGGCCTTCGGTTTCGCCCATGTCTTTTTCAAAAAGAGTTGAAAGTTAGGTCAATTTCATCAAACAAGTTGAAAGTTTGCATGTATGGAAGTCCAAAAAAATAATCTTAAACCAATCAACTGCAAGTATTATATGGCGTCCATCTATGCTTACGTACAAAGGATATTGTATATATAAGTGGTTATTGGCTGAATTAACTCATTAAGTTGAAGCTCAACACTGACAACAAAAAAAAGATTTCGGGTGTTTGGTTCTTCATTTAAGAAAAAAAAAGAAAGAGAAGAGGATGGGGAAATTAATTTCCAAATGGGTTGGAGTGTTTTTGATGATACTTGTGTTTACCATATGGATAGCAGAATGCCGAAAACTTGAGAGGGAGATCCTGGGAGTTGGTATTGGTGGAGGTGTTGGTGGTGGTATAGGAATTGGAATTGGAGGTGGTGGTGGAATAGGTGGAGGTATTGGTGGTGGAATAGGTGGAGGCATAGGAGTTGGAGGTGGAGCTGGCGGTGGAAAAAGTGGAGGCCAAGGACATGGAGGTGGTGCTGGTGGTGGTTCTAAGGGTGGAGGACATGGAGGTGGAAGTGGAAGAGGTGGTGGTGGTGGTGGCGGTGGTGGCGGCGGCTATGGAGGTGGAAAAGGAGGAGGGGGATTTTAGTGGCAAAATGTGCATGCTAAAAATATGGTCAACTTGTAACCGTGCCTGTTAATGATGGTGTGTTTGCCAATGATTTGTCATATTGCCATATATAAATATTAGAGAGCAAAATGAAAACAATGCTCCTACCATAAACTTCTGTTCTGTCTCCAAATCCCAAAAATGAAATTCGTATGCCTTCGTATTACTAAGATTTAACACCAATATTTCTTTCATTTATAAATAAATAAAATTATTTGGGATTAAATTCATATTCTCATTGCATAATGCAACGAATTTAATGCATATATTATATTTTGATTTACAATTTTAACATATTTAATAAGCAAAAATATTTGGTAAAGCGTTGTAGAGTTTTTAAAGTCTACAAATAAAATTAAGGGATTGATAAATATTTTATAAAAATATAATAAAATATTAATAAAAATACATTACAGTTTTTGTTTTTTTTTTTTATACTATTTATAAAATAAAGAAAAAACCCTATCGATATACTTGCCGGTTTAATAATTCATGATGGTTAGCTTAATTTTTGCATCTCACGTGAGTGACAACTCAAAACGTTTAAAAATGTAATCAAGCACGAGAAGCACGAGTTGCAATTTGTGGGATAAAATTTAGCTGTCTTGATTTTATAAGAACGAAACAAGGCAAGTTTAAATTTTGAGAAACGTATTTGACGAAGAAAGTAGTAAAATTTGGTAATATATTAATAATGTTTTCCATAAGTGTATGTGTATGTACAATTATTATAATTCTGTATCTGTAAAATCTTATTTATTTTTGTAAAAAGGAAAATTGTGGTAATATATCTTTTAAATTGGGTTACAACTCAATACATTGACCAATATAATTGCATTTTCTGAGCCGCTCTTTACTTGGAAACCTGTAGGTCTTAAATCTGCAGGGCTTGCTTGGGTGAAAGGAAACTTTAAAACTTGTTGAAGGAAAAATATATGGACAGGGGTTGTTCATAAGCATTTAGACTCAATACCAACCATTTGGTTGCCCTTTTCTCATCAGCAATTTCCAGTTCTGATGGCAAGTAACAATAATTCTTCAATCCAAATGGAGAAAATCACAATTAAATGATGAACGGAACGGGTGAGGATTCAGAAAGCAAATGCTAGCTCAGCAGAATCCCACAGTTTCTTTTAATATACACACGCTATAAATTTCTAAATATAGAGCCTGTTTGATGAAATATAGATGAGCTTAATTCATTGCGGTGGGGGAATTCAATTCTCACCTTATTGTTGTCACGTTCGGATGGTATAGTTTTTGACAGCCTTTAAAGTTTACATCTTTTAATAATCATTAATGGAAAAGTAGTATAAATATATGTTCTCCCATGCAACACTACTTCATTTTTGTTTTTCACAGCAGCTATAATCTTTCTTGGTCTTTATTAGCTGTATCTGCCTGCAATTATAAGTTCTTTTATTATGAGAAGAACTATAGTTGTGGTATTCTTCATGCTTCAATGTTTTAGTTTTAATGTTAAAGGTTTCGGCCTTTCATATAATTTCTATGAGAAATCGTGCCCACAAGTTGAGGACATTGTCAGAAATGGCCTTCAGCCTATATTTCTCACCGATCCCACTTCTGCACCTGCGTTGTTAAGGCTTATGTTTCATGATTGTCAAGTTCAGGTAGCGACGTTCGTAGTACACTGATTTACAACCATTGTTTGTTAATGGTTTACAGTTTTGGTTTTACGATTATAATATATAGAGGCATAATAAAACTTGTGTTTCTTGCATGCATCAAAAACAGTCTTTATGTCACATTCTTTATTTTTTTATAATTTGGTGGTGCACTAAGGATGTGTCACATTTGACATTTAATTTTGTTTACCTCAGGGATGCGATGCTTCCATTCTAGTTGATCCAGGAAATGGAAATGAGGCAACAGAGATGGCTTCTAGTAAGAATTTGGGGATAAGAAAGAGAGAGATAGTAAGCATGGTTAAATCAATGGTGGAAGCTCAATGCCCCCAACAAGTCTCATGTGCCGATATTCTGATATTGGCAGCTCGAGAGGCCGTGGCGGTGACAGGAGGGCCACGGATAAAAGTCCCATTGGGACGGCGGGATTCCTCTCACGCCCTTAGCCATCGACTGCCAGACGCATTGCTCCCTCCTGCAACAGCTGGAGTCTCTGAAATGCTTAATATTTTCACCAACAAAGGAATGAACCTTGAAGAATCTGTCGCCGTTTTGGGTATGTCTTCAACATAAGCATTTAATTTAAAGGATATATCTTGGTTACTTGTATTTTAAGCTTGGGTCTAACAGCTAAAAAATAACGTTTAAATCTGTACTTTTTAAGTTCATTATATGTATACATTATGTTAAATCCAAACTGAGTTAATGATGCATTTGTGCTTAAAATATAATAGATATAGTTGATATTTAATATTCAAATTGATGGTTAAGTTAATGAAACAACTTAAATAATAGGCTTAAATCACAAAATAGTATTTAAATTATACCATTTTACCCAAAGCATATAAACCTGTTGTCACATATAGTACTAAATTATATTTCGTTATCTCAAGTGATATCTAGATTATACTTAATTATTCAAATTATCTTAACCATTAAGAGAAATCTCTTAACCAATCACTTAGTGACACATGACACTTTTAAAATTAAAAAAAAATCCTCCCCCCCAAAGTTAAATGTTATTACTTTTTAATATCTTTGATAAACATATTCATCTTTTTGTTTTTGACTCAAGAATTCTGATGACGAAAAAATTTAACAAGCTGTCAAAAAACTCTTCCAAACCTAGTTTCTAGCAACAAAACTTGATTCCGACAAGATTTTTTTTTCTATTTTTAAATTTTAATTTCGATTCCTCTCTTACCCTCAATTCAAAAACCATATATGTATTGTTTTTCTTAAAAATAATTTTCTCCTCTTTTTTGTTATATATTTTGCATTAAATAATTGACGATGCTCAACAATTTACGATGAAAACAACCTAAATAAAGCATGGAACTCATATATTATGAAGAAGATGAGTAAATAAAAAGGTAAGAATATTGCAAGTAATATAACAGTTAAAAGAAAGTGTATTAAAAGAGTTGGGAGGGAGTTTTAATTTAATTAAATTTAATTTTACTCTTTTAATTTAATGTTAATTTAAAAATACTACGTGGGTTAAATACCAACTTAGAAAAAATTATATAATTTAAGTACGATTTTATAGTTTAAACTTAAATAATATGATAATATTTTGACAATTCAATTAAATATTTATAAAATTTTAGAGGAATATAGAATTTGACTTATTTCTCCAATATGGAAATATGACACTGCTATCTTTAGTTTTGCAGGTGCTCACACGCTCGGGATAACGCATTGTTCAAACCTTCAGAACCGTTTATACAGTCGTAACAACGATGAGCTTAGAGGAATGGAACCTGGTTTTGCTGCATTTTTGAGGTTAACTTGTCAGAAAGGACCTTTAACCTCAAATTTAAGCTTCGTTCTGAATGACCCGACGCCGTTTTCGTTTGACAATGAATACTATGTAAATGCAATGAGAGGCCGAGGAGTACTAAAAATAGATGCTGAAATGGTATCAAACCCCAAAACAGCACATGTTATGAAACATTTCTCCATGAATGAGGCTGATTTCTTCCGAGCATTCTCTTCTGCCTTTGTGAAGCTATCTCGCTATGGAGTTCTGACAGGGAAACAAGGTGTTATTAGAAAGAATTGCAACCAATTAAGCTGATTAGAAATTGTTGGGTTCCTTATTCACATCTACAATAGTGAACCTTTCATTCTTTCTAATCTAACTTTGATTGTTGATAAATAGTTGATCATCTTTGAATTATGTTTTTCCACTTTTTACTCAGTAAATTATGGCTAATATACCCAAAAAGAAAATTTAAAGCAGGATAAAAAATAACAAAAACGGTAACAATAATTGTAAAATTAGAATCAATGTACGATATATATTTTGATACAAACATAATAATATTGGTAACCTAAATTGAAGTAAGAATACAAAATGACAATTATAGATATTATATTAAAATTTCAGCCTAAAACTTATTTGAAAATTTAATAATTATTAAAATTATCAAAATAAATATTGCATATTAATTCAGACATTTAAATTGATTTATATGTCACATCCTAAAATTGGGTCTATAAGTTTTGAGGGTAAATTAAAAATTTTGGCTCAGAATGGGTTCGAAAATTTTAAATTGTGGTAACTCGAAATTATTTTTGTCTATGACTTGTTGAAAATTAAATCAATTTTTGAAAACAATGCTGAAAAGACTTTCAATTTTGAAATAAAAACTTATCTGTAAAATAGTTTAAATTATGAGTTTTAAAAGGCAATTAAACCAAAATTTAATTTTCACCCTATTTTTCCATTCATATTTATAAAACCCACGTTAGTCTCTACACCATATTTTTGTTTTGTCGTCCACTGCATTCCAAAGCTCTTCTCATTCAATTTTGTTTCCCAAATTTAATTCTTAGATTTCTATCATTCTCCAAGCCATAAATCTCCATAGTATTTCAATAAAAATATCCAAGAACACCATAGATTTTTTCATTGTTGAATTTTTGGGTTTTTGGGGTATTCGATCAAACGTTCAGTTTTTTGCCAAATAAGGTAACGATTCGATTCCTTATTAGTTTTTGATGTTATTTGATCTTTTAAATTGAGTTTTTAGTCGTTAAATCGCATGTTTTAAATAAAAGTCGAAAATAAGATTATTAATGGTGGATTTCGAATTTTTGTGTAAAAATGTGGTTTCAAAGTGTTTTTCAATTAGTTTTGACATAATAGAAGGTTTCTAAACTTAGTTTAAAGTTTCGTTGACAATTTTCAATATTTTAATGAATTTTCGTGAAAATTGTCATAAACATGTCGAAAATTCTGATACCATGAATTGGGTAGTTTGAAGGTTGAGAATTATTCTTAAATGTATAATTAGATGATTGGAATAGATTATAGGCAATGATAATGAGTAAAGATTAAGATATTTGAGTTTCAAGTTTGCTAGTCGAAATTTCAGTTTCATGAATAGTTTTTTGTTGGTTTAGGTGAGTTTTTGGCTGATTGTTGATTGTGTTGTTGTGTGATTTACCTTGCTGAAACTTCGAAATCTTTAGGACCTTCAAATAGTAATTAAGTCATTCAATATGATCCTATTTTATTTCATGGTAACCATTATATCTTCTTTCGTAAAAAGTCAATTACCATCAAGTAGTAATTAGGTTATTCAAAAAGATGAACGACTCGCGATCACATTTACTTTTCATCAACCATGTAATGCCAGTAAAAAGATATCATTTACCCCTATCTCAGGTTATGAATTCCATTATTTTGAATGACACTACATATTGAAGAAGTCGTATACCCAACGCACCAGCTTTCGATTCCTTATCTATTTAAATGCATGCTTTTACTTACATCAAAGTATACGAGTCATGCATGCATAGTCCATCATCCACTTAGGATTTAGTTATGCCACACTATAAATGTCACAAGTGAATAAATCCATAAATAGATTCAAGATCTATTCTTCTTGGGTCTAATTTGATGTACTGTCAGTCTAGTTAGTCACATCTATGTCTCTATCTTCTAGGATTCATTTGCTCTGATGCCCAAGACAAAGCATATCCCCAATTGGACTTGATAGACAGCATATTAGTCTTTCAATTGGCTTGCTCATTTCTGATTAGACAAAGGACATATTTAAGTTTGTCTACTAATATAAGTTGTATTTTCGTATTATGATCCAACCATGTAATATTGCTTAGTATTAGTTTAAAATTAAATAATCAATGAGCTAATATTTACTTCTATTTTGCTTTGCATGCAAAAATCATATGAGGAAAATTATACAAATTATATTAATTTAATCTATTAATTTGTTTTATTAACCAATCTGTTCAAAAAAATTACAAGTTTACAAATGAATATACTACACTCAGGGCACCAGATCCAACAATATTGAACTTGGGCATTGTTAAATTCCAAGCATTTGTGAAGATTTCCTCCATTTGGTTAAGCAATTCTTTCCTTAGCTTTTAGTTCTTTTTTTTTTTTAATTTTTGAATCGTGATTAATATAGTTCTTTATGCTTTAGTTTTCATTATGATGGTTGAGTAATCGGTTATAAAATTGATTATGAAGCTCAATAGTTATGTAAGTTTGGTTTATATGGTGAAATGACGATATGCATGAGTAAATATGTTAATTGATGAGCTTAACATGTTCAAGCTAGATAAACTTTTGTGTGTGTATGTGTGTGTGTGCAGGTTTAAGGAAAATGGAGAGGGACCTTTTATTGAAATTAAGTCAATTAGCCTTGTTAAGTATGTAAGATTCTATAATTAATTAGATGGATCTGAATACATAATAAACATATATAATATTTGAAAAACTAAACATGAATATTTCAACAATATGTCTAAGATCTAAAGCACATTCGAAAATATTGAAAATAAATAACAATCTAATCTTCAGCCACAATATTTGATAGTTGAAGAATTCATATGCTTAAAAAACTTCTAATAAATCACAACCATTGAACATATGGAATTGATTAAAGGATAGTGTTTATTAGGGACCTTTAGAAATCTCTCTAAAATTTCACATATAATTTTTAGAGAGAACGAAAGAGATAGGAAAAAGAGAAAAGTTACCATCAAACTCAACCTATCTTTATGTTGGGAACAACCTTGAAAGATGGCTGGATTCCTAGGTTGTTCCACTTTTGGGATATCTTATAGAGCATGGCTTGGAAGTTCAGATACGAATATTATTGAAAACAACCTTGGAAAGATGGTAGGATTCCTAGGTTGTTTTACTTTTGGGATGTCTTATAAAGCATGTCTTGGAAGTTCATATACGAATATTGTTGAGAAGTTTACTTCTTAACCATTCTTTATAAATGTTTCATCCTTATTTCTTCAATGAGCAAACAATGCATTTTCACTTAAGACTTTTCTTGTTAAAGTACTTTATTTGGGTGTAATGTTCATGCAACCATTATTACACTCATTAACTATATAATTTACCTTTCATTATCCACATTCAAAGTAACCTCTCTCATTCCCACTACCCACTATTTTAACACGTTCATGCCTATTTTTTCCTTATAACTATTGTTTAATAACTTTCTTTTCAATGCCTAAAAATATAAGTATGAACGTCTCATTTGGAACTTTTTGATCTGGAGGCAAACTTGAGCACTCTAAAACTCTTTACAATTTTCTTTCTACAATCATAATATCCACCATAGCTCATCTTTCTCAACCCTTCTTGATGTCATCACCACCACTTGCCACCAAACATATTTTCCAAAGACTTCTAATCTTCTTCTCTACCATCTCTCCACGACATCTCGTTTTGTTAGATTGTAATGTCTCCTCACTTTAACAAAAAAACCCTCTACAGGATTAATCTTTTAATATATTGTTTGTAAAAATGTTTGACATCACAAATAGAATTTAAATATGGTCACATATTTTTTCTTTTTAAAAACATAAAATTATTCTATTACACCAAAAAAGGCATGAGCGACTTTTTGAACTAAAGTTAAAAAATTCTCATGGACAATGTATGAAATATTTTCAAAAAAGAAAAGCAGTAAAACCAAGTGAACTTAGATGATTAATTAAGGGATAAATATTAAATTTATACATGAACTTTGGTATTATGTACAATTTGATATATGAATTTTAAGTTGGTGTAATTATATAATGAAACTTGAATTGTGGTCCATATTTATACATAAAATTTTGTTTTTGATTCAATTTTATTCATTTACAGAAAGGGTGAATTATACCCAAGGTCACTAAACTATTAGTAAGTTTACGTTTTGGTCATTCAACTTCAAAAAGTTACAAAATGATCAATGAAAATTTCAAAAGTTTTCATTTAAGTCGTCGGGTTGTTAAAATCATTGTTGTGTGACCTTCTCTGTTCACACCACTTGCACCAATCAAAAGCTCTCATTCCCCTTATCTTTTACAGTTCATTTTTTTCATGAAACAACTCTGAATGCCAAGAATCTAATAACCAAAATCCAAATTGTTTTCTTCTCTAATCTCTGATATTGATCATCAGATCCACTTGGATCTAAAGTATGTTCTTCTACTTGTCAATGGGTATTGATCCACTATACTGATTGTTGAATCATTGCTTGGAGCTCGCTACTTGGATTGTTAAAAGAAAAACTTAGAAACCCAATGACTTAAATAAAAACTTTCAAATAGTTTAACGACTTAAATGAAAACTTTCGAATAGTTCAATAATCATTTTGTAACTTTTTGAAGTTAAGTGACTAATTTGTAAACTCACTAATAATTTCGTGACCATGAGTGTAGTTTACCCTTAAAGAAATAAATACATACATTTATTTTCATATTGGATTAGTATAATGGGATAATATATAATTTGACCTTTGAATTTGTCCATTTATACCTAGTTGGTCCCTTAATTATTTTTGGACCTAGTTGTCCTTGAATTTTGTATTCCATCAACTAGGTTGGTACCTTCGCACTAATACTGTTAGTTTGGGCTAACGTGGCACTACTAGCCAATCTAGTGGTGCCATGTGTCATCCTGAAAGGCTGCCACATGGCACCATCAGATTGGCTAGTAGTGCCATATCAACCTAACGGTGTTAGTGCAAAGGTACCAGCGAGGTTGATAGAATACAAATTTAAGGACCAACTAGGTATAAATGGACAAATTCAAGGGCTAAATTATATATTATCCTTAATATAATTGTTTGTATATGCAATATATCAACGTAAAATAATGTTAATTCGATAATGTTATTAGTGATTTGTGAAAACTGAATTAAATCAAAATTTTATGTATAAAAATTTACAAAATCAAAATTCATATATGATATTGCACCTTGAATAAAAATTTATGTATAGTTTTAAAATTGATCCCTTAATATTATTTAATTCAATATTTCTTTAAATAGAAACGGTGGGTAGTGTTGTGTATTTTAAAGGTGTTAGAGAAGTCAAGCCCATCTTTAAAAAAAATGGTAAGGGATGCTGATAAGTGATAACCCATAAACCCAATCTTTATATCGAGCTGACAATGGCAACTTGGGTGGATATTAAATTTCACAAATGTTCCCCTATCAAACCAAGTTAGACCCACTACTGGACTCTAGTTTTCTAACCAAACAAATATATATATTAGAACTACTCCTGATTTGGTGAATTACTGTAGGGTGTGTTTGGTATTTACAAAATGACTGTCGTGATGAGGATTATGACGTTGTTATAGTGTGATGGATGTCGTCCTGACGAAAAATAAAACCAGCTTTGTGACGTGTTCTCTAATTCAATAAAATTTTCTTCTTCTAATTAAACTTTATTATTTATTTTTAATTAAACTCTAATTATTCTAAGATTATTATAGTCATATTAGGGCTCCAGTTTTAACATATTTAAAGGGGTCATTGTATTCTTAATTTTAGAGGCCAAAATTAGACGCAAATTAACAAGTTTTTTTTTTTTGAAAACGACAAGATGTAACTACATATGAGTTTTAGTAAGAGATTTATGGTAATTATCGAGTGTGTTTTATACCCCTTGTTGTGAATGCCTTATAAAATTTAAGGTTTTGTTTATTGGTTTGCTCTTTGAGATTTTAAACTTTGTTTTTGAGGATTGAGATTGTACATTTAGTACTTTTAAGTTTATTTTATCTATATTATACTGTCATTTGTTTACTTATTTAGTGAAAAGTTGAAACTTCTATTGCCCGTGATTTTTCCCTCTTTGAAGGTTTTCTACGTAAAAGATTTGTGTTCA
Source organism: Gossypium longicalyx (assembly GCA_025698465.1). Classification (NCBI taxonomy): domain Eukaryota; kingdom Viridiplantae; phylum Streptophyta; class Magnoliopsida; order Malvales; family Malvaceae; genus Gossypium; species Gossypium longicalyx. The sequence goes on along the minus strand of CM047004.1, from coordinate 17,616,512 downwards.
TTTTTTTTTCCATTTTTACTATTTCATTATTTATATGAGTCGATGTTCAATAATTACAATTCAAAAGTTAATTTATTATTTATTTAATGTTAATAATTTAAAAATATTTTTATAATCAAATTTAAATAATAATTAAATAATAAATAATTATTTGGGTCTAGAGGCGTTGGAGATAGATTATAGATAGAGCAGCCGGTGGAGTAGTGTGGGCGAGTCTAGGTCAGTGATAACTTGTTGACCAACTTGGGTGATTCCTTGGTTGAGGGATATATACAATACCACTTTAATTAATTACGAATTGGACACAAAAGTTAAGCTACATGCACTATCTCTAAGCAAGTTGTTTTTCGATTCCAAAATTTCAATTCAATTCCATGTTACTGAAAAAGGTTAAGCAACATGCACTACTAAAACCAGCATCTCTAGGCCACCTGTTTGCAGATGCGACTTTTTTTTTTTTTTCTTTTAGTTCTGAATAATTTTTAAATATTCAAATTATGATATTTTATATTTATGTTCAAATATAGTGGCAGACCAGGGATTGGTAGGTGGCCTAATTTTTAAATTGGAAAATTTTTTATTTAAATTTTTTTAATTTATAAAATTTAAATTAGTAATAGTAAAATTACACTTTAACTATTTTAAAATGAATAAAAATTTAATTTAATTTTTTAAAAATTATAAAAATATAAACTATTAAAATACTATCGTAAAAATATATAATTTAATTCTAGCCCCTCAATTTTTTTTAACTCCACCACTGTTAAAATACGTATTCAACATAAATATTAATATATATATATATATATATATGAAATTCAGAATTAAATAATATTTTAAGTATAAGCTCCACCCCTCCCTTAACTGAAAATGCTGAGTAACATAAGCATTTCTCAAAACTAAGCACTTAATGGTTGGGAGATTTAAATTTTTTATCAATTTTTTTTTTTAATTTTTAATCATAAAAGTATGCTGCTTAGAGTTAACAATGTATGATGGTGAGAATCATAAATTTTTTGACTGAGCTGCAAGAACTATTATTCTATAGAATAACTCCTGAAATCATAATAAATGACAAAATATTTTTCAGCCAAAAATTGATAAATGACTCATTACTTGTTGTAGAAACACCGACCTACACAAACTTGTGATAATATATATATATATATGTCAACTTGTTAGAAATTTGAAGAGTTAGGTAGCTGGTGAGAAATTAATATGCTCCCCGAATTCGTTGTATCTTCAAATTTTAGCCCAACCATAATAATAGGAAACATTAAAAAAATGTCGGGTAATGTTGCAAATATTTGGGTAAAAATATGATGTGGATAAATTTTTTAATAATAATATGAAACTTCATCATTAAATAAAATAAATAATAATAGACGATTTATAAATAAATATTAATAACTTTATTTAACATAATTAAATAATAATTAATTACTAGAAATCTTATCAAATGTGTATGTATGTAGAAATTACGGATTTAGAACATTGATGTGTGTTTAAAACTAAAAAATAATAAATAATGAAACATATGATTTGAAACTAATTAATTATGATATTAAAATAAAAAATAGATTAAATTATATGTAAAACAAAATTTAAACAGATAAATACATTAGATTAACAATATTAAATGCACTACAATTGTCTATTATGGTGTGGTCATCAATTATGAGTTATAGAGTTGACTTGTGATACCAATTCAATTAACAAAATTGTTAATATATACAACTGTTGAAGATAATAAATTGTGTATATTAAAATAAAAATGTATAAAATAAAACAAAATAAAATTTTGGTTAAATGATAAATTTAAAGTTTTACCAATCCAATTGTCATGGGTTCAAATCTCATCAAATGTGTCTTTTTAGTGTTATTGGTTTTTGTTATAATAAAAAGACTAAAATAATTTTGAATAATATAAATTATTTTAATTACAAATGACATTTTGATAATTTCTCTAATCGAGTTAGTGTTCAGTTGACTCGTGACACCAACTCAGCCAAAAATTTTATTAATAATAACCATAGATATACAATTGATAGAAATAAATTGTACATATTAAAACAAAAATGTATAAAATAAAACAAAGCGAAGCTTTGCTTTTAGTGGTAAATTTAAGGTATTATCAATTTAATTGGTATGAGTTTAAGTCTCACTAAATGCATTAATTTATTGGTTATTGTTATAATAAAAAGACTAAAGTATCATTAAATAATATAAATTATTTTAATTACGAAAAGAAAGAATATTTTTGTAATTTTCCTGACAAAATTGATGTTCGGTTGACTCGTGACACCAACACAGTTAAATTTTTTACTAATAATATGGATAAATAAATCCTAAAATTGTAAACCCTTAAGATCCTAAATCTGAGAGTTACTCATATTTATTTATAATAATTATGATTAATGTTTGCTTATATTTAAATAAAATTATTAATATTTATTTACAAATTTATCATGTATATTATTTAAAACTCATTTATCAAATTAGAATTTAATAAAAGAATTAAATAATTTTAAAATTTATCCCCCCCCCCCCTAAAAACTCATCTCAAATTCATAACAATGGCTCACATAAATTTTTGGTTTTAAATTCCATGAAAAAAGAGCCCAATTTAGCTCAGTTTCTTTCACAGCTCAAACTTCTATTTTTAACGAATACTGGAACGTTTTACGACACTACAATAGTGTTTACTTTGTCTTTTTTCTGGCTTCTCACGGGATTTTGTATTGAGAAGTGGCAGTTCATTTAATGTTAGCATTTACTCACCTGTTACTCGTTGCAGACCACATGCTCATCTATAAATTTAGTGCTATGTCCCCTTCAAAATTTAAGGTTTAATCGATGATCTAAGGTTATCCTACAGGACCGTCCTAGCACTGTTTTCTTTTGGGTGCATTCTTGTACTTGGTTTCATTATGAGTGAGCTTTCAAATAGACAAATGATAGTTAGGACCGTGTTCCAAATAGTGACAGTCAAAGTGTTACTAAAAATTTGTTTTGCTAAGGATGTTATTCGAGCCAACTTTGTGTTTGGAGATTCCTTGGTTGATGCAGGAAACAACAATTACATTGCATCATTATCAAAGGCTAACTTCGTCCCTAATGGGATCGATTTTGGAGGTCCGACCGGTCGGTTCACCAATGGTAGAACAATCGTGGACATCATAGGCAAGTTGATAAAGCTTCTGCATGCATGATTATAAATCTGGTTAAAGAGGCAATTGATTATAAGTTTAACGGAAATGACTGCAGGTCAGGAATTGGGTCTTCCAGGTTTCACTCCGCCTTACTTAGCCCCCACAGCTAGAGGACCAGCGGTTCTTCAAGGTATCAATTATGCTTCTGGGGGAGGTGGGATTCTCAACCACACTGGAAATATCTTTGTAAGGCTTCTTTTCCATGGTGTTCAAATGTTAATAAAAGTAAGCTTCTTTTCCGGTTAATAGAGAGACCAAAATAAAAATTTGACCTAAAAAAGTCAAATTCTGAACTCCAAATGCAGGAACTGGTTTCAACTTGTTTGAGATTAAATTATCTTATGGCTCTTTTTAATGTCCAAAGATCCATTACCTTCACTTAGTAATAAGCAATAATATAAATATGCATGCAATGATAGGGTGGTCGAATCAACTTTGATGCACAGTTGGACAATTTTGAAAATACGAGGCAAGATATAATCTCCACCATTGGTGTTTCTGCAACTCTAGAGCTGCTTCAAAGCTCTCTTTTCTCGGTTACGATGGGATCCAATGATTTCATCAATAACTACTTTACACCCATTGTCTCAGCTGAGGAGCAAAAATTAGTCCCTCCACAAGTGTTTGTGGCCTCCATGATTGCAAGATTCAAGCTACAGCTTACTGTAATAAATTTTGTACTCAACTCTCTTTCTTATATCAATCGTAGTTTCCACTGAAATTCAACTTTTTTTTTTTGCAGAGACTTTACACTTCGGGTGCTAGAAAGATTATTGTGGTAAATGTAGGCCCCATTGGATGTATACCATATGAGAGAGACCTAAATCCAACAGCTGGAACTAGCTGTGCTAGTCGTCCAAATCAGCTGGCTCAGCTATTTAATACTGAGTTGAGGAGTCTTACTAAAGAGCTCACCACAAGCTTGAAGGGTTCAATTTTTGTGTATGCTGATGTTTACCGCATTGTAGACGATATGATACAAAATTATAGAGCCTATGGTACCAATGCTGTAAAATTCTTTTCACCCACTTTTCAAGCAATTGCATTAACCATATGTTCGGAAATGGTTTAGCTATATTTCGTGTTCTACAGGTTTCGACAGCGGAAGCTTTGCATGCTGCTATATCGCCGGTAGCTTCGGTGGCTTGATCCCATGTGGTCCGTCATCCAAAGTTTGTCCAGATAGATCCAAGTACGTGTTCTGGGATCCATTCCATCCTTCTGATGCAGCCAATATCATAATAGCGAAACGTCTCTTGGATGGCGACTCTAATGATGTTTTTCCTATCAACATTCGGCAACTTGCTAATGTATGAGCAAAATTGAACTGATAGCACATATTACATGATAATTGTCAAGTGATTCCCTTGGAATTAATGATCAATTATGAGCTAAATATGACGAGGATTGGAAGACATATATAAAATTCTTCCATCTTGCCAAGTCTTGATAGTGTATCATTACAGGCTTCAAGGGCTTGTGCTTAATGAGAAATTTTACTACAATGAGCTCCTTGGAAGAACATGCATGAAAAGCCAACGAATGGTTGGTGAAACTAGCTAGTTTTATTTCATTGCCAAATATTAATTGATTAAACTAGCATAAAATTTTATAGGATTATGATTCGTTTATGCTATAGATCACTCTATAAATATGTCAGTAATCAACATTCTTGGCAGGTACTGTACTAATTAATCTATGTATGCTAAAAACTCAGATTTAGGCTATGTATTAACAAAGTCATATTCAACTTTGTTAAAGAAAGGGTAAAGTACACCAACAGTCACTCAACTTTGATCTTAATGACAAAATAGTCACTCAATTTTCAACTTAGTCTCTAAACTTTAAAAAAATAACAAATCAGTCACTACTAACCATTTTCTGTTACATACCTAACAAAGCTGCCATTTTTCATCCTTCTCTCCCAATCCCCTCTCGTCTCCCTCCCCTTACCACCGCTCTCCCATCCCTCTCCATATTCCCCACCATTCCTCCCCCTACTCCAATTCTCTCCCTCTCTCCTACTGTCTCTCCTCCTACTCCGACCCTCTCCCTCTTTCCTATCATCCCGCTACTCCGATTTTCTCCCTCTCCCCCATCGTCCTTCCCTTTACTTCGATCCTCTCCCTCTCCCTCATCGTCCTTCCCCCTACTTCGACCCTCTTCCTCTCCTCCATCGTCCCTCCTTCTACTTCAACCCTATCCCTTTTTCCCACCATCCCTTTCCCTTTGCTAACCCTCTCCTAAATCAACAATCATTTGCAGTCCCTTTCTCTCTACTTTGTAATCATTTATAGTCTTTTCTCCATGCTCAATCCTGGCAAATAGGGTTGCTTAGCAACAAATGAAGCCTTGAATCCCATTACATTCACAAAGAAATCTATCAATGTTTTAATTCTATCCTCAAAAACTGCCATTACCAAGGGATGATTCTTAAAATCATCTTAAATCTCTTCCTCAGACCAACTACATTTCTTATAAATATCAAACTATGTCTCCCAAGTGGATTTTCTCATTGAATCCAAAATAGTAAAAGCTAAAATAAAAGTAAATCTCTTGAGACTGAACCCCATTTGCTTTACTTTCCTTACAATCTATTTGAATTGAATTAGAGAATAAAAAAATGTCTCAGGAACCCGAAAAAATCCTTTAACTATGTTAAGATCAAACACTTTATTTTGTCTCAAAACATAAAAGGGTTAACTTTACCTTATTTCTCAAAAGCTAAAGAAAGCTATGGTTTTTCAAATTTTCATGTGAAAGAAAGACCTTTTTTTTTTTAGTTTTTAGTATGGGTTTTTGTTTACTTGCGTGGTTGTGGATGTCTCTTCTGCCATTGTTTTTTCTGCCAAATTTGTTAAAGTTGCCATTTTGATAAGCAAAAAAAGAAGATGATGAGAAAAAGAGAGAAGCTTACTAATAGTGGTGCGAGAAGAGGAATGGAGCAAAGGCAATTGTAGCTACCACAATCTAGGTTTTGCTTGCTGAAACTACTCCACTACTCATTTTTCAAAAATAGGTCTTTGATGAGATTTTTCTTGGAGGTTCAGATTGAGATTTTTGGTTGGGGAGAATAGGATCCATGGTTTTCGGAGACAAAATCAAGGGGCTTGAAGGGTGGGTGGGTTAGAAAATGGAAAGGGACGATAACAGAGAGGGGGAGGGTCAGAGTATGAAGAAGAACGGTGGGAGAGAGGGAGAGAATCTAAAAGGGTGAGAGAGATGGTAAGGAAGAAGTAGAGGGATAGGAGAGCGGTGGTAGGGGAAGGAGACGAGAATGGAGTATAACATCCCAAGATCAGACCTGAAAGTATTGGCCTAACAAGTGAGGGTTCACCAGTACTTCGGTGAATTGTAGAGTTTACCAAAGGGGAGTTCACCAAAAGAGTATCAACAAAGAGTTTTCCAAGTGTTTCGATGAAGTAGTATACATCAAAAGACACGATAAGGGGTTTGCCAAATTCATTGCAAGAGGGTTTGCCAATTTGTTTGGCGAGTTAGTGTTCACCAGGTAAGTTGCGAACTAGGAGTATGCCAATCTATTTGGTGAACTGGTGTTCAACAGTTGAGTTACAAACTAGGAGTTCGCCAGTCAAAGATAGAGTCAGACTCAAATTAGGAAATAAAGATATAGTTTATCTAGGAATACTTTACATGCAAGTAATGTCTTTCCTAAGTCAAGTAGGGTATCCTAAGATTTCCAGAACACTTAGGTCTATAAATTCGACCCTTATTCAATGGGAACTCTCTTATCGAATATCATGCCATCAAGTCTCTATTCTGAGTTAAGTTCATAGCACCTAAGGTAAACCTCTGTCTTGTTAAGGTTGATTGTCCAGGTTCTCTTACATGTGTGAATTTTGTAAGTTCTGTCTATTTAGTAATCTGTGTGTTTGTTTATAATGCGAACCAGCTGGACAATCTAAAAGCAAGGATAAAGGCAAAGCTAAGCTTGTTTAATTCTCAATTTTTGGCAAGTGGTCTGGATTGTCATAAGTATGTTAACTATCATGTTTTCCATTATGAATGTTTAATGTTTGTATTTTGTATGTGAACTATGATGGTTTTCAAGAACTTTGTTTTTAAACTAAGTTTTAAAAGTAAGTTTTTGACAAAACCCTGTTTTTAAGTTCTGAGACCTGTTTTCAAAACATTTTTCAGGCTGTGTTTTAAAGATATGTTTTATGCGAGCTCCTAAGCGAGTCTGTGTTTCTAAGAAACGTTTTAACATATTTTATAAGTTGTGTTTTCACGAGATTTTGTGTGAGATCTTTACAAGTGTTTTCCAGTAAGCTCATTATGTGAGCTCTTTGTTATATGTCTCTGTGTGTGCTCCTTTATGAGTTATTTAATAGTTTTGAAAATTAATCCCCGGGCTAGCTAGATTAAACTACAACGATCCCAGAAACATAAAATTCATTAAAAATGGGACAAAATAACACTTACATGCTAGCTATAGAAGTTGTCGAAACTCCAACCCTAGCCATGGCTTTTTCTATCCTTCAAATTTCGGTGGAAGCAAATTTGAAGAAAATGAATTGAATTTGGTTTTAATTAATTTAACCTTATTTACTCTTGTACCATTTTATCCTTTAAAATTATTCATAATTTCAACAAAACCAAACCCATAAATATCCACTACCATTTCAATTGGTTTAATTACCACTCAGTCAAGTACCTAGAGACTCATGTAACTTGCTTCAAAATCGAGGCACAAATTGCGGATCTCTATCGAAAATAATAGAAACTGGCACACCGTACAATCTAATGATCTTAGCAATATACAACTCTGGCAATATCTCGAGTGAAGAATCCATACGCATTGGAATGAAATACACAGACTTCGTCAAACGATCAACAATAACCCATACAACATCTTTCTTTCTCGGTGACAAAGACAATCCTGATACAAAATCCACCGTGACACATTCCTATTTCCACTCTGGAATCATCAACGGCTGTAATAAACCAGAAGGTACCCAATTCTTGGATTTAACTTGTTGACAAACTAAACATCTCGTTATGAACTCAGAAATCTCTTATATCATACCAGGCCACCAGTACATCTGTTTCAAATCACCGTACATTTTATATCTACCCGGATGAATAGACAAGCTACTATTGTAAGCTTCCTGTAAAATCTTCTGAATAAGATCAAAATTTTTCGGCACACAAATTCTACCTTTGAAATACAAACTATCATCAGAACCAACATGAAAATCTAAATTAGATATCGTCTCAATCTGTTTTCGTTTAGCTATCAAAACATTATCGCATTTCTGAGCTTCACAAATCTATTGAAAAAACGCCGGTCTAGCTTGTAATTCAGCTAAAATTGACCCTTCACCAATCAATGTCAATCACGTATTCAATGCTCGTAAAGCAAACAGAGACTTTCTATTCAAAGTATCCACAACAACATTAGCTTTTCTCGGATGATAGTCAATAATCAAATCGTAATCTTTCAATAACTTGAGCCATCTGCGTTGTCTCAAATTCAAATCTTTCTATGACATCAAACAGTTCAAACTTTTATGATCTGTGAAAATATGACATTTTTCCCCGAACAAATGGTGTCGTCATATCTTCAATGCAAAAACAATCACTGGAAGCTCTAAGTCATACGCCAAATAAATCTTTTCATGCAGTTTCAACTGTTTGGAAGCATACACTATCACTTTTCCCTCTTGCATCAAAACACAGCCCAAACCATTCAACGAAGCATCACTATAAACCATAAGTTCTTTATCGGACTCTGGTTGAACTAACATAGGTTCCTCAGTTAACAATGCTTTAAATTGATTAAAGCTTTGCTAACATTTTTAGGACCATTCGAACTTAACATTTTTTTGCAAAAATTTCGTCAATGGTGTAGCAATCATCGAGAATCCCTTGATGAATCTTCTGTAATATCTGACTAACCTAGAAATCTTTTGACCTCAGACACAATCTACCACAGCTAAAATTTTGCTCGGATCAGCTTTAATTTCATCGACCGATACAACATGTCCCAAAAATTTGACTTCTCGAAGCCAGAACAATCACTGCAAGCTCTAAGTCATACGCCAAACCTTCAAGGCAAAAACAATCACTGCAAGCTCTAAGTCACATGCCAAATAAATCTTTTCATGCAGTTTCAACTGTTTAGAAGCATACACTATCACTTTTCCCTCTTGCATCAAAACACAGCCCAAACCATTCAACGAAGCATCACTATAAACCATAAGTTTTTTATCAGGCTCTGGTTGAACTAACACAGGTTCTTCAGTTAACAATGCTTTAAATTGATTAAAGCTTTGCTAACATTTTTAGGACCATTCAAACTTAACATTTTTTTGCAACAATTTCGTCAATGGTGTAGCAATCATCGAGAATCCCTTGATGAATCTTCTGTAATATCTGATTAACCTAGAAAACTTCTGACCTCAGACACATTTCTTGGAGGTTTCCAATCTACCACAACTAAAATTTTGCTCGGATCAGCTCTAATTTCATCGATCGATACAACATGTCCTAAAAATTCGACTTCTCGAAGCCAGAACTCACATTTGCTAAACTTGGTGAACAGTTGTTTTTTGCGTAAAGTTTGCAAAACAATTCTCTAATGCTAGGCAGACTCTATCTTATCTTGTGAATAGATCAAAATATCATCAATGAATACAACAACGAATCTATCTAAGTACGGCCTGGATATTTTGTTCATCAAATCCATAAATACTGCAGGTGCATTAGTCAAACCAAATGACATCACAAGAAAATCATAATGTCCGTACATGGTCCTGAGCGTAGTTTTCAACACATCTGAGTCCTTAACCTGTAACTGATAGTAACAAGAACAAAGATCAATCTTTGAAGACACTGTTGCACCTTTCAACTGATCAAACAAATCATCAATACGTGGCAATGGATACTTATTCTTGATCGTGATTTTGTTGAGCTGTCGATAGTCTATACATAGTCACATTGATCCATCTTTTTTCTTAACAAATAACACAGAAGCACCCCAAGGAGAAAATTTAGGTCGAGTAAAAATCCTATCTGTCAACTCTTGCAACTGTGCTTTCAACTCTTTCAACTCTGTAGGTGTCATTCTATAAGGTGTTATCGATATCGGAGATGTTCCAGACACTAGCTCAATAGCAAACTCAACCTTTCTGATTGGCGATAACCCTCGTAACTCCTCTAGAAACATATCTGTATACTCATATACCACTGGAACTGATTCTAGCTTGAACTTGGAAACTCTAGAATCAAATATATAAGCGAGATACACTTCACAACCTTTTTTAACATATTTCTGTGCTGACATAACCGAAATAACATTAGATATACTATTCAGTCTATCTGATTCAATTTGAAGCTTTTCACCATTCTGGCATTTCAACACAATATGCTTTCATCTACAATTCACAACAGCATCATGCAGAGTTAAGCAGTCCATACCCAGAATCACATCAAACTCATCAAAGGGTAGTAACATCAAATCAGCCGAAAAGTTGCAACCCTGAATCATCAAAGGACAATTTTTACAAACTTTATAAACTAAAACATACATACTAACTTAGGGGGTTTGTTACTTTAACTACAAACTCAGTAGACTCGAAGACAATTTCTTATCTGACACTAAAGTCGTGCATACATATAAATGTGTTGACCCCAGGTCAATCAAAACAGTAACATCGATATCAAAGATAGAAAATGTACCAGTGATAACATCTAGTATTGAAGCTTTTTCTCAAGTACGGATCACATAAGCTCTAGCCAGTGCTTGTGCCTAGGATCTCACCGCAGAGTCCTTTGTCCAACTACAGCTATTGCCTGCATTTCTAGTGTTTCGTGGAGGTCTACCTCTCGCAGTAGTGTTACTCGGTCGAGTAGTTTGAGCCTTTTCTTTTTCAGACCTTTCCAGGCAATCTCTGATATAATGTTCATACGAACAACATATAAAACATCTCTCGTCTTTCATTCTACATTCGCCGAAGTGTTATCGTCCACATTGTTAATATTCGGGCCTGTTGCTTCTAACACTGCCTACGCTCTACAGACGTAGCCCGAGGTTTCGAGCTTGCATGTTGTTTTCCTGTATCATTACCCGAATAACCCACTGATGCTGAAGAAGGACCGTGATATTCTTTTGAATTCTTCGATGGCGATTGGTACGAATTTTTCACTGATCTTTTTCCTGAATCACGAGCCTTATAATCAGCTTTTCTCTTAGCTTTACTCAACTCCTCGGCTTTGTGTGCTTTGTCAACCAGCACTACAAAGTTTTTTAATTTAAAGATCCCGACTATGTTTTCATTTAACCCATCTTCAAACCGTGTCAATATACATTCTCTGACATATTTACTCAATCGAACAAACTCTCTTTCATATTTAGACACTAACATTCGACCCTATTTCATTTCATGAAACTCTTTACGTTTCTTATCAAGAAATATCTGGCTCTCATATTTCTTTCGAAACTCAGTCTGAAAGAATTTTTAGTCCACCTGTTCTCTCGGCACAACCGAAACGAAGGTATTTCACCACTGATAAACTGAATCATTCAATAATGATACATCACATTTCAAGCATTCTGTCTGTGTACATGATAATTCATCAAAAACAATGATCATATTTTCCAACCGAAATTCAGCTATTTAAAGATCATTTTTGGATGTACTTCGAAACTCTTTAACCCCATACTTACAAATTTTATCAACTGGAGGCTTGCTCACTCGTATTGGTTCTAAACCTTAAGGAACTACGGGAATCAGTTGGGGAGCAAGCGGGGGTGGAGGTTGTTAAGCCATTGGGTTTATTCATATGAACTCGGTAAACCATTCATTCATCATCTGGAAGAAAGCTGCCTTAGCCTCTTTTCCCCGGCCCTCAAATATGAACCTACTACCACTAGACGCTACTCCATGAATGGAGGCTTGTGTGTTACTTTCAACTTTATCAGAATCAGCTCGATTGGATGACATTTTATCTATATGAAAACATAGTTCAAATCGAGTCAGGAGTTATCACACAATCATATGTTATATAATGGCATGTATTTCTAGACTCGTACATGCTACGTTTAGTCTGAGAACTGACTAAATCGTAGCTCTGATACCACTAAATGTAACACCCTTAACTCGTATCTATTTCCAAAATAGGGTTACAAAGTATTACCATAAAAACGTAACATAAAACATACATTTCCAAACATTAATATAAATGTAATGGCCTAAATTCAAGGTTATCAGAATAGTAGTTTCGTAACCATAAATTCGATTTAAAGAGAAATTTATTTTAATATTTTTGCATGAATATTGATATGATAGGAAAATCATATGAAAATATCGATAGAATAATTTTACCAATTTAGTGGATAGCTAGAAAAAGAAATTATTGAAGAAATCGGGTAAAAACAAGGTATCGAGACCTCGATCTCGTAAAAATGAGTCAAAAATATTTTTATAAATATTTATAAAATGTTAGTAATGTGGTATTAAAATTTTGTTAGGAAATTTTAATATTTGGGTAGTCAATTAAATGAAAAGGACTAAATTGGAAAAGGTGTAAAAGTGGTTGGGATGATTAAATAACTTAAGTGTTTAATGATAAAAGATTTAAAAGGCAATTAGACCCAAAATTTATTTGGGCTAGACAGCAAGGGCATGAAATCAGCAAGAAAATGGATGATTTAAGGGCAAAATTGAAATATTGCATAGTTAACTAAATAAAATTAAGACTAATATGGAAATATCTAAATTTCTTGTGATTTCTCTTCATTCTCATCAGAAAAAACACTATAGGAGGGGTTCTTTAATCTGGTATTTCGTAATTTTTGCACCAAGTGGGTTAATCCTTGCCTTTTTCTTGTAATTTTTTGTGTTTTTAAGACTTTTACAACTACGTCCTACTATTAAATTCATTAGTTTTTGATTTCATGGATGAAATTGAAAGCCACCATGGTTGAATGCTGTAAGTTTATGATGAAATCGCATGAAATTGAAGCTTTAATTTGTTTATGAGATGATTTTATTAGGTAATTTCAATAGAAATTGATTTTTAGGACCTAATTGTGAAAAAATTTGGAATTAAAGTCTAGTGCTGAAATTCTAATTCCCAAAGGCTATAAAGTAGTTTAAAGTGATAGAATAAAGTGTTAATTTAGAAAAAAAATCAGCTCAATTGAGAGGTTAATTGGGTAGGGACGAAATTATCATTTGTTAAAAGCTTAGGGGAAAAATGGTAATAAACATCTTACACTAAAACAGTTTTGGGCAGCAGCAGTAGGCTAACTTTGAAAAATCATCATAAATTTTGGAAATCTAATTAGAGGATGAAAAAATATGGAATTAAATCTTATTGAGCCTAGTTTCTCCTAGAAGAAATGATGTAAGAAATGGAATTGTAAATCATGAGATATAATAAATTTTGTGAGACAAGGTCAGAATGAATTCAGGTTCCCCTGTTCTGACTTTGAAAAATCATAAAAAATTTGAGAAAAATAATTAGGGGTTAAAATTTAAAATTTTAAATTATTAATGAGTCTATTTTCAATAAAAACAAATAGAAACATAATCCAAATTTTTTACTAAGAGATAATTAATTTTTAGAAAAAAAAGGTCAAGCTGTCAGACAGTAGAACAGGGGTAAGTTTCAAGATTTTACTGTACTTATTGGCTGAACCAAAAATTCTAAAAATTTTATGGTAGAAAGGTATTTGAGTCTAATTTCAGAAACATCAAGCGGTTTTTAATTTGGAATTTTTTAGCTTGAGATATAAATAATTTAGTGACTATGACTCAAGTAGACAACTTTGAATAAACTATAAATAATAGTGGAATTATAGAGAATTTACATATGAACATGAAATGTAATAACTTGATGATTAAATTTATTTATTTAGATCCAGAAAATTCAGATACGAAGCTAGATCGAAAAAAGGAAAAATTTCGGGATTAGTAGATTTTTGTATACAAATAAGTATCGAGGTAAGTTCATGTAATTTGAATTATATTCTTAAATGCTTGCAATGTATGTTATCGATGTGAATATGATTTGAATGTTCATTGTATGAAAATTGATAAAATATTGATATATTTGATAAAAAGGAAAAGAAATCCCGGTTGAATGAAAGGAAAATTCGATGGATCTCTGAAAAGGAATTGGCGGTAAAAAGGATCTAGCTCGGACGAGTGATCCTATCCTGATATAACCCTCCTGAAGAATATGTGTAAAATAGATTTAGCCCAGACGGGAAATCCTAATTAGGGTCTGAATTTAGCCTGAACTGGTAATTTAGATCCAAGCTCATTAGAGTAATTGTCGTTGCAGGGGATTTAGCCTAGACTGGTAATCCTGACAATACTCTATGAGTTTATAATAAAGGGGATTTAGCCTAAATTGGTAATTCCGCTGTAAGAATGAGGTTCGCGGGAGTGTGCTCTCTGAAATGGAAATGTGCGCACATGAATATGAATTGACGAACTCGAAATTGTACACTAAAAGTGTACCTCTGAAAATCCATCGAAATTCTAAGAAATTTAACTGGATAAATATGGTAAATAATAGGGGTAATAGAAAACATGGAATTGATGAGCTCATAAATCATTAATCTTTGTATTGAACTCATATGATGCTATTTGATTAATGTTTTGGTTGAATTTGTGTGTGATAGGTAAATGGTAAATTGAATGGATGTATGAATATTTATTGTCTTGTATTGGAAATATTAGGTAAGTATAATTCTTTTTACATGGGCTTACTAAGCACAATGTGCTTACCCTGTGTAATACCCCGAAAATTTTACAGTAAAATATTATCCGTAATATAGTAAAATAAGGAAATAAAGTGACAAAAAGGGAAATTTTGAGCTATGTCAATATTGGGAAGTATATTATGATATATTAATTCAAGAAAGGACTAAATTGCAAAGATGAGAAAAGTCTTGTTGCACAAGAGTAAATACTCAAAATTTAAGGGGTTGAAGTGTAAATATGAAAATTTTGAAGGACTAATGGTGCAAATATTTTAAGGGTAGAATGATCTAGAAACCAAGGAAAATTGATGAATTAGGACCAAATTGAATAGATGAAAATTTATGAGGGACTAAATCGCAATTTTACCAAATTAAGTGATGACTCAAGTATGGAATTCTAAAGATCATTAAGGGAAAAATGGTCAATTAGTAAGAGAGAGAATTCTAGAATGTAATGATTATGTTGATGATATTTTAAATTAATTAATTAGATAAATATTATTTTATTAATATTTTTATGAGATATTTATTATTATTATATTATTATTTATTTAGTATAAAAGGAAGAAAAGATGAAGAACTATCATCATCTTTCCTTTCCCATGCAAACCAACGTAAGAGAAGAAGAAGAAAAGAAGTTTTCTTTCTTTACAATTTAGTCCTTCCACCAAAAAATTTATTATTTTCACCTAAAAATTGAAAGAATTTCCATAGCCAACAAGAGAGAAAGATAGCAAGGAGATGATGGGGAGCAAGAATATCAAGTTGGATTCAAGAATAGAAGCTGGAGGAGAGAGAAAAATCAAGTTAAAGATTGAAGTCAATAAGAAAATGTAAGAACATCAAGATTTCAATATATTTTTAAGTTTAATATTGTTGAAAAAGCATGGAATTGATGTTGATTTAGAGTTTTCTTATATATGGTCTTATGTTCTTGTCATGTTAGTGAAGAGAAAATAAGAGAAAGTGATGAGAAATAGTGTAGAAAAAGAAAATAAGGGTGTTATAAACATGGTAATTAATATCTTGCACTAAAACAGTTCTAGACAGCAGCAGTAGTCTAACTTTTAAAAATCACCAAAACTTGTAGAACTCGAATTATAGGATGAATAAAATATTAAATTAAAGCTTATTGAGTCTCGTTTCTTATAGAATAAATTATGTAAGAAATGAAATTGTAAATCATGAGATATAATAAATTTTTGTGAGACAAGGTCAGAATAATTTTAGGTTCCCCTATTCTGACTTTGAAAAATCATCAACAATTGGATAAAGATGATTATGGGTTTAAATTTATATTTTTAGAATAATGAATGAGTCTATTTTCAATAGAAATAAACAGAAACATCATTCGAATTTTGTATGATGAGATAATTAAATTTTAGTGAAGAAGGGTCAGAACTGTCAGATAGCAAAACAGGGGTAACTTTAAACAATAAACTGTACTTATTGGCTAAACCAAAAATTTTGAAAATTTTATGGTAAGAAGATATATGAGTTTAATTTCATGGAAAATTAGCAGATCCTAATTTAGAGTTATATAGCTCCAGATATAAACAATTTAGTGACTATGACACAGATGGACAACTTGAATTTTCATAAAAGTAAATAATAAAGATTATAGATAATGTTACTTACAAGTGTGTTATATACATTAAGGATGTGGAATGGAGAGGATGAGGAGGAAAATATATATGAATATTAAGCTAGCATGGCTAATTTGCATATTTTAGGCTTAAGGACTAAATTGAATAAAAGTAAAACTTCAGGGGGCAATTTTGTAAAAATGTCAAAATGACCAAATTGAAGGGAATGAATTGTTTTATTATATAAATTAATAAATTGAATGAAATTTTCAATTTAAGATCGGGTGAAATTTTGGAAAATAGTAAATTATCAAAATGCCCCTAAATCTTGATATTTCTGCAATTTCGCCAAGTAAGTTCGTGTAACTTGAATTATATTCTTAAATGCTTGAAATGTATGTTATTGATGTGAATATAATTTGAATGTTCATTGTATGAAAATTGATAAAAAATTGATATATTTGATAAAATGGGAAGAAATCCCAGTTGAATGAAAGGAAATTTCGATGGATCTTTGAAAAGGAATTGACGGTAAAAAGGATGTAGCACGGACGGGTGATCCTATCTTGATATAGCCCTCCCGAAGAATATGTGGAAAATGGATTTAGCCCGGACGGGTAATCCGAATTAGGGTCTGAATTTAGCCTGGACTGGTAATTCAGATCCAAGCTCATTAGAGTAATTGTCGTTGCAGGGGATTTAGCCTGGACTGGTAATCCCACTGTAAGGATGAGGTTCGCGGGAGTATGCTCTCTGATATGAAATGTGTAAGACCATGGTTGAAAGATACCATGGCAACCTGATATGAAATGTGTAAGACCATGGTTGAAAGATACCATGGCAACCTGATATGAAATGTGTAAGACCATGGTCGAAAGATACCATGGCAACGTGATATGAAATGAATAAGACCATGGTTGAAAGATACCATGACAACATGATATGAAACGAATAAGACCATGGTTGAAAGATACCATGGCAACATGACAGAAAATGAGTAAGACCATAGTTGAAAGACATTATGACATCATGTCAAAGATAAATAAGACCGTGGATGGGAGGCGCTATGACATCTATTGAACAATTGATTTTCAGGTAATATGTATCAGATGATGAATGGTTATATGAAATGGTTGTGTGAAATGTTTACAAGAACTGGTTATATGGAAATATATGTACAAGATAGTTGTATGAAATAATTATGAAAATAGATAAAGTAATAAGTATAAGTACATGAAATATAAATTATTTTAAGTTTGATATAAACTATTACCGGAATAAATATACATAAAATATATGGAAATGATGGAGCATGAAATATTGATATTACGAAATGAATGATATATGCTTATGAAGAAACGGTAAGAGCATGATATGTTTCATGACATGTACATATATGATTATCTTTGATATGTTGATACAAGGAAATTATGTAAGTTGAGACTATTATTAAAGTCAAGTGCGATATGTCGAGAAAATAGGTATATCAATGTTGAATTTATATGAAATATGTGCAAGTATACTAACAATGTTGTTGTTTGACGCTTAGACAAGTGCCAAGCTATTGATTGAATGGTAAAATGTTTAATTATAAGGAGCATTGAAATGGTAAGTACTTACATAAAAATATAATTTAAGATTTTGTGAATTTTTTTTATGATCCCGATTTAATTACGGTTAGTTTCTAATGTGTGTTTTGAGTTTCGAGGGCCCAATAGAGAGGCGTTATGATTATTTTCAAAATATGAATAATAAATGACTTAGAATTGTCTGAAAATGTTTAGTAAACTCTGGTAATGCCTCGTACCCTATTCCGGCAATGGATACGGGTAGGGGGTGTTACACCCTGTTTCTTTTTTCCCTGTTTTGTAGTATTAAGAGCTCGGAGGTCGGATTGGGTTGGAGACACATCACACTATCAACCTCAATATTTTGGTATATCAAGAAATTTTATTTTGGAAATCAATGGCATGTATAAGTTAATAAAGTAAATGTTAATGTGAAATGAATGTAAAGTTAGCCATTGGTATGGCTAACAAATCCTGGTTTTGGTATGTGATGAGGTTATCTTATGGATATGCATGAATCTATCTTGAGAATATATTGAATTGGATTGGTTGATTTGGATTGGTCTAGGTTTAAAATTGCAGGGAAGGTTGGATATTCTATAAAGGGGTTATATTGAGTTCATAAAAAAAAATTTAGGGTTTTGCGAAAAATTCTCTATGGTTTTGATTTAATCTCGGTTTGGGCCCAATGTATGTTTTGGGCTTCGGAGACCCATCTAAGGGACGTCATAACATGTTTCGGTAAAAGAATAGTATTTAACTCGTAATAATGGAAAAATTAATTCAGTAAACTTCGGTAATGCCTCGTACCCTATTCCGGCGACGAATACAGGTAGGGGGTGTTTCAATAAACATATCATAATCCAATCATTTACTTTCATATAGTCCCTTAAATGAGCCTTTGAGGCCATAAAAAAACTGTAGAAACAATTCAAGACTAAATTGGAAACATTTGGAACATTTAAGAAAAAGTTGGAAAAATTGAACTGTAGGGGTCACACGAGCGTGTGGCTAGGTTGTGTGACTCACACAGTTGATACACATGCCTGTGTCTTAGGCTGTGTAACAATCAAAATAGGGACACATACTCGTGTCCCGGCCTATTTCCTTGCCCATGTAACTTTCGAAGTTGGGTCACACCGCCAAGCCACACGCCTGTGTGTTAGGCAATGTGCTAGGTCGTGTAACTGCCTAACTTGAAAACCTTAAAACCTACAGGGGACACACGGACGTGTCGCGTGGCCGTGTGTCACACACAGCTAAGTCACACGCCTTTTTCTTAGGCCGTGTGGACATGAAATTAGCCAAAATCAAGCCATTTCCATCACCAACACAAACATGTACCTAAAGCATTTTGTGCACAACTTCAAAGCACTAAAACCTTACCAAAACATGCATAAAATGACCAATTCAATAAACATTATCATTCAACCAATATGCCATACAAGGCACCTCAAAAGCTAACATATCAAACATGTATATACTTGATCACATTTCTACCACCAAACATCACTCAAATTTTACCAAATCATACCTCAAACATAACCATTAGCACTTCATACAACTTACCATTTGAACTATATCTTTCATGCATCATAACTTAGCCTTATTAACACATATCAACAAGGCACCATAAATACCGAAAGTACATCAACCAAAATAACATATACATGCCAAACTTCTCAACTAACATTCAAACACAAGTCCACCTATACATGCCATTATAACCTTGGCCAAAATATCGAAAAACTACCAATACAATTGTTGGATAGTGTGATAGATCTCTGACAAGCTTCCAAATTGATCGAGCTTCCGATTAACTATAAAACATAGGAAAGAAAACTATGTAAGCACATAATGCTTAGTAAGTTCGTAAAACATGAACATAACTTACCATTTCAATGCATAACATTAATATTATGTAACACCCCTTACCGAGTCCTACGCCGAAACTGGGTACGAGGCATTACCGAACTTCAACATACACATACATGCAAAAATCGGGCTACAAAATTTCATTCGTGTCAAAACTTTTCATACACATGCATAATGTCCCATATACGAGCCCACAAAGCTCTAAACATGTATTGGAAGTATTTAGGGACAACCAATAACCTTAGAAAGTTTTGGGAAAACTTAGAAAAATTTTCCATGACACAAAGTCACACACCCGTGTGGACTTAGGAACACGCCTGTGTGCCTTCGACACACCTGTGTCCTCTAGCCATGTAACTCTCCGACTATGACGTCAGCAACTAAATTAAACCACATGGCCAAGCCACACGCCCGTGTGCTAAATCCGTGTCCCCCACATGGTTGAGACACACAGCCATGTCTCAGCCTGTGTAGCCAACACTTAGGCTATTTTCCAGGCTTTTTGTTACCATTAATCCCTCATATCTTTACACACATCAAATTCATACATCATGGCTTCATTTTAATGGTTTAGCCTACTTCAATAAGGTGTTTTCTTAACTTTAACATGCTATCTTTCACAAGTTTCACATACTCATATAATATCAAGTCTAGACACATTCATCCATATTCATTGACCTTGTCAAGTGACCTTATTTAAACATTAAGCATTCATGTTCAATCATCATCGTCTTATTTCCATACCATACAATTAATTCATGGCTATAACCATTTTGATTAGTCTTGAAGCATTTATCATACACACATGTCTTAACACCAATCATGCAAGCCCCACAAGCATAAAAACATCATCGCATCGCAAGCATTAGAACTTGTCATGAATAACTAGACTTACAAGCCACAATCATTATAAGCCACATCTCATGGCTATATACAATGAATCAATATAAACCATTACATTTGGCTAATCATAACAACATCTATCATAAAAATTAAGTCCTTATACATGCCACTCACTTGAAGGTGCTTAATACACATATGTCAATATTCCAAAGGTGATGGCTTGATAGTGTGATGCTGCCTCCGACGATCTCCAATCCTGAGTTAACCTGACAACACTAAAGGAGTGGAAAGGAGAGGGTAAGCTTTATAGCTTAGTAAGACCGTATGAAAAATAATAAGCAATTCATCAACTTACTTTTCAAGGTAATACAACCCTATTTGCATTTTTAGTTATGTTCCAGTCAAGTTGTTTTCTCAAGTCATAGTTACTAAATTATTTATATCTGGAGCTACGGAACTCTAAATTAAGATTCACTAATTTTCCCTGAAACTAGACTCACATATCTTTTCACCATAAAATTTTCATAATTTTTGGTGCAGCCAATAAGTACAATTTATTCCTTAAACTTACCCCTTTTTGCTGTCTGACAGTTCCAACCCTTCTTCACTAAAAATTAATTATCTCGTAAAACGGGACTCGGATGATGTTACTATATATTTATCTTGAAAATAGACTCATTAATAATTTTAAGCATATAAATTATAACCCATAACTATTTTTTTACAATTTTAAATGAATTTCTCAAATCAAAACAGGGGATTTCGAAATCATTCCGACTCTATCTCACAACAATTTAAATATTTCATAGTATGAAACTCATTTGCTTACACTGTTTCTTCTATGTGAAACTAGACTCATTAGCTTTAATTTCATATTTTATTCAGCCTCTAACTCAATTTCCACAATTTTTGGTGGATTTTCAAAATCAGACTGCTACTGCTGTCCAAAACTATTTTAATGTAAATTTATGATACTAAGTTTATCACACCTTATTAATTCCTTTTTACCAAATTGGTAGAAATACATGTTTATACATCATAGTATAGACCTATAATCACAAGGCCATCACAAAATCATTCTCATAGGCATAAATTACCTATTTACATCCTTACTAAATATACATCATAAACCGAAATCATTTCTCATGAGTTTGGCATACATACTTGTGTTACCCAACATGCTTATATACTTACTCATATTCATTCCTTATTAATCATACAACATGAATTGAATTCACATCTCATCAATTTCATGTAAGTACCTGTACCACTCGCAATATGGTTATAAGTTCTCTCATTTTGATATATACCATAAATCTCCCGTTGAACCATTTGGAATACTATAGGATATTCAATAGCCCTAAACATGGGATAAGATGCCGACGCCATGTCCCAGACATGGTCTCACACTGGCTAGTACGTTAAAGTCGATGTCATGTACCAGACAGGTCTTACACTGACTTTCATATATCGAGGCCGATGCCGTGTCCCAGACAGGTCTTACACTGGCTCTCATCTATTGGTGTCGATGCAATGTCCCAGACAGGTCTTACACTGATACACAACAAGCTGACGCCATGTCTCAAACAGGCCTTACACAAGCTTGTATATCCCAAGGCTGATGCATGTCCCAGACATGTCTTACGCTAGCTCTCGTCTCAATGCCGATTCATGTCCCAAACATGTCTTACACTGGCTCTCATAATGTGGCCGATGCATGTCCCAGACATGTCTTACACTAGCACACATAACACCCAAATGTCATGGCATGAATATCCACATCTATTCCTAATGTTTAACCGGGAGTCTTTATTACATTAATTTCTCAACATGCATACTCGTATTCCCAATCAAGCCAATTTATGCCATATCAATTAAATCACACATCATAACAATATAGTTGCATTATTAGCATACAACTTACTCGTTTCAATGGAATATCATATTCCATCAAATTTCCAAGTATTCAATCAACACATAAATGTTATTGACATTTGACATCACTTTCTCCTATACAATATCATCAACATAAAATTTAAATAAAATCATAGTGAGATAGATTTTCAAGTATAATAACAATAGCATAAATATCATACTCATTTAATCACACGGACTTACCACAAATGCAATTTCGGCTAATTATGCCATTTTAGTTCATAGCTTTGTACTTTCTGATTTAAGCCTGAATCTTAGTTCCTTGATCTAAAATGATGAAATTCACTCATTTAATCATTAACTAAATCTAGACAATAAAAAATTCACATTTTTGGTAAAATGACCAAATTGCCCCTAGACTTTCACAAAAATGACCATTTTATCCCTAGGCCAGAAAATTAATTTTTTTATCGAATTTCTTCATGTCTTAAGCCTAGCCAAACCCTTTTTACTCTTTTAGCAACCCACAATTTCAATTATTTCACACATTTACAACTTATTTTACAAATTTACAAAATAGCCCTTTTTAGGTGTTTTTCATGAAAATCCTTTCACAAAAGTTGTTTATTACACAACCATGACTCATTTTCTTCAATAAAATTCAGTAAACAACATGATTATTCACATGAAAAAACCCTAGACTTTCAACCATTTTGCAAAATAGTCCCCTCATTAGCTAGCTCATGCTACAAGGGTCCTAAAAATGCAAAAATCATCAAGAAAGACTATCTAAATCACTTACTTGTAAGGGATATAAGTGGCTGATATTTTTGAGCTTTCAAAACCCCTTATTTTCTGGTATTTTTGGTGGAGAAGAAGATGAGAAAAAAGATGATATCATTCCCTCTTTATTTTATTTCTATTTCAAAACCCCTTATAATCATGCTATAACACATAAAATAATAATAAAAATAATTTCTCGACCTCGGGTTTGTGGTCCCGAAACCACTGTCTCGACTAGGCCCAAAATTAGGCTGTTACAGATTAAACATGATATAATCCAACTATAAGCTTGGCACAAGCCTAAGCACCATCAACAATAGATGTTAGTGCATTAACACATAATTCACTTGAAATATCATATGGTAAGCTAGGTATACATGAACATAATGCTTTTCAACTCATCCTTTCCATGAACATAGATATACTTTTATTGATCATTTCCATTTCAAACATTTTCATAGATTCATGACATAGTTCATTTGAACACTTACCGTTCATTTCCTTTCCATGCCCATTGAACCATTTAGAATAACATCGGATACACAGGAAAGCTCAAACGAAGTGTGCTAAACATATAATCGTAACCTTTCCTTTTCCTTTATATCATTGCTCATACGAGCTGTGAAATAGGCCTGCTTACACAAGCTGTTGGTCAAAATGTAAGCTAGACGATGTTGCTTACACAAGCTGTAGAGTATCCGCAACAAATGCAGGATCTCAGCCATCGGTAGGACATTCAAGACCAGTGCCTGGAACATGGAAACCCTAATAACATGTCATTTGTATCTTACGTATTCCTAAGGTTCAAACGAGGTTCGATAATCATCGTGACATCGTTGGATTCCATTATTTAATTACATGAAAATTAATACATGAACTTATAAATCAATATAACATTAAAACTTTATTTAATCATACGAACTTATCTCGATGACAAAGATGTAGAAATGAGATCAACTAATCCTAGGCTTTAGCTTTTCATCAATCTTGATCCGTACGAGGTCTATTTTGATCTAAATAGGAAAATTCAATCCATTTAATATCTATACTATTCAATTCAGTCCATATTTCATATTTTGAAAAATTATAATTTTACCCCTAACATTTTAATTTTTTCACAATTTAGTCCTTAAGCTCGTAAATTGAAATCTAAGCATTTTCACCCTCAATTCATGCTAGCCGAACTCACGAGGGACATCTACCAACTCATACAAACCATCATTTCACAATTTCACCATGTACTTTTGTCATTTTTACAAGTAAGTCCTTAAATGACAATTTCATCAAAAATCACTTTACAAAATTTATTTATTTATCAACAAGGACTCATAATATTTCATAAAAAATTAAGAATCATGTAACAAAATCCATGAAAAAACCCTAATTCTTTAACAATTTTTCAAATTAATCCCCAGGCTAGCTAGATTAAGTTACAACGATTCCGAAAACATAAAAATCATTAAAAACAGGACAAAATAACACTTACATGCTAGCTATGGAAATTGCCAAAATTACAAACCTAGCTATGGCTTTTTTTATCCTTCAATTTTCAAAGGAAGCAGATTTGGAGAAGATGAATTGAATTTGGTTTTAATTAATTTAACCTTATTTACTCTTTTACCATTTTATCCTTTACAATTATTCTTAATTTCAACAAAACCAAACCCATAAATATCCACTACCACTTCAATTGGCTTAATTACCCCTCAAGTCCCTTAGGTTAAAATTTCGTAGCTATTTGACACCTTTAACTAACAAAGCTATACTTTTGCACCTTTTTTTATTTAGTCCTTTTCACTAATTAAGCATGTAAACTTCAAAATTTGTTAACGAAATTTTTATACGACCCTTCAACATTCCATAGACATTAAAATAATAAATAATAATAATTTACTCATCAGATTTGTGGTCCCAAAACCATTGTTTTGATTTCACTAAAAACGGGGTGTTACGTCACCTTTCTATTTCTGTTATTTTGGGCATTGAGGCCTTAAGACATGTGGAGAGATAAGGGAATATCGTGCTATGCTTCATTCAATGGGACATGTTGGAGTACATGAGAGTGTATTGCTTTGCACTGTACTTATGGGACATGTTATAAGGACTCTTTGAGTCATTCTGAGGCATTATAAGGAGATCTGCATATCCAACGAGACAAATTTCTAATAAGTGTGGGCTTGAACATGCCTTGTGTTCCTCAGCCATTCTGATAAGTCTAGACTTGAACATATCTTGTGTTCCTCATCTATTCTGATAAGTGTGGTCTTGAACATATCTTGTGTTCCTCAACCGTTCTGATAAGTGTGGGCGAGAACATGTCTTATGTTCCTCAACCCTTTTGATAAGACAAGTTTGTGAGTGTGTTTCATGCTATATAAGATTTGTTTTTTGAAAAAGCACAAGCTAAGTTTTTTTTTAAGACTGATTTTCAGTAACACATGCAAAACTATTTTACAAACTTATGTTTTCTGACAAGATTCGTGAACTAGGTCTCGAAACCTCACTCGAGAAACCCAACATACAAAATGATTTTTAAGACTAAGTCTTCTTTCTGTTTTAAGTTATGTTTTAAAGAATACCTTGTTGATTCTTTATTATACACTGAGATCGCAATGAACTCATCGACTCTTACTTCAAAGGTAAGTAGGTCGTGGATAGTAGTAGCGAGGTAGATGACTTAGCAAGGCTCACTCCTAACTAGATATTGGCAAACCTGGGAAAATAGGCAATAGGGCTTATTCTATGAGGGTTTTTGTAACACTCCTAACCCGTCACCATCACCTATTATGAGTTACAGAGTATCATAGAAAAATAACGAAACAATTAACAAATCTAACCTCATAAACATTACTTCAAAATAATAATCAAGTTATATGAAAAACATGCCAAACATACACTTATAAACCTTAATTAGACTTTAAAGCACCTAAATAAAATTTGAAAGTATAAATAATTATAAAAATTTTCAATTTTGGTATCAATACTGAATCAATACCCCTATGAAAATCGATATAAAATTACTATATTGTTTCCAAAACAAAACAGAGGCATTGATTATTAATATATGGTATCGATACCTTTTTAGCAAATATCGATACTTAGTTAAAAATCAATACCATTTTGGTATTTTGTTTTTCTCAAAACTTTTTCATAAAGCTAGGTATCGATATTAGATGCCAAAGTATCGATACCTAATTTCCAGGTGGTAAAATCTCAACTTTTAAAGTTCAATTCCTACTTTATTCACCTGTAATAAGAAATAACAAGTTATATATATAAACAACCTTAACACATTCAAAATCACCTAAAACATACTCAATCAACCATTTTATAGAATCTAAACAATATGCCATTCAAAGACACCTCAATTCATACCAAATAAAAATCATTCTAGAACAAAACTATAATGTTATATCTTAATCCCAACTTAAGTAAAATACATACCTAATATCAACTATCATCAACCCATTTTACCATTCAAAATGAGCATACCAAAATGACTATTTTCATATAGCTTTAAACATGTACAAGCCTACTATACCATTTATGCATACAACCATTTACAAAAATAACCAAAACATAAAAGCATAAATGACTTTAAACCCTATACATTAAGCCTTATACATGCCATTTATAAAAAAAAAAGACAAAATATTTAAAAATTACCAAAGTGTAACTCTCCAAACTCGGTCAGGATAGTCTAACTCGAATTTCGAGCAACACATTAACCACCGAGGTAATTCTCTGAAAAATTACCACTAATCACATCAACCATCCATACTCATCTTACGTATACTAATTATTCCATATGAGCATTTAGTCCTAAAAGCATGCTTTTCTAAATCAAACAATAAGTCATATAATAAGCGAAGTAAGGCGTACCTGAAATTTGGTAGCTCTACTAGCTGCAAAATGTCTCGTTAGTCCTTATAGGCAGTATCATATAATTCAAACAGTAATTTTAGCCAAACAAGCAAACAAAGAGATAAAAAAAGGCCCAAAAATTAAATAGACCAAAAAGTCAGATTACACCCCTTTAAAAAATTATTTTTAAATTGTCTAAAATTATCTGAGTCCCGTTCTAATTATCTAGCACAGAAATGTCCCGCATTGCCTTCATGGGGTTTTACAATCTCAGCACACATACTGTAAAAAGAATGTTTGTGTGATGGATAACTGAACTGCCACCCTCCTCGCTATCTTGCGCACTACTTAACCATAAAAGGAAAGAAAGTAAAGAAATGAGCTTGGGAAAGCTCAGTGAAGACACATGTAAACCAAACTAGAAAACATATCAATAATCCACATACCAAACAGCCCTATACAAATAGATCACATATAACAGTTCGCATATAAATGGGTTCGTATATAGGTGGTTCGCATTCAATCACTTCGTTTATTATCAGTTTACATATAACTAACCGAGTTCAGTTTAGTGCTATAATGGCAGTTAGTGAAAAGGAAACATGATCAAATGTTATACTCATTGGATTAACGGATCTCCAAAAACACCCCCTAAGACTCATAGAGTCACTCAAATCATCATATAAGTATAGCACGAATACTCACACTCTTCAGAAAACACACCCTTACGATCTCCGATGAATGGAGCATTGCTCGACATTCCCTTATTTCTCTATTAAATCACCAGGCTACAATGCCCTATCACACTATATGGGTGAGCACTCACAATCCTATGGCATGCCAACTATATCCAATGGTTCCAAAAATTCGCAATGCCAACATATCACATTATTACACATTTACAAATCACGTCATTTTAAGCTAATAGTTTTAACAGAGCTCGCAGTACCACAACACATCATAATATATTTCACAAAGTATTAAGCTCGCATACACAGAACATCAGGAATAAAATAATAGGGTTCGTATATGACATATTTTCGCATGTAGTATGGGTTTTCATAATATTATAGGTTCACAAATGGCATGGTAAACCTTATATATCACATGGGTTCATAGTTCACTTTTAAAGGTTTGCACACAGCATATATGCATTTATATAAATTAGATAATACAAAACCCTTTTAATTCAAAGATATATGTAACAACCCAATTTCAGTGAAATAGGAACAGTAGTTTCGGGACCACAAATCCGAGCCGAAAATAAAATTTATTTTTATTTTATTATATGATTCGTATTATGCTAGAAATGCCATGTGAAAATTTTGATAAGTAAATTTTATCGATTAAGTGTTTAATTACTGGAAGGACCAAATCGCATAAAATGCAAAAGTTGTATTCTAGTATCTAGAAGGATCAAATAGCTATGAAATTCAAAAATTAAGGTCCTTATATGGTAATTAGACCATTAAAGAAAGTATGCAGATATTTTATGCAGATATTTTGGTATGACTCATCCATGGAAAAATAAAAAAAAGGCTAAGGACTAAATTGGAGAGATGAAAAGTTATTAAATGACAATTTAATTAAATGAAAAAGAAAACAATTTCATATCATCTTCCCCAGATATTTCTATGGAAACCCTAAGAGAGATAAGAAGACTTATCAAGCTTATTTGGGTAAGTAATCAAGCCCTGTTTTTAGTAATTTTTATATTTTTGAAACCGGGATAGTCTAATCTATCCATTTGGGGGATTAATTTGAAAAGTTATCAAAGTATGAAATTGGGGTCATGGATAAATATGCTTGGAATATGAATTTTTTTGGTCGAAAATGAAAGGTTGTTGATAGATAAACAACTTTTACAAAGTGATTTTTTATGAAAACATGATTTAGGGACTAAAATGTAAAGTTGTGAAATTTGATGAAAATTATAAATTTTTATGAATACATGTGCTATAAATTTTGTAATGGAATTTTGGTTAGGCTTGGAATAGGGAGTAAATTGCAGAAGTTTCATTTTACGAGCCTAGGGATGAAATCGAAATTTATGGAAAAGTTAGGGGCAAAATGGTAATTTCACCTAGGATGAAAATTGAGTCCACTTGAATGTGAAATATGATAAATTGATGTTAAATTTACTCATATAGATCCAGATAGACCAAATTCAGAGCTAGAATGAGGAAAGAAGAAAATGTTAGATTGTCGAGGTAAGTTCGTGTAACTAAATTTTGTTTATTTACATGCTTGCATTGATTGTGTTTATGTAAATTGTATAAATGTCATAAATATGTGAAACGATTACATATTCGATCAAGCCCAATAAATAAAAATGTTTAAATTGAATGATAATACTCGATAGATGATAAAAGATAAACGATGAGAATGTTACTTATAAGCTTGAAATGAAAGTGGAATGTATCTATTTGAATTATATGTATGATTTAGATGTAGGAAATAATCACATGCTTGCTAATTCTTAAAAAATGTTAAACCTCATTTGAATAAATGGAAAATTCGATGGATATGTGATTTCCCGAAATGAATGACGTCCTACATTTGTTGCGGACTGGATTTAGCCCAGACGGGTAATCCTGATATAAATCCTCTCGAGCATATGTTATGAATTAGATTTAACTCGGAGGGTAATCCAGATCAAGCTCTTTAGAGCATATGTTATAAAAAAAGATTTAGTTTGGACTGGTAATCCTATCGTGTACATGTGTAGCTCGAGAGTTTACTCTCCAACATAGTGCCCTATGGGTACTATTGGACATGAACTGGCGGATTCTGATTCGTACACCTCGAGTGTACTACCTGTGTAACCATCGATATTTCAGATAAATTCAAAGGGTAAAAATCTTGTTATGAAAAGATAAGGATAAGAAATAAGTTATTACACGTATCCGTCTGAAATACAAGTAAATGATGATACATGACAAATGATATATGAAAACATGAGATGATGATATTTGTACATGGACTTTAATTGATAAATATATGTTAATTCTTAATTATTAGACTTGTACACCTTGAGTGTACTAATCTTGAATTTGATATTCCGAGTAATATGAGTAAAGTTCTAATATGAAACGATCTGAACTCGAAATGAACTATTATGAAATTATACTTGAAATAATGAGATGAATTATGCATGTTGAATGAATACATGTTATGGAAATCATATGTGCTTGGAAACTTGATTGTTGTTGAGCCCATATATGTTTTGATGTTATTATGGAATATATGACTAACAAGGGCAATGAGAATATGTGTAGGGCTTGAAGTCAAATTGATTGATTATGCCTTACATAGTTACCCCAAAATAGAATGAATGGTAAGTTAAGTATCATGTTATATGAACTTACTAAGCATTTTATGCTTACTTAGTTTTATTTCCCTGTTTTAGAGTAAATCAGAAGCTTGTTGGATTAGAAGCTTGGCGGAGATCACTCACACTATCCATTGGCCCATGTTGGTACAATATGCAATTATGGTTACAATGGAATGTATAGGTTATTTTGGCAATAAAGGCATGTAAATGTAAATGATGCTTGTAATCTAGCCATTGGAATGGCTAGTAATGGTTTGTTTAATATACTTGTAATGTTAAACTATGGTAGCTACATATATTTTAAGTAGTTGATCAAATCATGTTTAATACATGGATTGAACTAAGGTATGATTGTAGACATGTATGCATGAAATGATATGCCATGATGAATTATGGAATTTTCTAAATTTGAATGCTTGAATTGGTTGGTTTATGGATGTAAGTTTAAGTGCAGGTCATTGGTGTTAATTTGGGTGAGAAATGAAGCTAGAAATGGCTTTCTTTTGTCCACACGGGCAGACACACAGGCATATGTCTAGACTGTGTGTGACACACGGCTGGGTACATGGGCGTGTAGTTAGGTCGTGTGTCCTCTACACCCTAAATTTTTAGGAATAGAATGCTCAAAATTGGGCATACGGGCAGAGACACGAGCGTGTGTCTCAGCCGTGTGTGCTACACAGCTTAGCACACGGGTGTGTGTCTTGGCCGTGTGAAACCTGCACCTAATTTCTAATTGAATTATTTCACCACACGGCCTAGCAAACTGGCGTGTGGCATGGCCGTGTGCACAAGTCAAAGAGTTATACGGGGTCAAACACGGCCTCTGACGCGGGCGCGTCTCAGGATCACACGGACGTGTCCTTTGGACCAGACGGGCATGTGAGCCCTGTAACTTGAAATTTTTTGAAATGTCACAAAAAATTCTTAGGGTGTAACACCCCGATTTTTGGGCCTAGAAGAGTTGGGCTTTGAGTCTGGGATTCAGATAGAAGAAAACCTGAATAATTAAGAAGTTTTAACTATTATCGTTTAAGAAAAAAATTTTGAATTAAATTACTACTAGAAAATTTTTACTGTATTTATTATTACGGATATTTTAAATTTTTATGAAATTTTAATTAGTATTATGAGATAAAATTTTTATTACTAGAAAAATATTACTGTATATATGTTTGAAAAATTTTTATGAAAATTATTATTATTTACTGTATTATTGATATTTGAAATTTTTATTGTTAGATATATTTATAAAATTATTATTATTAGATAGGAAAAAAAAATATATATATTTATAAAAGTATTGTTGTTTTGGTGTTTAAACTCTAAGAAAAAAATTGTTTTAATTTTTTCCTCATAGAGGGAATCTAGGCATAAGGCTTATAAAATAAATTGGGCAAGACTGGGCATGAAGAAGTGTACTTGGCCAGTGGTTAGCATGCTAGGTAGTGGGAAGGAGAGCTGGGGTTCGACTCCCAGCATGTGCAAAAGTGTTTTATTTTTCTTTATATCAGGGAACTACGCAGGGAAGCCTTATATATAGTTGGGGTTAAAAGGTAACACAAAGGGAAGTTCGGTCCAGTGGCAGAGGCGTTGGGAGTGTGGTATAGTGCCTAGGTTCAAGGGTTGGCGCACGCAAATGCTTGTTTTTATTTTAGAAGCCAGGTCGCACTAAAGTAAGGTTTAAGAATAGTTGCGACCGAGTTATGCTATAATGACGCTTGTGGCGCAGTGGCTGTAGGGTGCTAGGAGTTCCACAAGGGCGCAAGTTTGAGTCCTTGCGCGGGCAAATTCCGTTTTATTTTTAAAGCGGGCCAGAACTAAAGCAGGTAAGGTTTATAATTAATTGTAACCATATAATAGTAAAGGAGAAAGCATGGTGCAGTGGCCAGCAGCTCGGGCGAAGGCGCAAGGGTGCAAGGTGGACGGAGAGCTGGGGTTCGAGCTTCATCTCGCGCACGCAAGGTTGGGTTTTTGCTGCATACGTGGGGAAGGAGTTGGAGTCTGATCCGGACTCTTGGCAGCATGCTGAAGCGGTGCAAACGGTGGGCTGATCGGGTCAAGAGTTTGAATGGAATTCAAACATTGGATGTGGCCAAAAATCAAGGAGCAATTCGGGGAATTGGAATTTAGGAAGAATTCCTATGCCCGAAATACACTCACTCGGCCATAGCTAATAAGTGCTGTATATTTTGGCCTTTAGGATTCAGTTTTTCTTCTTCTATTTCCTTTTCTTTTCTTTTCTCCTCTCTCTATCTACTTCCTTTCGTCTTCTTCTTTTCCTCTATAGCCGAATCTTCCTGCCATTCTGCTCATCTCCATCTTTTATTAGTTGTTTTTTTTAAGCCTTATAGCCGATTGCCATAAAAGCCGAAATCCCGAAAACCTATATCTCTTTTGTGCCGATTTCTCCTAGCCAAACCCTCTGGTTCTTCTTCATCCTATGGCCGATTCTTTCTTCTTCTAAACCTTAAAGTTCTATCGACAAAGCCTCCACAAAACTCTCATATCTTATCTTCATCACTGTTTCAAAAAGCCGAAAACCCCATAGTTTTAGGGGCATAGCCGAATCTTTAGACCAGAAAAGGGCTGACTTTTGCTAGGGTTTGAGGGCTAGATCTACATCAGAATCGAATAAGAACTAAAGTAGAACGTTGGCTGAAGGAACCGGTGGTAAGTGTTCGAAACTATTTCTTTATTTTGGGAATTAAGAAAAGCCGAAACCCTTATGGGTGGCTAGCGTTTTGGACTAAGGGTTTTCTGCCTCTTTCTGTTTGGTTGTGTAAGCGTTAGCGTGAGCAAGGGGGACGTACAACAAAGGGCTTAAAGACTAATTCGGTTAGCTCATCAGATCTAACCCATATTTCGACAAAAGGTAAAGAACTCTAGGATCTAAGGCTGTGTTGGCCAAATATGGGAAGGGGTTAAATACGTAGATTTATTTTTGATATTTAGATTGAAATGGTAGTAATCCAATTGTAGGCAGTTCGTGTGTGTGGATCTCGCCAACGTACCGTTCTAAATCAGGTGTGTAAATGACACCCACTCATAGACTAGATCGACAAAAGCCGAAAAGCCGAAAAGCTGGCATTTGTGAACTTGCGAGCGTGCGAGCACTGGTGAGGTGGTTTGGTTGTTGATTTTTGTAATCGCAAGCAATATGATTGCAGAGTGTGCAATTTTGTGCACTTCGGTATATTTGGGCTTAATGGGCCGAAAACAGGTTATGGGCCAACTGGTTCAATTCGGTAAAAACGCTCGGTAAGTGTTGCTGATAGTAAGTTAATAACTATAATGAGCATGAAACCCTAAAAAGACTAATAAAATTACTGAAATATCTCTGTAAGGTAGAATTACCGTAATATCCCTAAAGGGGTAAGTTTACGATTACACCCCTCGAGGGTAAAAACTGTTCTTACGCTATAATCTGACTGTCTTTCTGAAGCATGCCTTGTCAATTATATATATTTTGCATACATGTCATACTGCATGGGGTTGGGTTTTGTTATGGAGGAAGAACTCGTTCTGGTGGTTGTGCCACATATTCTGCTTTGCTGCGGATTATAGTTAGTGCCGCAACCGATGCTAACACTGTAAGTGTAGGGATGGCGTGGGTGATTTAATCCCCACAGGAAGTGTAGGGATGGACGGAGGTAAGTGCAGGGTTGGATGGGGTTTATCATGCATTAATCATATGAGACTGTATTGAAATGGGCTCAACTGTGCTAATATGGGCAAGGCCCAATATATCTCGACTTGTAATAGGGCTACGGCCCAGATTAATATTGATATGGGCTAGGCCTAATATACTCTGATACTATAAGGGGCTATGGCCCAGATTAATATTGATATGGGCTAAGGCCCAATTAACACTGATTTCTGAATAGGCCTTAGGCCCAGTAAAGCTTGAATTGATTTGGGCTCTGGTTGGGATACTTTACACACTGAGTTTTCCAAACTCACCCTCTTTTTCCCATCTTTGCAGGTGAGCCTTAGATCGGTGGACTTGGAGCTGGAGGGATTCAGGGTGGCCATGTGGACTGTTTAAAATAAGTGTTTATGCCTTCACTTTTATTCTAAATTACTTCCTTTATCTTTTCGGGTTTTAAGTTGTAATAAGGCCGCTTTAATTATTTTTAATTGCTTTAGTATGATTATTAGCTTAGGCATGATATGGGTTTAAAGGTTTCGGATTGAATAGCTCTAGGGCACATTTTTAAAAGAAATTATCTGATTTCAAAATATAGTGAAACAAGACAAAGCTTTCCCAACGTAAACGTTTTAAAAAATTAACAAGTGCTTTCAATGGCTTAAAACGAAATGGTTTTTCCTGAACAATCATTCAGTTAAAGTGTGGCAATGGTTGTGTGCATGTCTAGGAGTGGATCCATGGAGAGCTTGGTACTTAAGCAGTCTAATTGACTCACCTCCTCTTTTCCGGCATCCTACCTGGTGCACAGCTTCCATTCACTTTAATCTATAACAAAAATACTCTTTAAACACTAAGAAAGATGTTAGTTAAAACATGACTTTTACAGTAACACTTCAATGTGACACGCCGAATTCGGGCCT
Source organism: Gossypium longicalyx (assembly GCA_025698465.1). Taxonomy (NCBI): domain Eukaryota; kingdom Viridiplantae; phylum Streptophyta; class Magnoliopsida; order Malvales; family Malvaceae; genus Gossypium; species Gossypium longicalyx. The sequence goes on along the minus strand of CM047004.1, from coordinate 17,581,260 downwards.
AACTTCTAGGCCGAGTTTGGAGTGTTATATTTAGTGGTATCAGAGCCCAGTTGCAACAACTCGGCTGTGGATCAGGTCTGAAAAGCTTTTCGAAAAGATATTTTGCTAAACTTAGACCCAAAAAGGGTATTTTGGAAACGGTTTTTGGGAAAGTTCTTTTCAAAGATATTTTACAAGGCATACATGTTTTAAGGTTCAATCTTAAAATAGTTTAAGTTTTTCTGGGTTTCTGAAATTTGATTTCTGAAGAAGTGGCATACTGAATCCCCGGCACCAATTCTATAAGTACCTTTTCTGAACATTACTAAGTATCTGTTATATTACTGAGACTCTGCTATGACATTGTAGTTAGAGCTATATTGAGACTATAAGATTGAGACTGTAGCTAGGCTGAGATTTGGGAAAGAGAACTATGAAACTCTATCTGTGCATAAAACTCTTAATACAGACAATTCGATAGATACGATGAGCACACGTGGTACTCATGGACGGGGTACTAGGGGCCGTGGTAGAGGCCGTAGAGGGGCTCGATCTGAGTCCCTTGCTTCTGATACTATACCTGTAGTGGACGCTAGTGAGACACCGGTATCGCCTACAACGGATAGTGGGACAATACCGTATGATCGTACGGCTATGGATGACGCACTGTCCCAAGCCATGCTTCGTATTCTTGAGAGGGTTGCTAGACCCAACACTGGTACCGGAGGACGTGGGTCAGTTTCAGAACGTCTCCGATCGAATGGAGCAGAAGTTTTTAAGGGCATTTCTGGAGTAGCCCTGAATGTGGCTGAGTACTGGTTGGAAGCCACGGAGAGAATAATGGATGACCTGGATTGCATGGCCGAACAAAAGCTGAAAGGGGTGATATCACTACTTAGGGAGGAAACTTACCAGTGGTGGTTGACTGTGAAAGAGGGCACCCAAATTGAGTGGATTACCTAGGAATTCTTTAAATCCGCATTTCAAGGGAAGTATGTTGGGGCAAGCTATGTAGATGCCCGGAAGAAGGAATTCTTAAACTTAACTCAAGGGGATCGGTCTGTGGATGAGTATGAGGCAGAGTTTTTGCGACTTAGCCGATATGCCTGTGGAATAGTAGCAACAGAGTACGAACATTATGTTCGGTTCGAGGATGGCCTCCGGGATAGTCTACGAGTATTAATAGCTCCACAGAGGGAGTGAGATTTTGCGGCATTGGTAGAGAAAGCTAAAATAGCTGAGGATGTGAAGCGCGCTGAGCACCAGAGCTGGGAAAAGAAAAGGAGTAAAAACAAAATAGATTTAAAGCCTTCCAATTCTGATCAGAGGCATACGAAAAGTACCAAGGCATATGGGCCGGTCCGAGCTGAAGCCCCTATTGCTGCTGTTAGATTACAACCTTGTGTTGATTGCGGGAAAAGCCATTATGGCGAATGCTAGAAAAGGATTGGAGCCTGTTTAAGATGCAGATCGATGGAGCATCGTTTTAGAGAGTGTCCTCGGAGACCAGATTATGGACAAACTACTGGTACGGGTAATATACACCGGCGAGAGAGGTGGTGGCTGCCGACAAGAGGCGTAGCAATGGAATGGGTCGTAGTCGTGGAGCACAGACGGGGTATGGGACATCTTTGGCGAGACAACCCGGCTTTGGTCTATGCGACATGTCGCCGTGAGAACGAAGCGCTCGAGCGGATCTTTGGTACGCACTTCTCTCATGGTGTATTATTTACTTAATTTACGATTAGAGCTAGAGTGCGCAGTAGAAGCATAGTGGTTTGACTTGGGTAATACGGTTAGTTGATAGTTTGAAATTTCAAGGACAAATTTTTTTTTTAAGGGGAGTAGAGTTGTAACGCCCCGATTTTTGGGCCTAGAAGAGTTAGGCTTTGAGTCTAGGATTCGGATAGAAGAAAACCTGAATAATTAAGAAGTTTTAAATATTATCATTTAAGAAAAAAATTTTGAATTAAAATACTACTAGAAAATTTTTACTGTATTTATTATTACGGATATTTTAAATTTTTATGAAATTTTAATTAGTATTATGAAATAAAATTTTTATTACTAGAAAAATATTACTGTATATATGTTTGAAAAATTTTTATGAAAATTATTATTATTTACTGTATTATTGATATATGAAATTTTTATTATTAGATATATTTATAAAATTATTATTATAATTATTATTATTAGATAGGAATATATATATATATTTATAAAAGTATTGTTGTTTTGGTGTTTAAACTCTAGGGAAAAAAATTGTTTTAATTTTTGCCTCATAGAGGGAATCTGGGCATAAGGCTTATAAAATAAATTGGGCAAGACTGGGCATGAAGAAGCGTAATTGGCCCAGTGGTTAGCATGCTAGGTAGTGGGAAGGAGAGTTGGGGTTCGACTCCCAGCATGTGCAAAAGTGTTTTATTTTTTTTGTATCAGGGAACTACGCAGGAAAGCCTTATATATAGTTAGGGTTAAAAGGTAACACAAAGGGAAGTTCAGTCCAGTGGTAGAGGCGCTGGGAGTGTGGTATAGTGCTTAGATTCGAGGGTTGGTGCACGCAAAGGCTTGTTTTTATTTTAGAAGCCAAGTCGCACTAAAGTAAGGTTTAAGAATAGTTGCGACCAAGTTATCCTATAAGGACACTTGTGGCGCAGTGGCAGTAGGGTGCTAGGAGTTCCACAAGGGTGCGGGTTTGAGTCCTGCCGCGGGCAAATCCCGTTTTATTTTTAAAGCAGGCCAGAACTGAAACAGGTAAGGTTTATAATTAATTGTAACCATATAATAGTAAAGGAGAAAGTGTGGTGCAGTGGCCAGCAGCTCGGGCGAAGGCGCAAGGGCTCAAGGTGAACGGAGGGTGGGGTTCGAGCTTCATCTCGCGCACGCAAGGTTGGGATTTTTACTACATGCGTGGGGAAGGAGTTGGAGTCTGATCAAGACTCTTGGCAGCATGCTAAAGTGGTGCAAATGGTGGGCTGATTGGTCAAGAGTTTGAATGGAATTCAAACATTGGATGTGGCCAAAAATCAAGGAGCAATTCGGGGAATTGGAATTTAGCAAGAATTCCTATGCCCGAAATACACTCACTCGGCCATAGCTAATAAGTGCCGTATATTTTGGCCTTTAGGATTCAGTTTTTCTTCTTCTATTTCCTTTTCTTTTCTTTTCTCCTCTCTTCATCTACTTCCTTTCGTCTTCTTCTTTTCCTCTATAGCCTAATCTTCCTGCCATTCTATTTATCTCCATCTCTTATCAGTTGTTTTTTTTAAGCCTTATAGCCGATTGCCATAAAAGCCGAAATCTCGAAAACCTATATCTCTTCTGTACCGATTTCTCCTAGCCAAACCCTCTGATTCTTCTCCATCTTGTGGCTGATTCTTTCTTCTTCTAAACTATAAAGTTCTATCGAAAAAGCCTCCACAAAACTCTCATATCTCATCTTCTTCACTGTTTCAAAAAGCCGAAAACCCCATAGTTTTAGGGGCATAGCCGAATCTTTAGACCAGAAAAGGCCTACTTCTGCTAGGGTTTGAGGGTTAGATCTACATCAAAATCAAATAAGAACTAAAGTAGAATCGTTGGCTGAAGGAACCGGTGGTAAGTGTTCGAAACTATTTCTTTATTTCGGGAATTAAGAAAAGCCGAAACCCTTATGGGTGGCTAGCGTTTTGGACTAAGGGTTTTCTGCCTCTTTCTGTTTGGTTGTTTAAGCGTTAGCGTGAGCAAGGGGACGTACAACAAAGGGCTTGAAGACTAATTCGGTTGGCTTATCAGATCTAACCCATATTTCGGCAAAAGGTAAAGAACTCTAGGATCTAAGGCTATGTTGGCCGAATATGGTAAGAGGTTAAATACGTAGTTTTGTTTTCGATATTTAGATTGACGTGGTAGTAATCCAATTGTAGGCAGTTCGTGTGTGTGGATCTCGCCAACGTACCATTCTAAATCAGATGTGTAAATGACACCCACCCATAGACTAGATCGACAAAAGCCGAAAAGTCGAAAAGCCGGCATTTGTGAACTTGCGAGCGTGCGAGCGCTCGTGAGGTGGTTTGGTTGTTAATTTTTGGTAATCGCAAGCAGTATGATTGCAGAGTGTGTAATTTCGTGCACTTCGGTATATTTGGGCTTAATAGGTCAAAAACGGGTTAATAGGCCAACGGGCCCAATTCGATAAAAACGCTCGGTAAGTGTTGCTGATAGTACGTTAATAACTGTAAGAGCATGAAACCCTAAAAAGGCGATAAAATTACTGAAATATCTCGTGAAGTAGAATTATCGTAATATCCTAAAGGGTAAGTTTACGATTACGCCTCGAGGGTAAATAATCGTTCTTACGCTTATAATCATTTGTCTTTTCGAAGCATGTCTTGTTAATTATATATATTCTGCATACATGTCATACTGCATGGGGTTGGGTTTTGTTATGGAGGAAGAACTCGTTCTGGTGGTTGTGCCACATATTCTGATATAAGCAGCTTTGTTGCGGATTATAGTTAGCATGCAACGGTGCTTGCTAACACTGTAAGTGTAGGGATGGCGTGGGTGATTTAATCCCCACAGGAAGTGTAGGGATGGACGGAGGCAAGTGCAGGGTTGGATGGGGTTTATCATGCATTAATCATATGAGACTGTATTGAAATGGGCTCAACTGTGTTAATATGGGCAAGGCCCAATATATCTCGGCTTGTAATAGGGCTACGACCCAGATTAATACCGATATGGGCTAGGCCCAATATACTTTGATACTGTAAGGGGCTATGGCCCAAATTAATATTGATAAAGGCTAAGGCCCAGTTAACACTGATTTCTGAATAGGGCTTAGGCCCAGTAAAGCTTGAACTGATTTGGGCTCTGGTTGGGATACTTTACACACTGAGTTTTCCAAACTCACCCCCTTTTTCCCATCTTTGTAGGTGAGCCTTAGATCGGTGGACTTGGAGCTGGAGGGATTCAGAGTGGCCATGTGGACTGTTTAAAATAAATGTTTATGCCTTCACTTTTATTCTAGATTACTTCCTTTATGTTTTTGGGTTTTAAGTTGTAATAAGGCCGCTTTAATTATTTTTAATTGCTTTTGTATGATTATTAGCTTAGTCATGATATGGATTTAAAGGTTTCGGATTGAATAGCTCTAGGGCGCATTTTTAAAAGAAATTATCTGATTTCAAAATATAGTGAAACAAGACAAAGCTTTCCCAATGAAAACGTTTTAAAAAATTAACAAGTGCTTTCAATGGCTTAAAACGAAATGGTTTTTCCTGAACAATCATTCAGTTAAAGTGTGGCAATGGTTGTGTGCATGTCTAGGAGTGGATCCATGGAGAGCTTGGTACTTAAGCAGTCTAATTGACTCACCTCCTCTATTCTGGCATCCTACCTGGTGCACAGCTTCCATTCACTTTAATCTATAACAAAAATACTCTTTAAACACTAAGAAAGATGTGACACGCCGAATTCGGGCCTAACTTCTAGGCCGGGTTTGGGGTGTTACATAGGGTTCTCGATTAAGTCTCGATTAGAATTTAATGTTCATATTAGGCCTCGAGGGTCCATTTAAGGGACGTTTCGAGTGATTTCAGAATTTGAATAGTAACTTGCATGATTTATCTGTAAAATGTGATTGAATGTTTCGGTAATGCTTCTAACCCTGTTCCGGTGTTGGACACGGGTTAGGGGTGTTACAGTATATATATTATTTATAATAAAACCTGCATATACATTCATTGTATATAGTAGTACCCTTTTACCTCATGATTATATATTACATTAATTAAGTCCCATAAACACTTATATAATATATATAACAGTACGCATATTTAGATTATATAACAAACTTTAAACGCCCATACATATAGTATATATTTAACCTAACCCTAGATGCATATATACATTTATTTCAAGGTTCGCATAACATGTAAAAACACACGTTTACAAATTCATGCTAAGGTTTCACACAACGCATAAAAGAGGTTCGCACATGCACATGTTTAATTCACAACATGAAGATAGGATTCACACATCTTACTCGACTTCTAGTAGAGAACGATCTCGTTTTCAAATGCAATATTCCGAGTACTTACCTCAGTTCACCACAACATCGACTATGTGACTTTCTCCTTGCCTTTCTCTCTGTTAGTTGATGCTCCTCCAAAATTTTCAGCTTCGTATGAACAAATAAACATCACATAATTGTTTAAAAAAAAATTTATTTCATTCTTCACTCAACAACAGCCTTCTATTTACGTTAACTATGATAGATTCTCACTAAGCTATTACTTGACTTTATTTTTCCAATTTTTAACCCTCCTAACTTACATGTATTTGCAGATCTAGACTATTAATTAAATGTAACCTCACGAACTCTATTCTTTCACAATAACCACTGTTCATCATCTTCCTCAAGAGCAAAACCCTTCGTCTTATAAGTTTTCTAAAAAACTTTGCTAAATCAGATCGTAAACATTTTATTGTTTTATTAAAGCTCTTTGAAAATCATTTTAGAAAACATTTCATAGCTTTTTCAGCTTCGATCCACCATTTTCATGATGCCAAACATATAAAAAATAAAAATTATTTATAATTATTATCTAAACCATAGATACACTAGCCAAAAGCATTTCATGCAGATTTGATATGAAAATAGATTGTTTACCTTTGATCTTACTATGCTCTATGACTCCTGAGTGGTCCGCTTAATAACCAGACCAAAGTTTAAGAGAAAAAATTGGTGTTTTACTTGAGAATTTAAAGAAGAAAATAGTGCTTGATTGCTCAGAAAATGCAATACGCAAGAAAGTTTTGGAAGAAATTACCTGTGAGATGCAATAGCTTTTGAAATGAAGAAAGTGTGAAAAGAGAGAAAATTATAATAAAAAAAAGAAATTAAAACGTGAGGAAGAAAATGGGCAATGTTGGCTTATATAGCCAAATTCATTTATAAAGTTGGTATACTTATCCTATATATCCTTCCTAACTCCACCCTTGTTTTAATAAATCCCCCACTAACCATTAGTCCTAATTTGCCTATTTAAGTTCCCCATTTTAGCTTCTATTCCTATTTAGTTCTAATTACTAACGTGTTTTTTATTTACTTTATTTTTAATCTATAATTGAATGTCAATACTACCGGCTCGATTTCCAGGATGTGACAACTCCCTCTTATAAAAAGAATTCCGTCTTCAAAATTAGCTAAACCTAATAGATAAGGATACTCTCGTCTCATCGCATCCTCAGTTTCCTAAGTAGCTTCTTCAGTCTTGTGGTTATGCTACAAAACCTTTACCAAATGTATACTCTTGTTACGTAACACCTTAACCTCATGAGCTAAGATTTCAACTAGTTCCTCCTCATAAAAAAGATCAGGTTGAACCTCGATCTTCACAATTGGAACAACATGCGACAGACCAGATCGATACTTACGCAACATAGACACATGAAATACATCGTGAATTTGTTTAAGTTTAATTGGTACTCTAAGTCGATACGCTACTGGTCCAATCTTCTCAATAACCTCGCAAGGCCCAATAAATCTTGGACTTAACTTCCTTTTTTGTCTGAATCTTAGAACTTTTCTTCCAAGGTGAAACCTTAAGGAACACTTGATTCCCAACCTGAAACTCGATGTCACGATGCTTCAGATCTGCATAAGACTTTTACTTATCAGAAGCAGCTTTCAGTCTATCACCAATCAGTTTCACTTTCTCCTCAGCCTCCCAAATCAAATCCAAACCCACAGCACGTCTCTCACCCAACTCAGACCAACAAAGAGGAGTTCTACACCACCTACCATATAGTGTCTTGAATGGTGTCATCTGAATACTCGACTGGTAGCTATTATCATAAGTAAATTCCACTAAAGATAGATACCGGTCCCAACTACTACCAAACTCGATTACAAACTTACACAACATGTCCTTGAGTATCTAAATTACCCGTTTCGGCTAACCATATGTCTGGGGATGATAAGTTGTACTATAGTTAAGCTTCAAACTAAAAGCACCCCGAAGACTCCTCCAAAATCTTGAGGTAAATCGCAGATCTATATTAGAGATGACTAAAATCGATAAACCATGAAGTCGAACTATCACCGCCACGTACAACTCAACTAATCTCTCTATCGAGTAATTAGTACGCACTGCTAGAAAATGCGCACTCTTCGAGAACCTATCAATAATCACCCAAATCGAATCTGTCTTCGTCGAAGTTGGTGGCAAACCCAAAAAAATCCATCATGACCCTCACCCATTTCCATTCTAGAATCTGTATCGGTTGTAACAAACTTGAAAGATGTCGATGCTCCACCTTCATTCTCTGGCGAACCATACAAGGACCCACGAAGTTGATAACATCCCGCTTCAATCCAGGCCACCGATACAACTTCCTAAGATCCTGATACATTCTGATACTATCAGTGTGCATAATATATGGGCTACTATGCACCTAAGTAAGAATCTTTCGATAATCACCCAAATCGAATCTTTCTTTGCCGAAATCGGTGGCAAACCCAAAAAAATCCATCGTGACCCTCACCCATTTCCATTCTAGAATCTGTATCGGTTGCAACAAACCTAAAAGATGTTGATGCTCAGCATTCACTCTCTACCAAACCATACAAGGACCCATGAAGTTGATAACATCCCGCTTCAATCCAGGCCACCGATACAACTCCCTAAGATCCTGATACATCCTGATACTATCGGTGTGCATAACATATGGGCTACTATGCACCTCAGTAAGAATTGCATGCCAAAGCTCCACATCAATAGGCACACATAGTCTCCCACGGAAACTCAAGATGACATCGAAATTTAACTCGAAATCTCCACTGCTACCATCCTCAACTTGCTGGATCTTTTTCACTAAGAACTCATCCACTAACTGCCTTTCCTTAATCTAACTAGACAAAGCTGGCTTCACCTGAAGCTCGGCCAACAACCTACCATCACTGGTTAAACTCAACTGTCTAAACGTAACTTGCAATTCAATCATTGACTTTCGACTCAAAGCATCAGCAACCACATTCACTTTGTCAGGTTTATATTCAATCACATAATCATAGTCCTTTAGCAACTCAATTCAACACCTCTATCTAAGGTTTAGCTCTTTTTGGGATAAGAAATACTTAAGACCCTTGTGATCGGTGTAGATAACACACCTTTCACCATAAAGATAGTGACGCCAAACCTTGAGCGCAAATACCACAGCAACTAACTCCAAATCATAGGTTAGGTAATTACACTGATGTGGCCTCAACTGTCTCGAAGCATACGTTACCACATTCCCATCCTACATTAAAACACATCTGAGTCCCTTATACGATGTATCACTATAGAAAACATACTATTTCTTAAACACAGGTTGAACAAACACTAGTGCCTCAGTAAATATTACGTTCAGCTTCTAAAAACGTCGTTATTTTCCTCAGTCTACTCAAATGGCACATTCTTATGAAGTAACTTCGTTAGGGGTGCAGCTATAATAGAAAACCCTTCAACGAATCTACGATAGTAGCCTACTAATTCCAAAAAACTACAGACCTCAGTAACACTCTTCGACTACTTCCACTCTAGAATAGCCTCAACCTTCTTCGAATTCACACGAATCCCTTCGAAAAACACTATATGCCCGAGAAACATCAGTTCGCAAAGCCAAAACTCATACTTACTTAACTTCACATATAGTTGTTTCTCTTGCAAAATCTAAAGTACAACCCGTAGATGTGCATCATGATCATCCTTAGTACGGGAATGCACGAGAATATCATCTATAGAGATAATTACAGATTGATCCATATACGAGTGAAAAACTTGGTTTATCAGGTCCACGAATGCTACAGGTGCATTCATCAATCCAAACGGCATAACCAGGAACTCATAATATTCATACCGAGTCCTAAACATAGTCTTTAAGATATACGCCTCTTTCACCTTAAGTTGATAATACTTAGACCTCAAATCAATCTTCGAAAACACTTTTGCTCCCATGAACTGATCAAATAGATCACCAATATGAGGTAAGGGATACTTATTCTTGATGGTTAACTTGTTCAGTTGTCGATAATCAATACACAACCTCATGGTACCATCTTTCTTCTTTCCAAATGACACCGACGTACCTCAAGGCAATACGCTCAATTGAATAAACACTCGATCCAACAACTCTTGCAACTAGATCTTCAACTCTTTGAGTTCTTTCGGTGCCATGTGATAAGGTGCAATGGACACCGGTGTGGTACCAGCATAAACTTCAATACCAAACTCAACTTCCCAATCTAGCAAAAAAGTGGGTAACTCATCTGGAAAGACGTCAAGAAAATCCTTCACAATGCGGATATTCTGAACTCTCAAACCTTTACTGTAACAGCTTGGTTTTAGCTAAATTGGAACAGTGGTTTTGAGACCACAAATTTGAGGTTGTAAAATTATTTTAATATTATTTTTGGTGTTTACAGCATGTGAATATGTATGTGTAAAAATTTCGTGAGCTAATTTTATCGTTTAATAGCTCAATTTGAGAAAAAGGACTTAATCGCGTAAAATGCAAAAGTAGCATGCTATAAGTTAAAAGCGCCTAATTGCTATGACTTATTAAATGAGAAGTCCTTATGTTCAAATTAAACTATTGATAGTGTAAATGGTCATAAATGGGCATGTATTAGGTAAATTTATAATGATTTCATTAAGGGTACTTTTGGTATTTGATTAATAAGGTAATTTATAATCAAACAAATCATAAAATTTGGGCATTCACCTTTCTATGAATCGAAAATAGAGGAAGAAAAAAACCATTTAGGGTTTGTTACATTCCAAAATTACAAACTTTGATTGAGGTATGAAATTTGTTCAAATTTTTATGATTTTTATGTTTTTGTGATTGTTGCTTTGTGTTCTAACTAGCCCATGTCTCAATTTTTGAAAGTTTTGATGATTTTGAAAGTTTCCATTGATTAATTCATGTGTTTTATGATGTTTGATGATGAATTATGAAAGCTTAGTGCTTGATATACATGTCTTGTAAAGTGATTTTGAGTAAAAATGGATATTAGAGATTAAATTGAGAAAAGTGTAAATTGAGGGGTTAAATTGTGAAATAAATGAAAATTTTGGGCTGCTAGGGGTCCCTAGGAAATTTTTCTAGGCTTGGGTGTAATTAAATTTTTTGTAATTTGTGTTTTTGTGAAATAGGGACTAAATTGAATAAATGTGAAACTTTAGGGGCTAAAGTGCAAAAATGGCCAAATATGTGTTTATGGATTAAATTGAATGATTTGGTGATTAAATGGGTTAATTTTTAATACATATAGATCAAGAAAGAAATAACTCGAATTTAGATCGGGGAAAATCGAAGGTTATTGAGTAATCGATCCAATTCGTCAATTCCGAGTACGAGGTAAGCTCGTACGTGATAAACATTGTTACAATTATGTTTTTAATGCTTTAATAATGCATAAATTGTATATATGCGATTATGATTGTGTACGATGACAAATCAACTATGTTTGGCACTTAGTGTGTATTTTTTTATAGCTTCGGCTATAAATAGCACTTAGTGTGCGAATTGGAATAGCTTCGGCTATATGAGGAACTAAGTGTGTGATACCGAGATAGCTATGGTTTAATGTGATGGCACTAAGTGTCTGAGATTGTTATAGCTTCGGCTAATCACTGATGTACTAAGAGTACGAATTTTTAGAGCATTGAAAGACTTCCGAACGAATTAATGTATTGAACAAAGAGGTGAGAATGAAATAAATAAATACGGGAAAGTTTAGGTATGTATGATACCTATGTGGTAGTTGATACTATGTGTATAAAGCATGATTAATTTGTATATACATGTTAAATAGTGGTGGATTAAATTGAATGATGATATAAGAACTAATAAGTGTTTATTAATTGATGTTTTGTATTATATGAACTGTTGAGTATATTTGGTATGAACTTACTAAGCTATGAAGCTTACTATGTGATATTTTTCTTTTTTTATAGAGTATCGAAGCTAGCTCGGACATTGGGGATCATCAGGAACCATCATCACACTATCGACTACTTGTTGGTATTTTTGTATGCTTGTAAATATGGTATATGGCATGTATAGGCTAGTGAGTTGATAATAGGTTTTGAGATTTTATTTGGCCATGAGATTTGGCTAGTTTTTGGTTGAAAATGTTGGTATGTTTTTGGTCATTTAAGTTGGCCTAAATGATGTGCATAATGCCTTATATATATTGGCTTGTTTTTGGTATGTTAGCCTTAGTTGTTGATATAGTTTAAAGATGTGTTTTGTGATATGAAATAGATGATAATATGATGAATTAATGTATATGGAACTTATGCAAGTTGTTATGATTTTGGCATAATGATTTGGTAGGTTTTGAATATGGAATTGTGTAGTTAAAATGGTTGATGATAGTTGGTATGATATGTGTGTGAATTGGTATGTTTTGGCTGCCAATAAGTGTATGGAAATGGTCCTAAATTGGTTGCTATGTGTGCATGTGAAAAGGGTGGCAAATTGGCTTTTTAAATGGCCTATTTTTGTTCACACGGACAGAGACACAGGCGTGTGTCTCAGCCGTGAGTGACATACGGCTATGTTACACAGCCAGGTGTCCCCTTGGGTAGCCCTACAAATTTAAGTCAGTCTCGAGCACGGCTTAGAAACACGGACGTGTCTGATGACCGTGTGAGGCACATAGCCTTAGCATATAGACGTGTGTGGCCAATTTGAAGGGTACACGGGCTAGACACACCAGCGTGTGGTTGGCCGTGTAACCCAAGTCAGTAACCCCTCTAGTTTTCCCACGGCCAAGGTACACGCCCATGTCTCCGGTTGTATGGTGCAAGTCAATATATATGCTCTGGTTTCACATAGTCTAGGACACGGGCGTGTCCAGTAGCCGTGTGAGGCACATGGTCTGCTTACACCAGCGTGTGACCTATGAATGTAAAATTTTTCTAAGTGTTCAAAAATTTTTATATGTGATCGGTTTAGTCCCAACTTTAAGTTTGTTTTAAGGTCTCGTAGAATCTTATAAGGGATAATGTGAATGTTTACAAATGGTTTTTGATAATGAATGTATAAATGTATGTAAATGGGATGTATTATTCGGTAATGTCTCATAACCCTATTCCGGCGTCGGATATGGGTTAGGGGTATTACATTTACTCCCAGAATTGAGCACATAGGATAAGTAAGCTTCACAACCTTTACTCATTAGCTTCAAAGCCTTAGTCGCAGACATCGCATTAGAGAAGAATTCAGGTCTCTCTCTCACCACTACAATCTCAAATCTACCTTCAACCCTCAAAGTAAGACGCTTCATCTCGAAATCGGTCCTTGCCCTATGCTCAAAAAACCAATCCATCTCGAGAATCACATCAAACCTGCAAAATGGCAGTTCTATCAGATCCACGGGAAAAGTGTATTCTTGTACTGCCAACAGACACTTTCGATAAACCTAATCAACTAAAACACTTCCTCCTAACGAACTCATCACTACTATTCCCTACCTAACGGTCTTTACCGAAACCCCTAACTTGTTTGCCAAGTCACTCACAATATATGAATGAGTAGAACCCAAGTCTATCAATGAAAATAAAGAGAATGATTTAGTAGAAATGTACCTACTATCACATCCATCATTGAGCGCTCCTACATCTCCCTCAAAGCATAAACACAAGCAAGTCCACCCAAATCGGTTGGTGCAACTATAGCATTAGTGACTGATCTCTGACCCGTCTGTCTCCCATTACCACAACAACCTCGGCCTTGGCCTCTAACAGATGTTGCTGTCTGGGCCATCTCATCTCTCATCGAGTAGTTACGAATCCGATGTTGTTTTGACCCTCAACGCGGACATGCGCTGGACACCCTCCAGCACACTCCTAGATAACTACATTCGCAGTGCTAACACACCGAGAACTCGGTTGATCTACCCAAAGCAACTACCATTATACTTTGCGTTCTGGCCTGGCTTGAATAAGAATATCGTCGATCATTCCTGTCAGACCTCTAAATTTCTCGACCTCTCTTGCCTGGCCTCCCTAATGACTCTGACCGATCGGAGCCCCTTTTCCCAGTCTTAGTGGCAATTGATTTTGGTGGCTTGGTCAGTGTCTCCTCCACAGCCTTAGCCCTTTCTACCAAATCATTGAACACCTCAGCACTCTGTGCCACTAGATATACCTAAATGTTCTGATTTAGCCTAAACCAAAACCTCTTACACCTCTCCCTCTAAAAGAACACCATTTTCGGAGCATACTTGCTGAGCCGTACAAACTCAGACTCGTACTTAGCCACAGACATAGTTCCCTGAACCAGATCAAAAACTCTCCCTTCCTCGCATCCAAATACTGCTCTCCCAAGTACTTCCTTCGGAAAGACTCCAAAAAGAACTCCCAAGTAAGGTGATCAGAGTAGTCTCCCTCTTTACCATATTCCACTAGTTATAAGCTTCCCCGTTTAGTAAGGATACGATGCAACCCAACTGCTTCTCATTCTAGCATCCATTTGCTCAAGTATCCTTCCAACACTCTCCAACCAATATTCAATAACCATCGAATTAGCTCCTTTTGCTTCCCAAAATTCTTTACCATTTAAAGCTTAGAGTGGCAAACCTCTGGCAGCTGAGGCAGGGTTCCCATCGGCTAACTCTGGAATGCCCCAATCAATGCTTGAACCAAGGGCTCGAAACTAGTTCCAAGTACAGCTTGTCTAGATGTGGTTCAACCGGTGCATTCGCAATCGGACACCCACGTCTATGAGACATTTCTATATACTATTTGCTTTAATTTAAAGAAAATAGGAAAGTTAGAAGTGGCAAGAGATCAAAAGCAATTCTTTTTAAGAAAAAATTTCAAATAAGGCAATATATTCCCTTTCCTACCCCATTTACAACTAATTTTCATATAAGATTATTTTTGTCCAAAAAGGTTTAAAAAATTATTTCTTTATTTATTTATTAAACACCTATTTAATATTATTTTATAAATCTAACTCTGATACCACTAAATGTGATATCCTAAAATCGGTCGGGACAGTTTGACCTGAATTTCGTAACTCTCTGAAAAACTACCACAAACCACACCAACCATCCATACTCACCATACAAGCATTTAAACCTAAGAGCATGCTTTTCTAAATCAAACAATAAGTCATATAAGTTGAGTAAGGCGTACCTAAATTTCGGTAGGTTCTACTAGTTGTAAAATGTCTCATTTATTCTTATAGGCAATATCATATAATTCAAATAGCAATTTCAACCAAATAAGCAAACTCGGAGATCAAAAAGTCCCAAAAATTAAACAGACCAAAAAGTCAAATTACACCTATTTAAAAATTTATTTTTAAATTGTCTAAAATTATTTGAGTCCCATTCTAAGTTTTAGACCCCGAAAATGTCCCACATTGCCTTTCTATGGTTTTATAAGCTTGGCACACATACGATAGAAAGAAAGTTCGTGTGATAGATCACTAAAGTGCTACCCTCTTCGCTATTTCGCGCACTACTTATCTGAAAGGGAAAAGAAAGTAAGTAGATGAGCTTGGGAAAGCTCAATGAATACACATGTCAACCACACTAGAAAACATATCAATAATCCACATACCAAATAGCCCCATACAAATAGTTCGCATATAAATGGGTTTGCATTCAATCAGTTCGCATATAACTAACCCAGTTCAATTCGCATATAATGGCAATTCGTGAAAAGGAAACATAATCAAATGTTATACTTATTGGATAAACAGATCTCCAAAAATACAATCTAAGACTCATAGAATAACTTGAATCGCTATATAAGTGCAGCACGAATACTCACACTCTACGAAAAACACACCCTTACAATCTTTGGTGAATGGAGCATTGCTCGACATTCCCTTATTTCTCCATCGAATCATCGGGCCACAATGCCCTAGCAGACTATATGGGAGAGCACTCACAATCCTATGGTATGCCAACTATATCCAATGAGTCCAAAAATTCACAATGCCAACATATCAAATTATTACACATTTACAGATCACGTCATTTTAGGCTCACAATTTTAACAGAGCTCGTAGTACCACAACACGTCATAACATGGTTCACAAAGAATTAAGCTTGCATATACAAAACATCAAGCATAAAATAATAGGGTTCGTATATGACACATGCTTGCATGCAATGTGGGTTTTCATAATATTATAGGTTCACAAACGGCATGGTAAACCTCACATATCACATGGGTTCATAATTCACTTTTAAAGGTTCACACACAACATATATGCATTTATATACATTAGATAATACAAAACCCTTTTAAAGCAAATATATATATTATTTATAATAAAACTTGTGTATGCATTCATTGTATATAGTAGTACCCTTTTACATCATAATTATATATTATATAAATTAAGTCCCATAAACACTTATATAATATATATAATAGTACACATATTTATATTATAAAACAAACTTTAGATGCCTATAAATATAGTATATATTTAACCTAACCCTGGATGCATATATACATTTATTTTAAGGTTCGCATAACATGTAAAAACACACACTTACATATTCATGCTAAGGATTCGCACAACGCGTAGAAGAGGTTCGCACATGCACATGTTTAATTCACAACATGAAGATAGGGTTCGCACGTCTTACTTGGCTTCTAGTAGAGCGCGATCTCATTTTCAAGTGCAGTATACAGAGTACTCACCTTAGTTCACCACAACATCGACTATGTGACCTTCTCCTTGCCTTTATCTTTGGTAGTCGATGCTCCTCTAAAATTTCAGCTTCATATGAACAAATACACATCACATAATTGTTTAAAATAATTTAATTCATTCTTCGCTCAACAACAACCCCCTATTTATGTTAACTATGACAGATTCTCACTATGCTATTACTTGACTTTATTTTTCTAATTTCTGACCCTCCTAACTTACATATATTTTCAGATTTGGACTATTAATTAAAGGTAACCTCACTAAACCCTATTCTTTCATAATAACCACTATTCATCATCTTCCTCAAGAGTAAAACCCTTCGGTTTATAAGTTTTCTTAAAATCTTTGCTAATCGAAACGTAAACCTTTTATTTTTTTTATTAAAGCTCTTTGAAAATCATTTTAGAAAACATTTCATAGCTTTTCCAGCTTCGATTCACCATTTTCATGAAGCCAAACGTAGAAAAAATAAAGTTTATTTATAATTATTATCTAAACCATAGATACTTTAGCCAAAAGCATTTCATGCGGATTTGATATGAAAATATATTGTTTACATTCAATCTTACTATCCTCCATGACTCCCGAGTGGTCCTCTCAATAACCGAACCAAAGCTTAAGAGAAAAAAATGGTGTTTTACTTAAGAATTTAAAGAAGAAAATGGTGTTTGGTTGCTCAGAAAATGCAATGTGCAAGAAAATTTTCAAAGAAAGTTAACTACGAGATGCAACAGCTTTTGAAATGAAGAAAGTGTAAAAAGAGAGAAAATTTTAATAGAAAAAAAAAGGAAATTAAAACATGAAGAAGAAAACGAGCAATGTTGGCTTATATAGCCAAATTCATTTATAAAGTTGGTTTGGTTATCATATAGATCCCTCCTAACTCTACCCTTGTTTTAATAAATCCCCCACTAACCATTAGTCCTAATTTGTCTATTTAAGTTCCCCACTTTAGCTTCTATTCCTATTTAGTCCTAATTACTAAAGTGTTTTTTATTTACTCTATTCTTAATCTATAATTTAATGTCAATACTACCTGCCCGATTTCTAGGATATGACACAAAGTGACTTCTAGATAGTGCGATAAGACTCCAAGAAGGTTCCAACAGATCGAGCTTCTAATAGACTACAAAATTGAAAAAACAAAACTATGTAAGCATTATTTGCTTAGTAAGATTGCATAAGATTAACTTCAACTTATCGAATATCAATTGATAAACCATTCAACCTAGTTCATTTCAACATTTAAACATTATGCTTTCCTATCCACCATAATCCACATGGTTAATAACTAACATGTAAACATAACATCTATGTGTCATAGTATATACTAGGAAGTGAATTTCCATAATTCGTCTTTTCCATCACATGATAAAATCTCATCATTAACATTTCATAAAATAATGAACAACAATCAATTGTATACATGCCTTTCTTCAACTTATTTACTTGTTGAACTCAAAAGAATCGTAACGGTTACTTGATTCTCCACACGGCATGAAGCCTGCTAGGCTCAAGGTCTAATTTCATAAATCGGCACGAAGCTTGCTAGGCTCAAAGCTTGGATCATTACACCAACACAAAACCTACTAGGCTTAAAGTCTGAATAATTACACTGGCACGAAGCCTACTAGGTTCAAAACCCGATACAATGTCTCCAATACAACTCAATTTCCATCAATCAACAAAATGTAATCACAAGCACCTTGACTAATAAGGTAGAACAAATAACAAGGAATTTAATATAACAATAAGTATAATACAAGCTTACCTCGATAGTTATGTTTGCAAAAACAAAGTCGAATACTAGTCCAAAGCTTTAGCTTTTCCCCAATTTAAGTCCGATTGTTGCGTATCTTGATCTAAATAATATTTGCATTCAATTAAATATTTCAATTAACATTAAACACCTAATTCAACCCTATAATCTATATTACTGTAAAATTATGAAATTACTCCTAATATTTTAACTTTTGTACAACTTAGTCCTTAATCCTTAAATTGCAAATTTACCATTTTTCTAGCCAAAACCATACAAACAAATTTTACTAGAATTTCCATATAGCCCAAATTTACCTAAATTTCATATTAATATCAATGAATTTTATACATTCAACAATTTAATCCTTAATACTCAAAATCATTAAAAATCCTTTAACAAAATAAGCTTATTCAACAATCAAACTTAATTTTCTAGCAAAAAACTTCACAAACACATCAATTTCATTCATGGAAAAACCTTCAACTTTTAACAATTTTACAAATTAACCCTCGAGATAGTTATATTAAGCTAAAACGAGCTCAAAAACATAAAAATTATTAGAAACAAAACCAAAATCACTCACCATACACCAAGGAAGCTTGGTCGATGTTCTCAACTTAAAAATGGTGATTTTCGGCAAAAAAATTGAAAATGGAAGAAGATTATATCATTCTTTTACTTGTTTAAGCTTTTATTTGTTTATTTACTAAGTTACCCTTTCATTTAAAACCCATAAACTATTAAACACATACCCATATTTGTCCATCATCAAATAATTTGGCACAATCATCCACTAAATACCTTAATTCATATTCCAAAGCCATTTAGTCCATTTAATTAATAGAATTCAACTTTTACATTTTTTCCAATTTAATTCTTTTTACTTAATTAACCATTTAAACTTCAAAATTTCTTAATGAAAATTTAATACGACTTTAATATAAATATATAGATAATAAATAAACACTAAAATATTTACTTACTCGTCGGAATCGTGGTCCTGAAACCACTGTTTTCGACATCACTGAAAACGGATTGTTATTGTTTTAGACTTATTATGCTTTGATTCTGTTATTCAAATAGTTCCTTTAAAATTTTAGTTATACTATTTTGCGAACCATGACTTAGAACATTTTTTTATCTTGTGTCATGAGTATAATCGATGTTTTTCATGCATGAGTGTTACGTTGATTTACTATTAAAATATGCGAGTCAAATTTATTGCTAAGTACTATTTTTTGCGACCCCTATCTGTTTTTTATTTCAAAAAATACATGCATACCCTTGTTAGCGATAATCTTATTACTTAGCAAACCCAGGTAAATTGTGTGAACCCTATTAAAGTATGAAAACCCATGCACATAAGATACCTCTTGTTGTGAAGTCTGTTTGTTTGCGAAACCATATTGCATGTTACGAACTATTGGTATTTAGAGAACCTATACTATTGTATGCAAACCTATGTTGTTGTGTGAAATCATATTTTTTGTGTTGTGAACTCATGTTGAATGCAGCTAAGTGAGCTTATGTAATTCGATGTATGTGAACTCTTAAGTCTTTCTACTGTTTGACATGTGAATCTTTCCTTTGATATTTTGTAAGCTCGCATATTTGCATTCTTTGTATGAAAATAATTTCGTTGCATTTTTAATTTAACACATCATTGTTGCAAGTAAGTGGTATGTTGGAGGTTAGGTTGGGAGTTAACGGAGAGTTACTCCGGTGACTAATGTAGCTCATCAGATTAGGGTTTAACCTCCTCGGCCGGGTTTAGGGTGTTATAGGGAGAGGGAGAGAAGGATGAAAAATGGCAATTCAGTTACCTCTGTAATGGAAAATAGTTAGTGGTGATTGATTTATTATTTTTCAAAATTTTAGTGACTGAATTAAAAGTTGAATGATTGTTTTTTCATTGAGATCAAAGTTGAGTACCCTAAAAAAAATTATATATTTGAAAATGCTTTGCTGGATAATATCCAGTACCTTTGTTTTTTATATGAATACTTAAAAAAATTTGTAGCTAAAGAATTTATTGTAACACCCCAAACCCGGCCCAGACATTATGGCCGAATCTGGTGTGTCACATTGAAGTGTTTTAGCGAAAACTTTGTTTTCATTGAAAACCCTTCTTAAAATAAAAGAAACCTTAATTAACTAAAAAAAAACAC
The DNA here is from genome assembly GCA_025698465.1 of Gossypium longicalyx. Taxonomy (NCBI): domain Eukaryota; kingdom Viridiplantae; phylum Streptophyta; class Magnoliopsida; order Malvales; family Malvaceae; genus Gossypium; species Gossypium longicalyx. Next base: position 17,560,626 of record CM047004.1, on the reverse strand, counting down.
ACCTTTCAGTTGCAAAAACCTTGTTGAAACATTTGTTTTAAGAAAACTTATCATTTAAAAATTTAATTACGGAAACGTAGAAAACATACTATAATTTAGGAAACCCATGTTCAACTTCTTGTAATTACATTGAAAATAATAATAATTCAAGTAATAATAACACAATGAAAACCTTATTACAATCTGGTCTGGAACATACTTAAAAAGAAATAAAAACTTAAATGCTTGAAAAAAAGCCTAAGTCCAAATCATCTTGCTAGCTGGCCACCCAGAGTCTTTCCAAACATTGAACCTCCTACTGAGCATCACTTGAAAATAAAATAAAAGAGGGGGTGAGTTTTTGCTAACTCAGTGTGTACAACCCTCGACAAAAACAAATATTCAAAAAAAAAATCATTCATCAATCATGCAATGCAATCCCATCCAAATTATCCATCCGCTACACACCGGCTCCGTCCCCTGTCACACCATGTGGGGATATAAATATCGACTCACCCAACCCATACACCATTGTAGCCCGGTTGCGGAACTACCTTCATTTACATATTAGGCTTTAAAAGCCATCGATGGATCCACGATTGTCAAGCAACCATGCGATCCTCATATACTTCCTCCGTTCTATAATTCCCAACCCATATGCAACCTAAGTAGAATATCATATGTATGCATGCCGCATCCACAAAACTTACATTCAACACCTAGGGGTATTTTGGTCATTTTCGCCTTAGGGGCATTTCAGTAATTTTCCTTTAATTACGGTTTTCACCTATCTTGGCCCGTTAACAAGTCCCGGGAGCTAAGATGAACGAATACTATGCACCAGGTAGGATTTCAGAGAAGAGGAGGTGGGTTATTAAGACCGCTTAATTACCAAGCTCTCCCTAGATCCAATCCTAGACATGCATATACCCGTTGCCACACCTTAACCCTTTGACTTGTCCACGGTCGTAATATATTAATTAAGTCTTATGTGGATATCATATACTAGGCCCAAAACCCCTTACAGAGCCCAATCAAATTCACATACTTATATCTGCCCCATTAAGCCCAATCATATTCATATGGCCCATTAGGCCCAAATCACCTGTATGTGGCCCATTAGGCCCAGTCACATTTATATTCATGCTCACATACAAATTCCTATCACATAACATCAATATTTAGTTTTTGCCTATTATGGGCCCAACAGCCTATCGGGCCCATTTAGCCTATTCCAGCCCATATGACCAAATCACAACCTAAGTCCACGGAATCGCCCGTGGGCCTCAGGCAACCTATCGATTTCCCCCTTACGAGTGTTCGCGCACTCGCAAGACTACCGTAGCCAAACTTTCGGCTTTTCGACATTTCGGCTTTTCGACTTTTCGACTTTTGCCGAATCATTGTCTATGTGCAGTGTATGTACACACCTGGTAAGCAAACGTGCTGTGATTCCCTTAGTCGCCAACCTACAAATGATATCACCCTTCAATTAATCGCATGCTTAATACTTATTTACTCAAAACTTGAAACCTCACCTTAACCTTACCTTGAGCCCAATCCTTAATCGTTTTTCCTTGATCACGTATTTCCTAGATCTGCACAAATCTTAACTATTAAAACCCAAATAATAGGTGACTCGTATCCAACACAAGTCTTCTTACCATAACTATGACCATTCGGCCACCTTAGCCAATGGGAGAAGAATACTTACCAAAACCGCAACACCTTTCGGCAGAGAGTTAAAAACCAAGATCCGATACTAATTCCCTACCAAAGTTTATTAGAAAGAGTGAGGGACAATAATCGATACTAAACAAATAAAACCGATTAGAAGAGCAACACTTACACTAGATCCAGTCAAAAAGTATTCGGCTCTTAGAAGATCAGTTTTTCTGCTTTTCAAACTAAGTATGGTGAATAAGGTTTATTTGGTACAGATTAAAGAAGAAGAGTAGTAGAAGAAATCGGCAAAAAAGATTGTGTAGAGGAGAATAGAAATCGACAGAAAGAAAAGAAAGTAAAATAGAGGGTTTTTGACTTTTTGGATCTTGAAGAGAAAAGGGTTTCTGACAACAAGGTGATGAAGAATTTCGGCAGTAGCCTGGCAACCTTGTATTCGGCCCCTATTTATAGCCCTTATAGCCGAATTTTCCATGCCCAATTTGCAATTTGGCTCCATCACTTCTCCCTTCTCATCTCCTCATTTTTCTCTCTGATAACCCCTTGATCTTTTCCTTAATTTTCTCTCCTGAACACTCTCCTTAGAGTCCATCTTCACGCCACTTCCAACCTTTTAGAAGGCCAAAATTAAACTTTTAAAAATACTAAGCTAGGATTCAAACCTTGGACTTCTTTGCTAGCTACTAATGCCACCTCACTACACCTTATGTGGCGTCACTTAGCCACTCCACCACAGGCTCTTTTTGTGTCCAATTGTTTCTTCATTTATTCAAAAGCTCACTTACTTGTCAGCCCTGATTCTTTTAATAATTAAATTATGATTTCTTCTACCCCTTAATTCGAACTCAACCTTAGCTAAGACCTATTAAAATTATCGCTTGGATTAGAATATTAAACACAATTTTTATCACAATCAAAAATAAAGAAAATTTAAAATTTTAGGATTTTTGGATTTCAGGATTTTTTTTTAGAGCGTTACAACTCTACCCCATAAAAAAAAATTTATCCTCGAAGTTTACCTTGTTTAAACAGTTGAGGATATTGATGTAGTATCGCTTAGGTTGTACCACTACGCTTCTGCTGCGCACTCTATTTCTAATTTCAAAATAGATAGATCGTACACTATGGATAAAGTACGTACCAGTATTCACTTCTGGAGCATCCTCATCTTTTCGGCGACGAGCAGCATAAACCAAAGTTGGATGCCTCGCCTCAGCATCACCTGTATTTCCGCCTAGTACTCCATGTCCACGGCCCCTTGGTGGCAGCTGACCACCCCTTGGTGGCTGACCACCAGCTTGGCCCACTACTGGCTCTCGACCTTGCATTCGGGGGCAATCCTTGATCCTATGCTTCATAGACCCACAAGCTAAACAAGCTCCTGTTCTCTTCCAACACTCGCCTCCATGTCTTCTCCCGCAATCAGCAAAAGATGGCACCCCTTGTAATACCCCTACCCGTATTCATTACCGGAATAGGGTACGAAGTATTACCGGAGTTTACAAATTAAATTTTTTTAACTCAATATAACCCCTTTATAGATATCTACCCTTCCCTGAAATTTTAAACCAAAAACAATCCACATCAACCAATCCAATTCAACATATTTTCAAGATAAATTCATGCATATTTATAAAATAACGTCATCACATACCCAAAACCAGGTTTGTTAACCATACCAATGGCTAACTCTACATTCATTTCACAAAATCATTTACTTTATTAGCTTACACATGCCCTTGATTTCCAAAATAAAGTTTCTTTATGTACCGAAATCCACGAGGTTGATAGTGTGATGTGTCTCAGACCAAATCCGACCTCCGAGCTCTTAACACTACAAAGCAGGGAAAATGAAAGCAGGGTAAGCACTTTGTGCTTAGTAAGCTCATGTAACAAGAATTATACTTACCTAATATTTTCAATACAATACAATAAACATTCATATATCCATTCAATGCATTATTACCTTAATATGCACAAACTCAACATTCAAGTTAGTACAATAATTTGCATGTACCAATAATATATACCATGATTGATGAGCTCATCAATACCATGATTTCTATTTCCTTGTTATTTTTCCATATTTATCCCGTTAAATTTCTCGAAATTTTGATGGATTTTCAGAGGTACACTTTTAGTGTACAATTCCGGGTCCGTCAATTCATATTCATGTGCACACATTTCCATTTCAGAGAGCACACTCCCGTGAACCTCATCCTTACAGCGGGATTACCAGTCCAGGCTAAATCCCCTGCAACGACAATTACTCTAATGAGCTTGGATCTGAATTACCAGTCCAGGCTAAATTTAGACCCTAATTTAGATTACCCGTCCGGGCTAAATCCATTTTACACATATTCTTCGGGAAGGCTATATCAGGATAGGATCACCCGTCCGGGCTTGATCCTTTTTACCGTCAATTCCTTTTCAGAGATCCATTGAATTTTCCTTTCATTCAACCGGGATTTCTTCCTCTTTTATCAAATATGTCAATGTTTCATAAAATTTCATATAATGAACATTCAAATCATATTCATATAAAAAAAAAACATGCATTTCAAGCATTTAAGAATATAATTCAAGTTACATGAACTTACCTTGATACTTGTTTGTGTACAAAAAAATCTACTAATCCTGAACTTTTTCCTTTCCTCGATCTAGCTTCGTATTTGAATCTTCTGGATCTAAATAAATAAATTTAATTATCAATTTAATACATTTCAAGTTCATATGCAACATTCTCTATAATTCAACTATTATTTATAGTTCATTCAAAGCTATCTACTTAAGTCATAGTCACTAAATTATTTATAACTCAAGCTACGGAACTCAAAATTAAGTTCTGTTAATTTTACCTGAAACTAGACTCATATATCTTCTTACCATAAAATTTTCATAATTTTTTGTTTAGCCAATCAGTACAGTTTATTCTTTAAATTCACCCCTGTTCTGCTGTCTAACAGTTCTGACCCTTCTTCACTAAAAATTAATTATCTATTCATAAAGGATTCAAATGATGTTATTGTTTATTTATATTAAAAATAGACTCATTAAGAATTCTAGACATATAAATTTAAGCCCCTAATTATTTATTTTAAATTTTTTATGATTTTTCAAAGTCAGAACTGGGGAACCCGAATTCATTCTGACCTTGTCTCACAAAATTCATTATATCTCAAAATTTAAAAATCCATTGCTTACACTGTTTCTTCTACGAGAAACTAGACTCAATAAGATTTAATTCCATATTTTTTTCATCTTCTAATTCGATTTCTAAAATTTATAGTGATTTTTTCAAATTTAGTCTACTGCTGCTGTCCAAATTGTTTTAGTGCAAGCTGTTTATTACCATTTTTCCCCTAAGCTTTTAATAAATGAGAATTTCGTCCCTACTCAATTAGTCTCTCAATTGAGCTTATTTTTCTCAATTAACACTTTATTATATCACCTTAAACTAGTTTAAAACCTTTAGGAATCAAAGTTTCAGAAATAGACTTTAATTCCAAACATTTTCACAATTAGGTCCTAAAAATCAATTTCCATTGAAATTACCTAATAAAATCATCTCATAAACAAATTAAAACTTTAATTTCATTCTATTTCATCATAAAATTACAGCAACCAATCATGGTGATTTTCAATTTCATCCATGAAATCAAAAACTAATGAATTTAATAGTAGGACCTAGTTGTAAAAGTCTTAGAAACACAAAAATTACAAGAAAAAGGCAAGGATTAACTTACTTGGTGCAAAAATTATGAAATACCAGCTTAGAGAACCCTTCAATGGCGTTTTTAGCTACTGGAATTGAAGAGAAATGAAGAGAAATCTAGATATTTTTCTATTTAGTCCTAGCTTTATTTAGTTAATTTTGCAATATTCTAATTTTACCCTTAATTTATTAAATTCCCTGCTGATTTCATGCCCTTGCCATCCAGCCCAAATAAATTTTGGGTCTAATTGCCTTTTAAATCCTTTTTCATTAGACTCTTAAGCTATTTAATCATTCTAGCAACTTTTACACCTATTACAATTTAGTCCTTTTCATTTAATTGACTACCCAAACATTAAAATTTCCTAACGAAATTTTAATACCACATTACTAACATTTCATAAATATTTATAAAATTAGTTTTGACTCGGTTTTATGAGATAAAGGTCCCGATACCTTGTTTTTACCCAATTTCTTCAATAATTTCTTTTTCTAACTAACCACTAAATCGGTAAATTTTTTCTATCAATATTTTTATACGTTTTTCCTATCATATCAATTTTCAAGTAAAAATATTGAAATAAATTTCTCTTTAAATCGAATTTGTGGTTACGAAACCACTGTTCCGATAACCTTGAATTTAAGCCATTACAACTCTCCCCCCCCTTTTAGGATTTTCGTCCTCGAAAATCATACCAGTAAAGAGGTTTGGGTATTGTTTCCTCATTACCTCCTCCGGTTCCCATGTCGCTTCCTCAATCCCGTGTTTTTGCCACAATACTTTCACCAAACTTATCTTTTTATTTCTAAGCTCTTTTGTCTCCCGTGCCAATATTTTGACCAGGTTCTTCTTCGTAAGTCATATCCAGGTTGAATCTCCATACATCGGAGAAATAACATGTGAAGGATCTGATCGATATCGTCGTAACATAGATACATGAAAAACATTATGGATTCTATTAAGTTCTGGTGGTAATGCCAATCGATAAGCGACCGGTCCAATTCTTTCTATGATTTCATATGTCCCGATAAATCTTGGACTCAGTTTACCCTTTCGAGCGAATCGGAGGACTTTCTTCCAAGGAGACACTTTCAGGAATACCTTGTCACTTACTTGAAATTCAATCTCTTTTCGTTTAAGGTCGGCATATGATTTTTGACGATCAAAAGCTGCTTTTAGACTATCTCGAATAACCTTTACTTTTTCTTCTGTTTCCCAGATCAAATCAACCCCATGTATCTTCCTTTCACTGAACTCTGTCCAATATAACGGTGTTCTACATTTTCTACCATACAAAGCTTCATACAGAGCCATTTTAATACTCGACTGATAACTATTATTGTAAGCAAATTCAATCAAAGGTAGGTACCTCTCCCAATTACCTTCAAACTCTAGTATACAACATCGGAGCATATCTTCCAATACTTGAATTACACGCTCAGATTGACCATCTGTCTGAGGATGAAATGCAGTACTAAAATACAACTGAGTACCCAAGGCTTCTTGCAATTTGTCCCAGAAATGAGACGTAAATCGGGGATCTCTATCTGATATAATGGAGACAGGCACTCCATGTAGCCTGACAATCTCAGATATATACAGTTTAGCTAGTTTATCTAAAGAATAATTCATACGTACTGGAATAAAGTGAGCTAACTTTGTTAATCGGTCAACAATCACCCAAATAGCATCTTTTTTGCTTGGAGACAAAGGTAACCCAGATACAAAATCCATAGTGATTCTTTCCTATTTCCATTCCGGTATAGTAATTGGCTGAAGTAACCCCGAAGGTACCTGATGTTCAGCTTTAACTTGCTGACATATTAAACACCTTGATACAAACTCAGAGATATCACGTTTCATTCCCGACCACCAGTACATCTTTTTCAGATCATTATACATTTTATTACTCCCCGGATGTACAGACATAGTACCGGTGTGAGCCTCGCGTAAAATCTTCTGTATGAGCTCTGAATTCTAAGGTACACATACTCTACCTCGAATAATAAACAACCATCAGAACCAATCGAAATTGAATCATCATTACGACTCATCTTGTCCCCGTTTAACTTGTAACTTCTCATCATTCTTCCGAGCTTCACATATTTCTTTGTAAAAATGTCGGTTTAGCTCTTAATTCGCTAAGATTGAACCATCATCAGTCAATGATAACCGGGTATTCATAGCTCGCAAAGCAAGCAGAGATTTCAGACTCAAAGCATCACCTACAACATTAGCTTTACCGGATGGTAATCAATAATCAAATCATAATCCTTTATCGGTTCAAGCCACTGCTACTTGTCTCAAATTCAAATCTTTCTCGTGTCATCAAATATTTCAAGCTTTTATGATCGTATAAATATGACATTTCTCACCATACAAGTAATGCCGCCATATCTTGGTATAAATACTGATGTGACTAATTCAAGATCATGTCTTGGGTAATTTCTTTCATGTGGTTTAAGTTGTCTTGAAGCATAGGCTATTACTTTACCTTCTTGCATTAAGACACAACCTAAACCATTTAATGAGGCATCACTATAAATAACAAATTCCTTATCCGGTTCAGGCTGCACTAATACAGGTGCTTTCGTTAGTAGATCTATCAATCGGTTGAAACTCTGCTGACATTCATCAGTCCACTCAAACTTTACATCTTTCTGCAATAATCGAGTCATCAGATAAGCTATCATAGAGATTCCCTATACAAATCTCCAATAATAACCAGCTAAACCCAAGAAACTTCTAACTTCGAATACATTTTTTGGTGGACTCCAATTGACAATAGTTGAGATTTTACTTGGATCTACCCTGATACCTTCGGCAGATACAATATGTCCTAGAAAACCCACTTCTCGAAGCCAAAATTCACATTTACTGAATTTAGCATATAACTGCTTCTCTCGCAAAATTTGCAACACAATTCTCAAATGTTCTACATGTTCTTCTTTATCCCGAGAATAAACCAAAATATCATCAATGAATACTACCACAAATCTGTCTAAATACTATTTGAATATCCGGTTCATCAAATCCATGAATACTGCAGGTGCATTACTTAACCCAAACGGCATGACCAGAAACTCATAATGCGCGCACTGACAGTTTCCAAGGCCGTTTTTGGCACATCGACTCCTTTATCCGTAATGATAATAACCCGATCGAAGATCAATTTTTGAAAACACTGAGAGCACCTTTTCGGTGATCAAATAAATCATCAATCCGAGGTAACGGGTACTTATTCTTTATGGTTACTTTATTAAGCTACCGGTAGTCGATACACAATCTCAAAGACCTGTCTTTCTTTTCCACAAACAGAACCGGAGCACCCCAAGGTGAATGACTCGGTCGAATAAAACCCCTATCAACAAGCTCTTGCAACTGTGTCTTTAACTCTTTTAATTCTGTAGGAGCCATCCAGTACAGAGTTATGAAAATCGGAGTAGTTTCTGGAATCAAATCTATAGAAAATTCCACTTCTCTTTTTGGTGGTAATCTTGGTAATTCCTCTGGAAACACATCGAAAAATTCACATACCACTTGAACTGCCTGTATCTTTGACTCAGATACCTTGGTGTCAAGTACATAAGCCAAGTAAGCATCATACCCTTTTTTGACATACCTCTGTGCTGTCATTATTGAAATCATATCAGATAACCCCTCTGTCTAATCAGATTTAACCCGGAGCAACTCACCATTCTGACATTTTAGCACAATATATTTTTGTCTAAAATTTACTACCGCATCATGCTAGGTTAACCAATCCATGCCCAATATCACGTCAAATTCATCAAATGGCAGTAACATCAAATCAGCCAGGAAACAATAACCTCTTACCATCAGTGGACAATTTTTACAAATTTTATCCACCAAAACAGATTGACCAAGGGGGCTCGAGACTTTAACCACAAATTCAGTAGGTTCAATAGATAAATTTTTAACAATTGCAAGTTTAACACATATATATGAATGCGTAGAACCAGGATCAATCAATGCAGTAATATCAGTATCAAGTAAAGAAAATGTACCAGTAATAACATCAGGTGCTGAGGCATCTTCTCTAGCACGGATGGCATATGTCCTAGCAGGTGCTCGTGCATCAAACCTGCCTGCAATATCTTTCGTAGTTCCTCGGCTACCACTGACATTACCAAATGGTCGAGGTGGTCTGCCCCTCGAAACTGGATTACTTAGCTTCGATATCTGCTCAGCTTCTTTTTCACCTCTTTTTAGGCAATCTCTAAGAAAATGGTCGAAAGAACCACATCGGTAACAAGCCCCACTCTTAAATCGGCATTCACCAAAATGGATTTTATTACAGTACTGACATCTCGGCTTAGGGGTACCAACACTAGTAACTAATGGAGTGGAAGGTCTTGGATTAATGTGTTGAGAACCTCGCTCTCTGCCCGAATACCCAGTGGCTGAGGTAGAACGATCCTGGTATTTCTTCAATTTCTTTGGAGCAGAAAACTGGGATTTACCCATTGGTCTTTTACTAAAAATTTGAGCTTCCCTCTCAGCCTGTTTCTTCTCCTTGCTCAATTCTTCTACTTTATAAGCTCTCTCTGTTAATGTAGCAAACTCTCGAATTTCAAGAATTCCGACCAGTAACTTAATATCTTTATTCAACCCTTCTTCGAATCGTTTGCACATTTCAGCTTCTGACTGTACCCATTCCCGAGCATATTTACTCAATCGAACAAATTCTCTTTCATACTCGAGATACCGATCTATTACCTGTTTATTTCAAGAAATTCTTTTCTTTTTCGGTCCAAGGAACCTCTGGTGATATATTTCTTTCGAACTCGATCTGAAAGAACTCCCATGTAATTTCTTCTTCGGAACAAGCTGAAGCTTTAGTATTCCACCAATGGTAAGTTTGTGTCTTTTAGCGAGTGAGACGGCACATTTCAGACATTCTTCTGGTGTACAAGATAATTCCTCCAAAACCCGAGTAGTGTTTTCTAACCAAAATTTAGCCCGTTCGGAATCATCATCAACTACTGCTCGAAATTCTTCGGCCCCATATTTTCGAGTTTTATCTACTGGAGCTTTTCCTTTTCTGACAAATTCAGTACCTGTACCCTGTGGGATCTCGGGAACCGGTGGAGGAGCAGGAGTGGGAGCTTGAACTTGCACTGCACTCTGAGGTTAGTTCTTAAGTATTGATTAAACCATTCATTCATCATTTGAAAGAAGGTTGTTTTTGCCTCCTCCTCGACCCTCTGTCTAAGGGCCTTCTATCGCTAGTTTCTTCTCTTTGTCTTGAAGCGGGAGCATGATTCCCGACTTCCTCGGATTGAGCTCGGTCGGATGACATTACTATAAGAAAAACACATTTAAATGGTCAGGAGATATCACACAATCAATAATAATTTAAATGGCATGTATAGCTAATCCCGTATTTGCTACACCGGTCCTAGAACCGGCTAAACCGTAGCTCTGATACCAATAAATGTAATACCCCTACCCGTATTCATTGCTTAGGAATAAGTCACAAGTATTACTGGAGTTTACAAATTAAATTTTTTTAACTCAATATAACCCCTTTATAAATATCGCCCTTCCCCAAATTTTAAACCAAAAACAATCCACATCAACCAATCCAATTCAACATATTTTCAAGATAAATTCATGCATATTTATAAAATAACGTCATCACATACCCAAAACCAGGTTTGTTAACCATATCAATGGCTAACTCTACATTCATTTCACAAAATCATTTACTTTATTAGCTTATACATGCCCTTGATTTCCAAAATAAAGTTTCTTTATGTACCGAAATCCTGAGGTTGATAGTGTGATTTGCCTCCACCAAATCCGACCTCCAGAGCTCTTAACACTACAAAGCAGGGAAAATGAAACAGGTAAGCATTTTGTGCTTAGTAAGCTCATGTAACAAGAATTATACTTACCTAATATTTTCAATACAATACAATAAACATTCATATATCCATTCAATGCATTATTACCTTAATATGCACAAACTCAACATTCAAGTTAGTACAATAATTTGCATGTACCAATAATATATACCATGATTGATGAGCTCATCAATACCATGATTTCTATTTCCTTGTTATTTTTCCATATTTATCCCGTTGAATTTTCGGAATTTCGATGGATTTTCAGAGTACACTTTTAGTGTACAGTGCAGGTCCGTCAATTCATATTCATGTGCACACATTTCCATTTCAGAGAGCACACTCCCATGAACCTCATCCTTACAATGGGATTACCAGTCGAGCTAAATCCTGTAATATAAACTCATAGAGTATTGTCGGGATTACAGTCAGGCTAAAAATCACAGCGACAATTACTCTAATGAGCTTGGATCGAATTACCAGTCAAAGCTAAATTCAGACCCTAATTCAGATTATCCGTCTGGGCTAAATCCATTTTACACATATTCTTCGGGAGGGCTATATCAGGATAGGATCACTCGTCCGGGCTTGATCCTTTTTACCGTCAATTCCTTTTTAGAGATCCATCGAATTTTCCTTTCATTCAACCGGGATTTCTTCCTCTTTTATCAAATATGTCAATGTTTCATAAAATTTCATATAATGAACATTCAAATCATATTCATATAAAAAAAACATGCATTTCAAGCATTTAAGAATATAATTCAAGTTACATGAACTTACCTTGATACTTGTTTGTGTACAAAAAAATCTACTAATCCAGAACTTTTCCCTTTCCTCGATCTAGCTTCATATTTGAATCTTCTGGATCTAAATAAATAAATTTAATTATCAATTTAATACATTTCATGTTCATATGCAACATTCTCTATAATGCAACTATTATTTATAGTTCATTCAAAGCTCTCTACTTAAGTCATAGTCACTAAATTATTTATAACTCTAGCTACGGAACTCAAAATTAAGTTCTGTTAATTTTTCCTGAAACTAGACTCATATATCTTTTTACCATAAAATTTTTAGAATTTTTTGTTTAGCCAATCAGTATAGTTTATTCTTTAAATTCACTCCTGTTCTGCTGTCTAATAGTTCTGACCCTTCTTCACTAAAAATTAATTATCTATTCATACAAAATTCAAATGATGTTATCGTTTATTTATATTAAAAATAGACTCATTAATAATTCTAGACATATAAATTTAAGCCCCTAATTATTTTTCTTCAATGTTTTATGATTTTTCAAAGTCAGAACTGGGGAACCCGAATTCATTCTGACCTTGTCTTACAAAATTCATTATATCTCAAAATTTAAAAATCCATTGCTTACACTGTTTCTTCTATGAGAAACTAGACTCAATAAGATTTAATTTCATATTTTTTTCATCTTCTAATTCGATTCCTACAATTTATAGTGATTTTTTCAAATTTAGTCTACTGCTGCTGTCCAAATTGTTTTAGTGCAAGCTGTTTATTACCATTTTTCCCCTAAGCTTTTAATAAATGAGAATTTCGTCCCTACTCAATTAGTCTCTCAATTGAGCTTATTTTTCTCAATTAACACTTTATTATATCACCTTAAACTATTTTAAAATCTTTAGGAATCAGAGTTTGAGAAATAGACTATAATTCCAAACATTTTCACAATTAGGTCCTAAAAATCAATTTCCATTGAAATTACCTAATTAAATCATCTCATAAACAAATTAAAACTTTAATTTCATTCTATTTCATCATAAACTTACAGCACCCAATCATGGTGACTTTCAATTTCATCCATGAAATCAAAAACTAATGAATTTAATAGTAGGACCTAGTTGTAAAAGTCTTAGAAACACAAAAATTACAAGAAAAAGGCAAGGATTAACTCACTTGGTGCAAAAATTATGAAATACCAGCTTAGAGAACCCTCCTATGGCATTTTTAGCTGCTGGAATTGAAGAGAAATGAAGAGAAATCTAGATATTTCCTATTTAGTCCTAGCTTTATTTAGTTAATTTTGCAATATTCCAATTTTGCCCTTAATTTATCAAATTCCCTGCTGATTTCATGCCCTTGCTGTCCAGCCCAAATAAATTTTGGGTCTAATTGCCTTTTAAATCCTTTCTCATTAGACTCTTAAGCTATTTAATCATTCTAGCAACTTTTACACCTATTACAATTTAGTCCTTTTCATTTAATTGACTACTCAAACATTAAAATTTCCTAATGAAATTTTAATACCACATTACTAACATTTCATAAATATTTATAAAATTATTTTTGACTCGTTTTTATGAGATAAAGGTCCCGATACCTTGTTTTTACTCAATTTCTTCAATAATTTCTTTTTCTAACTAACCACTAAATCGGTAAATTTTTTCTATCAATATTTTCATACGTTTTTCCTATCATATCAATTTTCAAGCAAAAATATTGAAATAAATTTCTCTTTAAATCGGATTTGTGGTTACGAAACCACTATTCCGATAACCTTGAATTTAAGCCATTACACCCCTAGATTAGTACCAGGGGGCCCTGCTCTAACTAGCCCATTATTCCTGGCCCTAGCCTTAGGCCTCTGATCGACACTTGGGGTCTCATCCTCCCTCTTATTCTTACCCCTTTCTTTCTCCCGGTTTAGGCGCTCAGTGCGCTTTACCTCCTCTGCTATCTTTACTTTCTCCACTAACTCCGAGAAAACTCGTTCCCTTTGTGGAGCTATCAGTACCCTGAGGCTATCTCTAAGCCCATCCTCAAACCTAACGCAACGCTCATACTCCGTTTCCACCATTACCCTTGCATACCTACTAAGGCGTAGAAACTCTGCCTCATACTCCGACACCGATTTATTGCCTTGGGTCAAGTTCAGGAAATCCTTCCTCCTAGCATCCACATAGCTTGCACCTACATACTTCCCTTGGAATGCAGCTTTGAAAAACTGTCAAGTGACCCGCTCCGGTTAGGTGCCCTCTTTCACTGTCAGCCACCACTGGTAGGCTTCCTCCCTAAGTAATGACACCGCCCCTTTCAAATTTTGCTCAGGTGAGCAGTCCAAATCCTCCATTATCCTTTCAGTGGCCTCCAACCAATATTCCGCCACATTAGGAGCCACACCAGCCACGTCCTTAAAGATCTCAACCCCGTTCGATCGAAGTCGTCCTGGAATGGACCCCCGATTTTTGCTGCCATTATTGGGCCCAGCAATCCTTTCCAAAATCCTTAGCATTGCCTGTGACAATGCATCTTCTCCCGCAGTCCGATCATACAGTCCATCCCAGCCACCGATGAGGCCGGAGCCTCTTATACTCCAACATCAGGCATATGGCCCGATGCCAAAGATTCAGCCCTAATACTTTCGCGGCCTCGGTCACGGCCTCTTGCACCTCTTTTAGCACTCATCATCGATTTGCGTATTATCTGGATTAGAAATTTTACAAAGTTTTAATTAGTTTAATAATTACACCGATGTTTTATGAAAATATTTAAAGAGAAGATCGTTTTCAAAAATCATCTACGGTTTCAAGTTCCTGCGGGCTTTGGTTTCATTCTAACCATCATCTAAAGTAGCCCTCTAACTATCTACTATATAACAATTTAAACAAACTTAAAAATAAAAGTACTTACTTGGTTCGACGTCAAAGACTAGGTGTGTCGCTCAGCAAGATTTCTCTTGTTCTAAAGCATTGCGATCCAAAATATTTTTAAAATTCAGAAAGAAGCCAAATAATAATAAGGCCCACTTCACAGCCCGAGTTTTGCAACCTGGACTCTGATACCACTAAATGTAACACCCTAAACCCGGCCCAGACGTTATGGCCAAATCTGGTGTGGCACATTGAAGTGTTTTAGCGAAAACTTTGTTTTCATTGAAAACCCTTCTTAAAATAAAAGAAACCTTAATTAACTAAAAAAACACACATTTCAGTTAGAAAAACCTTGTTGAAACATTTGATTTAAGAAAACTTATCATTTAAAAATTTAATTGCGGAAACGTAGAAAACATACTATAATTTAGGAAACCCATGTTCAACTTCTTGTAATTACATTGAAAATAATAATAATTCAAGTAATAATAACATAATGAAAACCTTATTACAACTGCAGTGCGGAACATACTTAAAAAGAAGTAAAAACTTAAATGCTTGAAAAAACCCAAGTCCAAATCATCTTGTTGGTGGCCACGAGTCTTTCCAAACATCGAACCTTCTACTGAGCATCACCTGAAAATAAAATAAAAGAGGGGGTGAGTTTTCGCAAACTCAGTGTGTACAACCCTCGACAAAAACAAGCATTCAAAAAAAAACATCATCCATCAATCATGCAATGCAATCCAATCCAAATTATCCATCCGCTACACACTGGCTCCGTCCCCCATCACACCATGTGGGGATGTAAATATCGACCCACCCAACCCACACACCATGGTATCCCAGTTGCGGAACTACCTTCATTTACATATTGGGCTTTAAAAGCCGTCGGTGGATCCATGATTATCAAGCAACCATGCGATCCTCATATACTTCCTCTGTTCCATAATTCCCAACCCATATGCAACCTAAGTAGAATATCATATGTATGCATGCCGCATCCAAAAAACTTACATTCAACACCTAGGGGTACTTTGGTCATTTTCGCCCTAGATGCATTTCAGTAATTTTCCCTTAATTACGATTTTCACTTATCTTGGCCTGTTAACAAGTTCTATGAGCTAAGATGAATGAATACTATGCACCAGGTAGGATTCCAGAGAAGAGGAGGTAGGTCATTAAGACCGCTTAAGTACCAAGCTCTCCCTAAATCCAATCCTAGACATGCATATACCCGTTGCCACACCTTAACCCTTTGACTTGTCCACGGTCGCAGTATATTAATTAAGTCTTATGTGGATATCATATACTAGGCCCAAAACCCCTTGCAGAGCCCAATCAAATTCACATACCTATATCTGGCCCATTAAGCCCAATCATATTCATATGGCCCATTAGGCCCAAATCACCTGTATATGGCCCGTTAGGCCCAGTCACATTTATATTCATGCTCACATACAAATTCCTATCACATAACATCAATATTTAGTTTTTGCCTATTATGAGCCCAACAGCCCATCGGGCCCATTTAGCTCATTCCGGCCCATATGACCAAATCACAACCCAAGTCCACGGAATCGCCCGTGGGCCTCAGGCAACCTATCAATTTCCCTCTTACGAGTGTTCGTGCACTCGAAAAACTACCGTAGCCAAACTTTTGACTTTTTGGCATTTCAGCTTTTCGTCTTTTCAGCTTTTCGGCTTTTGCTGAATCATTGTGTATGTGCAGTGTATGTACACACCTAGTAAGCAAACGTGCTACGATTCTCTTAGTCGCCAACCTACAAACAATATCACCCTTCAATTAATCGCATGCTTAATACTTATTTACTCAAAAACTGAAACCTCACCTTAACCTTACCTTGAGCCCAATCCTTAATCGCTTTTTCCTTGATCACGTATTTCCTAGATCTGCACAAATCTTAATTATTAAAACTCGAATAATAGATGACTCGTATCCAACACAAGTCTCCTTACCATAACTATGACCAGTCGGCCACCTTAACCAATGGGAGAAGAATACTTACCAAAATCGCAACACCTTAAGGAGCAATTCGGCAGAGAGTTAAAAACCAAGATCCGATACTAATTCCCTACCAAATTTTTTTAGAAAGATTGAGGGACAATAATTGATACTAAACAAAGAAAATCGATTGGAAGAGCAACACTTACACTAGATTCGGTCAAAAAGTATTTGGCCCTTAGAAGATTCAGTTTTTCAGCTTTTCAAACTAAGTATGGTGAGTAAGGTTTATTTGGTACAGATTAAAGAAGAAGAGTAGCAGAAAAAATAGGCAAAGAAGATTGTGTAGAGGAGAATAGAAATCGGCAGAAAGAAAAGAAAGTAAAATAGAGGGTTTTCTGCTTTTTGGATCTTGAAGAGAAAAGGGTTTCTGGCAACAAGGTGAAGAAGAATTTCGGCAGTAGCCTGGCAACCTTGTATTCGGCTCCTATTTATAGCCCTTATAACCGAATTTTCCATGCCCAATTCCCAATTTGGATCCATCACTTCTCCCTTCTCATCTCCTCGTTTTTCTCCCTGATAACCCATTGATCTTTTCCTTAATTTTCTCTCCTGAACACTCCCCTTAGAGTCCATCTTCACGCCACTTCCAACCTTCTAGAAGGCCAAAATTAAACTTCTAAAAATACTAAGTTAGGATTCGAACCTTGGACCTCCTTACTAGCTACTAACGCCACCTTACTACACCTTATGTGGCGTCACTTAGCCACTCCACCACAGGCTCTTTTTGTATCCAATTGTTTCTTCATTTATTCAAAAGCCCACCTACTTGTCAACCTGATTCTTTTAATAATTAAATTATAATTTCTTCTACCCCTTAATTCAAACTCAACCTTAGTTAAGACCTATTAAAATTATCGCTTGGATAAGAATATTAAACACAATTTTTATCACAATCAAAAATAAAGAAAATTCAAAATTTCAAGATTTTTGGATTTCGGGATTTTTTTTTTTAGGGCGTTACATTTATACATGTTTTTAATAGAAGTAAAGTATCCCATTTCATATGAATCTGTCACGTTATTGAGAGTTTATGCATTTTGATTTTCCTTCTTAATTTCTCCATGAATGAATAGCCTCATTTTGATACACATCAAGCAAACAAGACATACTCACGTGGCATTATCTTAAATTTGTTATTTCTTTTTCTTTTTCTATTTAAAAAATAAAAATTATCAAAAATAGTGATAGAAGTACATGGAGCACTGGTATTAGGAATTAGATTGTATTTTGCTTCCCTTATTCAAAAAATAGATAAATTAGTCATTATATGTTAGATCAAAGAACAAACTAGTTCTTTTGTTAAAAAGTCCATTCAAAATTTAAAAAATAAAAAATATATATATGAAAAAGTCACGTACACCTCATGCAGACGTGATAAAATTTAAAAAATTAAAAAAATTCTAAAAATAAATACTTTTTGTCTAAGTATTCTTTTGTTAAAAAGTCTATTCAAAATTTAAAAAATAAAAAATATATATGAAAAAGTCACGTACACCTCATGCAGACATGATAATATTTAAAAAATTAAAAAATTCTAAAAAAAAATAATTTTTGTCTAAGTATCTATACTTTTTGTCTAAGTATCGATATTTTACAATATATCGATACCCCTTTGATAATCGATACCAAATTGACATTCTGTTTTTTTCAGACCCTGATAGGTATTGATCCAGTATTGATATTTTTCATAAGGTATCGATATATTTCCTAAGGTATCGATATTCCTACTCCAACAGTCACTGAAATTTGCATTAATTACAAAAAATATCGATACCCTTTTAGTAGATATCGATACTTGTTGCTGCAAGGCAGTTAATGACTTGGTATTTCACCCTCAACGGCTATATTCACTTCTATAACAACCACAACAATTGGAAATCAATTAGAGGGTATAAATACCATCTTTCAAAGGTCTAGCAACAACAAGAAACATGTGCAAAGCTCAAAAATTAATCAAAGCAACCTAGAGATTAATTCTTTCATACCTTTTCTTGTAAACACTTGCAAGTTTTCATTGTATTCATCTGGCTCAAATGTTCTTTTTTGTATTTGTGCTTTATTGGCAAACATCCTGATCTTGTAAGAATTATTTCTTTGTTTGCTCATTTGTTTCTTTTTGAAAGAAATGGTTAATACTTAAGGTTTGGGTAGAAACCTTAAGGGAGTTGTACCTTAAGATTTAGGAGCATAAATCTTAAAAGAGATTGTAAGGTTAAACCTTGTCCTCAAAGGTTGCCAAATTAGTGAATTTGAGGAAATCCTTAGTTGTGGTAAGTTAAGTAGTGGAGTAGGCAATTAGGGCCAAACCACTATAAATCATTGTGTACTTTGTTGCATATTTTTCATTGCTTCCACCACAATTTCTCAAAGGCCAATTCAACCTCCCTATCGTTGATCTTGAGTTGAACCTTCTGAGCTAACAAAGGTTTATTTGGTTTCTCCACTCTCTGAGTTTGGTTAGGTTTGATCTCACAAAGGTTGAATGAGGACCAGTTGGAAATAGACATGTTTAGATCACATTACATGTAATTTCCATCCTACACATCCATACTCGATCTATGTCAATTGGTTGTGTTAATATATATCCTTAATAATGGATTTAGTTATGATATATGTAACGAGAGTCACATTGGTTTTATGTTAACATAATTAATGAACGAGATTATTCGAAATATCATGTTGGATATGATAGTAAAATTTTAAGTTCATAAGGTTGTATAATGATAATTAGTATATATGCATGATCTAAGTGGGAGATTGCTGGATAATATAGGCACGATATATATAATAAGAAAATTACAAGCTATTTTACTATCATAAAATGTTAGCCCAATTTAAAAGTGATCTAATATGGTTAAGGTTTATTAGGCTTCAGTTATTAAATAAAGTATGAGTCAAATATGTATAGATACTCTAGTAACTAATTTCTAATTAATGATGAGCTAATTGGAAATTAAGGTTTATATACAAAAGTTATATATTAGGGTTATGGTTTCTAAATTACACATATACAACTTTTCTAACATCTTATCTTCAAAAGAGAAAATCATTTTCTCTGAAATACTTATCTGTTAATTTGAAAGATCAAAACCACAAGGTTTGAATATTTCAAGATATTAATGGATTCAAGTACGCTTTCATATCTAGTTTTTTCCTAAATTATCTAACGTGACAAATCTTGGTTTATTAAGTTTAAAATCATAATTTTTATGGTTCCAACACCACTAACCTGCATCTAAGATAAAAAAAAAAAAACTTAAATTAAACTACACTCAAGGTCACTTAACTATTTTTAAGTTTACACTTTGGCCACTCAATTTCAAAAAGTTACAAGTTGATCACTGAATTACTCAAATGTTATCATTAAAGTCATTCAACTATTCAAACATTTCGTTTAGTTCACTAGCTCATTAACTTGGTAATGGGTGTCTAATATGGCCATTAATTTACTATTCATCATAAGGCAAATTACACTTAAGGTCACTCAACTATTAGTAAATTTACATTTTCGCCACTAAATTTCAAAATGTTACAAGTTGATCATTGAACTGTTCGAAAGTCATGCAATGTGATTTGGGAGCTACTTCAACACTATATTCTAGTAATCTTGCCACCATTCGATCTCCTCCTACAGTGAAGAAACACACCGAACCAAAGCTTTTTGCTTCCTCTTTCAACTTTTTAATTTTCCTTGAAATGTACTCAAACTTAGATGATTTAAACCCAAAGCTCTAACGGAGAAATTCTATGATCTTTGCCCACCATTGTCAAATGGCTAACTAAATTCGATATATTCCTCTTTTGAGCAAAACAATCTCTTTGGCAGTTTGGCTTGAATCTCTGTTGTCTTGAGCTCTGTAGCTAACTCTTGACCAAATTTAGTACATTTGAATCTCTTTTTTATATATTTTGATTTTTTTTTTTACATTATCATTTTCCCTTTCTTTGTAGCTCTTATTTGGGTCTCTCTGAAATAGGAGATTTTCTTTCTTTCTTTTTTCTACTTTTGTTTGCTTTTATTGTAGTTGAGGACTTGAGGTGATACTTAGTTGCTGCTTCAAAGTAAGGATGTTGAATAGCCAAAATTTAGATTTTTTGGGTTATAACTTTAATCGAAATGGAAATGGTGAACGAGTAAAATATGAAGGGTTGTTGAATTAATTAGGTTAGAAATTAGAAGTGAGGCATGGGTTGATAATGACTTTGTTAAGATTTGAAATATGAATTGTTGTTGATATTCATAATGGAGAATAATTGTGCAAAAATTAAATAATCAAAGTGTAAACTTATAAACTTACAATTAATTAAGAATTGAATTATAATTTTCTAAATAGAAAAAATTATCAATAATTGAGCCACGTTGAGCATAACTTAAAATCTTAATATCGAAAATCCGAATACACGTAATTTTGTAGATTGAAGATTTAGTATCCCATAATTTTCTAAAATTCCACTAATTTCGAGCTTTGTAGTTTAATGGGTACACATCCAAGTGGGCCAAAAAAAGGTGTTTTAAAGGCTCTCTGGCACAGTTGTTGTCACTGCTTTTAGCTCAAATGTAATTAATTAATATATAGGTGAGGTTTCCCATAGTTTTACCCTTCTTTACTTAAACACCATTGATCCAAACTAGGCCCTTTAGGCAACATAGGATGGAATGCAAGTACCTCTTAAAAAAAAAAAGTTGAACCCTATTCTGATTCAGCAAATTCCATCACTAATCCCAAGCAACCCATAAACCATATTCTGTGGGGCTGTGAATTGCATAAGATAGGAGGAAACTTGAATCCTACGCCCATCCAATCTCACTTTTATAGTTGGGACCATCACCCCCTACACACTACCCACTCACCACCTCAACTTTAATCTCAATTTATATCATTTCAATCAATATCACATACGGATATATTTATTGTTTTTTTACTAACGATTTATTGCTATATTCTTAATAACTTACGTGGTTTTTATGTTTGTTGGCATTATATGTTCAAATTTCCATTCATCTAACTAAACTTTCCCATCTTACAATTTAGAATTTGTATGCTAGTTATTATATATAATAAACAATTGTATGCTAGTTTCGATGCTAACAATACATATTTAGATATTTTAAAATTTTTATGTTGAAATGTGAATAAATTAATTTTGGAAAAAGAAGATGAAACTTATTTAACTGTGGATTAAATTTTAAATTGTGATCAAAGTCTAAACAGCAAAGTAATTTAATTGAATTCTCAAAATATAATATTATATTAATCAAGTATTTTTATTAATCCTAAAACACCACAAAATCTCTAAATTTTTAAATCTTCATAAGTTAAAATTGACTCGATTGATTATACTCAAATTTACAATTAAACTAACGAAATAATTTGACTAATATAATAATAATATTTTAAATGCATTGAAATTAAAAAAATTGAAAATCAATTTAAATTTAAGGAAGTCTTATAAAATTAACTAAAGAACTAGGTTTGTTGAAATAGAATAAAAATTAGATATCCAATAGCATCAAATGAGCATATGTTGGCAGCCATTGGGCCTATTTTTTGGGGATGGGATGTAACCGCTGTGATGAGTGCGGGAACCAAGGGGCGAGGTGGATGGTGGGTTGGCGTAACATATTTGGCAAAGATTCAAATTGGTCGCAAGTGTTCCCCTAACTCCATGCACAATCAAATCTAATGACAAAGTTCCATGTGTTAATTGGCCCCACTAATCCAAACTATGGTTTGGACACATTTGTTCGAATTTATTGACGACAGACACAATTTTATGTCAATATCTTGTTTATATGGCACGCAGGCAAATGTTTCACCCTTCAATCAAATTCCTTTCAACTCAATGCCAAAAACATTGAATTATGGGTATGTTTTTATTAGTCCATAATATTTACAATTTTCAACATATGTAAGCTTTTTTTTAAGGTTATTTCAAGTTCTTGAAGTACAGCCACCCACCTCAAATGAATTTAGAATACCCAAACTAGAAGTGACAAATATTTTTCAAATGGTTGAATTGATCAAATTATTGATTTTTAATTTGATTAGTTTATAAATTAATCAATTTTTTATCTTATTTCGAATCAATGTATTGATCAGTTCTCAATCTAACCAACCAATCCGGTTCGATTCTAAAAATATTATTTTAATCTTATACTTAAAAAAAAAAACAAATTTTGAGACAAGAGATAAGCAACAAACCCAATGATTGATTATTCGTGTTTTGTAAGCCTATTAAAGGGGTAGACGTTGATCACGAGTTTTAAAATTACTCTATACCCAAAGCAAAAATCGAACCCTTAACAAAAATCTTAATCACTATTAGTGTTGGTTTAATATTTTTCTTTAAATTTTATAAAAAAAATATAACACATATTTAAAGTTTATAAATATTTTGTTTATAATTTTTTTAATTTCATAAAATTACGTAACTTATCTTATTGTTTAATTGTAATAGCTCGTTTTTCAGTGGTTTTGGACCCACGTATTTTGATGATCGAGTTAGTAAATATTATTATTTAATATTTAAGAGTCTATTTTAATATTATATTGAATTTTAGTATAGTAATTTTATTGAATCGGTAGTTAATTAAAGTATAAGGATTAAATCGTAAAAGTGAAACAAGTTAATCGCTATTGTTATTTATTAGTTAAAAGGCTTGAAAAGTATTATATTAAGGATTAAAATGAGAATTAGACCATTGTGGTTAATAGTGGACGATTAATGGCCTTTTTATTGAGAAATCTGTTTAAATTATATTATTGATTATTAAATAATGATAAAACATTATTATAGTTTAAAATTAAAGGAGAAACATTCATTCATCTTTTCATTTTCTTCCTAAACTGATTCAAAGAGAATAATAACGCCTAGCTCACGTCCAAGCTCGGATCCTCAATTGGTAAGTAAATTTTTGTCTGTTTCTTGTAATTTTTATATTTTTGGAATTCCAAGAGCTTGATTTAGTTAGTTTAAGGATTAATTTTATAAAAATTTCCATTGATGAATCTTGAAGCTTTTAGTATTAAATTGATAGGTTTTGAGCTTAGATATGAAAAAAGACTAGTTTGTAAAGTGAAAATTATTAGTTTGGAACATAGGGACTAAAGGGCAATAATTTTGAAATTTAGCATGAAATTTTTGTAATTATAGGTATTAGAGTGCTGTAAAAGAATGAAATTGAGATTGATTTTAAAATCGAAGCTCAAATTTGAAAGTTATGAAAATTTCAGTTTTAGAGACCAAATTGAATAAAATATAAAATTTGAGGGAATATTCGATAAATGAAATCGAACTGATATATATATATATATATATATATATATATATTAAGTATGTCGTTAAATGATGTTAGAGTTGTGTGACCCAAATATTTGTTAATAAAATAAAATACAGTGGCAAAATAAGGGGATCTATGTAGGGTTAAGGCCCTCACGGTACGGACTATGCTGCACAAGTAGAATCCGTATAGAACTACACTTCTTCTATTTGACATTGATTAGAATAAGGTTTTTCAATTTTTAAATAGATGTAGTCGAAACTCCTCTTGTATCATTTGTTTTTCAACATTAGTGAATTTCTTCTCTCTACCCGTGGTTTTTTCCTGAAAAGGTTTCCATGTAAAATTTGTGTGTTCTTTTTTTTTACTTATTTTGTGATCATTCTATTGTCATTATCAACCTCTATTTTAACAAATGATGTTTGGAATTGATGATTAAATTAAATTATGACTTAGATTGATATTTAAGCCAAATGGAGGATATTTACGGAAAAGGAAAAATTACGGAATAGTCCTTGACACCTCTTCGGTTGATATTATTTCCAGGTAAGTTCATATGGTATATTTATGTTTTGAACCTTATGTATGTTATAATTGGAATACCTATAATTTTAATGAACTTTGATTTATTTGCAATTTAGTACAAAATGGGTGATTTTTAGATTTAATTTGAAAACGGATAACTATAAACTTGTACGACAAAAATTACTCTGATAAAACTTCATAAACCTATTTTACACACGGTTATAGGTTAATTTCCAATTATACCAAGCTTCATCATTTGTTGCGGACTTAAAGATACATGTGACACAGATTTAGTCTGGACTGATATTTATTGTCGTTTTAAAGGTTTAGCCTAGACTGGTAACCTTACATATGTTTATAGCTCTGGCCAAGCTATCTGATGTGTCAATATAAAGGTTTAGCCTAGATGAGTAACCTGACACGATTATATGCTCAGCACGGATGAGCCTCTGATGTAATTAATACTTGTGTAATAGAATTGTTTACTAAGTTTCATCAGGTAATACAGTTAATATTAAAGGTGAAAATGAAACGTGTTGTCCAAAATGCTTAAAGATATCATAGTGAAGGATCGAATGTCAAGTTTAAATATATGTATATCTATAAAAGAGATGTGGTTAGATTGAAATGAATATAACTCACCTTGTTGTATTATGCTTTGATGAATTAGGTAAACTTGATTATTCATGTTAGTTTTACATATGTACTTGTTATTTGCGGTAAGTTAATTGTTATTTACATATGAGCCTACTAATCATTTCATAATGCTTACCCATTCTTTTATTTTCCTGTAGATTGTCTTTTGGAACATGTCAATCGAATCTTTGAGGAGCTCTGTAACACCCTCCACCCGTATCCAACTCCAGGACAGGGTTCGAGGCGTTATTGGACTTAAACATTCACAAGCATACAAAACCGGGTCACCAAATTTTGGCCAAAATTAAAAATTTTCAAACACATGCATATTGTCCCTTATATAGGCCTTCGAAGCCTATAACATACATCAGGGTGGTTCGGGACTAAACTGAGAACTTTGAAAATCTTTGGGCAATTTAACCAATTTTCATGCTTTGGAGAGTCACACGCCCGTGTGGGTTGGGCCGTGTGGTCGCACACACCCGTGTGGCTTAGGACACGCCCGTGTCCTTAGCCCGTGTAACCCTCTGTTTATGATGTCAACAACCGTTTAAGGGCACATGGCCAAGGCACACGCCAGTGAGGCCGTGTCCTTCACACGGCTGAGACACACAACCGTGTCTCTACCCGTGTGGTCAACACTTAGGCTAGTTTCCAAGCCTTTTTGTCATCTTTACATTCATACACATACATGATTTCAATGGCATTCATCATTAGCTCATTATTATGCATTAGTTCCACCTACTTATGATAAACTAGTCTAGCTACATCGCAAGACATTAACACATATTATGAATAAATAGGCTTACAAGCCAAAATCATTATAAGCCACATCTCATGGCTATAATCAACAATTAATATAAGCCAATACTATTGGCTAATCACAACAATAGTCATCATAGAAAAACTAAGTCCCTATACATGCCACTCGCATGAAAACATTTCACGTACACATGCCAATACTCCAATGATAATGGCTCGATAGTGCGATGCTGCCTCCGACGATCTCCAACCCCAAGCAGACCTGACAAAACTAAAAGAAATGGAAATGATGGAGTAAGCTTTTCGCTTAGTAAGCTCGCATGAAAATAATAAGCACTGCGATAACATGCTATTTTCATATTCTTTCTATTTATTCAAATTCCAGCTAAGTTGTTTTCCTAAGTCATAGTTATTAAATTATTTATATCCAGAGATACGAAACTCCAAATTAAGATCTGTTAATTTTACCAGAAATTAGACTCAAATATATTATTATCATAAAATTTTAAGAATTTTTGGTCTAGCCAATAAGTACAGTTTATTATTCAAAGTCTCTCATGTTTCGCTGTTTGACAGCTTCGACCTTTATTCACTAAATTTTATTTATCTCCTAGTACGAGACTCGGATAATGTTCTTGTCTCTTTCGCCTGAAAATAGACTCATTAATAATTTCAATCATATGAATTTTAACTCATAATTATTTTTGTAAAATTTCTAGTGATTTTCCAAAGTTGAGACAGGGGAGACTGGAATCACTCCGACTCTGTCTCACAAGAATTCAAATATCTCATGATAAAGAATTATTTTGCTTTCACCGTTTCCTTTATGTGAAACTAGACTCATTAATATTTAATTTTATATATTATTCAGCCTCTAACTCAATTTACACTATTTTTAGTGGATTTTCAAAGTCGGATCAATGCTGCTGACTGAATTTGTTTTGGTACAATATAATAATCACTATCATAGGATCATTTCCAACTATCATGAACTTACCATTACATGGATCCCTTACTCATTTTTCACAATGGAGCACAATATAAAAGTCATTATTTCTCATGGGCACACTTAGTCATACATTCCAAGTATAGGATAATTCTCTATCACATGCACTCAATCATCAAATTAGTCTCATGACAATGCACCATGTAAATTTGTCTTAGAAGAGCTCATCATTCAATATTTCCTTTTGTACATATATCTCATATTAATCCTGTTGAGTTTCTAGGAAATATTTATAGATTATCCAATAACCGTCAATTCATAAGAATGATCATTTCAGATAGCACTCCTGCGAACCTCAGGTTTTACGGCGGGATTACCAGTCCAGGCTAAATCCCCCGTATCGTAGTCTCATATGGTGATGTCGGGATTACCAGTCCAAGCTAAATCCCTTTAGCGACAAACACCCTTACTGAGTTCAAACCTAAATTTCTAGTCTAGGCTAAATTCAGACCCTAATTAGATTACCCGTCCGGGCTAAATCCTCAATGCACACATGTTCTTCGGGAGGCTTGATCACTCAAGGAACACCCGTCCGGGCTAGATCCTTTTTATATTTGAGATCAACGGATTACCCGTCCAGGCTAAATCCTTTCTGCAACACATGTAAGATCTCAAAATCACATGCAACATGGTTCATCCATGGAACTTCCTTTCCAACCTCAACCAGGACATTTTTCAACATGTCATTGTTAAGAATGCATTTCATGTATTTTCATGCCATCATCAAATGCAATTACCATACATTCTTAAATCATGCATTTAGGCCTATTAGGAGTTTACTTTAAGTTATCCGAACTTACTTGTCGAAATCTCATCAAGTACAACTGTGTAGCAATTCATACAACTCATGTAATAGTAATTTAACATTCAATTCATGTAACAATAATTTGCCATTCAATTTCACATGACACAACAAGCATTACATTTTTCCATATCATACACACCATCCATCAACTTCTCTTAAACATATTAAATCATACAATTTATGCCATATCAATAGAGAATTACAATTCATGCATGGTATTGCATTATTATTAACACACGAACTTACCTCGGATCCAGAAACAGCAATTTACCATTTTAGTCCATAACCTTGTATTTTCTCGATTTAAGCCCGAATATCAATTTTCTTGATCTATAATATCACATTTAGCCTACTAGTTAGTCACACTATTCATATGGGTCTAAAAATCATATTTTTACATTTCATTTTGACCCCTAAACTTTTGCATATTTACACTTTTTCCCCAAGGCTCGAAAATTAAACTTCATCCTATTTTCTTATGTTTTATGACAAGCTGATCATTTTTCCCTTCTATAGAAACATCAAATTCGCACTCTAACATGTACTTATGAACATTAGGTATTTTTACCGATTATGACGTTTTACTCGTTTTCACGTAAAATCGCTTAGCAAAAGTTGTTTATCTAACACTCAACACTCATTTTCTACCATTATACATCAAAATGCATGCGTATTACTCATGGTTAAATTTTTAAACATAAATCCTAGCTCAAAATAATGGTAGAAATGAGTAGATCATGTTACCGGGACTTCAAAAATGTAAAGAACATTAAAAACAGGGTTCGGGATCACTTACAAATGAGCTTGGAAAGCTTGAAAACCCTAGCCATGGTTTTTTTCATGAGACATTTGGCCATGAGGAAGAAGATGAGCAAATTTGGCTTATTTTTGGCTTTTTAATTCATTTAATTACCAATTTACTAAAATGCCCTTAATGAAAAACTTTCAAAAGCCTATCATACCATGTCTATTTTTGTTCACAAACTTCAAAATGGTCTAATTATCATTTAAGGACCTTTAATTTAAAAACTCATAACAATTTAAATTTAAAAACTCATAACAATTAGACACTTTTAACATGTAGAAATCAACTTTTAGACTTTTTACAATTTAGTCCTTTTGACCAAATTGAGTGCCTAAACGTCGAAATTTTCGAACGAAATTTTCACGAAATCATTCTATAAAATCGTAGACCATAAAAATATAATAAAAATAAAATTTTTCTCATCGGATTTGTGGTCCCGAAACCACTGTTCCAACTAGGCCCAAAATTAGGATGTTACAACCTCACACTATTTATCTCTTGATTCGGTAGATTTTTAATTGTTTGAACTCAGTTATATACAGCATGTACTTAGGAGTGTCAAGTGAATTGTATTGTCAATCTTGCTTGGAATCATATTTGATTATGTATACTTTTAGTAATGCCAACTTAATCATGTTTATAATCAGTGTTATGCTTTGTGAATATGCATATAGATTATCATGTTATATGGAATGAATGAAATGGTATGAATCATATGAATTGATTGAATGATTTGCTTGTAATATTATCGTGAAATGGTGTCAAGTGATGGTGTTGTGCAGAAGTGTGTAAAATAGTAAAATTATTGTACTAAAAAATCACACTAAGTTCAATTCTCAAGAAAGAGAGGTGGATCACAAAGATCGCTTAAGTACCAGGTCTTTCCTAGCCAGAATATCCCTCTACCGTAATTTAATAGCACAATAAATCAATATAATCACACTCACAAAATATGCAAAATAAACAATAAATAACACCAGAATTTTAACGAGGTTCAGCAAATTTTGCCTACGTCTTCGGACACTACCAAATATATTTCACTCCAAAATACAAATGAAAATTTACAAATAGGGAGAGAGAAAAATGCCTTAGGTAGAGAATAACAAATGTGGGATGATTCAAATGAGAAATTGTTAGGCCTGTTTATAATTGAGGTTCAGGGATCAACTTGCAAAGTCACTATACAATTAGAGACCAAGAATCTTGAAAATATCTCATGCCAAATCTCAATCCCACTTTTGGTGCCTTAAATCTCATATTTCTAGTGCCAACATTTTGATACCCATATCTTTGTAATCTTTTGCTTTCCAAGGTATGGATGATTGCCGATAATCTCCACCTTGAAGATTTGATTAGGATAATCTTATCTTCACTCAATTCTTTCTGCCTTTGTCAACAATACTTGATAGTGCCTTCTTCAACTGTTAAACTTGCAGGATATTGATCAAGTTTAAACAATGCTCAAACTTGGTTGTTGTTACCACCTTGGTCATCATATTTTTAGGATTATCTGCAGTCTTAATCTTCTAAAAATGAATTTTACCCTCATCAATAATTTCCCGCACAAAATGGAATCATACGTCGATATGCTTTGTATGTGCATGATAGACTTGATTCTTTGCTAAATGAATAGCACTTTGACTATCACAATACACGTTAATATGCTCTTGAACCAATCCCAAGGTTTTAACCATACCTTGTAACCAAATAGCTTCCTTTACAGCCTCTATTACAGTCATGTATTCAGCTTCTGTGGTTGACAACGCAACTGTAGAATGCAGTGTAGACTTCTAACTTATTGGTCCTCCAGAAAGTGTAAATACATAACCGGTGGTTGATCTTCGTTTATCCAAATTACCGACATAGTCAGAATCAATGTACCCAACAACACATTTACCAAGTGTAGTATCCTGCTTGAACAGTAATCCAACATCTATGGTCTTCTGAATATACCGTAGAATCCATTTCACAACTTGCCAATGTCCTTTTCTAGGATTATGCATATACCTGCTCACTATACTAACTGCCTGTGAAATGTTGGGTCTTGTACACACCATTGCATACATCAAGTTACCACTACATTAGAATACGAAACTTGTAACATGTATTCTTGTTCCGTATTCGTTGAAGGAGATAGTTGTGTAGGAAGCTTGAAATGAGAAGCCAACGGGGTACTTACATGTTTTGTTTGCTCATTCATGCCAAACCGCTGTAGTACTTTATTCAAATATTGCTTTTGAGAATACACACAATGATCAAATTTACTTATTGTGTACCTTTGCCCTTTCATGAACTGATCAAATCGCTTGTACCACTGCCTCGGAGATTGTTTCAATTCATAAAGTGACTTTGTCAGTTTGCAAACCCAATTTTCTTTATCAGCAACTTTGAATCCATCTGGCTAAGTCATATAGATTTCCTCTTCCAAATCACCGTGTAAAAACGTGGTCTTCACATCGAGCTGAACTAGTTCAAGATCATATTGCGCAACTAAGGCTAGCAAAATTCGAATAGACAATGCTTCACAACTAGAGAAAACACTTCATTATAGTCTATTCCTTCTTTCTGAGCGTAACCATTTGCTACCAATCTAGCCTTGTATCGAATTTCATTTTTACCAGGAAATCTTTCCTTCTTTGCATATACCTATTTACATCCAATTGCCTTCTTTCCTTTAGGCGGTGTCACTAACTCCCAAGTCCTATTTTTATGAAGAGACTGCATTTCTTCATTCATAGCTTGCCTCCACTTTACACCATCAGGGTTACTTCTTACTTTTGTGTAAGTAGAAGAAACATCATCATTTGCAATTGGAAGTGCATAGGCCACCATATCATCAAAGCAAGCAGGCTTACAAATCTCTCTTCTTAGCCTCCTATATGCAATTGAATCTTGTTGCTGTAGAAGTTCTTGGGTTGGAACTTCTCCATCATTTTTCCCTCCAATATTAGCTAGATCATTATTAACCTTTTCAAGCTCCACTTGCTGCAGAGTACTACTGGTTTTGTCATCCTTTTGTGAATCCTTGTTCTTCATCATTGTTGATTCATCAAAAGTTACATCTCTACTGAAAACAATACTCATTGTATTAAGACACCAGAGACAGTATCCTTTTACTCCACTAGTTATACCCAAGAATAATGCTTTCTTTGCTCTTGGGTCTAACTTAGATTCTTTTACATGATAATATGCAGTGGAACCAAAAACATGTAAAGAATCATAGCAGGTTTACCAGTCCACATCTCCATAGTAGTTTTCTCATTTATTGCAGCTGATGGCAAATGGTTAATTAAATGGCACGCATATGCAACTGCCTCAGCCCAAAATTCCTTGCCCAATCTAACATTGGACAACATACATCTAACTTTCTCTAGTATAGTCCGATTCATACGTTCTGCCACCCTATTCTGTTGTAGTGTATCCCGAACAACGAAGTGTCGCACAATGTCCTCATCTTGACATACTTGTAGAAATGGATCATTCTTGTACTCCGTACCATTATCTGATCGAAGTCATTTGACCTTTCGACCAGTCTGAGTCTCCACCATCTTCTTTGTAACACCCCTAACCCGTGTCCGTCACCGAAATAGGGTTACGAGGCATTACCAGACTTATACACTAGCATTTGTACAAAATCGAGTCATAAATGTTCGTTTCAAATCAAAACTTTACCTATTTCACCATAAAGTCTCTAATATGGGCCTACGGAACCCAATACATGCTTTAGAAATGATTCGAGACTAAACCGGCAACTTTTGAAATGTTATCTTGAAGATAGGGGCACAAGCCTGTATGGCCTAGGACATGGCCATGTGGCCAGCCCGTGGGGATCCCATGGCCATGTGGCCAGCCCGTGTGGAATTCTAACTTTTAATTTCTTAAACATCAGAGGGGCACACGGCCTGAGCACACGCCCATGTGGCTAGGTCGTGTGGTACACTGATTTTTCACCATTTTTAAGCCATTTTCACACGGTTTTGACACACGACCATGCTTAAAACCCGTGTCCTTCACATGACCAAACACGCAGCCGTGTCTTTTACCCGTGTACTATCCTGACTTCATATTTAAGGATACAGAGGACACACGGTCATTTCACACGCCCGTGGGCTGTCCGTGTGTCACACACGGCCTAGACACACACCCGTGTGGACGAAATAAGGCCATTTCCTAGCCCTATTTCTCACCCAAACTTAACCATTTTCCTGCATAAAAACTTACAAGTATATACCATCCATTTCAACCAATTTCCATCATTCAATCTAACATTTTCAACTCTTAACCATACCTTGAAGCTTACCTTTACATTGGTTTGTAAATCATGTTTTAATAAAGGTGATTTGTATCTTGTTGAACATGAACATACCATATTACCTCAAAATACATATTACTAGTCATTCCAATGGCTAGTTTGTAAACAAACATGTTACTTCATCATTTGGCCACATTAGCCTATACATGTCATTGTATCAAAATGAGTTTATCATTTATACCAAAATTAAGGAGATGATAGTGTGATGATAGCTCCGACCCAATGCAACCTTCACGAGCTTCGAGCACTATAAAACATAGAAAAATAAACCTAGTAATCATTATATGCTTAGTAAGTTCATATAACCAAACAACACTTACCATTCATATATAACAAGTAAAATCACACATAAGACAATTTATCCTTCAAATTAGCAAACTAGCAAATATAGCCTATTCATTATCATTCAACCAAAATGGTTAGTACAAAAACATTAATATGCATAGATGAGCTCATCATGTCATTTCTTCTTATTTCACTTGTGAATACATTTTCGTTGAATCTTTAAATTTCCGATGGACCTTTCCTTTTCTAATTATACACCTGAGGTGTACATTCCCTTTTCAATCTGTATACACAAAGTGCACATAACATTTTCAAGTGTACACACATAGTGTACATTTCCTTTTCAAGAGGTATACACAAAGTATACCTTTCCTTTTCATATGATATACACAAAGTATACATTTCCTTTTCATATGGTATACACAAAGTATACATTTCCTTTTCACATTTGATAGCCGAAGCTATCCCTTTTCACATTCGATAGCCGAAGCTATCCCTTTTCACATGGTACACACAAGGTGTACATTTCCTTTTCATAATGAGATCAAAAGATTATCCTTTAGGGACAACCTTTATTGCAACATATGCAAGATCTCATATTCACGGTAATCACCTGTCCAATCGAAAATCAATATTCAAATGGATTCATGCATCATTTCATCATTTATATGTTAATCACAAATCAACATTGGTTTATTACATGTACATACCAATTTCAAATCATGATGCACATAATTCAACAATCATTTCAACACATTTACATGCTAAATTTAGTTATACGAACTTACCTTGACAATTGATCGTATCTACTAATTCGAGACTTTTTCTTTCCCTCGATCTTTTTCTTTGTTCGACACTTTCAGATGTATATAAATAAATTTAATCATCAATTATATTATTTTTACATTCAATCAAGCCCATTTCACATTTTAGGCAAAAGTACCATTTTGCCTCTAAACTTTTAATTAATTCCAATTTCGTCCTTAGGCTCGGAAATTGAAATTCATGCAATTTACTCCTTATTCCAAGCTTATTCAAAATTCCAATATAACTTTTACAGCACATGTATTTCATAAATTTTAGAATTTTTCCAAGAATTTTACTACTTTACAATTTTGTCCCTACACATGCTTTAACTAAAAATCACTTTGTAAAAGTGGTTTATCTATCAATAATCTTTCATTTTCTATCAAAAACTTTCAATTTACAGCATATTCATCCATGGGTATTTTTCTAAACTTTGGTTTTCTTTCAATTTAATCACCCAAATAAAGAAATTAAGTTTTTCCGATCTAAAAAATAAAAAAATTACTAAAAACGGGACATAGAACTTACCAAATCAAGCTTGAGAAATTTTATTTCTCTCTCCTAGGGTTTCCATGGAATTTTTGGGGAAGAATATGATATAGTTATATCTTTTTCATTTAATTTAATTAATATCATTTAACTTTTTCACTTTTCAATTTAGTCATTTACCTTTTTCCATTTTTCCATGGATGACTCATTAAAAATATCTACATATTTTTCTTCAATGGTCTAATTGCAATATAAGGACCTCAAATTTTGAATTCTCTAGCCATATAATCCATATAGCTATTAATATACAACTTTAACATTTTATTCAATTCAGTCCTTTTTGCAATTAGACACATAATTGATAAATTTTTTCTATAAAAATTTTCGTGCAATATTCCTATCATAATACCTATCATTTTATGAAATTCAAATAATTTCATTTTTCGGACTCGAATTTGTGGTCCCGAAACCACTATTCCGATTTCACTGAAATTGGGTTGTTACATTCTTCTATTTCAGAAATGCATCCAATACTTCACTTTTTCTTTTCATTAGATAAACCCATACTTTTCTTGAATAATCATAAACAAAAGTAACAAAATAGTACATACCTCCCAAAGAAGCCACTTTGGTAGGCCCCCACACATCACTATGAACGTAGTTCAGAATTCTTTTAGTATTGCGAATTGCTGAGCCAAATTTTACCCTTGTCTGCTTGCCCAGAACACAATGTTCACAGAATTCCAATTTGCAAGAATTTGCACCTTTCAACAAGCCTTGCTTTGCCAAATTCTACAAAGTTTTTTCACCAGCATGTCCCAATCGCATATGCCATAATCTGGTAGCCTCTAAATCTGCATCTTTTACAGAAACTGTTGATGTTGATCCAATAACTGTACTTCCATTTAAATAGTACAGGTTATTCCTTCTTGTACCTTTCATCACAGTTAATACCCCTACTACTACCTTTAGTTATCCATCTCTCAAAGTGATTGTGAGCCCTTTAGATTCTAGGACCCCTAATAAGATGAGATTTTTCCTCAAGTTAGGTATGTAGCGAACATCTGTCAAGATTTGGATTGAGTCTTCGTGATTCTTCAATTGGATTGTACCTACTCCCATTGTCTTACAAGCGTTGTCATTGCCCATAAAAACAACTCCACCTTCTAGTTCTTTAAGACTAGAAAACCAGTCCTTATTAGGACACAAATGGTAAGTATATCCTGAATCCAAAATCCACTCATCTGTATAACATGCCATTGCCATGCCAACCAAGCTAAAGTCTGACTCCTCATCATGCTCCGCTACACATGCATTAGAAATAGCCTTGCCCTTTTGTAACTTAGGACAATTCTTTTTCCAATGCCCTTTCTCAAGACAAAAAGCACATTCATCTTTGGCAGGTCTCCCTTTGGACTTTCCCCTTCTACCAGGTTTGCTGCTGTGTGAACGACCTCTTACTGTTAAGACTTCTGTAGTTGTATCTCTGTGATCCTTTTTATCTTTCTTTCGAGTCTCAAATCTATACAATGCACTATGGACTGCATCAAATGTGATCGTATCCTTCCCATGAAGTAATGTGGTGGTAAGATGATCATATTCATCAGGAAGGGAATTCAACAAAAATAATGCATTGTCTTCATCTTTAAATTTCTCATCCAAATTTAGCAAGTCTGCTAAAATTTTATTGAATGAGTTCACATTGTCATTCATCGACATATCGAGTGCATACATGAACCGATAAAGCTTCTTTTTCATATAAAGCCTATTTTTAAGACTTTTCGTTAGAAACTTTTCCTCCAGTGTATCCCATAACTTCTTCGCTAATGTCTCCCTCATGAGAGACTTCTGCTCTTTGGCCAAACATAGGCGGATTGTACCACACACCTGTCTATTGATCTTGGCCTACTCCTTTTTATCCATCTTGTCTGGTTTTTCTTCAAGGGCTATATCCAGCTCTTGTTGACATAAGACATCCAGGATGTCACATTGCCATATATCAAAATTATTGATACCATCAAATTTCTCTACTTCAAATTTTGCATTGGTCACAGTAGTCTTTGCTGATGGCGATGCCACTGCCATTTTTCTCCTCAATCTCAACTACTGTATACATGAACAGTACCGTCAATGTGAATGATGTTGTGGATGAACAATACCGTATATACAATTAGTATCGTAAACCATTGTATTTCCTAAGTACGAATCTAGCTCGGATACCAATTGTTGTGCGGAAGCATGTAAAAGAGTAAAATTATTGTACTAAAAAATCACACTAACTTCAATTCCCAGGAAAGAGAGGTGGATCACAAAGATCGCTTAAGTACCAGGTCTTTTCTAGCCATAATATCCCTTTATCATAATTTAATAGCACAATAAATCACTACAATCACACTCACAAAATATGCAAAATAAACAATAAAGAACACCAGAATTTTAACGAGGTTCAGCAAATTTTACCTACGTCCTCGGGCAATACCAAATATATTTCACTCCAAAATACAAGTGAAAGTTTACAAATAGGGAGAGAGAACAATGCCTTAAGTAGAGAATAACAAATGTGGGATGATTTAAATGAGAAATGGTTAGGCCTATTTATAGTTGAGGTTCAGGGATCAACTTGCAAAGTCATTATACAATTAGAGACCAAGAATCTTGCAAATATCTCATGCCAAATCTCAATCCCACTTTTGGTGCCTTAAGTCTCATATTTCTAGTACCAACATTTTGATACTCATATCTTTGTAATCTTTGGCTTTCCAAAGTATGGATGATTGCCAATAGATGGCATATTGGTTAGTGAAGTTTTAAGATATTTTGATGATTGTTTATAATGTTGTAAATGGTTTTTGTGTAGGTCTTGATTGTGCCTAAGGCACCACTTTATATAACAATTAGATTGAGCATGAATAAGCATTAAAATGTGATGATTTTGACCCTTTTAGCATTAAGTATCAACACATTGAATAAGAGTATCAGTACTTAATCAAATGAACAGTATTTTAAAATGACAAAATGCTAAATTGGTATCAATGCCAATATCGATCCTTGAGGATAGATATTGATATTTAAATAATGGTATCAGAACAAAATAACTTGTTTTAGATTTTGAAAATTAGCAAAATGCCAAAATAGTATCAATACTGAATTTGGTATTGATACTTTTTAACAAGAGTGTCATTACCTTATTCCAAGTATCGATACTTGTGAATTCCATTCTGATTTTTGAAACATTAGAGTTAGTAATGGTATCGGTACCTAACTTTGGTATCAATACCTATACCTAGATTTTGAAAAGTTTTCGATATGGTCCTTCTTCATACTCGGGTCAACTTTAGAGCTTTCGTAAGTTCGATTGATTATCAATTTTGTTTGAAGATCATATTTTATACGGATTTATGATGTGAATTGGTGTTCAAGTGAATTATTTGTTGTAAATTGTGTATGTTTTGCTCCAATAATAGTAGTAACATTCTATAGCTTAGGTCCAATGATCGGACTGGGTGAAGGGTGTTACATTGATTTTGTAAATTTTAATATAATATAAAATTTTGCGACGTCGAAGAGTGATCGAAAAACATTTTGAGGTTAAAAATGAAAGTTGAATTCCACAAGCAACTTTAAAAAATGGATACATGTCTTTTCTTTTAAACATATTTTTTTAATATTTTACTAGACCCTTATAAGACACTTGTCAACCCCTGACCCAACTTGTAGAGTCTACAAACTCCACTGACAGGTACCAAATAATTTTCTTATATATATATATATCCAAAGGCCTTCCTTTGTTTAACACGTGGCTATACTAATGTTGGAGCTCTCTTATTTCTGGTATATTATAAAGAAATGGTTAAATTTCAGCTTTGGTCTCTCCATTATGTCTAGATTTTATATTTAATATTTACATTTTAATTTCTAACAAAATTTGATCCATACATTTTTATAATATTATTAATTAGTCTAAATAATTAATATCGTTAACTTTTCAATTAAAATGCCACGTGATTATATATAATTTAAATGCCCTAAAGGTCATAGAGCTTAAAGCGTGTTTCTTTTGAGTTTGTCTTTTTTTTTTCTTTACATTATAAGACAATGATCAAATTTTAGTTTTGTCCTTATACATTGGTATCTTCAATGTTATTTTTGTTACAAAAGTAGCAAGTGATTTTTTTTTTTAATTTCAAAATGTCATATTGATGAATTTAATTGAACTAATTTTTAATGTTACATACGTTACATGTGATTACAATTATATTAATAATGATGATTAAAAATAATTATTGAAATTTCACTTTCTTTTGAAAACAAATTTATAAATTGTTTTGAACACATACAAAACAAATAACATAATTTTAAAAAAAAACAGTTTTAAGAGTGCTTATTTCACATCATATAAACAACATACAACATAATTATAAAAAAAATTATCATATCATATTATCTCATCATAAATTAAAGTAATATTCAATTTTTCTTAGATATTACTTGATTAAATATAACCACTGGACACTATTTATAAAGCTAAACATAACATTTAATTGGTACATAACTTTAATATTAATTAAGTGACAATTAATATGTTTAAAATTTATTTAAATAATAACTCTATTTTACATCAATAAAATTAATGCAACATTTTTAAAATAAATTTAGCACTTTTTTTATGTCAAAATAATAATTTTACTATATTTTATGCTTAAAACTTTATTCAAATACAATTTTTTTTTTGTTCTCATAATTGTATATTAAATTATAATTTTTTAAATTATGATTTTCACAACTTTTATTAACTAATAATTTTAAATTATTTTTAAATATGAATATAGTGATGTGATGGAAAATAAATGAATATTTTTATAATTCAAAAGTTTTTTCCAAACTCGTGATTATATATATATTACTATTATAGATAATTTTAACATGGTAATAACTAGATTTGAATTTTTTTTAAAATTTAAAAAGTGGAGGGACTAAATTCTTATAAATAAAAGTAGTGAATTAAATTCCAAATGTACAAAGTATATATGAATTTAAGTACATTTAACCTTCACTTTGTTTACTCTATAATTTAACACAAATAGATAATTACAACTACTCTAACACGGTGCTTCTTCTTTTTTTCTTTCTGCATTTAAAAATGGTTAAACTTTAGTTTTGATCTCTTGATTATGCCTAAACTTGAGATTTAATCTACATACTTTAATTTTTGACATAATTTGGTCTTTATGTTTTTATAATGTCATTAGATAATTTAAATAATTAATATTGTTAACTATTTCCATCAAAATGTTAATATCAATTTTTCTTAGAAATACTATTCCGAAAAAAAAGATTTTATAATGATAAGTTCAAATAGATACTTTTAAGAAAAAATCCACATAATCATTTTCAAGATTACTTTTATTGTTTTATGACTATCAAGTAATTTTTTAAAATTTTAAAATGTCACAGCAATGAATTTTATAAAAAAAAAATAATAACAATTAGACTTAAATTTTTAAATTCAAAAAAATGAAAATGTTAAAATTTTGAAAATAAAAATAGATATTAAGTTTCAAATATATGTAAAGAGTGTATAGAAACTTAAAATATATTATAACCTTTAAATATTTATTTCTTAATTTGATACAAACAAATAATTAACCTTATCGGAAGTGTGGGAACTATACTAGTAACTATATATAAACAGATGATCCAACCCTTCATTTGTTTGACACGTTGCTATACTGATGTTGGAGCTCTCTCTTTTCTCATCATAAAAAATTGTTAAATTTCAGTTTTGGTCCCTCCATTATGTCTAGATTTTGGATTTAATATCTATACTAATTTCTAATATATTTTGGTCATTATATTTTTATAGTGTTATTAATTAATCCAGATTGTTAGTGTCATTAACTTTTGAATTAAAATGTTACGTGGTTATATATGATTTGAATTCTTTAAGATCATAGAGATTGACACATAGCTTCGAGTTTCTTTTAGGTTTACTTTTTTTTTTTTCCATTATAAGACAATGATTAAATTTTAGTTTTGATCCCTATACATCAACATCTTCAATGATATTTTTATTATTACATGACCACTAAATAATTTTTTTTAAAATTTAAAATGTCACTGATGAATTTAATAGAATAATTTTAACATGGTAACAATTGAAATTGAATTTTAAATCCCAAAAAGTAAAGAGGCTAAAGTTAAAAAAATAAAAGTAGAGAGATTAAATTGCAAATGTACAAGTGTATAAGGACTTAGAATATTTTTAGGTTAAAATATGCCTACCGAAACTTAGGATTTTAGTCTTTCTACTTGTATTTTTAGAAATTTAATCCCTCTAATTTTTAAATTTTAAAATTTAAGTTCAACTATTAATATTGTTAAATTTCTTTTGTTAAATCCAGGTTAATTATAATATTTTTTTCAATTACATAACTATCAAGTGAATAATTTTTTTT
This sequence comes from Gossypium longicalyx, assembly GCA_025698465.1. NCBI lineage: Eukaryota > Viridiplantae > Streptophyta > Magnoliopsida > Malvales > Malvaceae > Gossypium > Gossypium longicalyx. The sequence continues at coordinate 17,519,557 of CM047004.1, read as the reverse complement.
AAATTTCAAAATGTCACAACAATTTATTTAACAATAAAAAAAAAGTAACAGTGTTAAACACTTTGACTTAAACTTTGAAATCTAAAAAATAAAAAGACTAAATTCGTAACAATACAAGTACATGGACTAAATTCTTAATTTTCGAAAAATATAAAAATTAAAGACAGATTTTAATTTATATTTTAACATTCAAACTTTTAGTACATAAATTGACTCAAATAAATAATTAATGGAATGCGAAACGTGTCAGTACTAATAATAAATAGAGTCTGGGATAAAAACAAATTTAATAAATGGATATAAACAGAAAAAGGTGCGTCCTATTGCTATCGTAAAACCAGATTGAGAGGTGAATAATATAAAACATGAGCCAAATTTCCAGGGGGTGACAAACAAAATAGCCTAAAAAGGAGTGTTGGGGTTCATTTTCATGGTGTCATCAGATGGCAAAAGAAAAAAAAGTGCGTCAAATAGTAGAGTAAATGAGAGAAATGATAGGAGCATGGGAAGGGATGAAGGGCTCTTTCAATGGTGGGTTGTCTTTATTTCATTGGCAAACCCAAAGCCAACAGCTAGCAAAGATGTTGATGTCTCTATCCTTCACTCCCATTTTCAGAAAATGTGACCGCACAAATGCTGGTCCAAATTCTGAACAAGCCAAAATATTTAGGGGCTTTTTCATTATTATTATTGGGAATTAGGGGTAGCTTTATTTAATGCTTTGCTTGCTTTCCCCATCTGTTCAAAATTGGAATTCTCGAAGGGACCACGCCCACTCCTATTTGTTTAAATGTCAACGCGAGTTTAAAAATAAATAAAAAACCAGCACTCATTTGGAACTGTTTTTTTCTAGTTATAAGAGCTGTCTGTCTCTTATCTGTACTTTTAAGTCAATCGGTGGTTCATTCAATGAATTTTAACATTTCCTGCTTCATAAATATCCGTTTCTTTAAATAATGATTACTTCAATTATGTTTTGAAAAGCCAAAAGTTCACTGCATTCTACGATATCTAATACACCACTTAGTTTAATCTAACATCTTTACTATAATAACAACGTTAAATTTTAATTCAATTAGTATAAATATTATTATTGATATAAAAAATAATAATTTGAATAAAAAAAAGCATAAATATATCTATTTTATTTATTAAATTTTAATTTAATTAATATTATATAAATTTAAGTATACTAAAATACATGTTTCTTCCTATTCAAAGATCTTGTAGTAGTGAACTTTTTCTAATGATAATTACATGATAAGAAGTGAATTACAATATTTTACTTCTGAGTAAAATCAGACTTGAAAAGCACTTAATTAGCAATCATTTATAAAGAATTTAAGGTTTCAATCATCAACTGAGAAATTACTTCACAAGAAAAAAGAAAGAAGAGGAGATGAGGAAACAAAGCAACAAAAACAAAATCAAAATCAAAATCGAAAAGAAATATGTAAGAAAACAACCTGTCTCCGGATAAAAGTGCGGCATCGAGGCATTGGCACGATACAAGTCCAACAACACACAAGAAAAAAGAAGAATTGAAGTGATTTTTTGCTGCTTTTTTTTCTTTTTCTTTTTCTTTTTTGAATGTTGTATCCAATACAAAACAAACAAAAAAAAACATTGAAAATAACACCCATCTGCTTCAAAGAGGAACCACCCCAAAACAACCGACCCTCCTCTGTTCCTCTACCACCGAACACCCACCACCGCCCCCTTTCCTCTTTATCATCCACCTTCAACAACTTATCCTACGCATACCCTTTTCTTCAATCATCATATATCATTCTTTTGATTCCTTGTTTTACCATTTGGTGGGAGTTTTTTTTTTTTTTCCTTTTTTGGGTTTAAGCCTCAGATCACATCATCCTATTGTGAAATTTGGAATTGTACGGTGGTTTGGGATTTTGGGTTTTTGTTTGTTTGTTTTGATGATGAGAGATGTCTGATGCTCCAGGGATTCATGAATCTTCTCTCCCTCTGCTGGAAGCCATTCGGGCATGAGAAGGGAAATCACGGGGCGAACGGCGTTCTTGGCGGCGGAGGAAGTAGTGGCGGCTCAAAAGAAGCTAGAGATGGGTTGCTTTGGTATCGAGATATAGGGAAATATGGTTCCGGGGATTTTTCCATGGCCGTGATCCAAGCCAACCAGGTCCTTGAGGATCAGAGCCAGATCGAGTCCGGCCAATACGGCACTTTTGTTGGGATCTACGATGGACACGGCGGACCCGAGACGGCTCGTTACGTTTGCGATCACTTGTTCAAGCACTTTCGAGGTTCGTCACTTTGGGTGTTGTCAATAATTTCTTATGCTTGCTCTCAACTCTGTTGACCCTAAAATGTAAACTTCGCTTTGTTACTATTCAGGGTTTTCTTTTAGATGTGTTCATATTTGGATTACTAAATGAATATAATTTTCGGTCAGTTGTTGCTTTTTTCTAGGCTTCAGAAAAGTTCAGCTTTTGATTGGGTACTTTTATCGAGTATTTGAGTACGGTTTACAGTTGAAAGCAGGCAACAAAATGCTTGTATTTGGAAACTATTTTGCTACTTTGGCTGGTTTTTAGTTAACTATCAAGTTCTTTTCTTATTCATTTTGTGGCTAAAATTAGAGTGAATTTGGGTTCAAAAGCAGCCGGATGTGGTATTGTTTGGATGTATTTAAATGGTGCATTATGTTCTGCAAGTTGCCTTTAATACCCAAGAATTCCCTCTATTGCATTAGTTTTTGGTTAACTTCTAGAGAAGGAGCTGTTCTTATGTTGGCGTTCTTAGACTTTGTGTTTATGCAGCAATAGCAGCCGAATCGCAGGGGGTTGTGACTGCCGAGACCATTCAAAGAGCTTTTCGTCAAACGGAAGAAGGGTTCACTACCCTTGTGTCGGAGTCATGGAGTACTCGGCCCAATATTGCAACAGTTGGGACATGCTGCCTGGTTGGAGTAATACATCAGCAAACGCTTTTCATTGCGAATCTTGGTGATTCGCGCGTTGTACTGGGCAAGAAGGTTGGCAACACTGGAGGAATGGCTGCTTTGCAGTTGTCAACTGAACACAATGCAAATATCGCAGCTATCAGACAGGAACTTAAGGAATTACACCCAAATGATCCTCAAATCGTTGTCCTCAAGCATGGAGTTTGGCGAGTAAAGGGCATTATTCAGGTGATATAAACATCCACATCTTATGATTCAGCATATTCAGGCACGCATAAAATTGTCTAACCATTTCCACTGCTGAAATCTTCATAATATAATACTTAGCTTATAGGCTTATCCTCAAAAACCAACACAAAGATGCTGATCTAGGTCTCATGGACTAAAGTGTATTATGTTCGTTTTGAATTTAGGAGAACAATTATTATGTAAGTACTATTGCCTCAGACGCTTACACACGGATTACCTAGTAGGATTCTCAGTACAAGACAGACATGTTGGATTCTGATTGCTTTCCTTTTTCATGCAAGACTTTCAAAATTCATTACATGCATTGGCATTATACCCTGCTTTCTCAATTTCATAATCCTATTCCGTCATAAATCATCATGTCATGTCCTCAATTTCATGATTGTATGCAGGTTTCTAGATCTATAGGCGATGTTTATATGAAACACGCAAGGTACAACAGGGAACCAATTAACGGAAAATTCAGACTTCCTGAACCAATGAACATGCCTATATTGAGTGCTAATCCGACTATTATTTCTCATGATCTCCAACCAAATGATTCTTTCCTTATATTTGCATCCGATGGTCTATGGGAACACTTGAGTAATGAAAAAGCTGTGGATATTGTACACAGCCATCCGCGTGCAGTAAGATTGTCCTTACTTCTATGTTTTTTTTAAAGGCATAGTTTTGTTGCATTAGAGCTTTTCTGTTTTCACATCTTATTGATGTCATCGCATTCCATGGTTAGTGTTGATACCAATTTTCGTTTTCTGATAATATTGTGACAAACCCCATTTCTGATTCTTTTGTTATTGATACTAAACTACTTTTTTCTCGGTCAATATTTTCATGTGAGCATATTAATACCAAATTCCGTTTATTTCCAATTATGAGTTCCACTTTTTCCGAATCCTACAGCCTTAATTCAGTCGGTTAAACTATTTTCACAAATGTGACTGCTTGTTATTGAGATTATTAGGATATGATATGTAAATCTTAAGGTGTTTCTCATGAGCGTCTACAAATGCAGGGGAGTGCCAAAAGGCTGGTCAAAGCTGCCCTACAAGAAGCAGCAAGAAAACGAGAAATGAGATATTCTGATCTCCGGAAGATCGACAAGAAAGTCCGACGCCATTTTCACGACGATATAACTGTTATCGTGTTATTCTTTAATCACAATCTTATATCCAGAGGTGCGGTCCAAGATCCTCCGGTATCCATTAGAAGTGCACTAGAACACAGATAAATTATTCATAAACCGGATAGATTTCTACTTCCCTGAACCCGGTTTTTGCCTAACACTCGGAAAAAACTGCACCACCAACACGTGGACATTTCATGGTGCAAGCACGGAATAGTGATGTAGAGAGCAGTTGTTTTAAGAGGATTAAAATTTGTAAAATGTCAAAGAAAAAAAAAGAAGAGTATGGAATTCCTCGTAATAATATTTTTAAGTAAAATGTATGTCGTAGTTGTTTTTCAATGGCATTCGCCATTTAGTGATCAAAGAGGTCAAGCTGTGTGGGACAATAACTCGAACACATAGCGTGCTACTTTATTTGGTTGCGAGGCGTTTTGATTTGCAATCAAACATGTCGAATATTTAGCGTAAGTTATTAACATTACTCCCAATCTGTTGTGAGTGTGATTTTACCTGGTTATATGGTACAGCTCAAGGATCAGCATATTAACGTCATGATTGATGAATCATGTTTTTCATTCTATTATTATTATTATTATTATTATTATTATTATTATTATTATTATTATTATTATTATTATCTAATAATAATCAACTATTTCAGCATCAAATGCATGGATGGGATAATAATAATAATAATAATAATAATAATAATAAATGTTGATAGAAAAGTTATAAACTTGCCCAAAATAAATGTCCTGAACTGAGTATGAAAATCTACCCACATTGCTTATAATACCAAAGATGAGATATGGTTGGATAATCTGGGTTTTATTGAATTGGAATAGTTGTGTACATCTAATTCTACTCTTCAATTCTTAAAGAGAGGGTTAAGAAGTAAAATAATTATGTGGGTAATTATAAATAACCATACTCAAATATAATTATTCTATGATTTTTCAAATGTATGCATGCATTATTTAAGTTTAAAAAGTTAGCTTTATACGGGCAAATTACCAATAAAAGTCCCTTTTTTTTAAATTTATCGAAATGGGCCAGGTCAGAAATTATTTACCGGAATGGGGGTTTTTTAAAGCGCGCCCACGCCGGTGCGTTGTCGGGAAAAAAAGCAGAAAACGCTTCATCAAGGAAGCGCTTTGCCCACGTGGGATGTAAAACGCTTCCTTGAGGGCGCTTTCATCACGTCGAGGCAAAGCGCTTCCTTGAGGAAGCGTTTTCCCCGTGTTTGAACAGTAGCAACGGCTACTTTTTTGACCGTTGGTAACCCCCCCAACGGTCCAAAAAAAAACTATAAAACCCCCCACCCCTTTCATTTTTTTCACACTTAAATCCTTTCAATCTTCAATCTTTCAATATTCTCTCAAATCTCTCAAATTTCTCTTAAATTCCTCTCAAAACTCTCGTTAATTTTTTCAAAAAAGCTCTAATTTTATTTTTTCTAAATTTATTTTTTAAAATAAAAAAATTTGATCGTGTTAGCAATGGCCAGAGAATTAATTCGCTTCGATGATAAACACATACCCGTCGAACAAATGCAAATGGTAAGTGTTAAATTTAATATTTAAATATTATTTAAGATTTCTGTCATTTATGCAAATTTAAATAATTTTTATTTTATTATTTCTTATAAAAGTCTATAGATCGGATATTGCAATGCTATATCCGTAACATGACTGGTCCTCCATCACCGTTGATAGAGGATTACCTACGGGAAGCGGGTTTTTGGCACGTGGCGATGATAGGCCGGGAGTGCAAGTTGGACCCGAAACTTATTAGTGCGTTGATAGAAAGGTGGAGACCCGAGACGCACACATTTCATCTTCCATGTGGAGAGTGCACTATCACTTTGGAAGACGTGCATTTGCAATTAGGATTGCCGGTGGACGAGGACACAGTCACTGGGTCCGTTCATTCTGCTGATTGGGGAGCGGTATGCTACGAGCTTTTGGGTGCTATTCCGGATAATATTAACGGAGGTCGGATCGAGATGGGCTGGTTACGAGACACATTTTCGAAGCCGAATGATGATTCTACCGAACTAGAAAAAATTCGATATGCTCGAGCATACATTCTTCAGATAATTGGAGGTTATCTGATGCCGGACTTGTCACGAAACCTTGTACATCTGAGATGGCTGCTGAAACTCGTTGATTTTAGAGCAGTTGGTGAATTTAGTTGGGGGTCTGCCGTGTTGGCAACACTGTACCGGGAGATGTGCGGGGCTACGCGACCGAATAAAGCGAAAATCAGAGGTTGCCTATCACTACTGCAATCATGGGCACGGTTTCGCTTTCTGTTTTTACGTCATCGAGTGGACCACCCATATACATTCCCACTCATAACGAGGTAAATTTTATATTAGATTTTACAATTATTACGTAGATTTAAAATATAATCGTATGCTAAAAATTTATTTAATTAGGTGGAACCATTCTGCAAGTTATGCTCGATTACCTACCTGTCTTGAAGATATACGGCTTCTATTAGAGCAACGGTCGGAAGCACAAGTAAGTATTAAAAATATATATACATACATAATAAAATAGTGGATTCGTATTTAGTATTTAGTATTTAGTATTTAGTATTTAGTATTTAGTATTTTTTATTTAACTAATATTTCCATCATTTTTATATAGTTTCAATGAACACCATACGAGGATCCGGCAATTCGAGCAGTAATTCCGGATGAATACTTGCAAAATCCGAACGCTTGGCACGTGAAGGTCCCATTGGTCAACTTTGCTATTGTGGAGATGCACCAATCAGACAGAGTATTACAGCAATTTGGATTCCGACAACCGATTCCTGTGACACCTGAGGTGTTGGATGATCATCACAAAATCGACTTACGGCAATTGCATACGGATTGGCCGAGATTCTGGTCACACTATATCCAAATGTGGGAAGATCAGTATGATTATATACCTACTCGGGAACCGATCATCGTTCCAGAGTTGGCGTGCGTGCCGGAATACATGCCATGGTTTAGGATCCATGGCAAGCCATATTTACTATCAGAAGAGGAGAGGCAGCGGCAATTGCGTGTCCAAAGGGAACGACGTGGCCCTTTATATCCTAGAAGAGGGGACGACGACGCAGGCCCATCAACAGGACCTACACAGTCACCGGGCCCAACAGTTCAACCGTTGACACCCACAGCACAGCCTCTTCAGATGATGCCAGGTACGTATCCTAGCCCTTTTATGTATCCTAGCCCTTATATGTTTCCTTTTTCTAGTCCTATGGCAGGTTTGAATGCATGGCCCGGTTCATCTTCATTTTCGATTACTCCGAGTGGACCGCTGATCTATAGGCAGCCGTCGCACGAGAAATCGCAGGAGGGGCCGTCGGGGAGCTCTTCTTTTTACCAATCCTCATCACCTATGGGTTTCAAACACCTCCGCCATTAATGATGCAAACACCTCCACAGCCACTATTCTATCAAGGCGGGTCATCCTCCCAACACCCACAACCAGAATCCTCGCCGGAGCAAGCACAAACCCCGCTGAAAGCTGGACAAAGGAGGAATCCAACGTGTAACCGTCGACGACCTCCATGTGGCACTAAATCCGACCGGCACGGACATTGATTTTTATTTTAATATATTTGTACAAACATTTTGAATTTTTTTATATTATTTCATATAATTAGATAAAAGGTTGTTTTAAATAAAGTAATTGTAATTTACTTTTATATTTTTAATAAAATGGAAATTATTTTAAATAAGGCAACATTTTAAATATTTTTATATTATTTCATGTAATTAGATAAAAGGTTGTTTTAAATAAAGTAATTATAATTTACTTTTATATTTTTAATAAAATAGAAATTATTTTAAATAAGGCAACATTTTGAATATTTTTATATTATTTCATATAATTAGATAAAAGGTTGTTTTAAATAAAGTAATTGTAATTTACTTTTATATTTTTAATAAAATGGAAATTATTTTAAATAAGGTAACATTTTGAATATTTTTATATTATTTCATGTAATTAGATAAAAGGTTGTTTAAATAAAGTAATTGTAATTTACTTTTATATTTTTAATAAAATGAAAATTATTTTAAATAAGGCAACATTTTGAATATTTTTATATTATTTCATGTGATAATATAAAAGGTTGTTTTAAATAAAGTAATTATAATTTACTTTTATATTTTTAATAAAATGAAAATTATTTTAAATAAAGCAATATTTTGAATATTTTTATATTATTTCATGTAATAAAATATAAATAATACAACACATTGACAATTACAACAACTATCAACTATTGTGATTTGGACATGATCTACTTGTATGGCCTGAGTTCCTACACCATCCACATAACTTCTGTTGATTGGTTGTTTCTCGGATATCCATATTGTTGCGTATTCTAGTCGAGCAAGGTCGACCCTTTGGTTTATGCCGCAACTCTCTATCTGGTAACAACTTAAACGGAGCAAGCGATACAGAGGGCCATTTACGCTCATCTGGGACGGGTGGGAATATGTGTCTCCATACGTTGTACATGTATTCCAATTTGTACACGTCGTCGACATAGCTCATGGGATTCAGACGAAGATTTTGACAAGCTGCAATTACATGAGCGCATGGATAACGAAGTGCGTCAAACCTCCCACAATCGCAAGTCTTATTTCTTAAGTGTACACGATATTGCCCGCCAGTAATACCTTGGTGCAGTTTGTCAAACTCTGTCACACGAAACCATAAGTTGTCTCGATCGTGACACACTGTGTGCATAGTGTTCGCCCATCCCTTCGCCTTGTTAATTTCTTACAATACCTTTGCGCACCATACATGGCCTCCCTGCATTTGGCTTACATAACTCGCTGCTCGTTTCGAAAATAGTACCGCTAAACGAAAATATGTCTCTCTCACAACTGATGTTATCGGTAAATGACGTGTTCCTTTCAGAACAGAATTTATACATTCGGCCAGGTTTGAGGTCATGTGACCATATCGTAAGCTGTCGTCGTATGCTTGTGTCCACTGTTCGAAAGGTATATTACATAGGTAGTCATGGCCCTCTTCGTTAACTGAATGGAAAACTGCCAACATCTCATGAAAACGGTCCTTACTTATCTCATACCCTGCCAATATAAGTTGATAGCGAAAATTACATACCACTTTTCCATTTAAAATAAATTCAATATTCCAAACGAAATTATATTAATAGAGATAAAGTTAAATACCCATGTTGGCCACTTGTCGTCGTTTACTTTTAGATGGATATTGCCTGTAGTAGTTGGAAGCAATGTGCCTTAGGCAATACCGATGGTGTGTGCGATGCCATAGGCTTCCCTGTCGCTCAATTGCAGCTAGTATCCCAGTGCCTTGATCCGATATAACGCAAATATCAGGTTGGGGGCAAACATGCATCCTTAACCTAGAAAGAAAGAAATCCCAGTCATCAGCTGACTCCCCTGGTGTTATTGCAAACGCAATTGGAAGGATTCTTCCACTACCATCCTGTGCGACTGCTAGCAATAGCCGATGGGTATATCTACCGTACATAAAGGTACCGTCAATTTGTACCAATGGCTTACAATATGCAAATGCATCTCGGCATTGCTTAAAGCTCCAGAAGAGACTCTTAAATACTTGGCATCCACGGAGCAATCGGTCGTTGTAGTATGCAGGTTCTGTTTGAAGGTCTGTTATGCAACCTGTGACGTATCTCTCTAGCACTTGACACCACTGCCATATTTCATTATGTGAAGCGTCCCACCCACTATGCATCTTCTCCAAAGCCTTCTGCTTAGCTATCTAAGCCTTGCGGTAAGAGGGCGTGTACCCCATTTGGTTACGAATATTGGCAATTAAGACTGGTACTGAAGTCCTAGGATCTGCCTTCACCGTGGGTAGTATTAAGCTAGCTAATATAGCTGAATCCATCTTGGGATGATCTTGTGAAATACATCATCAACGAAAGCACGTTAAATAATGTAACATTACATAATAACAATATTATTCAAAACCTTAAATATCTGCACTGCAGCACATGTATGTGGACCTTTATACTTTTTTATCTCCCACAACCCTGTCCTTTTCCTCAACGAGGCGTAGATTTTCCATGAACAACTTCCGTCTTGCACTGTACATTTCACCTCAAACTTATCGGATTTAGATTTAACCACGTGGTAGTTAACACCGTTATTGATGTTATGTTGTTTCAATGCACCAAGAAAACTATCCTTATTGGAAAACTCCTTACCAACTTTAAATTCACTCGAATCCAATAACGAACTTATATGATCACGCGTTCTGTGTGGTAGATCTGAAAACTCTAATGCATCATCTGTAGATAGATCAGCATTATGCATGTGGGCTGGAGGCGAGTATACCCTGAATCGTGGATCTTCTTCTTCATCTGAACCCCCTTTAACATCTTCAGGTTTAGTTGGAATAGGCTCCAGTTCAGAAAATAATCCAATTTCTGTACCATCGCGGCCGGGCTCTCGAGGTGGATCCACATCGGACTCATCATCTAACCCACCATCATCTGCGACGTATAAGGTCCCCTCACCGGTGGACGTCATGGGGAGTACATTATCCCTTCTTCTGGGCGTTTCATAACGTCCCCAATTGGATGTAGATTGCCAAGCACTATAAGTTGATGTCGTTCCCCAGTACGCATTTCCAGCATCAAACATTGACCCACCTAGATGCATGTCCCATCCACTAACAGAGTGTCGTGTAGGGGTTGTGTATTCCATACCGCTACCAAAAATCGACGGTTCCGTGTTATGTAACCCACTAACGGAGTGTCGAACAGGGGTCGTGTATTCCTCTCGAACAGCAGCCGTAAATGTATCATTTGGCGATACAAATTGTACATATAACTTAATATATGGTGCTCCACTAGCAAGATGAGTCTGCACCATTGCCTCCAAGCTACGAGTACCTTTGATGTCGAACGAGTCACATGTTACTGGATCAATAGAAGCACAAAATCGATAACTAATAAACAACACTTTCATTGGCGTCGTTCCGAATATTTTACGCCTAATCCTTTTACGAAGTTCTGTCAAATCTATGTTCTGGTTAAAAACCAGTCGTATTGTATTCTCCGAAAAAAACAACACCGTTCTCGGTGTGACGAACCTCACCATCATAGTAAATAACAGCACTAATGCGTTCACTCATCTTTAATTTTTATCTTTCTTAGCCTCTCTATTTTTTTTTGCTGTAAGTTATGCAACCTGAGAACAAAATTTGGCTCATTTATAGCCCAAGTTATTTCAGAAACCACTATAGCAAAAGAGCGTCCACGTGGGAGCTTCTTTCAGTACTTTTGCTGAAAATGCATCCTGTTTGAAGCGTTTTTGACACTATTTATGCAAACACGTCTTCTCAAAATTATTTTTTCAGAGACTACTGTAGCAAAAGAGCGTCCACGTGGAAGCTTCTTTCAGTACTTTTGCTGAAAATGCATCCTGCTTGAAGCGTTTTTACCACTATTTGCGCAGACACGTCTTCTCAAAATTATTTTTCAGATACTACTGTAGCAAAAGAGCGTCCACGTGGAAGCTTCTTTCAGTACTTTTGCTGACAATGCATCCTGCTTGAAGCATTTTTTACACTATTTGCACAGACACGTCTTCTCAAAATTATTTTTTCAGATACTACTATAGCAAAAGAGCGTCCACGTGGGAGCTTCCTTCAAGATTTTTTGTCGACAATGCATCCCCGCTTGAAGCGTTTTTGACACTATTTTGCGCAGAACACGTCTTCTCAAATTTATTTTTTTTCAGATACTACTATAGCAAAAAGAGCGTCCACGTGGGAGCTTCCTTCAGTACTTTTGCTGACAATGCATCCTGCTTGAAGCGTTTTTGACACTATTTGCGCAGACACGTCTTCTCAAATTTATTTTTTCAGATACTACTATAGCAAAAAGAGCGTCCACGTGGGAGCTTCCTTCAGTACTTTTGCTGACAATGCATCCTGCTTGAAGCGTTTTTGATACTATTTGCGCAGACACGTCTTCTCAAATTTATTTTTTCAGAGACTACTGTAGCAAAAGAGCGTCCACGTAGAAGCTTTTTTAGATTAACAAATAATTTAATTAAGTTACCCTAAACCCCAAACCCTAATTTATTTGATTTTTTTCTTAAATACCCTAAAACCCTAAACCCTAAAATCCCAATCTAATTTTTTTTAAATTTATAATTAATTTACTCAAGTAACCCTAAACCCTAATTTATTTGATTTTTTCCTTAAAAACCATAAACACTAAACCATAATCTAATTGTTTAAAATTAGTAATTAATTTAATTAACAAACACTAAACCCTAATTTATTTAATTTTTTTCCTTAAAACCCTAAATTTTAAAAACCTAAAATTTTTAAAACCCTAACCCTAATTACAGAAAACCCTAATAAAAACACGGGGAAAGCGCTTCCTTGAGGAAGTGTTTTCCTGCTTTTTCCCCTGACAACGCGTTGACGTGGACGCGTTTTGTAAAAACTGGCCCATTCCGGTAAATAATTTTTGACCTGGCCCATTTCGATAAATTTAATAAAAAAGGGGCTTTTATTAGTAATTTGCCCGCTTTATACAATAATAATAGTATTTTAATTGTAGTATATATATTGGATAAATTATCAAAGTAGTTACTTTTGTTTATATCTTGGGTAAACTATCAAAATAGTCACTTTTGTTTATCTCAGATTAGATTTTAGTCACTTATATTTGAAATGTTATGTTTTAGTCACTTACGTTATCGTGTTGTAACATTTTAGTCACTGATTCGTTAATTGTCATTAACGGCGTAACGGTAAGCTGATGTGGCACGTTAAATCATCATTTCAAACAAAAATCTTAGGTTAAATTATACAATTGATTCACATATTTTTTCGTTTTAAGCAATTTAATTTTTTCTTTTATGTTCTTTTAACTTTCTTTTTTCTTTTTGTTTTTCATTCTCTTCTGATTCTCCCTCTATTTTCCTCTCTTCTCCATTTCTTTTAACGTTATTTTTTTTATGTTTTCCATTTGTTAAAGCTTTTTGATGTTCATGAAAAAAGAAAAGGAAAAAAGTGAAATCAAAATAAAAATTGCTTCGCATATTCTCACCTCACAATTACAAACCCTCATTGTCCATCACCGCTTTAACGAACCAATTTCGCATATTCTCACCTCACAATTACAAACTCTCATTGTTCATCACCGCTTTAACGAACCAATTTGGATATCTCAATGACCTAGTCCACAAGCTCACCTCACTCGAAGACCTTGCGAGCTGTGACTTTTCCCTCAACCTCCTAACCAACCCCCACGACCACCTTATCTATCTTCCCTGCAGCATTCCCGTCCTCTCGAAACTACGTTGTTTCACAAAATCTTCAAACGAGCTCTACACTCTCGATGACTAAAATGACCATCATACGAAACTTACCCTCAACTTTACCCAAACCAGTTTGGTTCCATGCTCCCTTTCTCTCTTCGGTTCACCCATACTCAACTTCCAATCAAGCTTACTTGGTCATATCCAAGAAAGTTTAGATCAATTTTAACTTTTGCTTAATGAAAAATATAGAAAAAACTAAATTAAAAGAAATGTGAAAGCAGAAGAGAATGGAAAATAAAGAAAAAAATAAAGAGAATATAAAAGAAAAAATTAAATTGCTCAAAATAAAAAAAAGATAAAAGATCAATTATATAATTTAACCTAAAATTTTCGTTTGAAATAATGATTTAACATGCCATGTTAGCTTACCGTTACACCGTTAACGACAATTAACAGCTCAATGACTAAAATGGTACAACATGATAGCATAAGTGACTAAAATGTAACTTGAGCTAAACAAAAATTACTATTTTAATAGTTTACCCTATATATCTTTTAAAATATAATTATATATTATTTTACTAATCTCATTTAAATAATTTACATTTTTTTGTTAATGAGAGATCATTTTCGATACTTTTTGACCTACAATATAATTAACTAAACCATATAGTATATATTATTGGTTATTTATACATTGTTAATAATTAATCGATGATAAGAATAAGTATATGTTTAATGTTACAAAAAGAATAACTCATAAAACATAGAATGCTAAAGTAATTAGATAAAATTAGTTAGGATGTTTATTTTTCTTCTTAATTTTATTAGTTGAGTTTGGTTGCCAAAAAATGTCATCCAACGCATCATTAGTGTTCCGCCACCTATGACTTATATGGGACTAGATTTTATATCATGAACTCGTACCTCGTTTGGTGTTTTTTCAGTCAAAAGTGCATACTAAATGCTAAAAATGAGTCTTGGAATCCAAGAGATGGTATTTGGAACATTGTATAGAAATTTTCGAGTCCCCAAAAAGTGCGACAGTTTATTTGCTTGGCCTTAAAATAGAGCCTTCGAACTAATTCTGAAAGGGTCCATAGGGGGATTGGACAAGACAAGTCATGTCACCTTTGCGGCCATGAATTCGAGGATGCATTACATGTTCTTAGAGATTGCTCGTACGTGAAGGATATATGGAAACTTGTTCTCCCACCAAATCTGAAGTGGCATTTTTTCTATGGTAATTTATCGGATTGGATACTTTCAAATCTACAGGTTTAGTCAAATCTTAGCATGAGAGAATTGGAATGGGCATGTTTCTTCAAGTTATTACTTTGGCACATCTGGAAAAATCAAAATTTAATCATTTTCCTAGGTAAATCAATGAGTCCGGATGAAATCATTAAGATTTCATATAGTTGGGCAAACCAATATTCTTTTGTTTATAAAGAATATTTGAAGTCAGATTCGCAGTACCACTCTAAACAAACAAATTCAGGTATGCATTTTTTCCTTAACATTGATTGTTCTGTTCAAACTGTTTCAGGTTTTTCTATTGTAGGTGGAGTAATACGAGATGGAAAGGAGAAGTGGATTTTGGGCTATAATTGTTTTTGGGGAAGTGCTCAATTTTTATTGTAGAACTTTGGAGCATTTTAGATGGTTTAATATTACTGATTCAAAAATAAGGTTATGATAAGGTCGTCATCCAATCTGATAATCTTGAGTCATTAAAATCATTGGCGACAGTAAACTTGAAGGATCAAATTCCGCTTTGGTTAGGCGAATTCAACAGATTTTATCAACTGAAGAGAAGTGGTTCTAGGAATACATCCCTAGAGAATTTAATAAGGCAGCGGATGCAATAGCAAAAATTGCTTCATTGAACGAAGAAGACTTACATATGTTCGAAGATCCTCCCGTGGCAATCGAAGAAATACTACAAGAAGATAGTATTAGAGGCACTATATCTATGAATAAATCCATGTAATCATCTGTTCTTTACTTTACACCAAGAAGAAAGACACATAATAATAACATTTATCGAAGTAAAATATTTTACTTAAATGAATTCAATTTTAATGTTATAATATAAAATTAATGAATATTAAATTGTGAAGCTTAAAATATAATTTTAAAGAAAGACACATATTAATAACATTTATCAAATTAAATTTATATTTTTCAAATATAATAAGAATTAATCATATTCATTGATTAAAGTAGAACAAAAATAAATGTAAAATTAAAAAAATTGAATATTAACATTTTTAAGATTAAAACAAATTAATTTAACAATATATATAAAATAAATAACCTGTAAGAAATTATTAATAATATTTTTAAATTATAATATATTAATATTATTAATAATAGTTTTAAACTATAATGTATTAATATTAATATTTATACCATGATGTATTTTTGTATTGTTTTAAAAGTTAATATATACAATTCTGCATCACATAAGAATACAAATTAGTTCAAATAAATAATGCTGAAATAATTTCAAGAAGTGAAATAATTGTATACCTAATATAAATATCACAAAAAATAAGTTTAATGATAAATGAGGGCTAAGAATATTATTTTGATTCCAAAAGTGCTTTTTCAAAAAAAGAAAAAAGAAAAAAAAGGCACCTATGCCTTTTAAGTTTATACTATTGCATATGACTTTAAGGTGTAGAGGTATAGAAGGAGAAAGTAGAAAAATGGAAAGAAAATAAATTTGGAGTGTACTTAGTTGAGAAGAAAAGTGAGAGAAAATAAAAAAAGAGAGATGATTATTTTTTATTCTAATGCATAAAAACTAATATTTCTAAATTAGAATGATCAGGAAAGAGAAAATGGGTGAGAAGTGTATGTTTGTTCAAATTTTACCTTTTTCGATTATTTTATTTGCTTTCCTTTCACTTTTCAACTCTACCATTAATTTTTTTTTCATCTTTTCTACCAAGCACATCTATGGAAAGTAAATTTATATTTTCCATCCTTCTAGTTTTCCTCTCCAATTTTCTAAATTTCTTTCCTTTGTACCAAGCAAAGCTTAAGGGTGTGTTTGGTTAGGAAAAAAAGTGGAGCGATATCAGAAGGGAGTGGAAAAGTGGAAAGAAAATAATTCTAAATGTGCTGGGTTGAAAAGAAAATGGGAGAAACGATAATTTTTCATTCTAATGCATAAAAATAAATTCTTCTAAATTGGAATGGTCATTGGAGAGAAAGTGAGAGAAGTGTCTCTTAGTTTAAGGGTGGGTTTGAGACGGCGGTGCAGTGCGGTGCGGTACGTTTACTTTACTTTTTGTCTCACGCTACAGTATCACTACAGTATCTAATCTCACCGCCAACGCTGTTTTTACACTAACCACAGGTAAACGCACCTCCCATCCAAACTCACTCTAAATTATATATATTTCAAATGTTTTATTTTATTTCATTAAATCTTTCAATTTTACCCGGTAATGGAGGAAAAAAATCTTCTCAGCTTTTCTACCCGACACATATATAAAAAGAAAAATTATATTTTATTTTATCTTTTTATTTTTTCATCCTTCAATTTTTCATCATTTTAATTTTCTTTTCACTCTATTTCTTTTTCAAAATAACGGAAAAACACATTTTTAAATAAAAATGTCAAATTATTTAACTATTTTTAAAATTAAGTACTAATTAAACATAAACAACAGAGGGCTAAAATATACACCAAGTCTAACCTCTTTGTAATTTGATGAAAGGAGAAGATGTGGTGGGCTGCTTCAAGTTGAAAATTGATTGCCTAAAATCAAAAGGCCCATTATAAAATGTTTTCATTCTGCATCTCGTAATTTAACCACAAAAGCAGGTATCATTTTGGAAACTTAGTAAATTATTAATTCACAGTTCAGTCTAGGCGCAAGTCATCGCCGGTAATGGCTAAAAAGCTCATACAAATTTTGTATTAAGTAGCATTTTCACGCATTTCTCCTCTGTTTTTATCACTGAAATGGAATCGAGATCGAGGTTATCGTCTATGTTATCGTATTCGATATTTCTCGTTACACTCAGTGGACTCGCAACTTTCTCCGACTCTACTCAACAAGCGTTCAAAAGAGACCCTGGTCACCCTCACTGGCACCATAGCGCATTCCTCGAAGTTCGCGACAGCGTCCGATCCGATGTTCGCCGCACGCTTCACACGCGTGCTGAGGTAATCGATTCTCGCCCTGAAAATCTTGTTAAATCTGTGAAGAAATTAATGACGACTTTTTCCTCGCCAATTTTCATCGAGTTTTCTTTTTCTTTTTTGAAAGAAATTCATATTATTAATAATGTCGGGTTTTTATCGAGGTTTTTTCATTTTAATTATTACTTTAGAGCGTCGAATTTACAAAAATTATAGGTCTCGAATTGACTGAATTTGAGCTACACAGTTGATCTCTCCTAAAATGTTATTCAAAATTCGAATTGCGTTCTGAAAATCTCTCGAACCTTGAAGAGTTAGTGGCTGCTAGCTTAGTTCTTCTCATCTCTGGTTATGATTAGAAAAGGTTCCCTTTCTAAAAATCTTGTTAAATCTCTAAAAAAACTTATATGGACATTTTTCTCGCCAATTTTCATTGAGTTTTTGTTGTTTTAGTGATTACTTTAAAGGAACTTACCAATATTATATGTTTCGACTTGAGTGAATGAGCTACGCAGTTGATCTCTCCCAAAATGTGATTCAAAATTTAAATTGCGTTCCTGAAATCCCTAGAAACATGAAGAGGTTGTGGCTGTTAGCTTAGTTTTACTCATCTATGGTTATGATTAGAACAAGTTCTGTTGTGCAGGTTCCATTTCAGGTTCCGCTCGAGGTGAATGTGGTGCTAATTGGTCTCAATGGAGATGGTGGCTATCGGTACAATGTCGATGCACAGAAATTGGAGGAGTTTCTGAGAGTTAGCTTTCCCTCTCATAGGCCTTCCTGTCTCGAGACCGAGGAGCCCCTTGATATCGAACATCATGTTGTTTATAACACATTTCCTGTAAGTTTTTTCATTCCTTATTGCATCTTAATAATTACTACTGGTTTAAGCTTCAGCTAGATATCTAAACTGAGTTGTTACTGTTGTTCTTCACTTATTTGTTCTACTATAGGCAGGACAGCCAGAATTGATTGCACTTGAGAAGGCACTGAAGGAGGCCATGGTTTCTGCTGGTTCCGCAAGAGAGGTCTACTATATTGCTTCATATTTACTATTACTCTTGATAGTGGAAAGAATATTAACCATATGAATTCTTTTGTATATCAATTTCTTTTTTTTTTTTTTTTCATTTTACATATTAGCCTGATTTTGGGAGAGAGGTGCCCCTATTTGAGGTGGAAGCAACAGCTGTGGAGCCAGTATTCCAAAAGCTATATTCATATTTATTTGACATGGAAAGTGGGGGATATTCTGCTAAAGAGATGGATAGACCTGTGCCAACTGCTATATTTATTGTTAACTTCGACAAGGTATAAGCTAAGTATAATTTCAAACATTAGTTCTGTGTTTTGTCTGTATGAAACTTTGACCATTCCTAGTGTTTTCGTTTTTCCTTCCTTACATGGCTGCATTGATTTGAAATTTTCTTTCTTGATACACTGGTGAATGATTTGGCCTCTTTTTAGGTCAGAATGGATCCTAGGAATAAGGAGGTTGATCTTGATAGTTTGATGTATAGCAAACTTACCCCACTGACTAATGAAGAAATGAAACAACAAGAGGGAGACTACATATATCGATATCGATACAATGGAGGAGGAGCGTCTCAAGTTTGGCTTAGCTCTGGAAGGTCTGTTTTGAGTTGCATTACTTTGTCGAAAGTTTAACTTTTGGGTCCCTGATTTATGGACTTATGAGAAAGAACTGCTAGATTAGAAATATTAACAAGATATTTGATAATATAAAATTCCACTTCTCAATTAGCTGCTCTATAACCTCTCACTTTTTTTTTTTAATCTCTTTCTCTGGGGCTCATTTCTGCCTCTACTGTTCAGGTTTGTTGTGATCGACCTATCAGCTGGCCCTTGTACTTACGGGAAGATTGAAACTGAAGAAGGAAGTGTCAGTCCTAGAACATTGCCACGAATACGGAGTATCTTATTTCCAGGGGGTTTGGCTTCTGTCAGTAATCGTGCTACTCATGATAATTTCATGGGACATCTTGCTGCCTTGGTAGCAACCACAGTTGAGCATGTTATAGCTCCAGATGTTCGGTAATTTTACACTATCTTTATTCATTGATTAATACTTGCATTTTATGTTTCTTAAATTATTAAAGTTGGAAGCAGAGTTGATTCTGATTTATGAATCATGCTCAGCTCTATACCTTTCTAGCATTATTGTTTACTGGGGTTTAGGGCCTTTTCAGTTGCCTGCTTATTTGTTTGTCCTTGGTGAACTCAGGTTTGAAACTGTTGATCTGACGACAAGGCTGCTTATACCTATTATTATCCTCCAAAACCATAACCGGTATAATATTATGGTAAAAGGTCATAATTACAGCATAGATATTGAAGCAATTGAAGCAGAGGTAAGAAACTAATCTTGAATGGCATCTTCAGATCTGCTTATGCTTGTAAAGCTTGGTTTAGCCCTTTTTTCCTTGACTCATTATCTGAAATAACATCTAAATAATTTTTTTTAGATTATACTGTGGTGATAACTGATACTCTGACAACTACTGTATACCATCATACTTTAGTTCTCGAAAACTACTTTTAAAACCTTCTGATTAAAAGCAAAGAACATATGTCCTAAATATAACTGTGTCATTTGTTAGTTGGATCGAACTCCTTTTATTTGCATTTACTGCAAATGAAATTGCTTGGGTTGTTTTTCTGGCTCTGCTGAAGGCACTATATTTATTTTTGCGTGATGCTCAAGAAGCAAAATTAATATGTTTCATATGTGGATATTTTGTTTTCTTCAGGTGAAGAAGTTGGTTCATGATGACCAAGAAGTAGTGATTATAGGGGGGTCACATGCACTGCACCATCATGAGAAGTTGGCTATTGCTGTGTCAAAAGCTATGCGGGGCCATTCCTTGCAAGAAACAAAGAGGGATGGTCGCTTCCATGTTCATACGAAGACATATCTTGATGGTGCCATTCTTAAAGAAGTGGGTTTTCCACCTTTTCACCAGTTTTTTCCATTTTCTTTCTGAGGGTCTTACTTTCATTAGGTTACATATTGTCAATCTCTTGTTGTTATCTCTGTGTTCTGAAGTAAGTTTTCTAAGGATAATGATGAGTTGTTGTATCTAGTTAATGCGCTTTTCATTGGCAATGCTTACTTGCTCTTCTCATTGTGTCTTGAAGTCTCCTTGGGATACTGATGGATGGTTATACATGTGCTTTTTGTTGGCTTATCACAGGAGATGGAACGTTCTGCAGATGTGCTTGCTGCAGGTTTACTTGAAATGGCTGACCCATCTCTTTCAAATAAGTTTTTCCTTCGCCAGGTCAGCTTATATTGACTTATTCTTTTTACTTGCTTAAATAAAGAAAAAGAAGTATAAATTGGTGGCATGTCTAGTCTCTTGCAAGTGGAATTTTTCTCTTGTTTGGTTCTGAGGTTAAACACTCTTTCTAACCATGCTTCTTTATCTCTCTTTGGCTTCCCTATGTTGCCATAACATGAATTTTATGTTCAGCAGCATTGGATGGATGAATCCGAGAATTCAACTGATTCGGTTCTGAAGCATAAACCTCTATGGGCTAGTTACAACTCGAAAGTTGGCAAGGATAAGAAAAAGAAAAAACAGAAGAAAAAAGGCGATCTGCACCCAACTTATGGAACTAGAGTTATTCCTGTGTGAGTAGACCAACTTATCTGACAATTTAAAATTGCAATCATGCCCAGGTTGTCTGATCAGATATTTCAATATGAGAAACATGTATCACAGGTTTTCGTTGTCCTGCTTAATAATCTTCATTTTTGTAGATGCTGCTTTGTTTATTGGTTTAAAATGTTGTTTGCAGCTTCTATGTGAGATTGAAAAGTTTTGCATTCTGTTCTACCACTTAATAATGTCTTTAAGAACTAAATGGCAAATTTAAGAGCCTTAGTTACTTGTTTTATTCTACATATTTAGAAGGCATGGATAATCAGTTATAACATCAACAAAATTGTGGCCTGGTGGTCATAGTTGATGGCTTTAATTGCAATTCATTCATGATTTGATCAAACTGCTAAACCATTTTAACATGCTGGAGATTAATCAGCAAATTGGTCTTATGATCTTAATAATCTTCATTTTTGTAGATGCTGCTTTGTTTATTGGTTTAAAATGTTGTTTGCAGCCTCTATGTGAGATTGAAAAGTTTTGCATTCTGTTCTACCACTTAATAATGTCTTTAAGAACTAAATGGCAAATTTAAGAGCCTTAGTTACTTGTTTTATTCTACATATTTAGAAGGCATGGATAATCAGTTATAACATCAACAAAATTGTGGCCTGGTGGTCATAGTTGATGGCTTTAATTGCAATTCATTCATGATTTGATCAAACTGCTAAACCATTTTAACATGCTGGAGATTAATCAGCAAATTGGTCTTATGATCTTTTTCTACAAAAGATCAGACAATGTTACAGTTTGTACGGGTAATATTTGGAAATTTGACAGTCTTCACTAAATTAGAACAGCTGTTGCTTCAATCAGCAATACCATTTTTGCTGATTCCCCCCTCCCCATGTTATTATCGTTAAGCTTATGATAAAAAGTTGTACAATAAATTTTGGTATGTTTTTAAATCATCTCTTGTATTGTAATACTTCAGATAATAAGTTCCCAAAATGCAATATTATGAATCAATCTTTAGACTGTTTAATGGATATTAGAGCTTTTCATTAGACATAGATCAGTTATTTTTCTGCAGCTTTGTGCTATCATTGGCTGATGTTGATCCACAACTTATGATGGAAGATGAAAGCTTTGTTTGGACTGGAAATGATGTTGTCATAGTACTTGAGCACCAAAGTCCAAATATACCTCTGAGGTGAGCCGAAAATTCTTTATTCCTTTAAAAAATTCCCTTGCTGTATAATTTTGATTTGAGCTATCTTATATATTTGACTTTGCTAGACCAAAGAGTTCTATAACGCCTCTATTCATTTTTAACTCTTTCCTCGTGCCTTGCCATGGCTTTTTGACCAGTTATGTTTCTGAGACTGAGAGAAGGCATGCTATTCCATCACAAGCACAGCGCCATATTATAGCAGGGCTTGCTTCTGCTGTGGGTGGGTTGAGTGCACCATATGAAAAAGCTTCCCATGTACATGAAAGGCCTGTTGTGAATTGGCTCTGGGCTGCGGGTTGTCACCCGTTTGGACCATTCTCGAATACATCTCGAATTAGTCAAATGCTTCAGGATGTTGCACTGGTAAGCTAATTTCATCGTCTTAAAGTTCTTTGTATCACATACGAGACACATACCTACCAAGGTATTAAGAGTGCACTTTGCAACTTGGTATCTATTTGGTCGAAACAACTTTGCATATTCTGTAGGATTTCTTGCCTAGTACCTACACATATATTCACATGTAGATTCTAATGGACAAGCTTATCGAGGCATTTGAAAGATTTACCATCTTGTTGGCAGAGAAATACGATCTATGCACGTGTAGATTCTGCTCTCAGAACCATTCGTGATACATCTGAGGTAATTTTATCTTCTTATAGCCAGTCCTTGTCCAATGTGATAATTTTATCGAGATAATTTTATCGGCTTCCCATTGTCTTCAGGCTGTCCAATCTTTTGCTGCTGAATATTTAAAGACCCCACTTGGTGAACCTGTGAAGGGAAAGAAGAACAAGTCGACTACTGAACTATGGCTGGAGAAGTTTTACAAGAAAACAACAAACCTGCCTGAACCGTTCCCACATGAATTAGTTGAGCGATTAGAGAAATACTTAGATGTAAGCTGCAACTAGTCTAGCTAACTGATTAAGTTACTTGAACTTGTTCTTTTTTTTTTTTTTTTTTAAATTTTTTTTTGGGTCAACAGAACCTTGAGGAACAACTCGTTGATCTTTCTTCTTTGTTATATGACCATCGACTACAAGATGCACATTTGAATAGTTCAGACATCCTTCAAAGCACCATGTTTACACAGCAGTAAGTGAGCCTGCATTATGGCTCGGCAAACTGTTTGACGTTCTTTCTCTTTCTTTCTTTCTTCATTTTTGGCATATTATGCAACGCTTTTAGTAGGTATTTATCAATGCTGTTCCAAACCTTTATAATGCAGGTACGTTGAGAATGTTTTGACAAGCGAGAGGGAGAGAATGAGATGCTGTAATATCGAATTCAAATACCCAATGCATTCTTCCCAAACTTTCGTCTATGGAGGAATTCTTCTTGCTGGGTTCTTTGTATATTTCATTGTCATTTTCTTTTCATCACCCCCCGGTCAATGATCACAACTCCGAAGATTATCAGGCATTTGAAGGTAAGCTTGGTCTCTCATCTTTAGGGAACCCATCTTAGTCTATACACATTTCAGAAAGAAGAAAGTTTTGTAAAATTAGGGTTTCTTTGCTTGCCATTGCCACAATATGGTATAAACAAATAGCTGAATCTTTGCTAAAAACTTGTTTTTCTTTGATAACCATGAACCAAAAAAAAAAAAAAAAAAACTTTTGAATGAGTCAGTCAAAATTTGATCGTATATCTTATTCCATCCATGGCGATGTAGTTCTTGGAAGAAAAAATATATATTTTGCGTTTCTTGATACATCCATACATCAGAGCGCGCACAGACATCTCCATATATTCTTCCCACTTCTGTATATAAAAATTTAACTTCTTAACTTCCTTGATTGGCAAGCTTTCACCCGTTATGAATGGTTCAATCTCTTTCCTTTTTTTTTTTTTTCCTTTCATTACCAATGGCTTGCTTGCGTTGACCTGCTGGTTCAATCATATACGATGAACACCGGTAAAAACTGGGAACCATAAGCCCTATTATTTTTACTTTTTGGACATTTTAAACTAAAAGGTTAGATTTAAAAAAAATATTATGATTTCATTTTTATCTTTTGTAAACATATTTTTCCTGATTTAAAAAAAAAACAATATATTATTAGTTATTATTAAATTTACATTTTTAAAAAAAAATTCAAGATTGAACTGAGAATTTAGAACAGATTTGATATTTGGTTTTGGGCTTTTTAACCGGGAGATTTCATCTATCGAGAGAAAAAGAAAATCATTCCTTTACTTTCCAAACCTTTTCAATTAGAAAAAGGATTTCTGCTAATGAATGTTCAAATAACACTTTATTTTATATATATATATGTAAATATATATTTTATTTTGACCTAATGATGTAAAAATGATAATGAAATAAATTTACCAATTATTATGTTTCGTCGTATGATTTATTTCATCATGCATAATATAACCTTAGCGTTTGGAATAGGTTTGAGAAAGTAGTTAACTCTTGATTAAATTGATGTCATAAATTAAGTATATTATCAAAATATTTTTATTTTTATTTATATAAAATCAATAAAAAAAATCTATATTTGAACTTGAAAGATTACGATTTCTTTACAACCATTAATTTTAAACCATTTCAAAGTTCTATTTGATTTTTATATAATTTTTAAAAAAATATATTTTATATAGTTTTTTATATATAATCTTATTATACATGGTTAATATATGTTATAAATGGTTAATATATAAAATCAGCCCAAAACCGAATATTTTTTTTACCCAAAACTCAAACTTGTTCTTAATAAATTAAAGGATAAACTACTTAAATAGTCATCTAAATATTTTATGTTCTTATTTTGGTTATTAAATTTTTTTATTAATTTTACATTTTAGTCACTCCACCATTAAAATGTGTTTGGTCATTACACAGAATGCTGATATTTGGTGGTATAATAACAAAATTAGCCCTTAATATTTACCAATATTATTAATATAGTTATGATTTTGAAAATTTTAATAAATTTAATTCTTAATATTTACATATTTTATCAATTTAATCTTGATTCTAAAATTTAAAAAATAAGTGAATATTTACACAGAATGTGTAAATCGAGAACCATAAAACATTTTTTTTTTTATCTTTTTTGAAATTTGTAACTTCTGACTTTTTTATTTTCTAGTTTTTATATGTTGATAACTTTTAAGTATTATTTAACTTTTTTGCAGATTTGATCTTTGGTTTAGGCTTTTCAACTGGTAGATTTGATCTGTGATAAAACTAACAAACAAGTTAACCATAGAAATTTTTTTAATTACTTTCCAAACCTTTCTATTAGAGCTAATGAATGTTTTTTAATACCCATAAACTCTAGGGTTAGTGGTACTAAGTGTTCACTGTTGACTTTAAAAATTTATTTCATGGGTCGGAGTTACAAAAATAATTCTGATTGGTTGTTATTAGGGGTGTGTAGGTTAGTTGTAAATGTAAAAAAAAAATAAAAATATTTATTATCTTTTCATCCAATGATTTAAAAATGATAATGAAAGATCTACCAAAAAAAATGATAATGAAAAAAATATCAATTATTATGTTTAACATAATATTAAGTCATTGATATATTGATATATTATATGATGACTAATATAAATGAAAAATGATTGAATACAAAATTTATAGCAACATAATCGGTTTGGAAAATTACTTATATAAGATAAACACTTAGTATAACGAATTAATTAGATGCAAATTTAAAAATAATGATTAAAAAATTTAAAATCATTTTTATGAAAATTGTTGAGTATTATTTTTCTCTGTCTCTCTTAGATAGTGGTGTTTACCTATTTATATGATATGGGTACTGCTCATTGATATGACCTACTAGGTAGGTTTCATGCACATAAACACGTATCTTACCCTAGGCTTAACATGTGTTTATGCAGTCTCATGTGTAATCTCATGTGTTACTTCGCAGGAGAACATAGGTACCCATCCTACGAGCTCAGTCTGCGAGGTCTTGCAAGCTCAATGGAAACTGGCCCATTCGACCTGAACCCATTCGGGCCTTGGGCTGATGATAACAAGTATCATAACAATTTATCCCTCATCTGATTCGAAGAAGAGTTATAAAGTGACTCTTCTTAGAACTTGTTTTTGTGGGTACAAAAGTAAAATTAATAAAACTTACTGAGAACATTTTACATTTTATTAGATAACTCACATTTTAACCATATGGATAGAAGAATTATAGCTGTTTACAACTGATCGCTCTCCCACTGTTGGGCATTTGAAGTGTTAAAGAATGAATGAGAATTTCTTTTAAAAGGGAGTTAACCAGGCCCTAGAAATCACATTACTTAAATTCAAAATTTTTGAAGAAGAATCACAGTTGAAAAGGATAATTTCTGAGGTAATCTCTCTAAAATTTTCATTATATTCTAAACTTTTCTTTCTATTTTCACTGGTCAAGTATGGCTAGAACTAGAGGTAGTGGTTGTGTTATTCTAGGTAACACTTCGCGACATCAGAAGGCAAGAAATGTCGTAGAAGCAAAAGTGTATGTTTGTATAAGAAAGGAAGAAGAAATGCACCAAGTTCTAGTTGCTCGAGGAATTAAAATTATGAATTTCACTGATGATTTTTCTATTCCTAAAAGATCGCACCGTTTGAACGACACCAGTAATGGTAGTTTTTTTTACTTCCACTACATGTGGTAGAAGTAGGGTTTCATTTACCCTTTCATCCTTTCTTTTGTCATCTCTTTGATGACTATAGGATAGCTCCTAACCAATTATCTAATTTTTCTTGGTGGTTGGTTGTAGCGTAATTCATTGAATGTGGTTGATGCGATGAAGTGTCGTTGATCGCTGTATTTCAAAGGTTGTATCAATTGAAGGCCCATAACTAAGGGGGTTTGAATGGTTTCTTTTTTTCACCCCCACGAAGACGTGAAGCCTATTATCAACAACAAATGTTCTAATCTTCATCTCAATCATTGTAAATATATCCAAGTCACATACAATCTTAATAGTAGCTTTGGTTTCCCCACTGAGTGGTAATCACCAAACAAAGACATATGCTCGAGAAGGCGAGACATAACATCAGAAATAGGCTGGGGACAATTTTACAAGCTTCGCCAGGGCTACGTACTGACTTAAAAGAAATACTGACCGTAAGAAATGTTTTTTGGTATTGTCTTTTAAGTTTAAGCCCTAATGGATGGAGAAAAGTTGACGCGGATAATGGGGCAAACACCATCGGACTTCTTCTTACATAGTTTGTGTGGCTTCACGGGGCAACTGATAAATTGGCTCTTATATTATTGGGAAATAAAGATGAGCCTAGGAATTGGTTTTATAATTTTTGTAAATTAAAGCCTCGTGCTTAGTCTTCGTAACCTTCAATGAATGTAGAGGGTGATGCGAACCCCCTTTTGTTAACTAGTGGTGCTGATTTAAAAATTATTGGTGGTGCAGACACAACTCAAAGTATCGAAAATGGTCTTGAAGAATCCACCTACTTATCAAGGGAGAAAGATGAATACATGGACGTTCGCTACTTTATACGAGGTGGTCCTTTTGGTACCAATGTTGATGAAGGTAGTGCGAACAGTAGGAAGAAACGAAAAACTACGGTAAGAGCCACCAATATAGTTTTAAGTAGCGAAGACGAAGGTAGCCCAAGGGAAAAGCTTCGTTGAAAGAAAAGGGGGATTGTCCTAAAACATCTGTTAATGTTGTTCCTATTACTGTAGCTCCTTTTATAACTCATTCTCCTGTGATTTCTCTCGTTAACTCCCCACCACCACCAAGGCTAGTTAATGATGATGTCTTTGAGGTCATTGTCGCTCATGGTCCCCCTAATAGCTTTGTGAAGTTCTATACTATTGGTGATGAAATAGGGATCTTGTTTCCTTAGCATGAGCAACTCAGCATGAGGAAGTTTTCTTTTAACCTTGATGAAGTGATGAAGCAATGGAATAATCTCTTTCCTGAAAAAACAAAAGGGTTTTTTTGCCCAACTAAATTAGGTAAGTCATCCAGTGAAGCAAGGAAACCTTCACTAAAAGAGTTAGTGGTCTCATTACAAATGATGTTGAATGAAGCATGTATGGCTAGCCTGGGACTCGTTGAAGTTGTGAACAAGGCAGGAATTAGAAGGAAGCAACATGAAAATATGTATCAATCCATTGTAAAAGCATTAGCATAGGCACGCGAACACTATGCCAACTTAGCTGAAGAAAATAAGAGACTGCTGGAGCAAAATAGAAGGTTGGGAGAACGTCTTACGGTCGCTTAGAAAGATGTTGAAAGGTTACATGGGGAGATCACAAGTGAGTGAGTGGATATGATGACGTTGGAAGCTATTTTAAAGGAAATGGATGAATAATATAAGGTTAAAATGGCTAATCCAATGAAGAGCCATGAAGAAACCTTGGAGAAATATAAGACAGATACTATGTAGAGTCTCCAAGTGTAACAACTCGGTTTAGACCCTAGTTAGAACAGTGGTTTTGAAACTACAAATTCGAGGTCGTAAGATTATTTTAATATTATTTTCTGTGTTTACAGCATGATATATGATATGTGTAAAAATTTAGTATGAAAATTTTATCGTTTAAGTGGTTAATTTGAGAAAAGGACCAAATTGTGTAAAATGTAAAAGTTGCATTCTATTTGATAAATGTGCTTAATTGTCATGACTTATTAAATGGGAGGTCCTTATGTTGTAATTAAACCATGGATAGTGGGAATGGACATAAATGGGCATTGAATGGATGATATTAAATGTTTTATAATAAGGTTAAAATTGTAAATTAGTTAATTAAGTTATATTAATTAAAACAAAAGCCAAAATAAGCTTTATTTCATCCATCTTTGACCGAATAAAGGAAAAAGAAACAACCATTAAAACATTTTAGAGTTCGACCCTTTGCATTTTCAATTGAGGTATGTTTTGAGCTCGGTTTTTAATGATTTCTATATTTTTGTGATTGTTGCTTCGTGTTCTAGCTAGCCCGTATCTTAATTTTTGAATTTGTTGAAGATTTTGTGAAGTGCCATTGATGAATGCTTGAGTTTTTGGAAGTTTGATGATGAAATATGAAAGTTTAATGATATATTTTAATGTTTTGTAAAGTGATTTTTGACAAAAATGTCAAATAGGGATTAAATTGAGAAAAGTATAATTGAGGGGTTAAAATGTGAAATAAATGAAAAATATGGGCTGTTAGGGTCACTATGGTAATTCGGCTAAGCATGAGTTAAATTGAATTTTTCGAATTTCTTGTATTTGTAAAATAGGGACTAAATTGAATAGATGTGAAAGTTTAGGGGCTAAAGTGCAAAAATGCCCAAATATGTGTTTGTGGATTAAATTGAATGAATTGGTGATTAAATGGGTTAATTTTGAATACATATAGATCAAGAAAAGAGGAACTCGACCTTAGATCGAGGCAAGAACAAAGTATTTGATTAATCGGCTAGTTTCGTTGTTTCTACGATCGAGTTAAGTTCGTAGGTGTTAATTTCATTATAAATGAATGTTATATGCTTTAATATTGCATAAAATGTGTTTATGAGATTGCAGATAATGTTTGAACTGTGAATACGACTATATGGAAGAGTTCGACGATGAAATCGACA
Source organism: Gossypium longicalyx (assembly GCA_025698465.1). Taxonomy (NCBI): domain Eukaryota; kingdom Viridiplantae; phylum Streptophyta; class Magnoliopsida; order Malvales; family Malvaceae; genus Gossypium; species Gossypium longicalyx. The sequence continues at coordinate 17,489,337 of CM047004.1, read as the reverse complement.
AGGAAAACTTCTCGGATACACTCTAAGTACAATTACGATGATAATGTAATGTCATTAAGTTAAGGCATTGGCTTCGGGACATGATATCGGAACTTCGGGTGCAAATAATACCTTGAATTGGCTACGGGCCATGATATAAGTATTTTGAGAGGAGTTATCTTGATTTGGCTACGGGCCATGGTATAGGTACTCCGGGATAAGTTACCTTGATTTGGCTATGGGCCATGGTATAGGTACTTATCGATTGTGATTTGTGAGTGTCTGAATTCTATCCTTAATGGTTTAACGGATAAAAGAATGACTTCTTTGAGAAAGAGGTTAGTATGAGGTGGTACAGGTTCGTACGGAACATATTTGAGCATTTCATTGAGAAAGATCAATAAGATGTTAATGAATCATGATTGGAGACATGATAGGAAGGTTTGTGTTAATGAGATGTTATGTGATTGAATTATATTTATTTAATGAACTGAATTGCTTAACTACGAACTTACTAAGCTATGAAGCTTACTGTGTGTTATTTGTTTATGTTTTATAGATAGTCAAAGCTACCTTGGACTCAGGGATTGTCAGGCGCATCGTCACACTATCGATCATTTGTTGGTGTTTTTAAAGCTTGTATATATTGTATATGACATGTATAGGCTAGTGTCATTTTGGTATGTTATGAGCTATGATATTAGCCATGTGATTTGGCTTGTTAATGATGTAAATGTTGGTATGTTTTTAGCCATTTAAGTTGGCTTAAGTTATGTGCTTGATAAGTGATATATGTGATGCATATAATGCCTTTATATGTTGGCTTGTTTTGGTATGTTTGCCATAGTTGTGAATATAGTTAAATGGATGTTGATTTGGTTAATTATCAATGTTTGAGGAATGGTAAATTTTGATGGTTTTAGTATAATGATTGAGTATGTTTTGAATATGGAATTAAATAGTTGAAACGGTTATGAATTGATGGCATGATATGAGTAAGAATTGGTATGTATTTGGTTGCTTAATGATATATTGAAATGGTATATTTTGGTTTCTAAGTGTTCATGAGAATAGGGTGGCAAATTGGCTTTACAAATGGCCTATTTTTGTCCATACGGACAGAGACACGGGCGCATGTCTCAGTCGTGTGTGACACACGGTCATGTTACACGACTGTGTGTCCCTTGGGGTACCCTTTGAATTAAAATCAGTATACCTTACAGTTTTGACACGGCCTAGACACACGGGAATGTCAATTGGCCGTGTGTGACATATGGCCTAGTACATGGGCATGTGACTGGCCGTGTGGTACAAGTCAGAGAGTTACATGGGTTAGACACACGGGCGTGTGGTTAGCCGTGTGACCTAAGTCAGTATGTATGCCCTGTATTTACATGGCCTACACCGTGGGCGTGTCTGGTGGTCGTGTGAGGCACACGGCCTGTTTACACTGGCCTGTGACCCTTGAAAACATGAAAATTTTCTATGATTCTCAAAGTTTGAAATTGTTATCGGTTTAGTCCCGAACCATTTCTAAGCATGTTTTAAGGTCTCATAGGACCTTATAAGGGACAATATGTTTGAGATGAATGAATTTTGTTTATGATTGTATAAATCTATTTGAATGATTTGTATTATCTGGTAATACCTCGTAACTCTATTCCGGCGACGGATACGGGTTAGGGGTGTTACACCAAGAATATTTTCTTAATTTAAAGGCTAACTTTCTTTTGCACGCTCAAGTAGCTGATGGCCCTTTTGATGGTCGCAGAGTAAATTTTGATGCTCTTATTGAGCTAACTAGTGTTTAGTTAGATTTTGATGTTCATTTCCTCTCTAGAGCATCCTGAGAGGAATTTACAGAAAAATGAAGAACTCTAATAGTTTTACCTCCCTAAGGACCCTATTGAGACCAGCTCTACTCCTAAAGATCTTATTGACACTAGCATTGTTCCTATAGAGGAAGGCGAAGGCAATGGACTTGAAGGACATGGTGAAGAAGAAGACAAGTTGTTAGCTAATCCTGTAGGCACAAGTAGTAACTGATGACTTGTCTATTTTTTAGTGTACTTTTTGCCTTTGAATTGGAAATGAAAATCTCAGCTTTAATTTTTAGTGATATGGTGATACATAACTTGAAGCGAAATACTTAAAAAAAATCATCCATAACTTTAAACCCAACAAACTTGGGTTATAATCTAAAACTATTGAACTTTAACAGTGTAAATGTATGCCAGTGAATTGTTTATTTTAAATAAGCTAACTCAAAGAAATTTAGGTTGCGATATTAAATCAGTTAACCTTTATAATTCTAGCTGTGAACGTAGGTTAGCAAACTGTTTAGGAGTTGCGATCTTGAATCAGTTAACTCAAAGAAATTTAGGTTACGATCTTTAATCAACTAACCTTTATAATTCTAACTGTGAAGCAGGTCAGGGAGCTGTTTAGGAGTTGCAATATTGAATCAGCTAACCCAAAGAAAGGTTGCAATCTTAAATCAGCTAACCTTTATAATTCCAGTTGTGAATGTAGGTCAACAAATTGTTTAGGAGTTGTGATATTAAATCGGCTAACTCAACGAAATTTAGGTTGCGATCTTAAATCAGATAACCTTTATAATTCCATTAGTGAACGTTGGTCTGCGAGCTGTTTAGGAGTTGTGATCTTAAATCAGCTAACTCAATGAAAATTAGGTTGCGATCTTAAATCAGTTAACTTTTATAATTCCAGTTGTGAACGTAGGCCTGCGAGCTATTTAGGAGTTGCGATCTTAAATTAGTTAACTCAAAGAAATTTAGACGTGAACATCTGCAAATAATACTTTTTTTATTGAAGAAAAGGAATTATTCATACATAATATTTCTTCAAATGGCGAGCATTCCACATTCGTGGCAGAATAGGCCCCTCTATTTTTGCTAATTTATAAGCTCCATAACCTATTTCTTCTATCACCTTATATGGTCTTTCCCAGATTGGAGCCATCTTTCCTTTCTATGACACAGGGAGACTAGCTTCAGTGTTCCTCAGAATAAGACCACCCATATGAAACTACTTGTTTTTAACTTTAGAATTGTAATAACGAGCCACTTGTTGAGCTCGTGCAACAACTCTAACTTCTATTGTTTCTCTAACTTCATTAATAAGATCTAGGCTAAGTCTCATAGCCTCTTGACTGCCTCCGAACATACTATTGTCCAGAGTGTGAATACTGCTATAAAATAGAGGGTTATAAGGTGGTATCCACAAGTATATGGGTCGAGTTGTAATATAGATTTTACAATGAAGTAGGTGAGTACTCCGAGGATCGTACTCAAGGAAGGCAAATACTAAATCAATCTTAACCTAAACAATTAAAGATCTAATTAATACTTTAAGTTAGTTATAGTACGAGAGTAAAATAAGAAATATTGTTTTAAGGTTTTTAAATTAATAAAATAACATAAAAGAATTAAAATTGCAAGAGATAAAGAGAAATAAAGTGAACCAAATCTGAAGATGAGTGATTAGCTTGCTTCAGCAATCTCAATCAACTGTCATCTCGGGTTCTTCGTCAATCAACTAGTCGCTACCCTAGCAGGATCTTCTGATCTTCTACTAACATAACGAGTCAATAAGAACTACTTATCTTCTGACCTCACAATCTAGACTGGCTTGGGGTAAAGGTGTTCACGAATGGGCGATACCAATTTTGGGTTAATTCCCAACTTAATGATTTCCCAAGGTTGTCAGGCCTAGGGTTTGTTTCACGTTCTTCCTTTCCCAAATAGTTGATCCGTTGAATAACCCTATAAAATAGTCAAAAGATCATGCTTCCACTCGCTAATCTCCTATAGAAGGATTAGTTCCTTATGGCTTTCATAAACAACATGGAATACATGGAAAAATTAAGCATAGAAAATGGATTGAAATAGAAAGTTTAAAAAAAGCCTGATTGATATTGATAATAAGCCTGAATCCACAATAGTTAATCTTCTTTATAACTCATAACTAGTAAACTAAAACTATGAAAATATAAAGAAAGCAAGAAAACAAAACTTAAACCTAAAGATAGAATCTAAGCTAATGCAATATGTTTATGATGTGTGCCAAATGAGCTTATATTTAGCCTTCAGGTAGCCATCGTCCTTAACCCTAGGTTAGCTGGCGTTTTCAAGATTTAAGTTCAATTGTGCAGACCAAAACGCCTCTACCTCATGTTTTATTCTCGTCACAGAGTTGATGTTGCGACATACTATGGCTTGTGTCGCAACATAGCTACAAGTATGCTTCTCTACAGCCATCTTCAAGGGTATGTCGCGACACCCTCAGCCTGTGTCGCGACATTGAAGGCAGTTTCATATTTTCTCCATTCTATTCTCTATGTTGCGGCATCGAATCTCCCATGTTTCAACTTAGCGTGCAATATTGGTCCAAAATGCCTTCTAATCGTCTCCTGTACACTTACAAAGCATGTTACCTCTCCTTTAGGCTCTTGAAGTCAATAAAAGACTCAATGTGCACATTTTATTGGATGTAAGTAAAACTAAAGAAACTTACTTAAAACATAATGAAAATACTTGTATTCAAGCTCCTTAAATGTGAAAACTAGTTTAATTTGCTACACCGAATTCCGGTAGATCTCCTTTTGGTTAGCATTTTCATTGAAATGTATTGTTCTATGTGAGTGCATACCTATTTGCATAGGAATCACTACTTCCACTCCATAAAAAAGTTAAAATGTAGTCTCCCCAGTTACTGTGTGAGGCGAGGTTTGTGAAGACCAAATAATTCCTGGTAGCTCTTCTAACCAAGCACCTTTGGCATCATCTACCTTCTTTTTCAAAGCTGTTAGAATTTTCTTATTCATGACCTTAATTTGAATATTTGTTTGGGGAGTCTTGATAGAGCTTTGAGCCAGTGCAATCTATAAATCTTTGCAAAAGTTTTTAAATTTCCCTTGAAATTGCGTTCTATTGTCTATTATAATTAGGAGTGAGATGCCAAATCCACACAAAATAGACTTCTAAAGAAAAGATTCAATTTGCTTTTCTATAATTGTAGCTAAGGCTTCAACTTTTATCCATTTAGTGAAATAATCTACAGCAATCACTATAAACTTCTTCTATGCTGTAGCTATTAGAAATGATCCACAATATCAATTCCCCAAGTTACAATTGGCCAAGGGCTTGACATAATTTGCAAAGGTTCTGCTGGTGATCGGTACACTTGAGCATATATCTGACAAGAATCAAAAGTGCGAACCATGTGGTATGCATCTTTTTGCATAGTTGGCCAATAATATCCTTGTCTGAAAACTTTTTGTGCAAGGAGTCTGCCACCCAAGTGGTCACCAAAAATTTCTTCATGAATCTCTCCCATCATATATTCAACTTTTGAGGGTGCTAAACATCGTAGAAATGGTTGGGAATACCCCTTTCTATAGAGTACACCCTCTAAAAGGGTATACCTCGTAGCCTTGCATTGTGACTTGGGGAACTCTTTCTTGTCGAGGTGATTTTCTTGTCTTTGCAATGTTTGAATAATAGGGGGTCATCCATGTTTCTTGTTAACTCAAATTAAATATTTGTAGCATGTCATAGCTTAGGACGTCTCTATATTCCAACAAGATTTTTCCTCTTTGCTCAATAACAACAAATGATGCCAACTTTGATAAAATATCTGCCCAAGTTTTATCTTTTCTAAATAGTTGATTGACTTGCACTTTATCAAAACCTGTGAGTGGTTGAGCTACTATAGAATGGTATTTTTTCAAGATTGGTTCCTTCACTTCATACTCGTCATTCATCTGCTTTGCTACCAATTGTGAATCTGTATATACGATTAGCTCCTTTGCCCCAAATTATCAGGCTAATTGTAATCCTGAAATTAGGGCCTCGTACTTCGTAACATTAACAGATGCTTGAAAACCAAAAGAGAGTCCATACTACCACTCATTTTTATCAGGATCAATTAGGAGAACTTTTGCCCCTGACCCTATCTTTGTTGTAGAGCCATCAACATAAATTGTCTAGCTCTTTGACCCATCAGTTGAACTTTGATCTCTCTGTGGTGAACTAACTACTATATTTCGCTTGATAAATGGGAAAAAAGAGGGAATCTTAGAATGAAACTTGTATTTGTCATAATTCATCACAGGAAATAATAAACTAAACATGCATTCATAATATGTCATCATAGGAGATAATAAACATCTATCAAGTGCGATTCCAATAATTTTTCATGAATTAATATTTCAAACTATAGGTTACCTGAGATATCAGTTGACTTATCAAAACGAAACATTTATTTGTAATAAGTCATCACATGAGACAATAAACTAAACATGCATTCATAATATGTCATCGCAGGAGATAATAAACATCTCTCAGATGTGATTCCAATAGTTGTTCATGAATTAATATTTCAAACTATAGGTTAAAATTCCCCCATGAAGTTAGCTAGAATCTAACCTTTTATTGCTGTCCTTGGAGCGTACTCTACACCAAACTCAGCTAACTCGATTCCTCATCTTTTTATTCTTCCTGAAGTGTCAGTTTTGGACAGATATCTTTAACAAGTTGATTCCTCATAACAATAATAGAATGAGCCTGAAAGTAAGGACGCAACTTACGATCTGCAACAATTAGAGAAAAAATAAAAATTTCTATTTTTGAATACCTTTGCTCCCCATTTTGCAACACTTTGCTAACATAATAAATTGGAAACTAGTGAGCTCCTTCTACCCTAATTAAAATAGCTACAATTGTCTCGTCTGAGGTCACCAAGTAAACATCAAAGTCTTTCCCATATGATGTGACATCAACAGTGGTAGGGATGTAAGGTATGACTTAAGTTTATCAAAAGTTATCTTGCACTCTTCAATCCAAGAGAAAGAAGTTTTCAAGCCTTTAAAAAAGGGCAAACATTTGTCCGCCATTCTAAAAACGAACCTATTAAGTGCGACCACCCTTCTTGTTAAATGTTGAATATATTTAATTGTCTTTGGGGAAGGTATATCCAAAATGGCACAAATCTTCTCTGGATTAACCTCTATTCCCCTTTCTGAAACCATGAACCCTAGAAATTTGCTAGCTCTAACATCAAAAGCACACTTTCCTGGATTAAGTTTCATATTGTGAGCTTGCAAAATAACAAATGCCTCCGAAAAATCTTGAACATATCACCTTAGAGTAGAGCTTTTCACCAACATATCATAAACATAAACTTTAACACTTCACCCAATCTATTCTTTAAAGATTCTATTTATCAAACTCTGGTAAGTTGCACTTGCGTTCTTCAAATCAAAAGGTATGACCCGATAATAAAATAAGTCTTCCTCAGTAACAAAGGTTGTCTTGTCCTGATCCTCTAGGGCCATAGATATCTGATTATAACCTGAGAATGCATCCATAAAGCTCATAAACCTATGCCTCGATGATGCATCAACCAGTCTATCAATAGAGGGTAAGGGAAAATTATTTTTAGGGAAAGCTTTATTAGGGTTGGTGAAGTTAATACATATTCTCCACTTACCATTAGCTTTCTTTACCATTACAACATTCGAAACCCAATTTGGATATGTGACCTCTTTGATAAATCCTATTGATAGCAGTTTTCCCACCTTCTGCCTTATTACTTCAACAGCTTGTGGAGTAAATTTTTTTTTCTATTTAATCGATTTAACCTCAAGTAGTATATTTAACCTATGAACAATTATATGAGGATCCACTCCAGGCATATCCATAGCTAACTATGCAAAAACATCAGAATTTGCCCTTAGAGACTGAACCAAATCCTATTTTTCCTCTACTATTAACGCTGATGAAATTCTCACCACCTTATCGACATCATCATAAAATAACTATAAAGTTTCAATAGCTTCTGCTGCCTCTGGCTTCATAATTTTCTTCTCACTTCTCGCATCAAGACTATCCGAAGCCAGCACTTGACTATCCAGTCTTGTTTGCTGCAAAATCTATCCTTGTTACTTGTGCTCGCGTGTTTGCTTGACCGATAGAATATGACACTCCCTAACTATTCGCTGATCAGGATGCATGAACCCTACCCTAGTTCTTATAGGAAATATAATATTCATGTAGAAAGTTGCAATCATCATCTTAGCCATCCTCATTATAGGACGCCTAAAAATGTCATTGTACGCCATGGGATGATCAATAAAAAAATTGAACATACTCCATCGTGGTGTGCTCACCATCCCTCAAGGTCACAGGTAAAGTGATAAAGCCCTTTACCTCAATAGGATGGTTCGCAAAACCATATAATGGGCTTACCCTCTTTAATGTTTGTTCCTTTAATCTCATTTTCTGGTAAGCCTCCCAAGTTAACACATCCACATCATTGCTATTATCCACTAATATTTTTTTTTACTCTGAAACCTACAATAGCTGTTGGCATAACCATCGGATCATTTCCCTCATCATTGCAAACTAGATCTTCATTTTCGTTACCAAGTTCCACTTTCCACTTTTTCTATTGACGCGACCTCTTCAGCTAACTAACTGACATAACACTTCTAAGATGAGCCTTCCTTTCGGTATTAGAGGCTGTTTAATCCTCATCTATCCCAATTATCATATAAATAGTTCCTCACACATTCTACTTAGCTTTAGCTTTGTCCTCAAACTCTGCATTGGTTGACTATCATATTAAGCTACAAAATCCTCTAGCTCGCCATTTCTGACTATTTCTTCAATGGCATCCTTTAAAGAAGAATAATATTCAATTTTATGACCCTTAAATTTCATAAAAAAACACACTTGTCCATTGAGTTCAACCTTCTTGCATTATGTCTCATAGGTGGAGGACTTAGCAGAACGCCCAGACTCTTTACTTAACTGAGGATATATGCACGCGTAGCAGTTAATAGAGTGTCTGTCTCAAATTTACCATAAAGAGGATACCTTCTCTCGTGCTTAGGTTGAGACCTTTGAGACGTTCTAGATGACCCATTCTGTAATTGTCCCTTTTGCTGTCTCCACCTTGTACATGTATAGCCTGAGAAGACAGACCCTGACGACCGCGAGCCCCTCTCTATTCCTTGAAACCTATCATCTTTTTGGAATGTACCGTGAGCTATTCTCTTAATCTCTTCTGCTTTAGCAAATTTGTGAGCCCTCTCATATAAATTTGCTAAACTTTGTGGCTTATTATCAGTGAACGAGTACTACACGTGCTCATTCAAAACTTCCATAATAAACATCAATGGCCCATTGGTCCTCCAAATTTTTGTATTTAATGTCGCTGCATGAAAACACTTGATGTAATCCTGCAAACTATAATATCCCCTTTTTTAGTAGCGATGGAAACAGTGGTTTCAGGACTATAATTCTGATACATGAGATCAAGGTTAATATGTAATTATTATTTATAGAGTTACGTTAAGGCCATATTAAATTTTGATGATGAAATTTTAAAGTTTACCCTGTTAGTTTAAGGAAAATGATTAAATTGTAAAAGAGTATAAAATCATTGTAATAGCCCAAAATTGCCCAGGCCCGTAAAATAAATAGATAAAAAAACAAAAAACAAAAATTCATTAAATAATAAAGTCCATTTACAGTCCATTTACAAAGCCTATACCCGGTTACACCCCAAAACCCTTGGCCCAAATACCTAAAACCCAACAACTAAACCCAAATCAGTAAAGCCCAATAAGGCCCAAACCCTAAACTGAAATAGGAAACCCTAGGGTTTCCAGAAGCTTCGCGCCACAAACTCCAAACGTCACGCCCTTCGTCTTGCAACGTTTCAGCGACACCTCATCGACGCCTCCATCGGCGCCATGACTACCGTAATCTACGCACGAATCAACACCCTATCGTCGCCGGATTTCACGCTGATACCTGCAAAAAAAGGAAAGAAGAACAACAGGGGCAATACAAATATGGCAGGGAATAAAATCAAAGATGTAGAATATTATTTTCAGTGGCTATAAAAGCCCGAATCAAAATGATGTAATGACAGGGTTTTTTTTTATATATACACATATAATAGAATACAAGCAGTTTACATACACGAAATATACCAACAGACTATCGAGGAAAATAGAGGTGATCTTTTACTTTTTTTTTCGTTATGAACGTATGAAGTATTACTTAAATAAGAAAAAGAAAAGTTTACCGATGGATTTCCCTTGAAAAATGAGACTTTCCAACATTCGACCGTCGTAATAGGCAATGTTGATAGAGGCGCGTAGGCGCGTGCAAGCCCCAGGGCGGGGGCTCGACAGAGCTCCGAGGGCCGGATCTCAACTCTCTTTCAGAGAATTTTTCTGTTTTTTTAAAAAAATCGGGTTGGAAATAAAATTTTAGGTTAAAATTTGGCTTATATAGCCCTATTAAAACGATATCATTTAGCTTAAAACAATAAGCTTCAAAATAGCGTCGTTTTAATGCTAAGGATCCGCGTGTTGACCCGTGACCCGGGGAGGATCCGCGTGTTTTTGGTAAATGGGCTAATTGCCCAATTGGTCCTTCTGCATTTTTAATCTTTACGATTTCATTTTATTTTTATTTTAATTCGGCCCCTCTTTTATATTTGTTTCAATTTAATCCTAATGGCCATTAAAATCCATTCTGAAGAACGACGTCGTTTTGGGGAATTAGTGCTAATTGCCCAGTGAGTCCCTTAGTTTTTAATGCGCATTTCAGTTAGGCCCAAAATTTTTTATTTATTTGTAATTAACCCAAGATTTTTAATTAAAATTCGATTTTAATCCTTTTTTATATATTTAATTTATTTTAAATACTATGTATATTATTTATTTTTTGTAAATATTAGTTATATATAAAAATAGTATATATCTTATTTTTATTTATTTATATAATTATTCATTATATTATTTATATTATTATACATTTTATTTATAAATTTTATTATATTATATATTCTACTACGTACATTATTCCTTACATTTTTGATTTATTATAAATTATATATTCTTTTATTATTTAATAATTGTGTAAAATTTTTCTTTTAAAATTATTATTAAATAATATATGCATATTTATAAAATATATAGTGTTTAATATCTAACGTTTTTAAATTTGCTAATCTTGTTCTTATTTAACATATTATTATTGTAAATACTTTAAGTCATCATATGATATAGTGTATTTCATATATAAAAATTTCTCATTTCTCATTTATTATTTTAACCGTTTTTATACTTCATTTATGTTTTATTTTCTTGACTTATATTTTATATATGTTCATAATTTGTTTATTTTTTATTATTATTGTTTAGTAGGTTATTTTTTATTTCATAAATTATTTGTTATTTTTACATATTATTTGTTTATCATATTTGCATAAAAATTGATTATTTATGTTACCTCAAGTTATATTTGCATGAGATACTATTATATATATATGTGTTGTATAATTTATATTATGCTTATTGTTTTTCTGTGATTATACTTGCATAAAATGCTAATGTATATTATGTGATTTATGTCCTTATTTAACATTTTCTATACTATATTCGTATGAAATATTATTATATATGTTTAATTTGTATTGATATATTCATTATTTTACCATTTTATATTTTTGCATGAAATGATAATGTGTATATTCATGTTATTTATGATTATATATATATATATATATGAAATGTTGAAGTATATTGTGATTTAAGTTGTATTTACCATTTACTACATTACATTTACATGAAATGTTAGAGAATGTAGTTTAATTAATCTAATATTGATCTTTTGTAATAAGATAAATGCATCATCGTTTTTTAAAATTTTATATTTCATTTAATCCAAAGGAATCTTAAAACCAAGGCAATGTCTTTTGTATTTAGGAAATCGGGAAATAGTGCCCTAACATGCTGGGTTGCGATTTCTCGTTTGTCTAGATATCTAAAGTATCCTTTTCAATAGATTTTGCAAATTACGAGATGATTTTTTAGTTATGAAAGTTTAAGAATATCGTGTCCAATCATGCTGGATGGGATGTTTGCATTCTTTTGGAACGAAAGAATTTCGATTTTCAACTCAAATTATTACGGTTTTAAAAGAGATCTTATTTCTAAATTCTTTCAAGTTTTTTTGATATTAAGACAAAATTATTTAATTTGGTACCAATTTTGGGCGTTGCGAGGGTGCTAACCCTTCCTCGTATTTAACCGACTTCCGAGCCTGTTTTCTCATAAATTCGTAGACCAAAATGTTTTATAATGTGATCCAATCACACTTTAAAAGGTTGGTGGCGACTCCCGTTTTTCAAAATGACCTCCCCTTTTAAACAGATGTTTTGACAGCTTGGCGACTCCACTGGGAACATATAAGAGAGTCAAGCCAAAAAATTGATTTTTTGTGTCTTAATGTCAAAAGTTTGGAAAAATTTTAAAGACATTGATCATTTTACATGTGTTTGCTGCATATGTTTGTTATTTTGTTTTCGCACACATTGCATTTGCATGACCGCTGTGGTCGCACCTTTAAATGGGAGTGAAACGATACGCTTTTGTGAGGTTTTCACCTCCGTATGAGCTAGTGGATTGCTTTCGGGATACTGTACCTATATCTTCGTGAGATTTTCATCTCCGCATGGCCATAAGGAAATGTGTCCCCCTGAACTGAACTTGGTCTATATGAGCCTATAATGGGTGAGGACCGAGGAATCTGCTGGTTCAAGTACCCTTGCTTTAGAACTAAAACGCACGCTTATAGTAAACTTTAAGTGCTTACCCTAGGGGGTATAGTGATAACCTTTAGTAAATTACCCTTATAGGTACTTGTTTATTATACTTTTATATATGATACTAACTTATTTTATTTTGCTATCATTACATGACATTCAGCATTTAAGGGTGTCGATTCACGGTTCGATTTCTAGATTAGAAAGTTTTGTAATGAGGAACGAATATCTTGATAAAGTGGAGGACAATGCCTCTGTCTGTACCTGGTCAGAGAAAACCCAGTTAGAGAAAGGAGATAGTATTACCGAGGGGTATATATAAGAGTTATGGGACTTCACTCGCATTAATTCGACACAGAATGAGTTTCAAGAGTTGAGAGACATTTGGACCTAATGGGATGACGAGGCTAAGCAGTTTTTCTATCAGAATTATGGAGATCTTCCTTATTTGCTAGACATCAAGGTAGATAAGCATCTGTTCTGAGCTATGATACAGTTTTGGAACCCTGCTTATAGTTGTTTTACATTTGGAGAGGCAGACTTTGTACCTACTTTGGAGGAGTATACGACCCTGCTTTGCTGCCCAAAAATTCAAGGTAACAAAACTTATGTTAGGGCTGCTAATCCCCCAACTTTCGTGAAGAAATTAATGACGATTACAGGGGTGAGTGAACAGTGGGCCGCAGCTCGAATCCAACAAAAGGGTGATAGCAAATGCATTCCGTGGGCAAGTTTGAGGGATTTGATATTGGCACACCCAGATGTGAAAAAGAAGGTTGATGTCCTGGCTTTAAGTATGTATGGATTGATGATTTTCCCAAAGGCTATGGGGCACATAGATGAGGCAGTTGCAAATTTATTCGATCGAATTAGTAAGCAGAACACGCCTGTGCCTGCAATCCTAGCTGAGACGTTTAGATCCTTGAGTGCATGTCGGAGAGCTGGTAAAGGTAGATTCATTGGATGTGCACAATTGTTGTTAGTTTGGTTCCACAGTCACTTTTGGAAGGTTGATAAGGTTCCTTGTCGGGTGTTCTTTAAAGACTATTCTCCACTAAAGGAAGCAGCAGCTATACCGAGGAGGGATGACATTACAGAGGAAATGTGGATAGAAATACTCCAGAACCTCCGAGAAGAAGATGTTATGTGGAAAGCCCCTTGGATGACTCCTAGCGAAATCCTTTACCGTTGCGGGAACTTTGATTGGGTACCTCTTCCTGGAATTTGGGGGGGTTGTTGGTTATGCACCATTACTTGTCCTAAGGCAATACAAGGCAGAACAGTTTATACCGGCAACTCAAGGGTTAGCTCAGAGCGACTTCTCATATAAAAATGATCATTATAAGAAGAAGATACGAGAAATCTCCGAAGCTTGGAAGAAGGTTTGCTGTGTGAAGATTCTGACTAAAGGACCGGCGACAACTTTTGAATACAAAGGGTGGTTTAGTAAGAGGGTCAATGATAACATCCCTAGACCGAGTTTGGAGGCTGCTCGATCAATGAAGGAGAGTTTACGAGTGATTCCATCAGAGTTAGAGGTCATAAAGCAAGAGTTCGAAAGGAAGAGTTTGGAGCTTGGAAGAAAGATAGAGAAGCTCGAGGAGGAAAAGATGTACCTAAGTTTAGACGTTGACGTTCAGAAAATCAAGGTCGAAAAAGTAAGGAAAGAAAATAGGAAGATTGAGGAAGACCGAGATGATTTGAAGACACAGTATAAGAAGACACAGCTATTGTTGAACAGAGCTGGATTGTGGAAGTCTTCAGAGCAGTGGCAACAAGAGGTTCAAGAAGAAAGAGCCAAAGCTGAGTATTGGGAGAAGAAGTTCCTAGAGATGCAGTCGCATAATCAGGCCCTAGAGAAGGAGTATCAAGAATTAAAAACTAAGGTAATTAAGCTGGGACGATCCCTTTATCATCACCGAAGTCGTAACTCTGCGGTCGAATTAAAGGCAAGTTTGGATAAGATTGAGGAAATGAAGCACAATATTGGAGGATTGGAAGCAACACTACAGGACTGTGAGCTACGGATTGAGCAGCTCGAGGCAAGAGAAGAATATTGGAAAGGAGAGCTTCACCATTTTCAGGATCAAGTCAGAGATAGGGACTACCTCATGGGAGAAGCTATAGCACAGATTCGAGAGGTTGCTGATCATTTGCAAGACCTGGCGGCGCAAGCTAGTGTATTAAGTACAAAGTATGAGCTAGTGTCAGATAAAGGTTTAGAGTTAGCTTCGTTATTGAATAGGGTTAAAACTTTGGGACTGAGGGCAAAGGCGTACTTGTAATCCGTTTTGTGTAAAGATTTTTGTTTCTTAAATAACGTTTTTTAAAAAGAGACTGAATCAGAATCGATATCTTTTAGCGTTCATGCATTTGCATCTCATCACATCATAGGCATTCAAGTTTATAGAAAGACCCTAATTAGTTAAAATTATTAGGGAGAAAAAGAGTAAGAGAAAGAAAATCTGGAAGCAACACATCCTTACGGTACACACACTAAGTCAAAGAATATAGATCAAAGGCTTGAGCAGATTCAGAAAGAAATGCAGGAGCAATTGCAGGAGCAATTAGCAAAAATCCAGCAGGAGATGAAAGATCAAATGTTGGAAGCTCAAAGGAATATGATGGCTGAGATGGCTCAACTGTTGAGGGGGACAACAGATAAAGGAAAGGCCCCTATGACCACCACCGAAGAGGATAACGAGGGTCATCCTCCTGGTTTTACTCCACCTCATATGCAGACTCAACCTGAGACATATCCCCGAGGGCCGTCCTTCACAATAAGGCCTCAACAGGGACAAGTCAATGCTGGAATACCTATGAACTTTCAAACTGGTTCGGGATTCAATCCTGAAGACAATCCTGCCAATCCAGTTATCCCCGATCTAGATGTAACTGAGAGGGAAGAAATGAGACTCGAATCATCAAGGCAATTAGAGGAACGTTACAAATGGTTAGAGGAGAAATTTAAGGCACTAGAAAACGCTGATAATCATCAGGGAATTGATGCTAAGGACTTGAGTTTGGTCCCAGATTTGGTGCTTCCCCATAAGTTTAAAATGCTGAAATTCGAGAAGTACAATGGGACTACTTGCCCGGAAGCCCATATCACCATGTTTTGCAGACGGATGACTGGTTATGTAAACAATGATCAATTATTGATCCATTATTTTTAGGATAGTTTGGTTGGGGCAGTAGCTAGGTGGTATAATCAACTGAGTCGCACAAGGATCGGTTCTTGGAGAGACTTAGTGCAGGCCTTTATGCAGCAATATAGTCATGTGACTGACATGACTCCTGATAGGATCACTTTGCAAAATATGGAAAAGAAGCCTAATGAGAGCTTTAGGCAATATGCACAGAGGTGGAGGGAGGTTGCCATGCAAGTTCAACCACCTCTCTTGGAGAAAGAAACCACCATGCTGTTCATCAACACTTTAAAGGCCCCATTCATTACCCACATGATTAGAAGTACCACCAAGAGTTTTGCTGATGTAGTTATGGTAGGGGAAATGATTGAGAATGCCATAAGAGGTGGCAAGATAGAGGGGGAAGCTACTAAAAGATCAGCCTTAAGAAGGAAGGATAATGAGGTGAATAATACGAGTAGCTACAATTCAAAAACGGTTACGGTTAGTCAGCCCAGAGTAACTACGGTTGGGCAACAAGACTCTCAAAAGCAAGGATCTGGTTCGAGATAGAATTCTAAAAAGGTCTCATTTATACCTATCCTAGTGAAGTATCGGGATCTTTATCAAAGTTTATTCAATGCGCATGCAATAGCTCCTTTTCATTTGAAACCGTTACAACCCCCGTATCCCAAATGGTACGATGCAAACGCTAAATGTGAGTACCATGCGGGGATATCGGGGCATTCAATTGAAAATTGCACTGGTTTTAAGAAGGCAGTGGAAAGACTAATCAAGATGGGGGTCGTAAAATTTGACGACACCCTTAGTACAGAGAACCCATTGCCAAATCATGGTGATCAAGGGGTAAATGCAGTTGGGGATACGTATATGAGAAGGATTAAAGAGGGCGTGTCCGAGGTGAGAACACCAATGGAAATGATATGGGAAGAAATGGAGAAAAGAGAGATGATAATCTCTAAAGAGAGGAATAAAGGAGCAAGGGACTACTGTGAGTTCCATGCTAAAGAGGGGCACAAGATCCAGGAATGCGACGAGTTTAAAGCATTGGTACAAAGCATTATGGACAACAAAGAGCTAGAATTTTATGAAGCTGGCTCAAATGAGGGACATATATGCACATTAGAAGGTGTACCGAAGATTCAAAATTGTCCGAGGATTATTATTTCTTTACCAAGAAGTAATAAAGTTGAAACACCAACGGTACCGAAAGTCATCATTCATAAACCTGTTTCTTTTCCTTATAAGGATAACAAGAGGGTACCCTGGAATTATAACTGCCATGTGTCAATGCTGGAGAAGGAGGATATAGCTAGTGCTTCTAAGGAAGCTCAAGGTGAAGGTTCTTACACACGTAGTGGGAAGCGCTACGATGTAGAAGGCATCAAAGTTGAGCCTACAAAAGCAAAAGCTTTAGACAAAGGAAAAGGGACCGAGACACTGGTTAATGAGCCAGTGAAGGAAGAAGAAGCCAGAGAATTTTTAAAATTTTTGAAACACAGTAAGTCAGGGTAGTTGAGCAATTGCGCAAACAACCAGCTCGTATATTAGTATTGGCTTTGCTTCTAAGTTTAGAGGTACATCGTGAGGTGTTAATGAAGGTGTTCAACGAGATTTATGTTACTAATGATATATCCGTCAACAAGTTGGATCAATTGGTTAGTAACATAAGTGCTGACAATTTCATTTATTTCAACGATGATGAAATCCCACCTAGAGGCATGGGATCAGCTAAGCACATTACCACTCACTGCAAAGGATATACATTGCCGAGTGTGCTTATTGATAATGGGTCAGCTTTAAATGTCATGCCGTTGTCCACATTGAACAGATTACCCATTGACAGTTCTCACATGAAAACATGCCATAATATAGTGAGAGCATTTGATGGCACGGAAAGGAAGGTCATAGGAAGAATCGACATTCCTTTGATAATTGGGCCAAACACGTATGAGGTGGACTTTTTAGTGATGGACATCAAGTCCTCTTACAATTGCCTGTTAGGGAGGCCTTGGATACATTCGGCAGGAGCGGTGCCCTTATCTCTGCACGAAAAATTAAAGTTAGTAGCTGATGGACGGTTGGTCACTATAAATGCGGAGGAGGACATTATAGCAACAGTTACCAGTAGTGCACCCTATGTAGAAGCAAACGAGAAGGCAATTAATGCTCTTTTCGTTCATTAGAATTCATCAACGCAACATTCATTTCAGAGGGGAATGAGGTGCCGGTGCCCAAAATATCCAGAACTACAAGGATGGGTTTGCAAATGACAATGGGAAGAGGAGCCTTACCAGGGAAGATATCTTCAAGGAGGGATTCAAATTCCAGAGTTAAAAGAGAAGAGAAACCGTTTTGGTTTGGGTTTCAGGCCAGATCAAAAGCAAATGAGGAGGGAAATGGAGAAGCGTCAAGAAAGGAGAAGGGCGCGTTTAAGCGGAAAAGAAGTAGAGTGGGAATCAATGACATTCCCCCATATATCCCAAACCTTTGTATCAGGAGGGATGATTCACCCTGAAAGTGGATTGCTCGAAAAATGAGGTTGTTACATCAATGTTGTGTTTAATGAAGAGTCTGAAAGAGGAAACCTTGAGGGCATTCGCCCTTACGAATTGGGAAGTTCTTTGAATAATTGGGTTGCAGAGGAACTTACTATAGTTTTTAAAGATTCTTCAGAGTAATTTCCAGAACACTCTTATTGCTCTAAAGCCTAGGAGTAGTAAGATTTCATTTGTAAAATAGGCCATGTTCAGATATTTACATTTCAATAAAATGTGACTTTTTTTATCAATTCAAGTGAATATTCTATACCATTCAATATTCTTTTGACCTTTACATTCTTTCATTTCATTCATAACATAAAAAAATTCCAAAAATTCATTTATTCTTTGTACATTCTTTCGTACCCCGCAGGTCCCTAGATATCAATGACATGAGCATTGATATTACAAATCCTAGATTCTCTTTTGAGCAAGACATGTGTTTAGAAGAACTTCAGGATTTTGAAGACGACAGGGATTGCGATATGTCTCCAGATCTATTGAGAATGGTGAAACAAGAGGAGAAACAAATCCTACCTCGTGATAAAGAGACAATAGAGAATGTAGCCTTGGGGGAAGGGAAGGAGGTGAAAATTGGCACACATATTGCTAAGAAAACAAGACAAGGCCTTGTTAAGCTACTACGGGAATTCAAAGATATCTTTGCATGGTCATATGAGGATATGCCGAGTTTGAATACTGATATCATGGTACATCGTCTCCCCATAAGACAAGATTGCAAGCCAATCCAACAAAAATTACGAAGGATGAGGCCTGATATTGTGCTGAAAATAAAAGATGAAGTCAAAAAGCAGTTTGATGCTGGATTCCTACAAGAGGTTAAGTATTCAGAATGGGTGGCCAACATTGTGCCTGTCCCTAAGAAGGATAGGAAGGTGCGAATGTGTGTTGATTACAGAGATCTGAATAAAGCTAGCCCAAAGGACAACTTTCATTTACCGCACATTGACACTTTGGTGGACAATACAGTGGGATATTCGTTGTTCTCCTTTATGGATGGCTTCTCAGGGTACAATCAGATAAAGATGTATCCTGAGGACACGGATAAAACCACCTTTATAACATTGTGGGGCACCTTCTGTTACAAGGTAATGCCCTTCGGGCTAAAGAATGCAGGGGCAACATATCAAAGGGCTATAGTGACCTTATTTCACGATATGATGCATAAGGAAATTGAGGTGTATGTTGATGACATGATTGCTAAATCTCAACAGAAATGAAGCATATTGAAGTCTTGAGGAAGTTGTTCTTGAGATTAAGGAAATTTCAGTTGAAGCTTAATCCGGCAAAATGCATCTTCGGAGCTAGGTCGGGGAAGTTATTGGGCTTTGTGGCCAGTGAAAAGGGAATAGAAGTTGACTCAGACAAGGTTAGAGCTATACGAGAATTGCCTCCACCACGTACTCATAAGGAAGTTCAGGGTTTTCTTGGAAGATTGAATTATATTGCTCGGTTTATTTCGCAATTAACTAGGAAATGTGATCCTATATTTCACCTCCTTAGAAAACACAACCAAGGTACTTGGGATGAGGAATGCCAGAACGCTTTTGATAAGGTTAAGCAATACTTGTTAAATGCTCCAATGTTGTCTCCACCTAGTCCAAATAGACCAATAATTTTGTACTTATCAGTGTTTAGTAATTCTATCGGATGTGTGCTTGGCCAACATGACAAGTCGGGAAGAAAAGAGAAGGCGATATACTACATTAGCAAGAAATTCATAGAGTGCGAGATGAGATATTCGCCAATTGAGAAATTGTGTTGTGCTTTAATCTGAACGACTCGAAGGTTGAGGCAATATATGTTATATCATACGACTTGGCTAATTTCAAAACTTGATCCATTAAAGTACATAATGGAGTCAACAGCACT
Organism: Gossypium longicalyx; assembly: GCA_025698465.1. Taxonomy (NCBI): domain Eukaryota; kingdom Viridiplantae; phylum Streptophyta; class Magnoliopsida; order Malvales; family Malvaceae; genus Gossypium; species Gossypium longicalyx. The sequence continues at coordinate 17,469,128 of CM047004.1, read as the reverse complement.
AAATGGAAGAATGGCAAGGTGGCAAATATTACTTTCAGAATTTGACATAGTCTATGTGAGTCAAAAGGCTATAAAAAGAAGCGCGATAGCAGAATTTCTGGCTAGCAGAGCTCTAGAAGATTATGAGCCATTAAGCTTTGATTTCCCTAATGAGGAGTTGATGTATGTGGCAATTATTGAAGAACGTCTATGGAAGTTGAATTTTGACGGCGCATCCAATGCGGTAGGAAATGGAATTGGGGCAGTCTTGGTATCCCCAAATGGTGATCATTATCCATTCACATGTAAATTGGATTTTGACTGTACGAACAATATGGCTGAGTATGAAGCATGCATCATGGGGATTCAAGCGAAATGGGCATCGTGTCTTTTTTGTGGTCATTGACTACTTTACGAAATGGGTAGAGGCAGCTTCTTATGCTAGTGTCACCAAGTCAGCAGTTGGGCGATTCTTGAAAAAGGAGATCATTTGTCGATATGGAATGCCTGAGAGGATCATATCAGACAATGCATTGAACTTAAATAACATCATGATTGCGGAAGTCTGCAGCCAATTCAAGATTAAACATCATAATTCATCTCCATATCGCCCAAAGATGAATGGGGCAGTGGAAGCTGCTAACAAAAACATCAAGAAGATAGTAGGGAAAATGACTGAAACCTACAGAGATTGGCATGAGAAATTACCATTTGCACTCTTAGCCTACCGAACGTCCATCAGAACCTCTACTGGGGCAACTCCTTTCTCGTTGGTTTATGAGATGGAGGCAGTATTACCCATTGAAGTTGAGATACCCTCTTTTCAAATTTTGTCGGAGATAAAGCTAGATGAAGCATAATGGATTCAGTCGTGGTATGACCAATTGAACTTGATCGAAGAAAAGAGGCTAAAAGCTATTCGCCATGGTCAGATGTATCAGAAGCGAATGATGCGAGCCTATGACAAGAAAGTTCGTCCAAGAGAATTCAACAAAGGGGACCTTGTATTGAAAAAGATCCTTCCCATACAAAGGGACTTTAGAGGAAAATGAATGCCGAATTGGGAAGGGTCGTATGTTGTAAAGAGGGCTTTCTTTGGTGGTGCTTTGATTTTGACAGAAATGGATGGGAAAAGTTTACCCAATCCAGTGAATTCAGACTCAGTCAAGAAGTACCATATCTAAAGAGAAGGGAAGCCAAGGCGAAAACCCACAAAGGGCGCTTTGAGACTTCTAAAAAAAAAATAAAAAATGGAGAGGCCAAGGTGAAAACCCGCAAAGGGCGCCTTGAGACCAAAGGGGTTTTGAGTTGAAAACCCGAAAGGGTTGCTCAAATATTCGAGAAACATACGGTGACTTTGCTATACCGGATTTGACAAGAAATGGAGTGTGTTACATACCGGGGCATCAACAAAGTACTTTGGATCTTCTAAACACATGTTAAACTCAAAATAGTCTTCATGGAATTTGTATACAGAAGCCCAAGCTGTGAGATGTTGGACATCGAATTTTTGTTTTGCTTATTATCTTTGGATTCTTTTTCTTCTCAAAGATATGTTTTCAGATTAATTTTCTATTGTATTCTGATGATTTATCTATCTATTCTCAAGATTAAATTATTTGTCTTCCATTACTCATAAAGAGTGTTGCATTAAAATAATAATTGATGAACTAAATATTTTTACAAACGAAGTTTTGCATATTACTCTGGAAATATTTAGAGAATACAAGAAACTAAAACAGAACAATTGTTTGAAGAATTCCCATGAGTAAAGCTCGGAGGTACTTGAGGAAATTTCTTTTTTAGTCCAAAGGATGATTGGACAATTCAAACGATTCAATCGTAAGAGAGGATCGCCTTCAGTAGGTCGTAACGTTAGGACCAATTTGATTCAAAACACATGAGCGGAGTATGATTGATACTTGGAGTAAAATAAAAATGGAACTTTGATGGATGAACGAGTAAAGACATCCGAAATAGGAATCATTTTCATAACATTTTGCATAATTAGGAGCATTTGATTCATTTCGAGCATGGCATCTTAATCATCAGGCATGAGTACATATGCATTCTATAGATTATGTCCTTTAAGGAACAATGTAGATTTTCGATAGTAGATTTGGCATCTCTGTATTGTCAGAGAGCAGATCGAAGATAGCAGATTTGGCATCTCTGTATTGTTAGAGAGCAGATCGAAGATAGTAGATTTGACGTCTCTGTATTGTCAGAAAGAAGATCGAAGATAGCAGATTTGGCATCTCTGTATTGTAAGAGAACAGATCGAAGATAGTAGATATGGCGTCTCTGTATTGACAGAGAGCAGATTGAAGGTAGCAGATTTGGCGTCTCTATATTGTCAGAGAGCAGATCGAAGATAGCAGATTTGGCGTCTCTGTATTGTCAGAGAGCAGATCGAAGATAGCAGATTCGGTGTCTCTGTATTGTCAGAGAGCAGATCGAACATTTTGGCTTGGCGTCTTTATACTGTTAGAGAGCAGATCAAAGATAGCAGATTTGACATTCCTGAGTTACGGTGAAGCAAGCTTAAAGCTATCAGAATACCTTGGAGGAAGATGAAGATCAAGATCACGAGACTTGGCTAGGCTGGGCAAATTTGGTCCTTTTATAATCTTTGCTCTATTCCTGTTACACAGTAATAAGCAAAGAGGGGCAGCTGTAATAGCCTAAAATTGCTCGGGCCCGTAAAATAAATAGATAAAAAACAAAAACAAAAATTCATTAAATAATAAAGTCCATTTACAGTCCAGAATTTTTAAACCAGAATTTTCGAGTCACTCCTTGTCAACTTTTTTCTTTCCTTTGTTAGTCGAAGTTTCCGGCACAACGTTAGCTACGGAAATTGAAACAATTGAAATTCATCAATTACAATACAATTTATATTCAACTTTTGCCCAAATTCCAATTTAGTCCCTAACCAAAACTAACTTTATTTTCTTCACAATTTAATCTGTATTTTCATTCAATTTGCACTTAAAACTAAACTTAACTCTCTAATTTCACTATAAAACCCTAAATTTTAAAAAATTATCAATTTAGTCCCTATTACTCAAAACTTATAATTTATTTTATAATTCAATCCCTTTCTCAATTCTAACTTAAAATTCTATCAATTTAATCCCAAACACTTAAATTATTCAACATGAACATCATCTAAAAATTCAATATTTTCCAAAATTTCAACATAAATCAAGTAGTATTTTATATTAGGATTTTAAAAACATAAAACTTATAAGAAAAGGGACTAAATTGGCTTACCAATTGAGCTTTGAATTTTAAAACCCTAATTTCTCCTTCTTTTTCTTTCTTTCTTTTCCTTCTCTATTTCGTCCCCCTTATTCTTTATTTTCTATTCTTTTTTATTTGTTTTTAATTCTTTAATTATAATATAATATAATAATATAATATAATAACATTTTCTTAAATAATAAATAAGTATATATATTTATTACAAGTATATGTATATAATTATTACACATGTAAAATACCATTACCATATAATTGTCAATTTATGGTTTATTTACTTAATTAGTCCCTTTAATTCTTCTTTAATCTGTAATTAAATTTTTACCCTTTATTCAATTTAATCCTTACACCTAATTACCAATAATTAAAGCTAATTCACCTAGCTAAAATCTAATTAATCACACATCCGTTTTACGAAAATAGAGATCCGAAAACACACTTTCTGATACCCGTGACTCTCGGGTCATTACAATTCATGTACATGAATTGACGAATTATAGTTATATGAGCTAGCACATTATGTGTGAGCTATCCCGGATATCCAACGGTATTCAAAACGGTTCAATAGGCAATGTTTTGATACGTAATGATAAGAGTTCGATACAAACTATTACAGGTATATACATGAATTATATGGAAATGTTGTTACATGGTATGTGGAAACTTGAATTGGTTGATACATGTATTTTGGAACTTGATCAATTGATGTATTCATCTATGTTTATTGGCTTATATAAGTAATTACATGACTAACATGGTTGGCGTATATGTGCTTAGGCATTTGGCCAAATTCTATTAGGATATGCTTGCTTACTTACCTATTATATGAATAAATGGTAAGTTAAATTCTATGTTATACGAACTTACTAAGAGTAAATGCTTACTCTGTGTTATTTTCCGTGTTTCATAGCGAATCAGAAGCTCGTTCGGGTTGGAAGCTTTTCGGAGCTATATCACACTATCCATCGACTCTTTTGGTATATTTGGTTTTAATATGTTTATTATTATGATATGTAATGTTTGAAATTTCTATCTGTTTGAATTGTAAACTCTGGTAATACACTGTAACCTTATTCAGGCAACGGATACGGGTTAAGGGTGTTATTATTGGTATCAAAGCTACGATTTAGTCGATTCCTGGACTAAATGTCGCGTGTACGAGTCTAGCTATACATGCCATTATATGACCTGTGATAGTGTGATATCTCCTGACCGTTTTAAAACATGTTTTCATATAGCAATGTCATCCAACTGAGCTGACTCCGATGAAGTAGAGAGTAACGCTCAAGCCTCCGTCCATGAAGTAGCATCGTGCGGCGTAAAGCCCGTATCTAAGGGCCGGGGAGAAGAGGCTAAGGAAGCTTTTTTCCAATTGATGAACGAATGGTTTATAGAGTTCGTACGGATGAACCTGGCCACTCAACAACTTCCACCCCCTCCTACTCCCCAATTGGTTCCCGTTATTCCTCGAGGTATGGAACCAATCCGTGTTAGTAAACCACCTGCTAATAAGATTCGTAAATATGGGATTAAAGAATTCTGAGCTACTGCTGAAGATGATCCCGAGAGACCAGAATTTTGGTTAGAGAATACGATCAGGGTTTTCGATGAACTCTCTTGTTCATCAACCGAATATGTTAAGTGTACGGTATCTTTATTAAAAGATTCAACTTACCAATGGTGAAACACGTTGATTTTTGTTGTGCCGAGAGATTGGATCACCTGAGAATTTTTCCAAACTGAGTTCTGGAAGAAATATATTAGTCAGAGGTTTTTGAATTAGAAACATAAATAATTTCTCCAGCTCAAACAAGACCGTATATCCATATCAAAGTACGAGCAGAAACTAGTTAGACTAAGCAAATATGCCCGAGAATGTATTTCGACTGAGACCACTATGTGTAAAAGGTTTGAAGAAGGGTGGAACAAAGACATAAAGCTCTTAGCTAGAATTCTTGAGTTGAAAGAATTCGTTGTATTGGTTGACCGAGCACATAAGGCCAAAGAACTAAGTAAAGAGAATAGACATACTGAATTTGAATCTAGAGACTCGAGAAAGAGACCGACTGGGAAGACATATCAGTTAGCATTAAAGAGATCTAAAGAACATCACAATCGTTCTACAGCTTTTGCGGGATATTCTAATAGAGACAGAGGTACCCGGCGTTCCAGTCCAGAACCTCAAGCTACATCCTTAACAAGTGTGGGTAGTGTCGTAAATGTTTAGCCCGAGTGCAAGCACTGTAAAAGACCATATTATGGTGAGTGTCGATTAAAGAATGGAACGTGTTTTAGGTATGGTTCTTTAGACCACTATCTTAGGGATTGCCTAGAGAAATCTAAGAAAGAGAAAGATCAGACCACGAGGCTGAGTAATACTGCTACGAAAGGCAGACCACCTCGAAATCCTAGAAATATGAGTGGTAACCGTGGTGTTACAAAAGATTCTACTGTGAGATCCGAGGCACGAGCACTAGCTAGGGCTTATGCTATTCACGCATGAGAGGTTGCTTTTGCGTCAGATGTTATTACTGGTACTTTTTCTAATTTTTTATACTGATATTATTGCTTTGATTGATCCTGGATCCACTCATTCATATGTGTGCACAAATCTAGTATCTAGTAAGATACTAGATCAATATGTGTTAAAGTATCGAACCCCTTAGGTTAATATGTGTTAGTTGATAAAGTGTGCAAGGGCTGTCCTTTGATTACTTGGGGTTAGAGTTTTCTGGCTGATTTGATGTTATTACTGTTTGATGAATTTGACGTGATTTTGGGCATGGATTGGCTAACTCTACATGACGTTGTTGTAAACTGTAGACAAAAGCTTATTGCATTGAAATGTCAGAATGGTGAGATGTTTCATATTGAATCAGGTAGTCTGAGTGGGTTGCCTGTTGTTATATCAATTATGTCAGTGCAGAAATATGTAAGAAAAGGTTGCAATGCTTACCTTTTTTATGTGTTGGATACTAAAGTGACTAAATCGGAGCTTGAATCAGTGCCAGTGGTTTACGAGTATCCTGATGTGTTTTCGGAGGAATTACCTGGATTACCGTTGACCAGAGAAGTTTAATTTGCTATTGAAACTTTACCGAGAACATCATCGATATCGATAGCACCTTACAGAATAGCTTCTACTGAGTTGAAAGAGTTGAAAGTGCAACTGCAAGAGTTGATAGATAGGAGTTTTGCTCAACCCAGTTTTTCACCTTGGGCTACGCTAGTTCTATTTGTTAAAAAAAAAGATGGATTGATGAGATTGTGTATCGACTACCATCAGCTCAAAAACGTTGCAATCAAGAATAAATATCCATTACCTTGAATTGACGATCTGTTCGATCAGTTGAAAGGTGCCACAATATTTTCAAATATTGATCTTCGTTCTAGTTACTATTAACTACGAGTGAAAGATTCAGATGTGCCAAAAACTACATTCAGAACCAGGTACAGACACTATGAATTTCTTGTGATGCTGTTTAGTTTAACTAATGCACCTTGTCGAAACTATTTTTTTAAAAAGGGGTTGACATTTTATTTTGAAAATGAAAACGGGAGTCGCCACCAATCCTTTTTATTTAGGTGTGATCGGATCACCTCATAATTCAATCATTTTAATAAAAGTTAAAAATTCATTAGAACGATGATTTTTGGTCTACAAAATCCAAAAAAACGGGTTCGGGAGTTGCTTACGCACGAGAAAAGATTAGCACCCTCGATACACTTAAAATTGGTACCTAATTGATTAATTGAAGTCTTAACGTTGAAAGTCAATAACCCGAAAGGAATTTAAAATACGGTCCTTCTTTTATTAATGTTGGTTTAAAAATGTTTAAACAAATTGAAACAAGCATTAAAGGCCCTCTCGTCCCGAGATAACAAAATGTCACATCCCGTAAGTTAGGACACGGCATTTGATCCCTCGAAAATGAGCTTGCTTTTAATTGTTTTATTTTAAAATTCATATTTTGATTTTTTGAAAGGGTATTCGGCGGTTTAAATCCAACAAAGAATCGAAACCCCGTAAGTTAAGGCGCGACATTCTTGAATTTCTAAATGCGGAATATCACCTCTTTATGTAAAAAAATCATATGTTTTGAAATTTAAAAGGATGTTTGGCTATTTAGGTTCGACGAGAAAGATCGAAACCCCGTAAGTTAGGGTACGATTTTTCTTGAGTTTCCTAAATTCGTAACATTGTCTTATTATTGAAAATTCCCTTTTTTTACGGATTTGGGTAAGGGTTAATGTAATGTTTAAAATGATACGCGAATGAAATGTCGTGTTAGTAAAGGACAATAATGAATACATTAATAAAACGACACATGAGAATCGTATAATGTACACTATTTTAACAATGATGTGAGTAATTACGGATGAATAAAATAAACAATAGTAATGGCAATAATAACAAAGTACTTAATAAATATAAACATAAATATAAATATAAGGGAAAAGAATTTATAAATATTGGAAATAAAGAACCAAATTAAAACATGAATGAAATTTAAGGTGCAATTTGTAATAAAATGCAAATAAAACATATAAATAAATAACAAAAATAATAACAAAATAGGTATCAATCGAGAAGAAACCAATTTTTAAAACTAAATAGGACGAGTGAATAAATGAATAAGTGCATAAAAAGATATTGAAGAGTGTGAAAAAATAAAATAAAATAGTTTTAAAACCGTGCCAAAAGATACACTTAGATAAATGATAAATTAAGATATATACATATATATATTTTAGATAAATAGGTATATATATAAAAAATAATAACAATAATATTGCAAAAACAATTAATTTAGTAACACTAATAAAACAAATAGTTAAATGCGAAAAATAACAAAAAGAGTAATAATATTATTAAGCTAATCAATTTAATAAATAAATAACAAAAATAACAAAGAAAGGATTGAAATGTAGCTTAGAGGGATTTTAGGGGTACATTTTAAAAACAAAAGATTAAAGAGGAGATTGAAGGGTTTAATTAAAATGCGCGCAAGAGCGAAGGGACCAGATGGGGAATTAATCCCAATCCCTATGCGCAATGTATGGGTACGGGTCAAAATGTAACAAAATACAAATTATGCGGTAAGATTAAAAATAAAAAAAAAAGCAAATAAAGAACCAATTGAAAATAGCCTCGAAAGCGGAAGGACTGAGGGCGCAAATAGACCCTCAGTCCAAAAACACGTAGATCCTAGGCGATTATGGGTCGGGTTTCGGGTTAGAGGTCGCTTTGGCCTCTGAAATTAATCCTCAAAATGGCGTCGTATGGGGCCATTATATAAGTCATAATTTTTGTTAAAAATTTCATTTTTCCTTCCTCACAAAAAAAAAAAACTGAAGCCTCTCCCCCCAAAATCCTCTCAAGCCATTCCCCTCCGACAGAGTCCTAGTCGTCGGACCACTGTGACGGCCGTTGGTCGCTGGCGATGGCTGCCGTCCACGGTGGCCGAAAATTGCTAAAAAAGACCTTTTTGAGCTCCTCGATGTGCAAAGCCCCAATTTGGGGTTATTTTCGCTAGAGCTCCACTCCAAAGGCAAAAAAAGCTAGCTCCACTCCAAAGGCAAAAAAAGTTAAGGGATCCTTTCGGGTTTCCTTCATTTTTTCTGAAGAGTACCGTTTGCCATCGGGAACGGTGTCCTCTTCCACTCACGGCGCAATGGTGGGGATTCGAAAGGGGTAAGCTAACTTTTATTTATTGCTTTCTTTTAGTTTTAATGGAGAAAAGATAAAGAAAAAAAAAAGAAAAACAAAAACGGTGGATCACCTTTCGAAAAGTATTTCGATTGCTTTCTGTATTTGATTTTTTTGTATTGATTTTGTGTCTGTCCAAAATACGTTGAATATTTCATGGCTTTTATAGCCGAAGGAAAATAAGAAAGAAAACAATTCATTTCATTCCCATTTCTGTTTTATTTTTATTTCTTTGCCACGATTTCTTTTTTTGTTGCCTCTGTCTGTTGTGTTTGTCTTTTTTGAAGGTACATTTGTTGGCACCCTGATGTACGAAGGGGGTACGGAGGTGCTGACATCGTGGCGCGTGTGGAGGAGCGACGATTGAAGGGTTAGCCTAAGTGCGGCTAGGGTTTTCTCACTTTGTTTTCTTGCTGCTGAAAATAGTTTAATTTTTGGGTTGTTGGGCCACTAGGGTTTTTGTTATATTTGGGTTGTAATTGGGTAGTATTTTTGGGCTTGATATGTAAATGGACTTTGATAATTATTTTTTATTGTGGTTTAGTTTTATAAATTAGGCCAGACCAAAATTGGCCTATTACACACCTGTTATGGGTTTGATGAATAGAATCTTCAGACCGTATTTAGACAAATTTCTTATGGTATTTATTGATGATAAGCCATAAAAGTAATATATTTAATCCCATTCTTGATACGTGTTTGGATGATTTATTATTTAATTTAGTTAATTTGATGCTCCTACTCCTTTAATTTCATGTTTCTATACTTAGGAGAGCATAAGGGAGCAAAATGAGCAAAAAACTGGCCAAAATTAGACAAAACAAGCTATTTTGAGGAACCACACAGCCTGGGCATTCCCACACGGGCTGGCCACACGCCCATGTGCCAGCCTATGTCGATATCGCTCCCTGTTTCCCAAACACAAGAAAAAAAGGCTAATTTTTAGAGTTTCTGAGCTTTCTAAAGTTTATAAATACACATTAGAAGAGGATCTACGGAGCACGCAGAGAAGAACGAAAAAATTACTCGAAGAACGCCGTTAGAATCAACTCAGAAGCAAGATCACCTTCAAGATTGAAGATCTCCAGTAAACTTCTCTAGAAGTTTTTGGGTTTCTTTATGTTTTGTTGTTTTCCTAATTTTGAGATGTTTTCCTCCCAAAGTATGAACTAAATTCCCTAGATACCTAGGGAAGATGAAACCTATGATGGATCTTGTTATTTAATTTTCTGAATTACATGATAAATACTTGATTTCTTGATCTCAATTATGCGTACTTATTCCATGTTTTAATGTTTTCAGGATATCAATTCATGATTGATGTGCTTAATTCAGTGTAGCAAAAGTCTCCGTTTAAGAGTAGATCTAGCATAATTGAGTGTAGTTGTAATACCCCGAAAATTTTTATAGTAAAATATTATCCGTAATATAGTAAAATAAGAAAATAAAATGACAAAAAGGGTAATTTTGAGTTATGTCAATATTGAGAAGTATATTATGATATATTAATTCAAGAAAGGACTAAATTGTAAAAGTGAGAAAAGTTTTGTTGCACAAGAATAAATACTTAAAATTTGAGGGGTTAAAGTGTAAATATGAAAAAGTTAAAGGACCAATAGTGTAAATATTTTAAGAGTGGAATGATCTAGAAACTAAGGAAAATGGATGGATTAGGACCAAATTGAATAGGTGAAGAACTATGAGGGATAAATTGCAATTTTACCAAATTAAATGATGACTCAAGGATAAAATTTTAAAAGATAATAAAGGGCAAAATGGTCAATTGGAAGAGAGAGAAATTTAGAAAGTAATGATGATGTTGATGATATTTTATGATTATTTAATTAGATATATATTATTTTAATAAGATATTTTATTATTTTATTATTATTTCATTATTATTTTATTATCATTTATTCAGTATAAAAGGAAGGAAAGATAAAGAATTATCATCACCTTTCCTTTCCCATGCAAACCCACATATAAGAAGAAGAAGAAAAGAAGTTTTCTTTCTTTACAATTTAGTCCTTCTACCAAAAATTCATTATTTTCACCTAAAAATTGAAAGAATTTCCATAGCCATCAAGAGAGAAAGATAGCAAGGAGAAGATGGGGAGCAAGAATATCAAGTTGGATTCAAGAAATAGAAGCTGGAGGAGAGAGAAAAATCAAGTTAAAGATTGAAGTCAATAAGAAAAGGTAAGTACATCAAGATTTCAATATGTTTTTAAGTTTGTTATTATTGACAAAGCATGGAAATAATGTTATAGTAGAGTTTTCTTACATAAGGTCCTATATTCTTGATATGTTAGTGAAGAGAAAATAAGAGAAAGTGATGAGAAATGGTGTAGAAAAAGAAAATAAGGGTGTTATAACATAGTAATTAATATCTTATACCAAAATAGTTTTGGACAGCAGCAGTAGTCTAACTTTGAAAAATCATCAAAAATTTTATAAATTTAATTATAGGATGAATAAAGTATGAAATTAAAGATTATTGAGTCTAGTTTCTTATAGAACAAATTATGTAAGCAATGGAATTGTAAATCATGAGATATAATCAATTTTGTGAGACAAGGTCAGAATGATTTCGGGTTCCCCTGTTCTAACTTTTGAAAATCATAAAAAATTGGATAAAAATAATTATGGACTTAAATTTATATTTTTAGAATATTGAATGAGTCTATTTTTAATATAAATAAATGAGAACATCATTTGAATTCTGTACGAGGAGATAATTAATTTTTAGTGAAGAAGGGTCAGGACTGTCAGACAGCAGAACAGGGGTAGCTTTAATGAATAAACTGTACTAATTGGATAAACCAAAAATTCTGAAAATTTTATGGTAAGAATATGTGTGAGTCTAGTTTCAGGAAAAATTAACTAATATTAATTTGGAGTTCTGTAGCTTAAGATATAAATAATTTAGTGACTATGACTCAAATGGACAACTTTGAATATACACATAAGTAAATAGTGAAATTATTGATAGTGTTACTTATAAGCATATTATATAAGTTTAAGGATGTGGAATGGAGAGGAGGAGGAGGAAAATATGTATGAATATTCATCTAACATGGCTAATTTGCATGTTTTAGGCTCAGGGACTAAATTGAATAAAAGTAAAACTTTATGGGTAATTTTGTAAAAATGTTAGAAATGACCAAATTGCATGAAATGAACTATTTTATTATTTAAATTACAAAATTGAATGAAATTATTAATTTAGTTCAAGATTGGGGAAAAACATGTTTTTAGGGATTAAATTGAAAAGTGCTTGAAATTATGGAGAATTCTGATATTTTATAGAATTCATGGGCTGTTATCAATATGTATGAGAATAATAGCTGGAAATAAGGATTAAAATTGCAAGAATTTTATTTTCTTGACCTTAAGGATGAAATCGTCATTAAATAAAAGTTTAGGGGCAAAATGGTAATTTTGCCTAGAGCATTAATTAAATACATTAGAATATGAAATGAATGAAAATGATGATCAAATTTATTTATAAAGATCCGGACGACTCAAATAAGAGATTTGATCGTGGAAAAGAAAAGATATCGGATTAATAAAATTATAAACACAAACAAGTAATGAGGTAAGTTCATGTAACTTGAATTATATTCTGAAATGCTTGAAATGCATGTTTTTGATATGAATATGATTTGAATGTTCATTGTATGAAAATTTATAAAACATTAATATATTTGATAAAAATGGGAAGAAATCTCGGTTGAATGAAAGGAAAATTCGATGGATCTCTGAAAAGAAAAGGAATTGACGGTAAAAAGGATCTAGCCCGGACGGGTGATCCTATCTTGATATAGCCCTCCCGAAGAATATATGGAAAATGGATTTAGCCCGGACGGGTAATTCGAATTAGGGTTCGAATTTAGCTTTGACCGTAATTTGGATCCAAGCTCATTAGAGTAATTGTCGTTACAAGGGATTTAGCCCGACCGTAATCCCCATCGTAAGGATGAGGTTCGCGGAGTGTGCTCTCTGATATGAAATGTGTAAGACCATGGTTGAAAGATACCATGGCAACTTGATATGAAATGTGTAAGACCATGGTTGAAAGATACCATGGCAACGTGATATGAAATGAATAAGACCATGGTTGAAAGATACCATGGCAATGTGACATGAAAAGAATAAGACCATGGTTGAAAGATACCATGGCAACATGACGGGAATGAATAAGACCATGGTTGAAAGATACCATGACAATGTAATATGAAATGAACAAGACCATGGTTGAAAGATACCATGGCAACCTGGCAGAAAATGAGTAAGACCATAGTTGAAAGACACTATGGCATCATGTCAAAGATAAATAAGACCGTGGATGGGAGACGCGATGACATCTATTGAACAATTGATATTCAGGTAATATGTATCAGATGACGAATGGTTATATGAAATGGTTGTGTGAAATATTTACAAAAACTGGTCATATGGAAATATATGTACAAAATAGTTGTATGAAATAATTATGAAGATAGATAAATGAAATAAGAATAAGTACATGGAATAAAATTTATGTTAAGTTTGATATAAACTTTACTGGAATAAATATGCATAAAATATATGGAAATGATGGAGCATGAAATATTGATATAATGAAACGATTGATATATACTTATGAAGAAACGGTAAGAGAATGATATGTTTCATGACATGTACATATATGATTATCTTTGATATGTTGATACAAGGAAATTATGTAAGTAAAGACAATTATTAAATTCAAGTGTGACATGTTGAGAAAATAAGTATATCAATGTTGAATTTATATGAAATATGTACTAGTATACTAACAATGTTGCTGTTTGATGCTTATACAAGTGCCAAGCTGTTGATTGAATGATAATATATTTATTTATATGATACATTGAATCGATAAGTATTTAATTGAAATTTTTTTACGTGATTCGTAAATTCTAGTAATGCTCCGAAACCCTGTTTCGACGACAGATACGGGTTTGGAGTGTTACAGTAGTTGCATGCAATCCTAGAAATAGGATGACATAAATCTACCGGATTAGAGTCAAATCTAATAGGGGAATCCATAGATCGAGTTAATGCGACAATAGGTGTTTTAATTAGAAAAAGATTTTAATTAATCAACCTAGAGTCAGCTATTTTTATTCTCGAAAGAGATATTAATATAATTTAGAGATTTCTATGGATCAAGGCAAGTTAATAAATCATTTAATTCAGATTCAAAATAATAAGTGAAGTCTAGGTGGATTCTTTCCTGGGCATTGTCTCTCTCATTGGTTTATTTGATTATTTTCTTACTTTATTCTCTGTCAAGTTCTTAATAATTAGTTTAGATAATTTTAGATTAAAAACAAACTTCTTCAATTTACTAGCTAGATAATAGAAAGATAGTAAGCACTAGTACTTTTAGTCCTTGTGGATACGATATTCTTGACTCACCATAGCTATACTATTATTTGATACGTGCGCTTGCCTTTGTCGTGATTTTTGTTAGTTAAGTGAATCATCATCAAGGTTTTGGCGCTGTTGCCAGGGATTAAGATATTATGAACACTTAATTTTTATTACTTTAGTCATTTTTATTTTTATTGCATTTTATTTTTATTTTTAATTCTTATTTTCTAATTTTTCTTTTATTTGCTTCTGGCAGGTTCCTTTAGTTTATGACTAGAAAAAACGCGTTAGGACCTCTAGTATTCGATAGTGAAATTGAAAGCATAGCTTGTAAAAATCGTAGAGAAGCAAGGCAGAGTTGATAGAATACAGTGGAAGAGCCAGAGGACGTTATTATTACTAAAGAGATGGCTGATAATCATAATAATCAGCTACCTCCTGTTGTTGCTGCAAATCCTATAAATTCGAATCCTCTTCCTCGTACTATGTAAGATTATGCCAAGCCCTCGTTAACTGGAGCTGACGAGTATTGTGAGACCTGCTATTGCTGCAAATAACTTTGAGATGAAGCCGAACACTATTTTGATGATTCAACAATTCGTTTAGTTTGATGGCTTGCAAGATGAAGACCCAAATACTCATTTGGCTAATTTTTTGGAATTTTGCGACACTTTTAAGATAAATGGAATTTCTGATTATGCCATTCACCTTCATTTGTTTCCATTCTCATTAAGAAATAAGGATAAACGGTGGTTGAACTCCCTTTCACGAGGTTCTATCACTATATGGGAGCAAATGATCGAGAAATTTTTGTTAAAGTACTTTCCACCGGCTAAGACAGCCAAGTTGAGGAATGATATCTCTTCCTTCGTGCAAATGGATTTGGAGACTCTATATGATGCATGAGAGAGGTATAATGACTTATTAGGAAAGTGCCTTCACCATGGGTTACCTCAATGGCTATAGTTTCAAACTTTTTACAACGGTTTGAACCCCTCGACTAGGCAATTAATTGATGCAGCCACCGGTGAGACTCTGAATAAAAAAACACTTGAAGTGGCTTATGAGTTTATAGAGGAGATGTTACTGAATAATTATCAGTGGTAAGTCATGAGAACGAAGTCGATGAAAGCAACCGGTGTTTTTAACGTTGATGCGGTCACCATGTTATCAAATCAGGTAGAAATTTTAAGTAAAAAGATTGATGGTTTATATGGTTCTACGTAAGTACATCCGATGATGCAGTGCAATACAAATGGAGGAGGGATGAATAATCCAGAATGTCTATCCTACAACCCTAGCACAAAGAACGAACAAGTCAACTATATGGGTAACAATTCTAGACCTCAGAATAACCTCTATAGTAACACTTATAATGTAGGTTGGAAGAACCATCCCAATTTCTCTTGGGGTGGTCAAGGAAACCAGAGACCACAACCTCCTCCAAGCTTTCAACAACAACCTTACCAGCAAGAGAAAAAGCCAAACCTTGAGCAGATGTTGACGAAGTTTATTTCGGTGTTAGAAACCCACTTCCAAAACACCGAAACAACATTCAAAAATCAACAAGCATTGATTCAAGGGCTTGAAAATCAAACTGGTCAATTGGAAAAGATAATTTCAGAATGACCACAAGGTAGCTTGCCAAGCAACACCGAAACTAACCCAAGAGAGCAGCTTCATGCAATTGCCATTTGAGATGAAGAAGGGTTAGCTGAATCTGAATCCGAACCGAGGTAAGAAATTGTGGTAAGCAATGGTAAGGTTGACGTAAGCCAAAATAGGAAAGAATCGATCAGTATGAAATATAAACCTCGTGTGCCATATCCCAACACAACGAAGAAAGACTACACAAATGAACAATTTGGTAAATTTCTTAAACTTTTGAAAAAATTGCATATTAACTTATCGTTTATTGAAGCTTTTTCGCAGATGCCAAATTTCGTAAAATTATTAAAGGAGGTTTTGGCAAACAAACGAAAGTTAGATGATTCATCGCACGTGGAGCTAAATGCAATTTGCTCAACTATCTTGCAGAATAAACTACCGAACAAATTGAAAGATCCAGGGAGTTTTACTATTCCTTGTTTAATTGGTAGTTTAAGTGTTAATAATGCTTTAGCTAATTAAGGGGCGAGCATTAATGTCATGCCCTATAAAATGTTTAAACAACCAGGTCTTGGGAAACCCAAACAAATTAGGATGAGTATTGAATTGACAGATAGAACTATTAGATTTCCTAGGGGTATTGTTGAAGACGTTCTTGTTAAAATTGATAAATTCAATTCCTAATTGATTTTGTTGTTTTAAACATGGATGATGATAGTGACGTACCTTTAATTTTAGGATGACCCTTTTTAGCAACTGCTAGAACTATTATTGATGTTGGTACAGGTGAACTCATACTTTCTGTAGGTGATGACACAATTAAACTCCAAGCTCGTGATTCTGCTAAGATATCTAGTGATCAAGTTAATTATACAAATTTTGTTAATATGAGTAACCTTGTGATTCAACATTCTTTACAGAAAACTCCATGAAAAAGTGAGATAGAGCCACAGTCTAGCTTATATGACAAAAGTAGATCAACTTATGAAGAACGGATGTTGAAAATCGATTAACTGGACGAATGGCAGTCACATGTAAAGGAGAAACTGAGAATACTCGATGCAGAGCCAAAGCAACGCCATGACGAGCATATGGATGGAAAGAACCACTTTAAGGTTGGGGATCAGGTGTTGATAGATAAAACTGATCCTCGAATTGCCACTTCAGAGCTTGACGCAAATAGAGCAACTCCTTTTATGGTATTCACTGTCTTCCTATATGGTACAGTCGAGGTAAATCATTTCGAATTCGACACTTTTAAGGTAAATATTACTCGACTCAAACCTTATTTTAATAAAATAATTGACAGCGAAAAAGAGGGGTCTTGACTCTGTAAACCACCGTAACCGTGAGAATACGAGGTAAGTCAAGCTTAGACTTTAAATAAGCACTTCTCGGGAGGCAACCCGAGCGTTAACATTCTTAATTTACTAATTTTTTCTCTTGATATTTTTAAAATTAATTAATTTAAAAAAATGGGGATTTAAAACCCACACGACCTGGACACACGGGCGTGTCTTAGGCCGTGTGGATTTTTTGACTTAGTTTTAAAATTTGAAAAAAATCGATAGTGAGTTACACGGCCGAGCGACACGGTAGTGTGACCCACATGGCTTGGACATAGGGGCATGTCCTTGGCCGTGTAGAGCCTGGGACTTAATTTTTCCAAGAATCGACAGAGACATGGCCTAAACGAGTCCACACGGGCTTGTGACACAGCCGTGTGGACCACACGACAGTGTCCTAGGCCGTGTGAAACTTAAAGCTAAAATTTTCAATTTTAAAACAAGTCAGAGAGTTACACGAGCTAGGCACACGGGTGTGTGTACGGTCACACGGGCGTAGGAGAAGCGAAAGAGATTGCACATGGCCATTCGACAAGGCCGTGTGCACTACACATCCATTCGACACACGGGCGTGTCTAATGCCGTGTGAAGATTGGGCTTATTTTATTAATTGCACACGGGCTGAACAGGAGACCACATGGGCCTTACACGACTGTGTGCCCCATTTAAACCCTTAACCCTAATCCCTTTTCTTTTTATTCTTATTTTGTCTTTTTCCTCTCATCTTTACCCTAGCCGCTGCAAACCTCTACCTACCCTTTTTTGGCCATGATCCCAACCCCGACTGACTAGTCACCTGACCAAACCACCCCACATGGCCCCTTCCCTCCGTTAGATCTCCTTCCTTCTCCCTATTTTCCTTCTACCAAGCCGCAGCCCACAACCACCCCCACAACCCTTACCTCATCCGACCTCCCCTTTCTCCCACCTTTTCCATCTTCCCTGACTAGCCAACCACCACCAAGCCCTACTCTCCCCCTCGCGCCCTCTTCCTTTCCCTTCTTCCTCACTCCGTCACACAACAGCCACCACCAACAGCCATTTTCCCCCCTTGCGACCCCTTCGAGCCACAACTCCCACACAAAACCTAACCCTAGCGTAAATACCCCGAACCATCACTGACCACCGCCTTTTCCTATCCGCCGCCGTGCAACCATTTTCGGTTACACTCTTTTTCCTTTTTATTATTACTATTATTATTCTTTTTATTAGTTCTTTCTTTTCTATTTCTTTATTATTGCTTTATTTTCCTTATTTTATTTTTATTAGCTTTATTATTAATTTACTGTTTATTATTATTATTTCTTGTTATTGCTTTATTAAGTTGTTTATTATTGCTCAGTTTAGTTATTTGTTGCTAATTCTTTGTTTATGTTTCAGTTAGTTTTGGCCATTTGTAGTATCTTGCATCATTATTATGTTTTTATTCATATTCTTCTTTCTTAGTCATTTTTATAAATTGATCATTTCTTTAGTTTTCTACTGTGTAGTTAACATTCTGCCTATAAGTCAATTCTCTATTTAGTATAATTCTTGACCTGAACTTGGATGTTTATTTTTTTTTCGCTCGCCTATTATGTGGATTCATCAAATTGAATTATGAGATTGCTTTCTTGTAGGTTTATTATGACGAATACACGAGGCAAGACGAAGATCGCAGTCCCCGCTTCGAAAAAGCAGAAGGGGCCCAGAGCGACCTCTTCTTCGAGCGCATCCACTGAGGCTCGCCACCCCTACCTTTGATTTGCAGCGGGCCCTCAGGAGGATTTATATCAGCTCCTTTATGTACGACCACTCGGCCTAGGCTGCTGTGTTGATTGGGCCGCGTTGGAGCAGGTCCGACTAGCTGATAACGTGCGTGCCATTGTTGCCACAGCTTCGTGGGATAGATTCTTTGCCATTATCAAGCCCATCTACATAGAGCTGATGTTGGAGTTTTGCTCGACATTTTTGGTATAGTAGGTCATGATGGTTCATGATGAACCAGGCACTATTAGTTTTTGACTAGGTGGCTTGGTGTGCCACATGAGTGTCCCCGAGTTCAGTGCTGCCATGGGACTCTACACAGACGAATTTATGAGTACCGAAGACTTTCTTAGACTTCATAGGCACATCCATCACTCACCATCACGTTGTTGGATTGATCTTACAGCTAGTCACACACCATATGACGCGAATCGCTCGAAGGCGACTTCTCTCTCTTCGGCCTTATGGTATATTCATGCACTCTTAGCTCACACTTTGAAAGGTCGAAGAGAGAGCACCCGAGTCATTAGCACTCACGACGCTTACTTTTTATGGAGCATGGCCTCCAGCTGTATCATTGATTTAGCGTACTTCATCATTTTATCCTTCCGCCATCAGACTGATCGCCACAAAAAAGGCCCTATCTGCTTAGGCCCTTACATGACTCGCCTCGTTCGACATTTTGATCTCCTCGACACACTAAAGTAGTCTTCTACACTCACACTAGTCGGCCAGATGTCACCTCAGGGCATCTCGAGTATGATATACATAAGGATGATCGAGCGGCATCATGGAGTGGATCCTCAATACTGATTGTTTCATTCTAACACTCAGAATGAACCCAAGGACTTTACTCATGATGTTCCTCCCTATCACGAGGACCCACCATAGCCTCCACCTTCGAGTCACCAATCTATTCCTTCTGATGCTAGCTTCCGAGGAGTATCCACTAAGGAGTTCACTAGCTTCCGTCAGTACTGCGTTCAGAGGTTCGACAGTATTGATGCGATATTGTAGCAGATTTGTCAGTATTTCCATATTGCTCCTCCAACATCGATGAATCACGATACGTTTGATGTTAAGGACCATTGAGTCTATTTAATTTAATTTTCTTTTATTTTTACTTTTATTCTTAGTTTTTATTTTTATTTTTCTGTTTATTTGTATTTTCCTAGATTTTTTCGCTTTTATATTTTGAACTATATTTTAATTATTATGGTTGTTTCTAATTAAGCAACCCTTTAATCTTCTTCAGCATTGTGTTTATTTTCTTATCAGTTGCTCAGAATCATACACTACATTTATATTTATCTACAATTTCGCTTTTCACTATTCTGGGCATTTCATCCAATATTTAGGGTAATTTCAATTCTCTCCCTCTCTTATGATATTTTTATTTCTACTGTAATTATCTATTTTTGTACATTGAGGGAAATGTACATCTTAATTGTGAGGAGGTATTACCTTGAAGTTTGAGATTTGCAAGATTTATATCAAAAACCATAATTTTTGTGAGATTTTGAGCCTTTAGAGCATACACTTTTCTTGCTCATTTTATTATTTGTTATGAATGTGTTAATACTGATTGGTTATTCTAAAACTTGCTTCGATTATACATGTCGAGACAATACCTTTGATTTGATATACTGAGATTATAAAGGCACTTAGGTTTTAACCCACTTATCCCATAAAAAGTCTACCTACATAATTAACCCTTAGTGAACCCCTTTTGAGCCTAAAACACCGTTCTTGATTTACCCATTAATGTTAACCCATAACTCATTTTTTGATTCATTGAGAATTTTTCCTGTTTTATTGACTCCCTTTTTATCGAGATTTGATTTGGCTAGTTGCCTAACTATGCTCTTTTGTTCAATTGCTAAGTTATTTCTTATTATCTCTTGTAAAAATACATTTATATATATATTGATTATTACTTAGTTCTATGATATTGAGCATGAACAGTTAAATTCATATTTTGAGAAGAAGCAAGTGTTATTCTTAAATAATTTCGATTGATGTAATTATTTAGCATTAGTTTATTTTTCTAGTTAGGTAATTTATTAATTCAATCTCGATTCTAACTCTTCTTTTCAGCCTTTATCCACACCTTTAACCCAAGCCCCATTACAACCCTTTAAAGACCTTCTGATTTGTGTATCATCTCATTTTATAGTGGTTGAGATTTGATTTTCATGCAAGCCTATGGTAATGACTTTTCATATTTGACTTTTGAGTGCTTATTTTTGAACCTTAAACACCTTGAGTGATTTGAGTAAATCTTTAGTGAGGATGTCAATTCTTGTCGGTTTTGAATTAAAGGTAATTACTTAGATAAGGGGAAAACCTATGTTTTCATGCTTTAAAAATGTGTGACTTGGATTGTTTGAATCTTTAGTGTTCTTTTAGTTGAATTATCAATGTATGATTATTTGTGAATTATGACAAAACATTATTGATGAGAATTATGAATTGAGAAAGTTTAATTTTTAATTGTGAGTTGAAGATTTTGCTTGAGGACAAGCAAATGCTTAAGTGTGGGGATATTTGATAAGCCATAAAAGTAACATATTTTAATCTCATTCTTGATGCAGTTTTGGATGATTTATTATTTAATTTAGTGAATTTGATGCTCCTAATCCTTTAGTTTCATGTTTCTATACTTAGAAGAGCATAGGGGAACAAAAACAGTGAAAACGGGCCAAAATCAGACAAAATGAGTTATTTTTAGGAACCACACGGCCTGGGCATTCCCACACAGGCTGAGCACACGCTCGTGTGAGCCACATGGGCTGGCCACACGCCTATGGCCAGCGTGTGTCGATATCGCTTTCTATTTTCCAAACGCGCAGAAAAAGCCAATTTTTAGAGTTTCTAAGCATTCTAAAGTCAATAAATATGCACTAGAAGAGGATCTAAAGAGCACGCAGAGAAGAACAAAGAAATTACTCGAAGAACCCTGTTAGAATCAACTCAGAAGTAGGATCTTCGTCAAGATTGAAGATCTCCAATCAACTTCTCTAGAAGTTTTTGGGTTTCTTTATGTTTTGTTGTTTTCCTAATTTTGATATGTTTTCCTCCCAAAGTATGAACTAAATTCCCTAAATATCTAGGGAAGCTGAAACCTATGATGGATCTTGCTATTTAATTTTTTGAATTACATAATAAATACTCGATTTCTTGATTTCAATTATGTGTACTTATTCCATGTTTTAATGTTTTTAGGATATTAATTCATGATTAATGTGCTTAATTCAGTGGAGCAAAAGTCCTTGTTTCTTGCATAATTGAGTGGATTTACATGCAATCCTAGAAATAGGATGACATAAATCTACCGGATTAGAGTCAAATCTAATAGGGGAATCCATAGATCGAGTTAATGTGACAATAAGGGTTTTAATTAGAAAGAGATTTCAATTAATCAACCTAGAGTCAATTATTTTTATTCTCAAAAGAGATATTAATATAATTTAGGGATTTCTACAGATCAAGGCAAGTGAATAAATCATTTAATTTAGATTCAGAATAATAAGTAAAGTCTAGGTGGATTCTTTCTTGGGTATTGTCTCTCTCATTGGTTTATTCGATTATTTTCTTACTTTATTCTCTGTCAAGTTCTTAATAATTAGTTTAGATAATATTAGATTAAAAACAAACTTCTTCAATTTACCAGCTAGAAAATAGAAAGATAGTAAGTACTAGTATTTTTAGTCCTTATGGATACGATATTCCCGACTCACCATAGCTATACTATTATTCGATACGTGCGCTTGCCTTTGTTGTGATTTTAGTTAGTTAAGTGAATCATCATCAATTGATGACATTATGATATATTCACGAGATGAGTCTGAGCATGCGAGATAAGCAATTGTTTGCTAAATTTAGCAAATGTAAGTTTTGGCTTTGAAAAGTCAATTTTTTGGGACATATAGTTTCGGCTGAAGGCATTAGAGTTGATCCAAGTAAAATTTTCGCAATTGTTGACTGGAAACCACCGAGGAATGTATCCAAAGTTAGAATTTTTTTTGGGATTAGCCGATTATTACCAATGATTTATCAAAGAGTTCTCGATGAAAGCTACACTGATGACACAAATATTACAGAAAGATGTGAAATTTGAATGGTCCGAGAAATGTCAGTAAAGTTTTAACCAGTTGAAAGCATTGTTGATTGAAGCACTAGTTTTGGTTCAGCCTGAATCGGGTAAAGAATTTGTACTTTTCAGCGACGCATCTTTAATTGGTTTAGGTTGTGTTTTGATGCAGGAAGGCAAAGTAATAGCTTATGCTTCTAGACAGTTAAAGCCGCATGAAAAAAATTACCCGATACATGACCTAGAGTTGGCAACTATTGTGTTTGCGTTGAAAATTTGGCAACATCATTTGTTTGATGAAAAATGCCATATATTTTCCAATCACAACAGTTTGAAGTATCTGATGACCCAAAAAAATTTAAATCTAAGACAACACAAATGGCTCGAGTTGTTAAAAGATTATGAGTTGATCATTGATTATCATCCGGGAAAAGCAAATATAGTTGCTGATGCTCTGAGTAGAAATTTTTTATTTGTTCTGCGAACAATGAATACGCGATTGACATTATCTAATGATGGCTCGATTTGTGCTGAGTTGAAAGCTAGATTGATGTTTTTACAGCAAATCTACGAAGCTCAGAAATGTGATGATGAGTTGCTAGCTAAACAGGCACAGTGTGAGTTGACTTTTAATTCAAAAATTCAAATAGGAACCGATGATTGCTTATTGTTCTGAGGTAGAATTTGTGTACCAAAGAATTTGGAGATTACTCGGAGAATCTTGCATGAAGCTCGCGGTGGTAGCTTGTCAGTTCATCCGGGAAGTAATAAAATGTATGGTGACTTGAAACAGATATACTGGTGGTCAGGAATGAAACGTGAAATTTCTGACTTTGTATCGAGATGTTTAGTATGTCAGTAAGTTAAAGCTAAATATCAGGTATTTTCTAGATTATTGCAGCCAGTCATGATACTAGAGTAGAAATGGGATCGAGTTACTATGGACTTCATATCGAGTTTACCCCTATCTCCGAGCAAGAAAGATGTCATTTGGGTTGTTGTTGATTGGTTGACGAAGTTTGCATATTTTATTCCTGTACGTACAGATTTCTCTCTTGACAGATTAGCTGAGTTATATGTTTTTGAGATTTTCAGATTACACGCAGTGCCAATTTCTATTATTTCAGATAGGGATCCGCGATTTACATCATGATTTTGGAGAAAGATACAGGAAGTTCTAGGTAAACAGTTGCATTCTAGCACTGCATTTTACCTTCAGACTGATAGTTAGTCCAAGCGAGTAATACAAATTCTCGAGGATATGCTTCGTTGCTATGTATTAGAGTTTGAAGGCAACTGGGAAAAATATTTATCGTTGGTCGAATTCACGTATAACAACAATTTTGAATCGAGCATAAAGATGGAACCGTATGAAGCTTTGTATGGTCGTAAATGTCGAACTCTGTTATACTGGACTGAGCTCAGTAAGAAAGAGATACATGGGGTTGATTTGGTTTGAGAGATTGAAGAGAAAGTAAAAGTGATCTGAGATAGTTTGAAAGCAGCTTCAGATCGTCAGAAATCTTATGCGGATCTTAGACGTAAAGATATAAAATTTCAAGTCGAAAATAGAGTGTTTCTGAAAGAATTGCCCTAGAAGAAAGTTCTCCGGTTCGATCGTAAAGGAAAGCTTAGTCCGTAGTTTATCAGGTCGTATGAGATTACTGAAAGAATTGAACCTGTTGCGTAACGATTAGCTTTACCGTCAAAGCTAGAAAAAATTTATAATGTCTTTTATGTGTCTATGTTATGACATTACCGATCTGACCCTTCACATGTTATTTCCTCAACAGATGTTGAGATTCAGCCTGATATATCATACAGTGAGGAACCGATTAGAATTCTGACAGAAGAGGTGAAAGAATTAAGAAACAAGAACATAGCTTTAGTAAAAGTTCCTTCGCAACGACACAATATAGAGGAAGCCACTTGGAAACCCGAGGAAGCCATTAGAAAACAATATCTGAAACTCTTTTTTGGTAATATTTTCATCCCCAAAATTATTACCAGAAAAGAGGTTCGGATATTGCTTTCTCATAGCTTCCTCATGATGAAAATTCCTTTAGTGGGAAAGTTGTAACAACCCGTTTTCAGTGAAATTGGAACAGTGGTTTCAGGACCACAAATCCAAAGTCAAAAAATTTATTTATTATTATTTTATTTCCTACATCATGATAGTAATACTATATAAAAATTTCGTTAAGAAATTTTACCGTTTACATGTTCAATTTGAGAAAAAAGACTAAATCGCGTAAAGTGCAAAAGTTGAGTTCTAGTAACTAAAAGTATTAACTAGCTATAGAACCTTAAAGAATGAGTCCTTATATGGTAATTAAACTATTTATATGTTAGTGGATGAGCATGGCTTAGCAAATGTGTAATTTTTAAAGTTCTTAAAAGTTAATTAAGTAAATAGGTAAATAAAATATAAATTAAATAAAACCAAATTAAGAAATCATCTTTTACTTCCATCTTCAATTGGTAAGATTTTTCATTTTGTTTTTAATGATTTCTATGTTTTTGGGATCGTTGTAGCTTAATCTAGCTAGCCCGTGGACTAATTTGTGAAACTTTTAAACTATTAGGGTTTGCCATTGATGCATGTACACTCACATGAGTTTTAAAGTTTGATGATAGAAAATGGATGGTTGTTGTTAGATAAGCAGCTTTTGTAAATGGATTTTTGGTGAAATTGTCAAATAGGGACTAAATTGAAAAATAAAAAATATTACATGGTATAATTTGTTAATTAGTGAAATATGTGGGTTGTTATAAGTGTATATGATATTCGGCTAGGCTTGGGAAGGGGTAAAATTGTATGAATTTCATTTTCCGAACCTAAGGACTAATTTGCAAAGAAGTTAAAAGTATAGGGGCAAAATGGTAATTTTTCTAAAATATGAATTGGGTTAAACTGAATGAAAAATATATTGAATTGAGTTAAATTTATTCGTATAGATCAAGATAGTCCTCGTATAGAGTTAGATCGGGGGCAAAGGAAAAATCTCGGATTAGTTACCTCTGTATCTACGTATACTCGTCGAGGTAAGTTCGTGTAATTAAATCATGTTTATATGTATTTAATTGATATATATATGTTATGAATTGTTATAAATATACATGGTTGCATATCCAACGAAGTTCAACAAATACCGAGTCCCGTTTGAACCTTAGGAATTCGTAGGATACAAATGACATGTTATTAGGGTTACATGATTTGAGTACTAGTCCTGAATGTCCTACTGATAGCTAAGGTCCTGCATGTGCTGCGGATACTCCACAACTCGTGTGAGCAGCGTCGTGTAGCTATGTCCTAACCCACAACTCGTATGAGAATATCGATTTATAGCTCGTAGGAGCATACCGACTTCAGCTCGAGTGAGCATTCCGATTCACAACTCGTATGAGCATACATGTACATGAATTGATGGATTACAATTTTATGAGCTAGCATATTATGTGTGAGCCATCCCGGGTAT
This sequence comes from Gossypium longicalyx, assembly GCA_025698465.1. Lineage (NCBI taxonomy): Eukaryota > Viridiplantae > Streptophyta > Magnoliopsida > Malvales > Malvaceae > Gossypium > Gossypium longicalyx. Next base: position 17,442,503 of record CM047004.1, on the reverse strand, counting down.
CCAATGATATTCTAAACGATTCAACGGACAATGTTCCAATACGTAATGATAAGAGTTCGATACAAACTATTACAGGTATATACATGAATTATATGGAAATGTTGTTACATGGTACATGGAAACTTGAATTGGTTGATACATGTATTTTGGAACTTGATCAATTGATGTATTCATCAGTGTTTATTGGCTTATATAAGTAATTACATTGTTAACATGGTTGGTGTATATGTGCTTAGGCATTTGGCCAAATTGTATTGGGACATGCTTGCTTACTTACCTATTATATGAATAAATGGTAAGTTAAATTCTATGTTATACGAACTTACTAAGCATAAATGCTTACTCTGTGTTATTTTCTATGTTTTATAGTGAATCGGAAGCTTGTTCGGGTTGGAAGCTTGTCAGAACTATATCACACTATCCATCGACTCTTTTGGTATATTTGGTTGTTTAATTTTTATTATAATATCATGTATAGGTATATTGGCTAATGTGGTCATGTGTTTTGGTTGTGGTTTTTGCCATTTAACTTGGCTTATGATTTGACATTTTGTTGGTGAAATGGCATAGTTTTGGTATGTAAATATTAGCCTTAATATGGTTGATGATTTGCTTAATGTATTTGAATGATGGAAATTGAAATGATAGTTGGATGTGCATGTTTTATATGTCTTATAACTTTTTGTGAATTGGTACTTTACTATGGATGACGTATATGTAAATTGAGGCTAATAATTGAGTGGTATATTTGGTACCATTTGGTATGTTTTGGTAAGGTAACTATATGGCATGTATTAAGGTAAATGTGTGTATAAGTTAGTTGAGTATTTTGGTCAAATAGAGTACATGATTATACACATTTACATGTTGTCATTTGAAGTGCCTAAGGGTATATTGGTTGTATGATGTTGTATCATATGTATATGACTTGTTTATGTTTGATTTGGATGCCTTGTTATGGTTTGTAAGTATGTTAAATGTTGAGTGTAGGTACATGCCAAATTGGGTGAGAAACATGGCTTGAAAAAGGGCCTATTTTCATCCACACGGGCGTGTGTCTCAGCCGTGTGTGACACACGGCCAGGTGACATGGCCGTGTGTCCCCTGTAGCTTTCAAAAGGTTTCAAGTTAGGCTGTTACATAACCTAGCACATGGCCTGGGACACGGGTGTGTGAAGTTATTTTGAAGCGTATATGGCTTGGCACACGGGCGTGTGGCTTGGCTGTGTGACCCAAGTCAGTGAGTTACACAGGCACGGACACGAGCTAGGACACGGTCGTGTGTCTCTACTTCGAATGCCCACACAGCCTGAGACATGGGCGTGTCTCTTGGCCGTGTGAGTTACACGGCCTGGCCACACGACAGTGTGACCCTTGCAGTGTTGAAAATTTTTAATGTTCCCTGAAAATTCTCTGAGTTTTCAATTTAGTCCTGACTTGTTTCTAACGCATATTTAGGGCCTCAAGGGCTCGTATAAGGTACAATATGTATGTTTTGATTTGGTTTTAATATGTTTATTGCTATGATATGAAATGTTTGAAATTTATGTCCATTTGAATTGTAAACTCCGGTAATGCTCTGTAACCCTATTTCAGTGACAGATATGGGTTAGGGGTGTTACACTGTTTGTATTTCGATACCTCTATTTGTACTTTGGTACCCTTATTTGTACTTCGGTACTCTCGTTTGTACTTAGGTACCCCTGTTTACACATTCGTGCCTCTGTAAGCACTACAGTGCCCCTGGATATAGACCCGTGCTTTCGTTGCACTTTGGTGTCCTTATTTTTGTATTTAAGATGCTCTAAAATATAGAATAAGGTCTAAGTATGTGAACCGAGTATTGATGAACTTGATTAAAAGATACAAAGGATTACATAGAATTGATATATTCTAATGTGAAATTCTTGAATACTTATAGACGATGCAATTGAAAATTTTAATTGTCATGTTATAATTTTTAAGTGATTATGTTACTTAAAGCAAGTCAAGTAAATTTTACACTATAATCTTAGCTATTAAGCTTATTGGTTTATCTCATGTTATTTTGTATTTAACAATTGTGGACAGTTGGAAGGATCGACATAAAAGCTCACACTAACCATCTACTTTTGGTAGCCTTTTCATCTCTTATTGGGTTGTAGCATGTATATAAGTTTTGTTGTAAGAAAGTTAAGATTAGAAGTTTGTAAGATATGAAATTTATTTAGTATTTGTGATTATGTTATGTGATGTTGAATAGTAAAATTTAATAGTATTTTTAGAATATAATAATGTGGTTGATTACGAAAATTGAATTGAGGTGTGTTAATGGATAAAGATTTGGTGTAATGTTTAGTTATAATTGAGGTACTTATGAATGGTACATTGGATAGAAGTTTAGTTTATTAATTTGGGTATGTTTTAAATGTATGTTTTGATTGTTTTGGCCATAGGATGGTTTGTGTTTTAGGTGTACCTTATAGGGAAAGTTTTTGCTTGATTTTAGCTTATTTAAGAAGTTAATTTGGAAGCACATCGCCTCAGACACTGGCTATCACACAGCCATGTGCTACACACGGTCATCCCCCACGATAGTGTGTAATCTGTTAGTTTTTGTGCAGGTTTCACACGGGTTGAGACACGACAGTGTGTCTTAAGTCAAGGAGTTACACGGCCTGCGACATGGTCGTGTGATTCAAGTTAGTAAGTTACACGGTTTAAGACACGGTTTAAGACACGGGCTGGGACACGATCGTGTGCCCCTACTTCGAATGCTTACACGGTCTGGGCTGTGTCACACGGCCTGGCCACACAGCTATGTGACCCTTATTTCCAAATTTTCAAGTTTTTCCTAAAATTTATGTATTGATTCATTTTGATTCCCAGTTGCTTTCAAACTAATTTTAGGGCCTTGTAAACATGAATTAAGGCTTATGTGTATATTTATGCTATGAAATGATACATGTTTATAAATTAATTGAATACTTGTTTTGAATTAAGATAAATTATTCTATTTGGTTCTATAACACTCTGATCCTTAAACCAGTAATGGAGACGGGATATGGGTGTTACACAAACTCTCACATTCTCTCTATTTGACAGACATTAAACATATAGGAGTACTCGTTATTGTTCTATGCGCTCAAAAACTCCTCAAGAACACCTGGCCTAACTGTGAAAAAATTTGAATAGAACTCTACGGTAGAGATAAATATCATTGTTTTGTACTTCCATTAAGGGTCGTTGAAAAGGACTTACACTTCGCAGAATCAGGAGCTCCTAGCACATTCATATGATCATTGTACTGCATGAGATGTGCTCGAGGGTCCCTCCTACCTTCAAACAAATTTTTTGGGACTTTAAAGTCAGCCAATAAACTTACAGTTGCTACCTTAGGAGCTAACAAATTGTTAGAACTAAACAGCCAATCCATATCTTATGAGTCAGAATGCAAAGCTCATACATCTCTACATAGAACATCCATTTTATTTTGCCATGGCTTTACATGTACTTCAGGGCCTTCTTCATGCATGATGGTATTATCGCGGAGATCAGAATTGTTAGACAGTACCTTTCTCCTTAGCTTTTCATTTTGTTTCAATAACTCTTGCTGAAATGTTTGCTACTACTCGAACCAAACAATTTGCAAAGTCATATGCTCCCTCATTAACCTTATTTGCTCCTGAAGAGCAAAAATTTGTTGTGGGGATGCCTTCTGATCAGAGGGGAATGATAATCCCTGGTCAGATAGGATATTCAAGTCCAAAGAATTTGAGGCTTTTACATGAGCCAAATTACCCAAATTTTTCAGTCAATCGACAAACCAACCAACAAGTAAACCAATCTCACTAGGTTGATTATTGGCACTAGAAGTTCCCACCTTTCTTGACCAAAATTTAAAGGGGAAATTCTCATTTGGGTGTGCCATTTTGATTTATCTTTACAAAGTGAAAATCTTTCGGTCGGAAATATGTCAATGCTCACCGAACCAAATTGTTAAGTATTTTTCTCTATCGCTCTTAGATGGTGGTGTTTGCCTATTTATATGATATGTGTATTGTTTATCGATAGACATAATAGGTAGGTTCCATGCACATAAACACATATCTTACCCTATATTTAACACATGTTTATGCATTCTCATGTGCGATCTCATGTGTTACTTCGCAGGAGAACATAGGTACTCATCTTGCGAGCTCGATCTGAGAGCTCAGCCTGTGAGGTCTTGTGAGCTCAATGGAAATCAACCAATCCAACCTAAACTCATTTGGGTCTTGGGCCGATGATAACAAGTATTATAACAAAAATATTTTTTTATTTTTATATAAAATTAATAAAAAAATCCACTGAAGTTTGAACTTAATATATTTTCATCATAATTTTTAATTTTTAGCATTTCAATTAAAATTTTATTTTATTTTTATATAAAATTTTTATTTATATATTTTATAAAATTTATTTCTACATGTATTCTGAATGTATCCATAAAAAAAAATAAAACACATTTTTTGTAATTGTTTTTATTCGTTAAAAAAGACTAAAATCATCTCGACTCATTCATTTACACCTTTAAAAAAAAAACAGTGCTCCAATTTTATCAACCCAATAATCGCACGTGAACTCTGACCAACAATCGGTCAAACCTGACTGTCATGACTGCATCCACTTATTAAAGAACATCGACGGGAAGAAGAAGAACAACAATTTATCCTTCATTTAATATCTAATAATTGTATTATATTTACGAATTTTTAGTTGAAATATTTGGACCTTACTGTCATACATTGGCATTTTAATCTAAGAAAATATTTAAAGTATTTCTCAAATTTACTTTAATATAAATTCAAATATATTTCATCTTTCAATTAAATTATAAAAAATAAAATACTCGACCTTTCAATAAATTAGTATTCGTTGCTAAACGAGGTCAATTCATACGTGGGCAGGATGCCAACATCCCACGTGCCCGCGTATCTAACACCGTGTTTTACCTCTTAAAGCCCCCAATATCACGGGCCCCCACTCTCAGCTCTCGCTCTCTGTCTCTCTCTATATATCAATGAATAAACCAAAGGTACCCTAGACCTTTCTCTCAAACCAGAAGCCAAACTTGATTTTCCTTAAAAAAAAATTATTGTTTTGATCCTAAGAAAGCCAACCTGTTGGACCGAAATTTGAAGGAGAGGCAAAAAAAAAAAAATGTGTCCATCGGAGAGAAACTTAAGTCGGCCGGCGAAGACAAAAAGTTCATCGACGGAGTTCAGGTCGGCGTTCGAGGTTCTGGACGTAGATCGCGACGGGAAGATCAGTAGAGAAGATTTGAGGATATTTTACTCCGGTTTTTGTAGCGGGAACTCTGGGTTCGATGACGACGAGATGATTGGGACAATGATTTCGTTGGCGGATTCGAACAGCGATGGGTTCGTGGAATACGAGGAGTTCGAGCGTGTTTTAGGGTTGTCGAGAAACAAGGCGTCGGGTTTTGGGGTAATGGAAGATGTTTTTAAGGTAATGGACAAAGACGGCGATGGGAGACTGAGCCATGAGGATTTGAAAAGTTACATGAAATGGGTTGGCTTTTCTGCTTCCGATGAAGATATTAAGGCAATGATCAGATTAGGCGGCGGTGATGAAAACGGTGTTTCATTCGATGGTTTGCTTAAGATTTTGGCCCTTGATTTTGCTACCTAATATTATGTATCAAGCTTGATTTTGAGTATTTTTGGACTCTTTTCCTTGTATGTTTTACATAATGAATCAAGTTAATAATAGTTGAAAAAAAATAGAAGTCTCTCTAAAAAAAGAAATTTAAACTTTGGAACTTTTGGCTCTATACTTGGTAATATTAAACAAGTATATCAGAGCAAACTTAATGCGTCAGTACTTAAAATAGGGATAAAAAAAGGGAATTTATTTCTAAATATTTTGTTGTTGACAAAAAAGCATTATCATTTAGCAATTACCTATATTGTTGATACTTTTCAATTTGTGGTTGCCTTTTTTAATTAATACTATATTACATCTCTCATTGAAAGTGCACCCACCAATATCAATATGTAATTTTAAATTTATTTATATTTTAAACTTAAGTTAGGTAATTTAATGATTATGTCTACTTTAATATAATAATTTATAATAAAAAAAATTGATCTAAAATATAACAGAATTTTATGACCGCTAATGTTGTACTGGAGCCGAACTTGAATAATGGGTAAGCTAGAGCTCGATCAAGCTTAATTCAAAATTTAATACTCGATTTTAGTTTGACTCGAATATTAATTTTTAAGCTACTTAAACTTGAGTTTGATTAAGTTTATTAATCAATTTTTATATTCAAGTTTAAACTCGAGTTCAATTAATTTTGTTTGTGATTAAGCTCTTTCTATAAGGGTATAAATGTAATTTGATACTATAAAATAAGCTAAAATAAAAAGCTTGATTAGACTTGTGAGATGTTCAAATAAAGTATTAGAACTCAGATTTGGCTCAATCAACACATCTAGTTGCTCAAGCTTAGTTAAAAAATTACTGAATTGAATTTGAGTTGGTTTCAAATCGAACTTTAATAGCTTGAGAGCACTAATGTCTCATTTAAACATTAGTATAGGCTAAATCTAACACAAACATGTATTTTCAAAATGAAAAGGAACACACAAAAATAATTAAAATATGGAATAAGATTTTATGCGTCATTGGAGGATAAGTCAGCATCATCAGTAAATAATAATATGACACATCATCATTAAATTTAAAAAATTTTTATGGAGGACTTGAAAATAAATATTAATAATCTTATTTAAGCATAATTAAACATTAATCTCAATTATTATAAATAAATATTAATAACTTTCGAATTTAGGATCTTCAATTTAAGGATTTAGGGTCTAGAGTCTTAGACTTAGGGTCTAAGGTATCGAGTATAGGTTTCAAGGTTTTAGAATTTATTAATAAGTACTTAGTATTTAATTTATGTTTAAATAAAGTTATTAGTATTTATTTATAGGTCTTCCATTATTTTTTGTTCTATTTTATGATGATGTGTCATGTTATTATTAACTGATGGTGTATGAGACTTAAGCATCGATAGTGCATCAAGTATAGAGATTTTACCATTATAACTAATGATTAGAACACTCACCTCCAAATCCTCCTTCTGAGAACTTGGGAAGTAAACACTCAATAATGTTTACAATTCAATTTGCACACTCTCACAAAAATAGTTCCTTAACAAACTAATTAGAATGCACTTAATAAGCTCTCATACATAACCTAGACAAGCCTCATAGCATATATCAATTTCGGCTTGTTAACATAGAAACTAAGTAAATACAAAGTAACTCCTTGAAAGTAATTATTACAATTACAACATTCAAACCACAATCAATCGAAGATCTGATTTCCAAAACAACAACATAGTCTTGATCGATTCAATGGTTGATTTGATTATCAAATACAATCCAATCTTCAAAAGCCAATGATTGGTTTCCATAAATGGATCATAATATATTCAATAATGCAGCACATTAACATCTAGATTTTCTTCATTAAATTGTCAAATCAAATAAGATAAGTATTTATACTACCTTAGTAACAATTTGCAATTGGCATTGTCGAGTGTCACTCAGCATCAACTAGTTCATCTTGCCTCAACATATGCCATTTTGAGTGACATTGTTTTTAATTTGTAAAATATTGATGTGTGTGTGTGTTTTTTTATAATATGCGCTTAATTTTTTAAATAATTTTTAATTTATTTATTTTTAATTATTGTAATTAATGTAATATAGTATACATAATTAATGCATAATTTAAACATTTTTAGCTCAACAACTTTTTAATAATATTAAAAATATTTTGAAATCATAATTAAAATATTTCTACCATATTGATCCGATGGAACTGACACTTCATGCAATTAGGGATTACGATTTTGCACAAGCAGTGTGGAAATCAGTTCTACCACGATGGTGTAAGGGTTCTTTCTTCAGCTTACCAAGAGATAAATGGGTTTTGTGGAATATACAAAATGAAGGTAGTTTACTGGTTCCTAAAGGTGAGCGAGCTACTTTCTTTTCAATTACCAGTTGGTTCATTTGGAAACATAGGAATGCATTTATCTTTTAATGGTTCTAGTGAGAGTAGTTCAGAACTTATTAGCTCAGCCTTGGTGTGGACTATGTCCTTAAGGGTTAAAGGGTTGTTAACCAATGGGCGCGTATGACCATGACAGTTGGTAGATGGTAGTTACCGGAGCCAAATTGGGTTAAATTCAACGTCGATGGATCAGTGTAAAAAAGTAACTCAAAGGCATATGTAGAAGGGGAAATGAGAGGGCCTAGTGAAGGATGGTTGATAGGTTTCAAAATGGTAATAGGTATGAATGATATATTTCAGATTGAAGCCAGAACGATCCTTGAAAGATTGAAATTGGCTCGGAATAGAGGATTCAAGCGAGTTGAATTAGAAAGTGACAATGCAATGTTGATTGAGACTATTCAGAGTAATCTAGCACTAGTAAGGGTGTTGATGAAATCAAGAAGATACATGATTGGTGCTCAAAAACTTGAGAAGTCAAACTTCGACACATTCACCGGAACATCAATAAAGTTGTTGATTACATAGCTAAGACAGATGGAGGTGAAATTGATTAACTGATTATTCTGGAAGACCCACCGCATTATGTGAGGGGCTAGTTGAAAGAAAATATTAGACAATCAGTATGGACTATTGATGGATTACACTAGTATTGAAGGTCGTTTAGTCATGTTCTATGTTTATGATATACCAAAAAAAAAAAAAACATTTATACCATATTCTATGTGCAAAATAGTTTTACTTGAATTAGTTAATGCAAAACATTACTATTCAAAATAATAACTAATAAACATAAAAAATACATTAATTATTTTGATAATTCAGTACTAATAAAAAATTCTTAATCATTATTGAAGCATTTGTTCAAATTATAAAAGTTGATATATTGTAAATTAAACTTTTCACTAATCAATTTTCTTTTTCTTTTTCTTTTTCTTAATAGTTGATAAATTGACTATAATAACTTGCAGTTATAATATATTATATTTGATTATATAAATGCATTATTTATAAAATTTTATATATTAAATATTAAGTTAATTATTTGATAAAGAATTAACATTTTCTATTTGAAACTAAGGATTTTTTTTAATATTTTTGTTAATGAAAACATACTAATTTGAATATAAAGTAATTCAATAAAAATTCAATTTTTTATTCACTATATAAAATATTTAAAATTATTTTAATAAAATTATAATTCTTATTTATAAGTATGATAAATTATCCTATTAAGTAAATTATTTAACTAAATATTTTATTAAAATTAAAATTCCTATTTATAAATATGATAAATCCTTTATATAATAAAAAAATATTTATAATGGTAAACTGAATAATATTTTACTATAAACAATAACTTATATATAGGCAATCAAAGAGAAAACATAATAAAATATATTTTTAAATATTTTATTTTAATAATTAACAATAATAAATTAATATAATATTAAAATTAATAAAACTATAAAGATATACTTTCAACCATGCCTTGCCTTATTGCATTGCATGCATCCCTTATCTTTGGATGTCTTCCCTCTCTTCTCATGTCTATTCAAATGGGTTTGAGTTGGTTTGTTGATGTTAAAAATAAAGATGAATCAGGGATCCATGGGAAGATTATTGTTGCTGATTTGATGATGGTATGATAATATTTGAGTGGAGATTGTAATTCCAAACTCCCCTCAATTTCCTTCCCTCTAAACAATTTCTTATCCTGCCTTTATTATTCTCAAAACCATCTAAGCATGGTGTCATGACAATGGGAGAAAGTTTTTTTCAAGCATTTTTTCTTTTAATAATAATCATCATACTAAATAATACTTAATATTAATTAATAGTAATAACAGATAACAATATAGTTTTATAATAATAATTAACCATATTGATAACATGAAATTTGAACCTTTACATACTTCATTCAAGCTTGATTCAATTTTGACCTAAGTAAAAAATCTTTGATAAGTTGTTTTCTAATTTCTTATGGGGAAGGTCGACGGAAAGGAAAAGGATTCATTGGGTTAAATGGAGCGAGGTTTGCAAGCCGTCCGACTTTGGAATACTTGGTCTAACACGTATTAAATTAAGAAACATTATGGGCTTGTTGTTTAAGTGGATCTAAAGGTATGATAATGAAGAAAACTGCCTATGGAAGAAAATTATTGTTGCTATTTATGAGAATAGGGAAAGTAATTTGCTGCCGCATAATTTGTCGCACTATAACAAATCATGGGTATGGAGAAGTATTGTGCATCCGTTAACTACGAATTATTCTTTTAGCAATTCCTTTGTGGATAACCTTAAAATACTAGCCGGTAACGACGAAAAGATTAATTTTTGGGCGGGATGCTGACTAAGGGAATTCTCGCTCAAGTCTATTTTTTCGAGAGTTTTTGCTCTTGCTGTTAAGAAAGTTGGGAATATTGTTGATTTCGGTTTTTGGCTTGATGAGAAGTGGGTTTGACATGTGGAGCTTAGGAGACCCCTTTTTATTGAGAGAAGAATTAGTGGTTTGCTTTTATGGGTGTGATAAATCAATTTAATTGTTGCAAGGAGAAGGTTGATATGTTAATTTGGACTAAAGTCAAGGACCGCCTATATACCCCTAAGGCCCTTTGTTCGTTGGTGTCAAGTAGGGAGAACCAAATGGCGAAACTTTGGAAATTAGTGTGGGTGAAACTTGCACCCCGAGCGTGGAATTCTTCGTTTGGATATTGGTGCAGGGTAGAGTTGCTACTAAATCTGAGTTATCCATGAGAGGTATCCTTTCTTTCAACTCCAATATCTGTACCCTGTGCTATAAATATGAGGAAACTGTTGATAAATATGGCAAGAAATATGTTCCATTTAGATATCCAAATGGTTCATCCAAGAGACCCCAAAGATTTTTTTTCCTATCATGAATGTTCGCTTGTGTGGATTATAATTACGTTGATATTGAGAGATTAGTTTTTTTTTTTGCTACAACTTGGTCATTATGGCTATTAAGAAATATGTGATATTTAAAGGGTTGATAGTTCATAAGAAGTAATTGATATCTTTGATTAAATCCAGATTGGGATGGTGGAGCAATTTGAGGTGGTTGTTGAAATAGCACAAACCCATATCTAAAAAATATAAGGTTGTGGAGTGTTTGTGTTATTATAAATAGAAGTAGTTTCTCCACTTTTAAAACATCCCAGAATTTGTCATTTCCTTCATAAGGAGAAAATTTCCCTCATTTATATGGATTTTTTCACTTGTATCTTTTACGGTGAAATGTATTTGGTAATGCCTGAGGACGTAGGCGTAATTTATTGAACCTTGTTAAAATTTTGGTGTTCTTTATTATTATTATTTCAATATTTTGTAAGGTATAATTGTAGTGATATATTGTACTATTAAATTACATTTGAGGGAGGTTCTATCTAGAAGGTTGAGTTTTAAGCGAGACCGTCTATGACACCTCCAATCTTTTCTAAGAATTGAACCTAGTTTGGTTTTCTAGTACTATAATTTACTCCTTTTTACTTTATTCGCACAACAAATGGTATCAAAACCGAAATTTATTCGAATTATGCTCTATGGTTGCAGCTTAAATTGATCTTCCATATTAGGAAATATTTCCTTGGACACATTGAAAGATTATGGTTGAAATAGTAGACAATCCAAGAGCTCCAACATTGTGCATGTGGGCGAGACCGGCAATGGAGATCTTCGATGGCATGGGCCATTTCGGTATGGCAAAGTGAGGTTCTAGATGCTCTCTTTTATCAAGGTAGAGATATTGCCATTTGATTAGAAGAAACCAGATGATATGGAGAAAGATTGGAAGATTATCAATTGTTTGGCATTTGGTACAATTCGATCGTGTCTTTCTCGAGAGCAAATGTATGCTTTCTCAAAGGAGACTTTTGCAAATAGATTGTGGTTGAAGAAATTCTTTTGAAGAAAAATAGTCAAAATAAGCTCCACGTGAAGAAAATGTTGTTTCGCTTCACTTATGTTCTAGGTACCACTATGAATGATAACATCGCCAGTTTTTATCAATTAGTCACTGATCTGGTGAATATGAATGAGATCTTCAAAGATGAATATTTGACTTTGATGTTGTTAGAGTCACTTCCTGAAGAGTTTAAGTTCTTTGAAACAACTCTACTTCACGGGAAGGCTGATGTATCTTTTAGTGTGATGTGTGCCGCTTTATACAATTATGAACTGAGAAAAATGGAAAAACATATAAATTCAACTAGAGATGTAAAATTTTTGGTAGTCCAAGTTCGTTCACACATTCGGAGTAAAGTTCAGAAGGGAGATCCAAGTCAAAAGGAAAACCAAGTAAAGATAAGTGTGCTTTATGTCGATAAAAAGGACACCGAAAGAAAGATTACCCAAAGTTGAAAAATAAAGGTAAATATAATAAAGGGAAAGTTGTAACAGAATCAAATGTAGTTGAGTGTGAGGATGAAGATTTAGATTTCTCACTTGTTACATTAATAATTGGCCATTCTAATGTGTGGTTGTTGGATTCAGCTTGTAGCAATCATATGTGTCCTCATTTGAAGTGGTTCTTTGATTTTAAAAAACTAAAGGGTGGATATGCCCATACAACAAATAGTACTCCTCTTACCATATATGGGATTGAGAAATCATGAGGAATCAGCCATAAATGTTCATTATGTACTAGATTTGATGAGCTGTAAGAACTTTAGAATTAAAAGGTTTCGAAGTGAGTGCTAAAGATGGTTTCATGAAGATTATTTTTGCTACACGCGTGGTAATAAAGGAGGTTCACAAGAATAATAACCTTACCATTATCTAGGTAATATAGTTAATGAGACAGTTGCTATGACATCAACTAATAATCGGGGGTCAGAAGCACTCAAGTTATGACATATGCGCTTGAGGCATACTGGTAAAAACTACTTGAACTTGCTTATAAATCAAATATTATTGAAAAGAGTAAGAACCTGTAAATTGGATTTCTATGAGCATTGCATCAAAGGGAAGAAGATAAGGATAAAAGTCTGGGATTGCAATCCATGATACTAAAGGCATCTTGGATTATGTTCACTCAAATGTTTGGGGTCCCTCTAAAACAAACTTTTAGAAGGAAAATATTTTTATGTAAATTTTGTTGATAATTATTCCCAAAGAGTGTGGGTATGTACAATGAAGAAAAAGGATGAAGTGTTAAGAATTTTCCTTAAGTGGAAAAAGATGATGGAAACTCAAACGAGTAAAAGGATCAAACACCTTCGCAAAAACAATAGTGGAGAGTATAGAAGTGATCCATTTGCAAAGATTTGTAAAGAAGAGGGCATCATCAGAAATTTCACTGCCAAATTTACACCACAACAGAATAGGGTGGTAGAATACATGAATCGAACATTACTGGAGAAAGTATGATATATGCTATCCCAAGCTAGATTCGGTAGAGAGTTTTGGGTTGAAGCTATAACATATGCATGTCATTAATCGCCTTCCATCTATTATAATCGAAGGAAAAAAAACGATTGGAGAAATGGAATAGAAAGCCTGCTACAGATTATGATTCATTACATGTATTTGGTTTTGCTGCATATTATCATGTTAAGGAATCAAAGTTAGATCCAAAAGCTAATAAGGCAGTATTCTTAGGGATCACTTTTGGCATAAAATGTTTTCACCTATGGTGTCCAAAAACGAAGAAAATTATCTTCAGTAGAGATGTCACCTTTAATGAATCTACCATGTTACCAAAGGTACAAAAGAAACAGTCAAATGATACTCATAAGCAGGTGGAGTTTGAAAAAGTGTTGATCCCAACAAATGAAGAAGTTAATGATTCTCCTATGGTAGAAAGAGGCTCTAGTAGGGATGATCCAATGGAAGAAGGAGACTCCTACAAAAAGGAGGTTCAAACCCAAGAACTTTCACAACAACTTGAATCAATTGCAAATAATAAGCCAAGGAGAATAATTGAAAAGCCTATTCGCTTTACTGATATGGTAGCTTATCAATTCCTAGTTGTAGATGATGTCATTCCCACTACTTTTGATGAAGCAATTCAAAGTTCTAAAGAAGAAAATTAGAGGATTGTCATGAACGCCCTCGACCCTACCCGATCTACCGGATCCGAATCTTGGGTGTTACGCCTTATACAAATGTAACTTAAAACTTTTCTTTTCTTATTTATTGATGTAAATGTCTATCTATGAGTATAACAGAATCTCTTATAGCCTACATCGTATAGTTACATTTACAAATCAATAAAATTCCAAATTTTCCTACTTTCTCCCTTTGTCTACTGTGTACATATTGAATTTCTACTTATATGAATTATGCGCAAACTTTGACGCGCCACTTGTTTTCCTCTGTATACATAACAGCCCAACGCATCGCTTCCTTGGTGTAGCCTTGGCATCATCCCTCAACACAAGATCCTTTATAACTTGAAATACAAAATAACATTTGTAAGTTCATAAGAACCTAATGAGCTAAAGCTCAAAATACCTTTTTGATTTACTCTGTGTCTCATATGTTATTTTGCCTATCCATGAGGTATTTCTTGACTTTTCTTCTTTCTTTGACGGGTGCAATGCTGAGGCTACCTTTTTTCTTTCTTCAGAAGCATTTCCCTTCTTTTAAGCATACTATACTTAACATCTCCTTACCTTCTATATTCTTTTTTAAATCTTATCTTTACGTAATCCTTAACCTATTCATTTACCTTATTATTAGACTTAATATCTTATTCCACACTTACTAGTCTTATCATTTTCTTTGGGCGGGGTAGACTACGCCGAATACTTTACTCAAAATTCATCTAAATCTTCTTTACTTCAGTGCATTCTCTATACTTACTTTTAACTTATATCTTTGCCTCGTCGCATACTCTGGCACACATTAGCCTTTCTATTCATCCCTTGTAACTATACAGGGTTCACCATTCATTCAGTGTCCACCCAAAAGTGTTGTCTTTAGATGGTCATCACGAGATATGTTCTTTAGATTTCATCACGAAGGATTAATTAATCTAGAAATATCAAATCAAGAATTAAGCACAAATAATTGTGAACAAGACCTAAGTATTTATTGTGTAAAATAAAAACCAAATGACAGAATCTAGCATAGGGTTCATCTCCCCTAGGTATTTAGAAAATCAGTTCATGCTTAAAAATAGAAACATCACCGAAAGGAATAAAGAAACTCATGATAGTCTTCTAAGAAATCAATTGGGAATATTCAATTTTGATGGAGATCTGCCTCAATGGTGTTTTTTCAAGTTATTTTCTTGAATATTCTATTACGGATCTCTCTTATCTTCTTATGTCTGTCATATATACATCTTAGAATGCCCGAAAAACCTAAAAAATACGATTTTTCGCAGTTTAGGGTGTAAATTCACAAAATTGACATGACCTACCACATGGCCATGTGGTAGCTCGTGTGGCTCATACAATCGTGTGGACAGGCCATGTGGAAGGGGTCAGCTTGTATGGCTCACACGGCCATGTAGACAGGTTGTGTGGAAGGGGTCAGCCTGTGTGGCTCCTATAGCTTGCTTTGATTTTTTTATTTTCGTTTGTTTTTCTCTCTTTTTGCTTCCAAATACTCTATTAAGTATCAAAACATAAATTTAAAGGATTAAGAGTATAAAATTCACACTTAACATTGAATAATCACCCAAAAATGCATTAAGAATGAAGTTAAAATACGTTACTTTTAGCACTTATTAGTCTTCAACACACACATAGACACAATTTACTCATTCAAACACATTAACCATTAACCTCAGAGATCATATTTATTTTCCATACGAATCATTCATGCAAGTTCATCAGACATACATTTATTATAGAATCATCATATCATGCAATTTTAGTTTATTTTCATAGAAGGTTCTAACATGTATAATACATTTGCAAGAGTCGGCTTAGAGACTCACCTTATAACCTAGAAAGCTGTTAAACTTCAAACCTAATCCTTCCTTGTGACAACAGTAGCTTAAGTTACAGATTTTTCATTCAACTGGATGTTACGGCTTCATCGCCTCATCAAATAGTGACACTTTGTTAGAACTCATTCGTATAACATTTTACCTCTACTTCAACTCAAACATATCACTAAGCCTTACTTCTTCAAGTATACTTATAAATATGTGTTCCCTTAGCAGATAGAGTCATGAAACATACCTTGTTGGGAAGGAGCTTACTAGTAGAAAACCAAAGTTCCAGACTTGTCTTTTTGAAAGACCTCTCAGAGCCTAGATCCATATATTTAACTCAGTTTGAAGGATGAGAGGAATTCTCTTTGTTTCTCCCCTTTTTATAAGCAGATATCACTTCTTGAAAAGTGAGAGAAAAGTTTCCCATTTCTTACCCAGTTTACCTTGATATTTTTACCTTTATCTCTATGGATATTTGACATGCGTCCTAGTCCTTACAATCCACCAAATAAATGCTTAACAGCTATAAACATTGTCCTCATAAACTCTTTCGGCTTCGAGACATCCTCGTTACTGAGTGCTGCACTTGGCACTCCTTCCCTCACTGCTGCTCGACACAAGACCAGCTCTACCTCGAGCTCCTTTATTCTTGTGCTCAAAGCCATCGTCGTGGCTATTGTTTCCTCCTTCAAAACCATCACTATGGCTTTGAGAACATTGTTCCTCTCCGTCAGCTTTTTCCCTTGGGAATCTAGCAATTCTTGCACGCTATCCCTATTTGAAGTGAGACACATGGTCATAAAGTCCCTAGACTACTCTCTCAACTCATCTATGCTTTCTTTAAGCCTATTTTCTGACTCTTTCGGGACTCCTCAAGTTTACCCATGTGTTCCTTAACAACCAGTAGCATCTCTCTCAAAGACTTTCTGACCCACCTTTGTTTGAACACTTCTTTCAACATCCCAACCATACCTTCGAACCAATAGCTCAGATACCACATGTCAAGGGGCTAGATTTTTTGTCTCGCAATCCGTACGGCCATATGCGATTCATTCGTCCAAACTCGTCTAAGTCAACCTTTACTCAAGTAAGGATTCCTTTAGAAGTCCTCCAAGGCACCAATTTGTATAACGGAAGAAATTTATGCCAAAAAAAGCAACAAAAGAACAATAGAAAGAACGCACATAAGGTGTTTGAGTAAATGCTCTCTATATTCTCTTATTCACAAAGAATAATAAAACAATGAATGGAGTGAGTACAAATGAGGGGGAAGCTCTCTATTTATAGTTGAACTCCTCCAAAATCGACGGTCAAGATACATTTACATCAACAGACGAGATTAACTATATCCCTTGATTTTAGAGATTTACAAGATATGTCATATCAAATATAATATAATCTTTAAAAGATATGATTCTATCAATCTTTTAAGGTTAGTTACCAAAATAGTCTAAGTTGCCAAATCTCTATTATCGAGCCAACCAGGCTTCAATCTGACAGGCTTCTCCAACAGCTTACCAAATCGGGCCAGTTCTTGCGGGCCAAATGATCCCCATCTACACAATAGACCTTCATCGAATACATTTGGTGTGATGGTCACGGGCTTTGAACTGCGGCCCATGACACATACACGTACATTAATTGACGGATTATAGTTCAATACACTTCATGTATACTACCCGTGTATCCAATAATATTCTAAATGGTTCAACAGACACAGTTCTGTTACGAGGTTATATGAGTTCGATATGGAATATTATTGATATTTATATGAAATACATGAAATATGATTATTTGATGAATTCAACCATGTGTGTTGGATCTTATATGTGATTTTCATGACTAATATGTTGGTGATAATGTGTTTAGGCTTTTGGCCAAATTAGTTGAGATGTGCTATGTTTACTTACCTATTTTATGGATATATGGTAAGTTAAATTCCATGTTATACTAACTTACTAAGCTTAAATGCTTACTCTGTGTTATTTTTTGTGTTTTATAGTAATTCGAAAGCTCTTTTGGGTTGGAAACTTGTCGAAGCTATTTCACACTATCCATCGACCTTTTGGTACTTTCAATAAATTAATATCGGTTATAATGGCATGTATAGGTTAATTTGGCCAATGTTGACATATAATTGTTTTGTTGAGATTAGCCACTTATATGGCTTGTGTTTGATATATTTTGATGTGTATATATATGTGGCCTTTCCATATTTGATGTGTTTTTAATATGGTAGAATGATGAAAAGTAAAATATGGGTTGAATATGCATATATGTATTTGGTCATTTAGGTAAGTTTGGATACTTGATTGACATGTTTTTAAGTTGTCATTTGAGGTGCCTAAGGGCATATTGGTTGTATGTGGTGATATTTCTTATTTAAGACTTGATTTTGGCTTGTTTTGAATGCATTGTTATGGCTTGTTGATGTGCAAAATTTGTTGAGTTTAGGTTGGTACCAAATTGGATGAGAAATGTGATTTGGAAATGACCTATTTTCGTCCACACAGGCGTGTGTCTCAACCGTGTGGGACACACGGCCAGGTGACATGGTCGTGTGTCCCCTGTATCTTTTAAATTGCGCAAGTCAATATGCTTACATGGCCTAGCACACAGGCATGTGGCTTGACCGTGTGACCCAAGTCAGAGAGTTACACGGGCACGGACACGAGTTGGGACACGACTGTGTGTCCCTATTTCAAATGCCAACATGGCCTGAGACACGGGCGTGTCTCCTGACCATTTGAGTCACACGGTCTGGCCACAAGGCCGTGTGACCCCTACAGCTTTGAAAATTTTCAATGTTTTCTGAAAAATTCTTTAAGTACCTGATCTAGTCTCGACTTGTTTCTAACGCGTATTTTAGGCACCGAGTGTAACACCCTCTAACTCTAAACCGTCATCGAAATAGGGTTACGAGACATTACCGAATAATCAGACAATTTACAATTAATATTCAAACAATTATCGAACATATTATAATATAATCATAAATTGTATAAAACTTTTGCTAATTAACTTTTTTTAAATAAAAAAATTCAATATAATATCTTTATAAATATTTAACCTTCCTTGCAATTTCAAATCGCAACCAATTCAAAACCAATATCCCAATCCATACAATTTCATATTTAAATACACTTAAACATAGCTTAACATCAACTTAGTAATTTACTAAGTAAACATTCGCATATATTGTTTAATTTAATAAACTTCATTCATTCTATTTCAACTTGTTGCCAACTATACCAATTCTGTTATGATAATTTTATTTCCATTTCATTAAACCAAGTATCAGAATATCATTTTAGTATCAATTATACCATGTATATCATATAAATTTTCATACCATTTCATTAGTTTAAACACTAAAATACCAAATATCATTCTTTACAACAAAAATCATATAGTATTTTAAAGTAACCAAATTAACACCTATGTACATGCCACTTTTACCAAAAGAAGAATACATCACCGAGTTTTGCGCTGGAGTCGGGATCGCCTAGATGCTGAACCGAGACTCTAAATACCTATTAACCTGCGCATAGAAACAACCGTACGCTAAGTATTTTATACTCAGTGGTATTACCATAATTCAAATTATAAACATAATAATCATATCATTAAATAATATAACTTTATTTATTTACTTTTTACTAAACCAATTCAAATATAAATTTGTCATTCTCAATATAATCATACAATTCAATTTAGCTAATCAACAATTGAAATCATATACATTCATGTTGAGACATTATATATCTCATGAACCATTGGTTCATGTTTTTCATTCTCATACTCACATTCAAATCACATTTTTTTTCTATTCACATTCTGTTTTCACATTTCTTTCAATGGCTTAACCAATTCATTTCATTCAGTTTAACCTTTCTTTTAATTACCTCTATTAACAGACTTGGACTTTGACGGATACACGGATCTAGCCAAACACTCTAGTATGGCACCCAGTGCCTCATCGGATAGTTTGAAGCAAATAATTGACACCCAATGTCTCATCGGCCAAGCCGAAGTAAGTTGGTACCCAGTACCTCATCGAATCTATCCGAAGTAATATAGTGACACCTAGTGTCTCATCGACTCGAGGTCGAAATATCCCTAAACTCTTCCAATCATATGGCATGCCAACTATATTCGACTCAACCCGACTTGTTAATAGGGTCTCCAAATTCACATTTCAATTCAATTTCACTTTTTCACTTTCAATCACAATTCAATTCAAAATTCACTTTTCCATTTTCAAGTCAATATTCAATTCAATTCCACACATATATTCATCATTCAATTGAATTTCTTTCAACTTAATAATAATACTTACCTTATATTTCACTTACCATACACATAAATTTAAATTCAAAAATAAATAATAACTAAATTCGAATTATAGTAATACAAACCGTAAATCTCCCATTTAGTCCTCGATAGCTTTCTCCTTTTGTTTCGATGCCAATGCCTCAGGTTCTTTGTTAGCTACGAAAATAATAATAATTTGCACTGATTAATACAACATTAATTCACATTAAATACTTGAATTTCTATTCAATTTCTACCTTAATTTCAATTTGGTCCTAACTAATTCATCCATTTTTCTACCTCAATTTAGACCTTATTTCTACTCAAATTTTAATTAAACTTAAACTTAACAACAAATTTTTAGCATAAAAATTATAATTTCAAATTTCTTTCAATTTAGTCCCTATTATACAAAATTTATAACTTATTCTACAATTTAATCTGTCTCCCACTTCTAGTTAGAAATTCTATTAATTCAATCCCCAATTCACACTTTTCTCAATAAAATTTAATGTCTAAAAATCTAATATCTTCCAAAATTTCAGCACATACTTAATAGTATTTTGTTCTAGTTTCATAAAAACTCAAAAATTACAAGAAAAAGACTTAATTTGACTTACCAATTTGAAATTGAACCTTGAAAACCCTAAATTTCTTCTTTTCTTTTCTTTTCTTCTTTTCTTTCTATTTCGTCCCCTATTCTGTTTCTATTTCCTTTCTTTTGTTTCTTTAGTTTATATATATAATAATATAATATAATATAATATAATATAATATAATATAATATAATATAATATAATATAATATAATTAAAACATAAAATATCTTTATTATATAATAATATAGTAATATATTAAAAATAAAAATTTTAGATTTTCCTCACGATAAATCGCCTGAATTTATACTTTTAGTATAATTGTCCTTTTAGTCCTTTTTATTTTCTTTTAATCTATAATTCAACTTTTACCCTTTATTAAATTTAGTCCTTTTTATTAATTACTCCTAATTAAGTCAAATTCACCTATCTAAAACTTAATTAAACACACAACTAATCTCGTAAATATTTCTAATAAATTTTTACGAACCCATTTTGCTAAGACAGAGGCCCGATAATGTACTTTTTCAATGCCCATGAATTTTGGGTCATTACATTTCTTCCCCCTTAATAAATTTCGTCCTCGAAATTTACCTTAGAAAAGATGGGGATACTGTGCTCTCATTGTCTCCTCTGGTTCCCAAGTCGCTTCTTCCACACTATGACTTCTCCACAAAACTTTTACTAAGGGAACCCATTTATTTCTTAATTCTTTTACTTCCTGTGCTAAAATTTGAACCGGCTCTTCTTCATAGGACAAATCAGGTCGAACTTTAATAACTTCAGTAGAAATTATATGAGAAGGATCCGATCTATATCTTTGAAGCATAGAAACATAAAAAACATCATGAATTTTTTGTAGTTCCGAAGGTAAAGCTAACCGATAAGCGACCGGCCCGATTCTTTCTATAACCTCGTACGGCCCAATGTAACGAGGACTTAATTTTCCTTTTCGGCCAAAGCTCAATACGTTCTTCCAATAAGAGACTTTAAGAAATACTCTGTCTCCGACTGAATACTCAATGTCTCGACGCTTCAAATCGGCATAAGACTTCTGTCTATCGAAGGCTACCTTTAATCTTTCCTGAATATTCTTAACTATTTCCTCAGTTTCTTGAATTAATTCCGGTCTAATCACTTTTATTTCATTCAATTTCGTCCAACACACTGGTGATCTACACTTTCGATCATATAATGCTTCATACGGGGCCATTTGAATACTTGATTGGAAACTATTATTGTAAACAAATTTAGCTAATGGCAAATAACGTTCCCAACCTGATTCAAAATCAATGATACAAGCCCGAAGCATATCTTCTAGTATTTGAATTACTCATTTAGACTGTCCATCTACTTGCTGATGAAAGGTCGTACTGAAGTTAAGTCTAGTACCCAATGATTCATGTAGCTATCTCCAAAATCTCGATGTGAACCGAGGATCTCGATCCGAAATTATTGACACCGGAATACCGTGTAATCTAACAATTTCTCGGATATATATTTCAGCAAGTTTCTGCAACGTCCAATATGTTCTGACTGCTATAAAATGTGTTGACTTGGTAAGTCAATCAACTATCACCCAGATGGCATTCTTTTTGCTTGTTGACAATGGTAATCCCGTAACGAAATCCATCGTGATACAATCCTATTTCTACTCAGGAATACTAATAGGCTGAAGTAGTCCAGTTGGAACCTGATGTTCCGCTTTTATCTGCTGACATGTCAAACATTTACTAACATACTCAACTATGTCCCTTTTCATTCCAGGCCACCAATATAGTTCTCGTAAATCACGATACATCTTCGTACCTCTGAAGTGTAAGAAAAATGGACTATCGTAAGCTTCTTGAAGAATTAACTCTTTAAGCTCAGAAGTAGCTGGAATACAAATTTGATTTCAGAATCTCAAACAACCATGATCATCAACACTAAAGTTTTCTACTGTACCATCTCTCTCTTTTTCAAAAACATATCATCTTTCAATTGTGCTGATCTGATCTAATCAAACATTAATGGCTTTACTCTCAACTCGACCAAAAGACTCCTATCATCAATGATATTGAGCTGTGCAAACATTGCTTTTAATTCAATTGCAGCTTTTCTACTTAGTGCATCAGCTACAACATTAGCTTTTCCCTGATGGTAATCTATAACACAATTACAATCTTTTAAGAGCTCTATCCACCGTTTTTGTCTCAAGTTCAATTCTTTTTAGGAGAGGAGATATTTTAGGAGATGAGATATTTCAAACTTTTATGATTGGTATAGATGTAACATTTCTCACCGTACAAATAATATCTCCAAATTTTTAGAGCAAAAATCATAGCTGCTAGTTCCAAATCATGAGTCGGATAGTTACGTTCGTGTGGCTTCAATTGACGAGATGCATAGGCTATTACTTTTCCATCATGCATTAGTACACAACTCAAACCACTCAAAAAAGCATCACTATACATTACAAAATCTTTCCCCGACTCTGGTAATGTCAAAACTGTTGCCTCTGTTGACATTTGCTTCAACTTTTCAAAACTTTCTTGGCACTGATCATCCCACACAAATGGTACATTCTTTTGTAATAGTTTGGTCATCGGCAAAGCTATCTTCAAAAATCCATTTACAAATCTTCTATAATACCCTGCTAAACCAAGAAAACTACGTACCTCTGATACATTTCTTGGTGGTTTCCACTATACAATCGCTTCAATCTTCTTTGGATCAACTCAGATTCCATCTGCAGATACTACATGTCCCAGAAATACAACCTCTGACAACCAAAATTCACATTTACTAAGCTTTCCATACAACTTTTTTTCCCGTAATATCTGTAGTACAATCCTGAGATACTGATCATGCTCTAACTCTGACTTCGAAAAAACTAGTATATCATTAATAAAAACTAGTACAAACTAGTCTAAATACGGTTGAAAGATATGATTCATGAGATCCATAAAAGTATTTGGAGTATTTGTCAACCCAAATGGCATTACTAAAAACTCATAGTGGTCATACCTCATACGAAAAGTTGTCTTCGGTACATCACTTTCTTTTACCTTCAACTGATAGTAACCTGATCTTAAGCCAATCTTCGAGAATACAGAAGCTCCTCTCAACTGATCAAACAAATCGTCAATGCAAGGTAATGGATATTTATTCTTGATGGTTACCTTGTTCAACTGTCGATAATCGATACAAAGCTGCATTGATCCATCTTTCTTCTTAACAAATAACACTGGAGCTCCCCGCGGTGATATGCTCGGTCGAATAAAACCACAGTCTAATAAGTCTTGCAACTATATCTTCAGCTCTTTTAACTCTGTAGGTGACATCCGATACGGAGGTATAGAGATTAGTATTGTGCACAGATAAACCTCAATAGCGAATTCGACTTTCCTATCTGGCGGTAAACTCGGTAATTCTTCAAGAAATACATCAGGAAACTCACAAAATGTTCAAATTTTACCACACTGACTTCCAACTGAATCTGAAGCAACCTCTAGTTAATTTACAGCATTCCCCTCTATGTTTCTTTCCACAGTGCTGGCAGTTTGGAATTTCTATTTCTCGAGAGGGACCTCTCACACTACTAGTAGACACTGTTGTCTGTCTCCCTCTGCTTCTATCGCTTTTATCAGATCTAAAATTGGATCTCCATCCTCCTTGAGATTCCTTTGATCTTTTTGGCTGCGGATTTGAGCTGGTAGTTCCCGCACATTTCCCAGTTAGTCTGACACTTTTAGTCTTTTTATCGAGACCCAACACTTGCTCTACCATTTTGGCTCGCTCAATCAAATCCACAAACTCAGTGATACAGTGAGATACTAACTGTACTTTGATTTCATCTCGCAATCCCCGTAAGAGTCTTTTACAACTATCTGCTTCGGTTGGAATAAACTCGGAGGCATATCTAATGAGTCTTGAAAACTCTCTCTCATAATCTATAACTGACATGTCACCCTGCTGCAGCATTAAAAACTCTTGTTTCTTGTCTTCAATATACATTTCTCCAACATATTTCTTTTCAAATTCCTTCAAAAATAGATCCATGTTATCTGATCTTCTGGTAAATGTGGTACTACTGATTCCCACCATAGATAAGCTTCCCCTTGTAACAGCGATACAACACAAATCAAGCACTCTCGGGGGGTATACTCCAATTGCTGTAAAATTCTCTTAGCCGATTCCATCCAATTTTCAGCAGTTGATAGATCGACTCCCTTCAAACCCATAAATTCTGTGGAACCATATTTCCTCAATTCTTTTATCGGGGCCCGTCTTTGAACAGGTGCAGAGGTCATAGCAGGAATAGTTCCCGCTACTCTTTGTAAGGCATCGGCTATCACTCTTAATATATCAGAATCATCTCTATCATTTCTTCTATCAACTCTAGGCGGTTGATTTCTTACATGATTTATGCTAGGTGTTACCGACTCGGTTTGATCTAGTCCATACGACTCTTCATCACCAGTATACATTTCCTGATCGGTATACGACTCTTCTATTCTTTCATCTGACATCTTTAATCTATAAAACAGAAATAAACAAATAGTTCAGCATCCAAAAATCCCAACTCAATTTCGACTCAAAAGTGACATGTACTTCTAAACTCAATTCTGAGCTCGATTTAGGCCGAGAATTAGCTAAACTTGACAGCTCTGATACCAACAACTGTAACATCCCCTAACCCTAAACTATTGCCAGAACAGGGTTATGAGGCATTACAGAATAATTAGACAATTTACGATTAATATTCAAATGATTATAAAAACTTTTGCTAATTGACTTTTTTTTTAAAAAAAATTCAATATAATCCCTTTATAAATATTTAACCTTCCCTACAATTTCAAATCGCAACCAATTTGAAACAAATATCACAATCCATACAATTTCATATTTAAATACACCTAAACATAGCTTAACATCAACTTAGTAATTTACTAAGTAAACCTTCGCATATATTGTTTAATTTAATAAACTTCATTCATTCTAATTCAACTTGTTACCAAATATACCAATTCTGTTATGATAATTCTATTTCCATTTCATTAAACCAAGTATCAAAATATTATTTTAGTATCAATTATACCATGTATATCATATAAATTTTCATGCCATTTCATTAGTATAAACACCAAAATACCAAATATCATTCTTTACAACAAAAATCATATAGTATTTTAAAGTAACCAAATTAACACCTATGTACATGCCACTTTTACCAAAAGAAGAATACATCACCGAGTTTTGCGCTGGAGTCGGGATCGCCTAGATGCTGAACCGAGACTCTAAATACCTATTAACCTGCGCATAGAAACAACCGTACGCTAAGTATTTTATACTCAGTGGTATTACCATAATTCAAATTATAAACATAATAATCATATCATTAAATAATATAACTTTATTTATTTACTTTTTACTAAACCAATTCAAATATATTAAACATAAAATCTTTATTTATACTTTTGGTATAATTGCCCTTTTAGTCCTTTTTATTTTCTTTTAATCTATAATTCAACTTTTATCCTTTATTAAATTTAGTCCTTTTTATTAATTACTCCTAATTAAGTCAAATTCACCTATCTAAAACCTAATTAAACACACAACTAATCTCGTAAATATTTCTAATAAATTTTTACGAACCCATTTCCCTAAGATGGAGGCCCGATAATGTACTTTTTTGATGCCCATGAATTTTGGGTCATTACACCAAGGGCTCATGTAAGGGATAATATGTTTAATTTCGATTGGTTTCTAACATGAACATATATGATATGAGATGTTTGTTTATTTGATCTGTAAACTCCGGTAATGCTCTGTAGCCCTGTTCCGGCGATGGATACGGGTTAAGAGTGTTACATGTACTACAACAAATAGAGGTGGTTTCTCCACCTTTGAATCATCCCAAAATTTGTCATTTCCTTCATAAGGCAAAATTTCCCCTCCTCTATCTGTAATTTTTCATTTGTATCTTTTTCATTGAAATAGATTTGGTAGTATTTGAGGACGTAGGCATAATTTGTCGATCTTTGTTAAAATTCTAGTGTTCTTTATTGTTTCTCTTTCAATATTTTGTAAGGTACAATTGTAGTGATATATTGTACTATTAAATTACATTGGAAGGAGAATTTGTCTAGGAGGTTGGGTTTTAAGCGGGACCGTTTGTAACCTTTCCAGTCTTTTCTAAGAATTGAACCTAGTGTGGTTTTCTAGTATAATAATTTACTCCTTTTTACCCTATTTGCACTGTAATAGGCCCATTTCGCTCGGGCCCATAAATTGTCAAAAAATAATAAATAAACCAAAAATAAATATAAAAAAGAGCCAATAAAAGTCCAAACTTATTAGTCCAAAATAGTCCATAACCCAATAAACTTAACCCCTTAGCCCATTACATTAAACCCAAATTAAAGTCAAACATAACCCAATACCCATTACAAGCCCAAACCCAAGACCCAAATTGAAACCCAAAATGAAACCCAACTACCCTGGCCCAAGACTAACCCTAGTCCAAAAACAAAAGACCAAACCCTAGCCTGTTGCTTAGTGCCGCAACAGACACTAGCAGCTTCCAAGCGCGTTGTTGCTGCTCCACATGCGCCACCCTCTAGCTGTACCTACAACAGACTAACAAATGAAAATAGCAAGCAGCAATTGACAGCAAATAATAACAAATTACAGCAAAAAATTATATTTTTCTCTTTTTATTTTTTATTTTTCTTTGGCTATAAAGCCGAATAGGGAAATGTATTAGGGGATTTTTTTTTCTTTCACGGATACAATACAGATATAGAGAAAATAAAGAACAGAATCCGAATTTTTCAAATACAGAGCAGTTTTTCAATTAAATGAGAACGGTTTTTCTTTTCAAAAGGTGATTTGCGGCTTTGATTTTACTATTTAAGTTTTTTTTACAACAAAAGAAAAGAAAAAAAGAAAGAAGAAAAAGATCGAAGGTACCTAGTTGTGACTCCTCCGGCCGCCGTTATTCGTGATGATTAGTAGCAGGGGGATGATCCATTTATGCCCTAGCAGAGTAAAAAGGAAGAAATTCCTTTCTTTTTTTCTTTTTGATTCGTAACAGATAACTTGGGGGGGGGGAAGGTTTCTTTTATTTCTTATGCACAAACCAAACGGCGCCGTTTGGAAGAAGGGGGGATCTGCGCGTTGACCCGTTTCGTGGCCCGGATCAGTGCCTTTTCACCTTAAATGGTCGATTTACGCGTGTGGTCCCCTTTCTTTGTTGAGCCATTCAATCGAGCCCTATTTATGTTTTCTTTGATTCTTTTGAATTATCCCTAGAATTTGCGCGTATACTCATTTCAGTCCGCGTTGAAACAATTCGTTTTGGGGTTTGGTTTATTTGCTTTTTTAATCTCTATTGGTTTATGCGCATTGTATTTTAGTCCTCCATGTTGCTTAACAATTTTTATTTGTTTACAAATTATCCTTTTGATTTTATTTTTATTTCAATTGAGTTTTTTAGTTCATGTTTTATATTCTTTATAATTTATTCATTATTCATCTTTTTAACATATTATTTTGTACTATTTTAATTAATTACATATTGTTTAGTTTTTTTTATATCCTTTTGTATATTTTTACATTGATTTATTATATAATTTATTGATTTTAAAATTCTCTTATATAATTCTATACTTTAGAGACTTATATGATATTTATTTTCGTACATTGATATATATATATATATATATATATACATACCTAATTTCTATTAAATCATTTATTTAAATTCCCTTTCAAACATGTTTATATACTTTTTCCCCTTTTAAATCTATTTATGTATACCATTTGTTTCTTTTAAGAATCCAATTTTAAATTATAATTTGTTTATTTCAAACACTTTCTTATATTATTATTCTTTAATGCGTACATTATTTATATTAAGTTTTTTTATATTGTTAATCGTTGATTTATAAATCTTATTTTAAATTATTTTGTATGATCACTAATTTCATATTATATAGATTATAATTCATATATATTCCTTTGTATATTTTTATATGGTTGTATTTATATAATTTATTTATATTAAAATTTTCCAACATGTACACCATTCGTTTTAAATTTTATATGGGCATATATTATTATTTTATGTACGTAATTTATATTATATTTTTATTTATTTTAATTGTAAATTGTTTGTATAACACTAATTTTAAACTTCTTCTTACAATACTTATTTTGAAATTTTTTTATATGTTAAATTTTATATTTTATGCATTAATTATTTTTATTTATTTTATAATTAATTTCAAATTTTTGCATTTATTGTTTGTCTATATACATATAGTTTATTTTATGTATTGTTTGTTTGTTTATTGTTTGTTTTTGTATATTTTAATTTACATATTTACATCTTTGTAATATTGTTGATAAGTGGTGTAATATATTAACTATGTACATGCTCCATATTACTTACTTTGCTTTTGTATTTCCGTTATTGATTTATGATCGAGCTTGCTTACTTATTCACCTTAAATTGTTCATTTCATTTTTTTATTTCAAATAAACCGAATAAATGTACTTCACCGCTTTCATAATCACCCTCATTTAAAAAACCTCTCAAAATAAAGAAATATTTCGTGTTTGAAAATTCGAGAAATCGTATCCTAACGTGTTGGGTTTCAATTTTCCGTTTGACCAAATAACCAAATAACCAAATATCCTTTTAATGGCATGTTCTGGGAATCATGAGATGATCTCGGTTTTAAGGATTTAAAATATCATATCCTAACGTACTGGATGTCGTGTTTTATTCCTTCGGAACGAGCGAATCTTAAATTCCAATTCGAGTTGTCCAAACATTTTTTTTCAAAGGGATTGCATTTTAAAAGCTTTTCAAAATTTCGACATTTGGACATTAATTAATCAATTAGGTATCAATTTTGGGCGTTGCAATGGTGCTAATCCTTCTTCGTACGTAACCGACTCCCGAACCCATTTTCTTGACTTTCGTGGGCCAAAGTCAATATTTTAATGAAATAAAATATTTTATTAGGTGATCCGATCACACCTAAACAAAAAGGATTGGTGGCAACTCCATCTTCGTTTTTTGAAGTCGATCCCCGCATTTTTCAAAACATAAAAAAGGTTTCAACACGCACAACAGTAGAGAGGGTCATTTAGCATAACTATGGAGTTTTATGCTTGCTCCTAAGAATTTTTCGAATCTTCATAGGTCAAAGAAAAGATGCAATCGGCTCAATTGGATGCCCCCACCTGTTGCTTTTGTAAAATTCAATATGGACGGGCTATGAGCGGCATTTTAGGACAAGCGGGAATTGGTGGTATTCTTCATAGTTCTGATGGTGTGAAGTTGATGTTCTTCTCAAAGCATATCGAGGTTGCGAATCCAAATTTGGCTGAAATTCTTGCGATTAAAGAAGCGTTGAGTATTTTGCTCTCACAAGCTTATGGTTGAAATCGATAATAATGTGGCTGTTGAAAGAACCACCCTTGCTAAAGGACATTGTTCTCTCGATTGTGAGAATCGTAAGAGAAGAGAGATTTCTCTTTTTGCAGGTGTCTAAGGCGGTAAATGGCGATGCGGACGCTCTAGCCAAGGCCGGTATTTCTGTTGGTCAAGATATTATTTCGATTCTGTAATTCTTTCTTGTTGTCCGAAACTCCTTGTATTGTGCATGAGGGACTGTTTCACTACTTTGGTAGTTGGGTGCATAAGGACTGTTTTGCTATTTTTGTTGCTGGATCGAGTTTGTTATTGTATTTCTTCAGACTTTTTATACCTTTTCTTGGTTTGAATGAATTCCTAACATTAAAAAAAAAAAAAGATTATCCATCACTTTAATTAGTATTTATCAAAAAAAATCTAGCATTTAAATACAAATTTCTTGGTTTGTGGCCAACCCAAAGCCAATGGCTTTGCAACAATGTGATCATTACCCCATCTCACCTTGGATGATTTGTTGATACTAAAAGCCCTAGCCCCTCCTTTCTTGCTTCATCAAACAATATTCCCTCCAAGTTGAATGTGGTACTACTTAACCCTGGTTTTACTTTCTCTTTATCATATTATATATATTACAACTATAACTTACTTTGTCATTTCAGGTCTTAGAGGTTTTGTCGATGATGAAGAGATTTGTAGCTATCTTTTTCGCCATGTTGCTGTTTGTGGCAACCATGGAAGCTGATGGAAAACGAATGACCCTGGAGAAGGAGCCAGAGCCAAGTAATCATCAGATGGGTTGTAAGGTCGACGTCGGAGCTAAAGATGGTATAGATCTAACCGCCGTCCACGGTGCCGGAGAAGATGACTCCGATGTGGCAGAACAAAGTTACGACAGAATCACGTCACCATTTTTTCCCAAACGAAAGCAACCCTTATAGACACAGTAGACCTTGAAACTGATGATCACCTTGCTAATTGCTAAACAATTTGGTTTGAGCTTTACCAAATAAAACTGGAACTTAACATGTTAGAATAACCTAAAAGCATATACGTATATGCATATGAACATGTTTAGTTTCCATAACAAAATCAGTGTTTAAAGAAGTGTGTTCAGTTCAATCGTATGAACTATGTGAAAATCTGGGTTTTGCACCTACTTAATCAAGATGTGTAATCAGTGTAATACAATTTGTATGAAATAAAGAGACCAACTTACCTAAATTAATTGGTTCTGCTTATGGTTAAAGAAAATTTAATTATTTTCTCTCATTTCTCCTGCTGCCAACAGCTTGATTTCAAGGGCTGAGCCAAAACAAGAAACAAAAGAGGCTCGATTTTAAGAATTAAAGGTTAAATGGTGAATTAGAAATTCATGTATCCTCGTGCGTTCTAAAATCATTATTTAAATTGATTTAAGGAATATACATTATTTTTCAATTGATTTTAAAAATAATTATTTAAATTTCTATTAAGGTTAGTTTCGAGTTTAAATCTAGACAATTTATTTTATTTTTTATTGTTTAAAAAATAATATTTAATTAAATCTCATGTAATGATTTAACAATTAAAGATATTTATTGTTGTAGGTATGGTCTGGGTTTGAGTCACACTAGTTACACTTGTTATTTGAACTTTTACCTTATTATTATAATTTACCAAAAAAATAATATTTAATTATTAATTGTACAAAAATAAAAAGAAATTGTATTATTTTAATTGGTTGAGAATTTTATTCATGCCTATTTATTTTCATTTATAAAATCAAAAGTAGAATTGGAATTTTTTTTATAAGGGTAGAGGATCAAGATTAGATTTTTTTTTTTATAACAAGTAAGGGTAAAGATTATTCAATAATTAAACTTAACTAATTGAGGATTTCAAAAAAGTCTTTTACTACTTCATCTATGGGTGAATCCAGTAGCCAATTCACAATTTTCAATATTCATACATAAAATAATACATTCATCAAACCGAAATCAAATAAAAACTCACCAAACAAAGTAAAAGAGGAGAACTTAAAGTCTAAAATCTCTGTTTCTCATTTATGAAGACAAAACGTCAAGTGTAATTAATTTTAAAAAATTAGAAAAGAAAAATGGTTTTATGTAGATATAAATCAAATCAAGCAGCACCATGTTGAGCACTATTAAATTCACCATCTCCAAGCACAACACATGTGACGAAAGCATATGCTTTTGTGGGCTTTGAAATTGCGAGTTTCTCGCAAAATGTTTCCCCTTCTATCTCCCAGTATAATTCAAAACCACTTTGCCTTTCTCTTCTTTTATTTGTCAAAAATCAAGTGGAAGCGAACTTTGGTTTGAGGGGCATCACATTATAATTGAGCAAGTCCTATATGTAATTATATGAAGCATTCGAAATTCAATCCCCCAAAACCACCATTTTTTTTATTTTCCATATAAATATGGATTTTCTTTATTATTATAAATGTTATAGAACTAGGATATATATTTATACCTTGGTTAATGTGTGCATAAGTACATCATCGTATTATATATTTTTAGTAAATTCAAAATTGTACGGATTGGGTCTTACCTTAAATAGTATAGACATTGTTATCAATGTATAAGGACATAGGTAACATATTATCCTCTCATTTATAGGTTAGAGAGGAGCTGTGAATAATTCTAGGCATTGTGTAAAAAAATTTATTTAAAAAAATCATAGATAATATATTATTTAATAAAAATATAATTTTAATAAATATTTTAAATGGTTATTTTATACTTTCACCTTGTCATTAATGCTGTAATTTTTTTTTTGATAAGTTGATAAAAATGTAATAATAATTGATATTCAAAAGGAATTACAAGACATAAGGTAAAAATCCCTAAGAACACAAAGAACCCATTCTCAATTGCACCTACAACCTTACAAAATTGCATACAAAAGCAAAATAAATCTTGGAATCTGACTACTACTATTGTTTTTAATCAAGTTCATCCTCCCACCTCTAAAATCAAAAGCAATTTTTAAAATATTTTCAAAAACATTTTTTAAAAACAATGCTCATGATTTATGTTGGATAATTTATTTGATGTATGAGAAAACTTTATTAATGAAAATATTATCAAAAAAATGGAACTCTTTTCAAAAATTTCACTGAGCTAAATTCAAATATTCCGAAGTGATATAAACAAATCGGACCTTCTATTTTATATTCAACGACATGAACTGGACTGTTCAATTATTTTGAAAATTTTAAAAACAAAAAAATTATTAATAATTAATACAAATCATAAAAAATTAAAAATGAACCAAAACTGAATGAAAAAGAAGTCAAAAATAATAAAAATAAAATTACAATCTTACCAATTTTAACTGTTTTTATGGTTTTAAGCTTCAGGTTTTTTTTTTTTTTTTTAATACTAATCAGCCGATACTGCATTAAGCTTCAGGTTTTTGAATGATTCCAGTTAATTCTCTAATTTTCCGATTCAATTTATTGGTCTTATCTGATTTCTAAATTCATAATATAAAATTTTAATTTACAAATAAAATATGGGTTAATATATACGGAAATATCTTAATTTAATAATTTGTACTTACTTGATATTTAAACTTTTTTTGAGACTTAATTGATACTTCAACTTGAAAACCGTAAACTAAATTGATATTTTTATTGGTAACTGACTAACACAGTTAATTTTTAGTCTCTTAGTCAATAAAATATTGATACATGTCACAAAAATAATAAAAATATTTTTTTTGAAAAAATAAAAAAATTAGGAAATTTATTTTTTATTTTGCATGCATAATGATCTTGGATAAATAATTGTCTAAAGTCATTTGAATATAGATAAACGTTTGTCTAAGTTCATTCTAAAAGTTTCTTAGTTATTTTATATTTTTTTATAATTTCAAAAATAACAATATATTTTTAAATAGACTCCTATATTTTATAAAAATTTTAAGTTTTTTAATTTTTATATTTTTAGAATTTTTCTTCTATTGTAGGATTTTTTTATTTCAAATGCACAGTTATATGTACATTCTTAATGTGTATTTTTCTACTCATAATATGGACATTTATATTCGCATGCATGAAATTAACACATTTGATATTGTTGGTAACATTAAACTACAAACACTTTGTTGAAGCTTTTTTTGAGATCGAGTTATTATTTAAAAAAAGAAAAGAAAATGGGAGTCGTTACCAACCCTTTTTATTTAGGTGTGATTGGATCATTTCAAAACTCGGTCATTTTAATAAAACGTTTGATTTGTTAAAACGATAATATTTAGTCTTACAAATCCGAAAAAAGGGTTCGAGAGTCGGTTACGTATGAGGAAGAATTAGCACCCTCATAAGCCAAAATTGATACTTAGTTGATTACTTGATGTTTTGGTATCGAAAATTGAAAATTTGAAGAGAATTTAAAACACGATCTCTTTTTATATTAAGACATTATTTAATTAAATTAATTTTTGCGAAAAAGGGCTTATTTCAGATTAATCGAGAAGAAAAGATTATGTTCCGTAAGTTCGGACACAACGCCCACAATGCCTTAAACCCTCGAAGACAAGAACAAACGCTATTTGTTTGTTACTTAAATCTCGTTTTTATTATTTTTGAAATAGATATTCAACTATTCCGATTTTAGAAAGTAGTCATATTTCGTAAGTTAGGAACACGACTCTTCTAATTCTAAAAAAATAATGAACGTTACCTCAATTTTGAATATTTTATGCATTATATAAAAATAAAGATAACCCTTTTTTAAAACGATATATGTTTCTTTAAAAAAAACGAATAAACATATTGTGATATAATACATGAAATGATGATAGTAAAATAAAAGCCATGTAGGTAAAATGGTAGGACGATATTAGGGTAATAAACAAAAAGATAAAATATAAATAAAATAAATAAAAGAATGAATGTATTGTTAAATGATGATAGCAATGCCACTACAATAATAATGAGAATATCAATTTTATAATAATAATGATACTAATCATAACATAGTTGTATAAATTAATAAAATAATGATAATAATAATGATGAAGGTAAAACAAAAATAAAAATGTATAAACAAAAAGGAAACGTAAATAATATAAATCTAAACGCTAAAATAAATGACATAGTAAATAAAATGGCAAAATTAACCAAATTAGGGCTTAAATTGAAATTTAAATGACGTTTAAAGAAGGTATTTCAAAAAGGACATAAATAAATGGGTAAATGAAGAAAAAAAATAAAAGGCTAAATCAAAAACATAACAAAATTAACAATATAAATCATAAAGAAAAAGACACAAAAGGACTAGATTAAAATAGGATGAAATATATAGGGACTTGAACGGCAATTTTCCCCCAAAAAATTCACACGTGTCCTTCCCTTAATGGGTTCACAATAATCAAGGGACCAAATTGCACAAAAAATAGAATAAAAGGGTAAAATTAAAAGAAATAATAAACAGCAGTACGACGAAATTTAAAATAGTGAAAATGCGGAAGGACCAAAGAATAAATTAGACCCTCCCTTGTCAAAAACGCGATGATCTTGCACAGTTCGGGTCGGCATCGAAGCGACATCGTTTTGGGTGTCAATTTCCTAAAAATGGCCCAAGGACCAGAATAAAATAAAATAAATTTAAGTACTAAAGTTAAAAGCTAAAAGGACTACATTGTAAATTGCCTAAAAAGTAGAGGAACCAAAGGCGCAAATAGAACCCCCGTATCAAAAACTCGCGGATCCTCTGTGTGTTAGGTCGGTTCTCAGGTCAATTTTTGGGCCAATTTTCAAAACGACGCCATTTTTGGGGTTTATGGACCTAAGCCAAAACGACGCCATTTTGACCACCTATTTAAGTTTAAAAAATTCTGAAAAAAAAAATCATTTCAGCCTTAGTTTTTAAAAAAATCGAAAACCCCTTTCTTTTTTTTCTCTAAAACACACCCTAGGACCGGCCACTGGTCCGGCGAGCCTCCACTACGACCACAAGTCACTGGCGACGGGCTCCGCAGTTCCCGGTGACCGAAAAATGCAAAAAAAAAGTCCCTTTTTGGCCTTTCGACTCTCAGAACTCAATTTTGGGGTCGATTCTCTCAAAAAACTCGCCAAAAGTTGCATAGAGAGAGAGAGAGAGAGAACCCCTCGATTTTATGATTTTTTAAAAGGGGTCACATTTCAACGGAGGTGACGACCTTAGCCACTCTCGATGGCAGAACACAAAGTGTCAGGTAAGTTTATATATATAAAAAGATTTGGGAAAAAATAAATAAAAGAAAAATATAAATCACCTTCGAAATTTTATATTATGTTGGTTTTTTTTATTGTTTTTTCTGTACAAAAATTACATTGTGATTATTGTGGCTTTTATAGCCGATTTACAACATTGTTTATTTTTTTTCTTTATTATTTTCTTTTGTTGTTTATGCGCTTGTATCTATCCTTTTTTCTCTTTTCTTGCGGGTGGAGGAGTCAACGGAGAGGATAGGCAAACCTTTTGCCATTTTGGTGAAATGGCGGCCGAAAGGGAAAAACCTGAAACGAGGATCCTCGAGCGGCGTGCTTATGAAGGGAGGAGTGGTGCAAGGGACATTAGGGTTTCGGTTTAGTTTTTAGTGTCGTGGGCTTTAGGGTTTCCTCATTTGGGCTATATTGGGCCACATTTGGTGTAAACAGACTCTCCTTTATTGGACTTTATTATTTATTTTTTTGGTTTTGTTTATTTGATTTCTATTTGGGCCTTTTATTTGTTTGTAATTCGGACCCGGGCAAAATTGGGCTATCACACTGATGATGATTTACTTATCTAACTAAAATCATGACAAAAGCAAGCGCACCTATCGAATAGTAGTATAGTTATGGTGAGTTGAGAATATCGTATCCACAAGGACTAAAAGTACTAGTAATTACTATCTTTTTATTATCTAGCAGATAAATTGAAGAAATTGTTTTTAATATAAAATTATCTAAACTAATTATTAAGACGCAACAGAAAATTAAGTAAGAAAATATTCAAATAAACCAATGAGAGAGACAATACCCAGGAAAGAATCCATCTAGACTTCACTTAATATTCTGAATCTGAATTAAACGATTTATTCACTTGCCTTGATTTGTAGAAATCCATAAATTATATTAATATCTTTTTCGAGAGTAAAAATAACTGACTCTAGGTTGATTAATTGAAATCTCTTTCTAATTAAAACCCCTATTATCACATTAACTTGATCTATGGATTCCTCTATTGGATTTGACTCTAATCCGGTAGATTGATGTCATCCTATTTCTAGAATTGCATGTAACTCCACTCAATTATGCCAGATCTACACTTAAACAGGGACTTTTGCTCCATTGAAATAAGCACAACAATCATGAATTAATATCTTGAAAACATTAAAACATGGAATAAGTACACATAATTGAGATTAAGAAATCAAGTATTTATCATGTAATTCAGAAATTAAATAACAAGATCCATAATAGGTTTCATCTTCCCTAGGTATCTAGGGATTTAGTTCATACTTTGAGAGGAAAACATCTCAAAATTAGGAAATTAACAAAACATAAAAAAACCCAAAAACTTCTAGAAAAGTTGACTGGAGAGCTTCAATCTTGAAGGAAATCCTTCTTCTGAGTTGATTTCGACAGCGTTCTTTAAGTAATTTCTTCGTTCTTCTCTGTGTGCCCCTTTAGATACTCTTCTAGTGTATATTTATAGACTTTAGAATGCTCAAAAACACTAAAAATTGGCTTTTTATGTGTGTTAGGGAAACAGGGTTCGAAATCGACACAGGCTGGCACATGGGTGTGTGACTAGCCCGTGCAGGCATGTGCCCAGCCCGTGTGGAAGTGCCCAGGTCGTATGGTTGCTGAAGATAGCTCTTTTTATCCGATTTTAGCCCGTTTTTCGCTCCTTTCACTTCCATATGCTCACCTAAGTATAGAAACACAAAATTAAAGGATTAAGAGCATCAAATTCACTAATTCACATAATAAATCATCCAAAAACATGCCAAGCATGGGATTAAAATATGTTACTTTTATGGTTTATCAAATATCCCCACACTTAAGCGTTTGCTTGTCCTCAAGCAAAATCCTCAACTCACGATTAAAATTAAACTCTTTCAATTCATAATTCTCATCAACAATGTTTTTTCATAATTCACAAATAATCATACATTTATAATTCAACTAAAAGATCACTAAAGATTCAAACAATCCAAGTCACACATTTTTGAAGCATGAAAATATAGGTATTTCCCCTTATTTAAGTAATTACCTTTAATTCAAAACCGACAAGAATTGACACCCTCACT
The DNA here is from genome assembly GCA_025698465.1 of Gossypium longicalyx. NCBI lineage: Eukaryota > Viridiplantae > Streptophyta > Magnoliopsida > Malvales > Malvaceae > Gossypium > Gossypium longicalyx. Next base: position 17,403,884 of record CM047004.1, on the reverse strand, counting down.
AAATATTCACTCAAATCGCTCATGGTGTTTAAGGTTTAAAAATAAACACTCAAAAGTCAAATATAAAAAATCATTACCATAGGCTTGTATGAAAATTAAATCTCCACTACTATAAAATGAGATGATACACAAATCAAAAAGTCTTTAAAAGGTTGTAATGAGGCTTAGTTAAGGGTGTGGCTAAGGGCTGAAAAAGAAGGTTAGAATCAGGATCGAATTGATAGATTACCGAACTAGAAAAATAAGCAAATGTTAAATTACACCAGTCAAAATTATTTAAAAAATAACACGAGCTTCTTCTCAGAATATGAATATAACTGTTCAAGTTCAATTGACATGGATCTAAGTAATAATAAAAATAAACGTATACATGTATAATAATGTTTTTTAGATCAAGAAATAATAAGAATTAATTTACCAACTGAACAAAATAACATAGTTAGGCAAACCAAATCAAATTTCGACAAAAAGGGAGTTATAAAATAGGAAAAATTCTCAATGAATCAAAAAGAATGAGTAATTGGTTATTATTAAGGGTAGATCAAATAACTGTATTTTAGGCTCAAAGGGGTTCACTAAGGGTTAATTATGTTGGTATGCTCTAAAGGCTCAAAATTTTACAAAAAAAATATGGTTTTTGATATCAATCTTATAAATCTCAAACTTTAAAGTAATACCTCAATTCAGGGAAACAACCTAACAATTTTTAATTCTGAAAATCGACTTATCATGCTTGGTTCTCTCATGCCTTAAAGTTTAAACAATCAATGTACAAATATCTATGACTTTAATCTAAAACATATCAATGATAATCACAAATCGATAAGAATTCATTCTAATAGTAATATGAGAAAACTCCATGAACACAAGACATAGTTCAGGGATTTTCTAATAATCATATAAATAACCTCCCCACACTTAAGATGTACATTATCCTCAATGTACAAAAATAGATAATCACCGTAGAAACAAAATATCATAAAAGAAGGAGAGAATTGAAACTGCCCTGAATATTGGATGAAATTTCTAGAATAGTGAAAAGCGGAATTGTAGATAAATGTAGATGTAATGCATGAATCTGAGCAACTGATAAGAAAATAAACATAATGCTGAAGAAGATTAAAGGGTTTCGAACCCGATTAGAAACAACCATAATAAATACAATATAGTTCAAAATATAAAAGCAAAAAAATCTAGGGAAATACAAATAAATAGAAAAATAGAAATAAAAACTAAAAAAATAAAATAAAAATAAATAGACTCAATGGTCTTTATCATCAGACGCATTAACATCGTGAGTCGTTAGCGCTAGAAGAGAAATATGAAAACGTTGACAAATCTGCTGCAATGTCGTATCAATACTGTTTAACCTCTGAACACAGTACTGACGGAAGCTAGTGAACTCCTCGATGGATACTCTTTGGAAGCTAGCAGCACAAGGAACAAGTCGGTGACTCAAAGTTGGAGGCTGAGGTGGGTCCTTGTGATAGGGAGGAACATCATCAGTGAAGTCATCGGGTTCATTCTAAGCGTCAGAATGAAACAATCGGTACTGAGGAGGGTCCACTCCACGACGCCGCTCGACCATCCTCATATGTATCATACTTGAGATGCCCTGAGGGGACATCTGGCCTACTACTGTAAGTATGGAAGATTGCTCCGGTGTGTCAAGTAGACCGAAGTGTCGAGCGAGGCGAGTCACATAAGGGCCTAAGCAGATGGGGCCATTTTTATGGCGGTCAATCTAATGGCGAAAGGCTAAGGTAATAAAGTATGCCAAATCAAATATATGCCCATGCGCCATGCTCCATAAAAAATAAGTGTCATGCGTGCTAACGACTCAGGTGCTCTCTCTTCTACCTGTCAAAGTGTGGGCTAAAAGTTCCTGAATGTACCATAAGGCCGGAGAGAGAGAATTTGCCTTCGAGCAACTCACGTCATAAAGCATCTGGCTAGCTGTAAGATCAGCCCAACAACGTGATAGCGAATGATGGATATGTCGATGAAGCTGAAAGAAGTCATCGGCGCTTATAAATTCATCTGTATAGAGTTTCATAGCAGCGTTGAACTCATGAACGCTCATGTGGCGTACCAAACCACCAAGTCGAAAACTGATGGTACCTAGTTCATCATGAACCGTCATGACATGTTATACCAGAAACGTCACGCAAAACTCAAAAATCGGCTCCATGAAGGTGGGCTCGATGATGGCAAAGAATCTATCCCACGGAGTAGTGACGATAACAGTGCACATGTCATCAGCGAGGCAGACCTACTCCAATACGGCCCAATCAATGCAGTAGCCTAGGCTGAGTGGGCATACTCGAAGGAGCTGATATAAATCCTCCTAGGGGCCCAACGCAAATCGGAGAACGGGATGACTAGCCACGGCAGATGCGCTCGAGAAGAAGGTCACTCCGAGGTCTTTCCAATTTTTCAGCTTAGAGGGTTGTGCGTGCAAGAAGGAAAGAAGAGAGGCAAGGGGAAAAAAAGGGAAAAAGAGAAAGGGGGTCGTGCGCGTGGGGGTTCGGTTTTGACGCTTGCCGAGGAAGGTTGGGGCTTGGGGTAGTTGTGTGCGTGATGGAGGATGGGCGATCTGACGGGGAAGAAGGATAGTGGCTGCTGCGAGCGATTTGTAGGGGTTAGGGGAAAGAAAAGGAAAGAAAGGAGAAAGGCAAAAGGGTGGCTCATACTAGGGAAAAGAGAGGGGAATTTGGGGTTGGGATGCGCGGGAGTGGGAAGGACGGTGGTCGGAGGGTTTGCCGGAAGTAAGAGCAACGGCTTAAGGGAGGATTAATTTAAAAAGAAGACAAAAGATAAAAATTGAAAATGAATTAGGGGTTTAAAAGGGTGACACAGTCGTGTGAGGCCCGTGTTGGGCCACACGGCCATGTGGCCTCTGTTCAGCCCGTGTGTGATTAATGAAATAAGCCCAATCTTCAGAAAGCCTTGGACACATCCATATGTCCAGGCCATGTGGTTCATATGGCCGTGTGCAATCTCTTTCACTTCTCCCACGCCCTGTATGACCTCTCACACGTCCGAGTGACTTTCCACACGGTCGTGTGCCTTGCCCGTATAACTCTCTGACTTGTTTTAATTTTAAAAAATTAAGCTCTAGATTTTACATGACCATGTCACAGGCCCGTGTGGACTATTTTAGGCCGTGTCTCTGTCAATTTTTGGAAAAATTAAGCCCTAGACTCCATATGGCCAATGACACATTTCTGTATCCAGGCCGTGTGGATTACACAGCCATGTCGCCTGGTCGTGTAGATTGCACGGCCGTGTCGTCTGGCCGTGTAACTCATTATTGACTTTCTTCAATTTTTAAAACTAAGTCAAAAAATCCACATGGCCAAGAACACGCCCGTGTGTCCAGACCGGTAGGTTTTAAAAATTATTTTTTTAATAAAAATATTATGATATAAAATTAAGAAATTAGCAGTGTTAGCACTCGGGTTGCCTCCCGAGAAGTGCTTATTTAAAGTCTAAGCTCGACTTACCTTGTATTCGTACGGTCATGGTGGTTTGCAGAGTCGAAACTCCTTTTTCTCACTGTCAATTCTTTTATTCAAATAAGGTTTAAGTCGAGTAATATTTACCTTAAAAGTGTCGAAATGAGAATAAGTTGTCTCGACTGTATCGTATGGGAAGATATTGAGTACCGTAAAAGGAGTTGCTCCATTTGTGTTAACCTCTGAAGTGGTGTTTCGAGGGTCCGTTTCATCTAACAGTACCTGGTTTCCAACATTAAATTGGTTTGTTAAATCTTCAAGCTCGTTATAGAGTCTCTTCGGTTTTGCATTGTGTATTCTCAGTTTCTTCTTGACATGTGACCGCCATTCATCTAGCTTATCGATCTAAAGCATTCTTTCTTCATGAGTTGTTTTGTTTTTGTCGTTTAAACTGGACCATGACTCTATCACGTTTTTCCGAGGTGTTTCCTGCAAAGAATGTTGAGCCACAAGGTTACTCATATTAACAGAATTCGTATAATCATTTCAATCACTAGATATCCTAATAGAATCACGAGCTTGGGGTTTAATCGTATCGTCACCTACACGAAGTATCAATTCACCTAGACCAACATCAATGATAGTTCTAGCGGTCTCTAAAAAGGGCTGACCTAGAATTGAAGGTACATCACTATCCTCATCCATGTCTAAGATAACAAAATCAACTAGGAATATGAATTTATCAATTTTAACGAAAATGTCTTCAACAATACCCCTAGGAAATCTAATGGTTCTATCTGCCAATTGAATGCTCATCCTAGTTTTTTTTTTTTTGGTTTCCCAAGACCTAGTTGTTTAAACATTTTATAGGGCATGACATTAATACTCGCCCCTAAATCAGCTAAAGCATTATTAACACTTAAACTACAAATTAAACAAGGAATAGTAAAACTCCATGGATCTTGCAATTTGTTGGGTAGTTTATTTTGTAAGATAGCTGAGCAAACTGCATTTAGCTCCACCTGCAACGAATCATCTAACTTCCGCTTGTTTGCTAAAAGCTCCTTTAAATTTTTTTCGAAATTTGGCATCTGCGAAAGAACTTTAATAAATGGTAAGTTATTATGCAATTTTTTAAAAAGTTTAAGAAATTTACCAAATTGTTCGTTTGTATGGTCTTTCTTTGTCACATTTGGGTATGACACACAAGGTTTATACTCCTTACTTATCGGTTATTGTTCGTTGTGGCTTACCTCAACCTTACTTTGACTTACCACACTTTCTTGCCTTAGTTTTGGTTCAGGTTGAACTAACCCTTTTTCATCTCGAACCGTAATTGCATGAAGCTGCTCTCTTGGGTTAGTTTAGGTGTTGCTAGGCAAGCTACCTTGTGATCTTTTTGAAATCATCTTAGCAAGCTGACTTATTTGATTCTCAAGCCCTTGAATCGACACTTGTTGATTTTTTAGTTTGGTTTTGGTGTTTTAGAAATGGGTTTCTGACACCGAAATGAATTTCGTCAGCATCTCTTCAAGGTTCGGCTTTTTCTCTTACTAGTACGGTTGTTGTTAAAAGCCTAGAGAGGGTTGTTGTCTTTAATTTCCTTGACCACCCCACGAGAAATAGGGATGGTTCCTCCGACCTGCATTATAAGTGTTACTATAGGGATTATTCTAAGGTCTAGAATTATTACCCATATAGTTGACTTGTTCGCTCTCTGTGCTAGGGTTGTAGGATAGACATTCTGGATTGTTCATCCCTCCTCCATTTGTATCAAACAGCATCATCGGATGTACCTGTGTAGAACTATATAAACCATCAATTTTCTTACTCAAAAGTTCTACCTGATTCGATAACATGCTGACCGCATCAACGTTAAAAATACCTGCCGCTTTCATCGACTTTGTTCTCATAAGTTGCCATTGATAATTATTCAATGACATCTCTTCTATAAATTCATAAGCCGCTTCAGGTGTTTTATTGTTCAGAGTCTCATCGACAGCTGCATCGATCAATTGCCTAGTCAAGGGATTCAAATCGTTGTAGAAAGTTTGAACCTGTAGCCATAGAGGTAACCCATGGTGAGGGCACCTTCTCAATAAATCCTTATACCTCTCCTATGCATCATATAGAGTCTCTAAATCCATTTGCACGAAGAAAGAGATATCATTCCTCAGCTTGGCTGTCTTAGCCAGTGGAAAATATTTTAGCAAAAATTTCTCAGTCATTTTATCCCATGTAGTGATAGAACCTTGTGGTAGGGAGTTCAACCACTGTTTAGCCTTATTTTTTAATGAGAAGGGAAACAACCGTAGGCGAATGGCATCGTCAGAAACGCCATTTATTTTGAAAGTGTCACAAAATTCTAGAAAGTTGATCAAATGAGTATTTGGATCCTCATCTTGCAAGCCATCGAACTGAACGAATTTTTGAATCATCTGAATGGTGTTCGGCTTCAGTTCAAAGTTATTTGCAGCAATAGCAGGTCTCACGATACTCAATTCAGCCTCAATTAAAGTGGGCTTGACATAATCGTACATAGTACGAGGAGCAATATTTTGATTTGAAGGATTCGCGGCAACCACAGGGGGTAGCTGATTATTCCGATTATCAGCCATCTCTCAGTAATAGTTATAATGTCCTCTTGCTCATCCACTATATTTTGTCAACTTTGCCTCGCTTCTCTACGGTTTCTGCTAGCTGTGCTTTCAATTTCGCTGTCGAATACTAGAAGACCTGACGGGTTTCTTCTAGTCATAAACTAAAGGAACCTGTCAGAAACAAATAAAAGAAAACTTAGTAAACACAATTAAAATTAAAACAAAAACAAATTGCAATAAAAATAAAAATGGCTAAAGTAATAAAAATCAAGTGTTCTTAATATTTTAGTCCCCGGCAACGGCGCCAAAAACTTGATGATGATTCACTTAACTAACTAAAATCACGACAAAGGCAAACACACCTATCAAAATAATAGTATAGTTGTGGTGAGTCGGGAATATCGTATCCACGAGGACTAAAAGTACTAGTAATTACTATATTTTTATTATCTAGCCGATAAATTGAAGGAATTGTCTTTAATCTAAAATTATCTAAACTAATTATTAAGACGCAACAGAGAATTAAGTAAGAAAATATTCGAATGAACCAATGAAAGAGACAATACCCAGGAAAGAATCCACCTAGACTTCACTTATTATTCTGAATCTGAATTAAACGATTTATTCACTTGGCTTGATCCGTAAAAACCCCTAAATTATATTAATATCTCTTTCGAGAGTAAAAATAACTGACTCTAGGTTGATTAATTGAAATATCTTTCTAATTAAAACCCTTATTGTCGTATTAACTTGATCTATGGATTCCCCTATTAGATTTGACTCTAATCCGGTAGATTTATGTCGTCCTATTTCTAGGATTGCATGCGACTCCAATCAATTATGTCAGATCTACACTTAAACAAGGACTTTTGCTCCACTGAAATAAGCAATCAATCATGAATTAATATCCTGAAAACATTAAAACATGGAATAAGTACACATAATTGAGATCAAGAAATCAAGTATTTATCATGTAATTTAGAAATTAAATAACAAGATCCATCATAGGTTTCATCTTCCCTAGGTATTTAGGGAATTTAGTTCATACTTTGGGAGGAAAACATCTCAAAATTAGGAAAACAACAAAACATAAAGAAACCCAAAAACTTCTAGAGAAGTTGACTGGAGATCTTCAATCTTGAAGGAGATCCTGCTTCTGAGTTGATTTCGACGGCGTTCTTCAAGTAATTTCTTCGTTCTTCTCTGCGTGCCGCCTTAGATCCTCTTCTAGTGTGTATTTATAGAATTTAGAATGCTCAAAAACACTAAAAATTAGCTTTTTCTGTGTGTTAGGGAAACAGGATTTGAAATCGGCACGGGCTGGCACATGGGCTTGTGACCAGCCCGTGTGGCACACATGGGTGTGTGCCCAGCCTGTGTGCAAGTGCCCAGGCTGTGTGGTTGCTGAAGATAGCTTTTTTTGTTTGATTTTAGCCCGTTTTTCGCTCCTTTCACTTCCCTATGCTCACCTAAGTATAGAAACACAAAATTAAAATATTAAGAGTATCAAATTCACTTATTCACATAATAAATCATCCAAAAACATGCCAAGTATCGAATTAAAATATGTTACTTTTATGGTTTATCACACACACTTAATATGTTTTGTACTATTATTTAAATTTCTGACTGAATTGATGTTTAATTGTGTTGGTGTCACGAGACAATCGAACATCAACCCGAAAAATTACAAAAACATATATATATATATATATATACACTTTAGTATTTAAAATATGTTATATTATTTAATAGGTATATCTTTACATAAGATTTACTTTCATAAGATCTACATTTTAATAAAATATCCTTTCATAAAATTATGTTATTTTACAAAAAAAAAAAAAACTTTACATAAAATTACATATTTATAAAATAAAATTATATCTTTATAATACAATTACTTTATCAATAATTCTAATTTATTAGACTGATATACATAATAAATTATTAGCTACTAACATTATAAATTAGTGGCTATGTTTATTTTTATTTCAAACTTTTTTTGTTTTTCAAAGTTGATAATACTATGTGGGTAATATTTATGTGCAATTTTAGATTATGTCACTTGACTACTGATAAATGATGTGGCAAACCCACGTTGGCATGCCATCAATCTATGAGTAGAGGAAAAGAAAATTGTTTAATTAGTGAATATTAGCCTTCTTCTAAACAAAGTTATTAAATATATATATAAAGCCTAAAGTTTGAGCAACTAAATAAATAATTTCTTCGAAAAAATGTATAATTTACCATCTCTTATATAGATAATTAAAAAATTAATATATTATTTTACCCAACTTCAACTATAAAGAATAAAATATATTAATGTAATCTTTGTAATTAGTGCTTGTTGAAATTTAGCTTAATTATTGTTTTGATTGATTTATAGGTTATATAGAGTATTTAGTCCTACTTATAAATTAAAGTAGCATGATTATCCGAGCCAAACATTGATTGCTTTTGGGAATAACTTAAGTTGCTTATATTTTATCATTTAAACGGTCTTGCTCATCATTCCAGAAAAATACTCTCAAAAACTCATTCCTTTGTTATCAAACTAAAAGAGATCATAGTAATAATAAATATAAAAAAAATAGTAACACCATGCATGCATGCATGCATGCATACATACATACGGTTTTAAATTTCCACAGTATTTAGAAAACCAGTTAGGGTTTTATCGTGTTGTTTCTCATATCCGAGCAACAAAGGTTTGTCCAAGACTACGACCATATAACAAAACTCCATTAATTTAGGTATGCTTGGCCTCTTTATTTCATGCAAACTGTATTACACTAATTACACATCTTAATTAAGTAGCTGCAAACCTAGATTTTCACGTAGTTCATATATCTGAACCAAACAGTGATTTTGTTAAGGAAGCTTAACATTTTCGTATGCATATACATATACGTATATGCTTTTAGGTTATTCTAACATGTTAGTTTCCAGTTCCATTCTCAGGCACACCATATTTGGTAAAACTCAAGCCAAGCTGTATAGCAACTACCAAGCTTATCAGTGTCGTTCGTTCGGGTAGAAATGGTGACGTTGAGGAGCGTTCGTAACTGCATTCAGGGAAGCCAAGAGGGCTCCGTCGGAGTCATCTTCTCCAGCACCGACGTTGGCAGTTAGATCTATATCGTCTTTGACTCCGACGCCGGCCTTTCGACCCAGCAGATGATTACTTGGCTCACGCTCCTTCTCCAGGGCTATTCGTTTTCCATCGGCTTCTATGATTGCCAAAATCAGCAGAAGGGTTAAAAAGATAGCTACAAAGCTCTTCGTAATCATCATTGAAGAAACTCTAAGCCCTGACAAATATAAAATTGCAGTTTCTATTTCTGTTAGTATATATTTTTCAATCGGAAATAGGATTTCAAAAGTAATAATAATGATGACTAAAACTAGAGCTAAGTAGTACCACGTTCAACTTGAAAAGAATTTCTTGTGATGAAGCAAGAAAGGAGGAGGTATGGTTTTTATAGCTCTAGCAAGCTTGCCTTAGGGCTAGATTTTTTAGCATCAACAAATCATCCAAAGGGAAGGTGGGCGTATAATCACATTGTGGCAAAGCCATTGACTTTGGGTTGGCCACAAACCAAGATATTCATATGTAAATGACAGATTTCGCGCACCAGTGCGCCTAGATCAAACCAATATCGCATGGACACAGCTGTAGAAGACTACAATGTGCTTTTCTCCACGCATGAATTACACCAATTGTGTAATAGCCAATTTTGGCCTAAAAAAAATAAAACTCAAATTAAAAGTCTAATTTTAGTCCATTTACAATATATGTGTGGCCCAAAAATTTAAAACCCCATCAGCTCACATTCAAATTAACCCTAATAGCCCAACTACCCAAAATGTTTCAGCAACCCTAGCCCCTATCTTGTCAGCCGCCGCTCCTCACCAATGGCCACCACGCACACCACCAATCGCCGGCCTCATGCGCATCTGACACCACCTGCAAACACGCAAGACACAAGAAAACAAAGAGGGAAAAACAAAAGAGGCTGAAACTGAAACAAAAAAATCTTTGTTTTAGATAATGGTGTTGAAACGGCACTATTTAGTATGGGGTCTGTGCACTTTCCCTAAAAGGGAAATTTATGCATTTAGTCCCTCTTTCTTGCAACTCCACGCAATCGGGCCCTATTTCCTGTTTTCTTTTGTTTTTTTTTAATTCTAACCCTCAGATTTCGTTTGGCTTTTGATTAGGTCCCTAATTAACTTTCCAGTATTTATAATTTTGTACCCCAAATTTTAACTTGTTTTCAAGCACGTCCTAAATCTATTTAATTCATTTATTAACTTTAAAAAAAAATTCATGTATATGCTATTTCAAATATTTTTTATGTTATTTATTTTACGTCTATTCTAACTTATTTTAATGTATTATTTGTTCAAATTCTTATTATTTATTCTAACTTGCTTTATGTGCATATGTTATCTTAATCTATTTTATATGAATCATTTATTTTATATTCTTTATATTATATATATATGTATACATATAGTTTATTTCAAGTTTTTTTATGTGTTTATAATTCTTTTAAAAATTGTTTTGTTATATATCTATTTCAAATTATTTTATATTTTTAAGTTATTATATATTATGTATTTCAAATAACTTTCCTTATATTACCCTTGAACTGTTACTATTATAAAATATAATTATATTGTCTATTTTTAATTCTTTTACGTATTATATATTTTAAACTTCTTATTTATTATTTTTAAATTAACTTATATATTATTTATTTTAAAATTATTCATATATTTCATTCTTTAATTTGCTTTGTGTATTATAGATTTTAAAATACCTCATACATTATTTATTTTAAACTTGTTTTATGTATTATTCATTTTAAATTGTTTTATTGTTTACTTTAATTTATATATATATATATATTATCAATTTCAAATTTTTATATGTATTATCTATTTTTATATACCATTTATTTTTAAAATGTTTTGTATGTTACTTATTTTAAATTTCTCACCACATAATATTCATTTTAAACTTATTTTCATTATTTATCTTAAATTACCTTACATATCATTTATTTTAAACCCCCTTTTTTACAAGTCATTTTGAATTATTATATATATGTTAATCATTTTACATTTGCTTTTTATTTGTTTATTTTAAACCCTTTTTTATATATTATTTTTGAATAGCTTATTGTTTTAAGTTTATAGAATGTTTGTTCTTAAATTTCTTTTTGTATGGATCACTTATTTTTGAATTTCCCTATGTTTTTATCTTAAACTCTTTATACATTATTTATTCTTTATATACATATATTTATGCTAAGTTGTTTTTTATATACTATGTATATTATTTTTTAAAATTTATTTTTACATGTTACTTATTTTAGACTTTGCATTAATGGTTTTAAATTATTTTTTTATATCATTTACTTTAAGTTGCTTTCATAGTATTTATCTTAAACCTTTTACATATATATTTTTATTTAAAATTATCTTATTATTTGATTTAAGTTGTTTCATACTATTACTTCATTTCTATGTTTATTAAGCTTAATGTTAAATAATGTATGTTGTGAAATTATTGCTATTGCATGTATGTAAATTTGCTTACTCGTATTCATATTATTGCCATACGCTTGTGGAATATTTTATGCATGAATAATTGTTCCATGACGCATTATACTTCAATCCATATCATTACCTCAAATTAAAACCCAATACATTTATCCAACAAATCACTTTATTTTAACCTAAATAAACAATACATGTCTTTTAAATATTGTATTCGCTACCATTCAAAAACGAAAATTTCCAAGTAAGGCAATGTCTTGTATTTTGAAATATCGAGGAATTGTGCCCTAACTTACGGGGTTTCAATTTTCTCGTTGTTTCTAAATAGTTAAATATCCTTTTCGAGTTTTAAATACACGGGATTTCAATTTAAATTAAAGACGACCTTGTGCTCGGGAATTCATGGTATTATGTCCTAACTTACGAGACGTGATACTCCGATATCTCGGGATAAGGAAATCTTTAAGCAGTCGTTTTGAGCTAATTCAAGGATTTTAAAATCGATATTAATAGAAAAGATCGTATTTCAAACCCATTCCCGATTTTCAATTTTCGACATTAAGACACTAACTAATCAATTCAGTACCAATTTTTGTGCGTGTCGGGGGTACTAATCCTTCCTCGCACGTAACCGACTCCCGAACTCATTCTCTCGAGTTTCGTAGACTAAAAATACCGTTTTAGTAAAATAAAAATTGTTTTATTAAAACAAAGGTGATCCGATCACACCTAATAAAGATCGGTGGCGACTCCCGTTTTAATTTCCATTTTCAAACAAAGTCGATCCCCGTTTTCAAAAAAAATGGTTTCGACAGCTTGGCGACTCCGCTGGGGAATTTGAGAGTCGAGCCATAAATTGATTAATTTTTGTCTTTGGTCGAAATTGAAAATTCGTTTTAAACCTACGATCCCTTCGTTGCACTTCATCCATTTTTCTTACGATTTTCATCGTTTTAGCTCTATTTTCTTTATTGCCTCAGGTTTTCTTATGTATATGTCCTCACACATTGCATTGCATGACCGTTGTGGTCACACCTCTTAAGTGGAAGTGAGAAACTATTCCTTCGTAAGGTCTTCACCTCCGTATAGGATAGTGGATCGCTTTCGGGATACATCCGTACCTGCGTCTTCGTGAGGTTTTCATCTCCGCATAGCCGTAGGGAAATGTATTCCCCTGAATCGAACTCGGTCCGTATGAGCCTATAATGGGTAAGGATCGAGGAATCTGCTGATTCAGGTACCTTTACTTTAGAACCGAACCACATGTAATGAGCCTTAAGAGCCTACCCTAGGTAGAACCACACCAAACCCTAGTGGTTACCCGATTAGGTGCTTATTTATTCTTTATTTGCTTTGAATTCTATTCTTTGTATATAATATTGGCTTATTGTGTTTTGCTATTTTCGCATGGCATCTCATCATAAAGGAGTGTTGATTCACGTTCGGTTGTTAGATAGGAGAGTTTTAGCATGGAAAAAGGATTTCTTGATAGAGTGGAGGATAATGCGGCCGTCCGAGTGTGGTCCGAGAGAACGCAACAAGAGAAAGGAGATAGTTTGACCGAGGGATATGAATCGGAGTTGTGGGATTTCACTCGCATTAGTGTGACTCAGAACGACCTGCAAGCGTTAAGGGATATATGAAATAGTTAGAATAACGAAGTCAAGCAACTCTTTTACTATAACTACGGTGATCTACCCTATTTGCTCGATGTAAAGGTGGAAAAGTACTTGTTCCGGGCCCTCGCACAGTTCTGGAACCCGGCTTATAGTTGCTTCACCTTCGGAGGAGTCGATTTAGTATCTACTGTGGAGGAATACATGGCGTTACTTAATTGCCCGAAGATTCAAGCCAACAAGGCCTATTCAAGACTTGTCAACGTCCCTCCCTTTTTGAAGAAATTGATGAATATAACGGGGATGAGTGAGCAATGGGTTGCAGCCCGCATCAAGCAAAAAGGGGATAGTAAGTGTATTCCTTGGAGGAATTTGAGGGACTTGATTATTGCGGACCCGGATTCGAAGAAAAGGGTTGATGTTTTTGCCTTAAGCCTCTACGGTTTGATCGTCTTTCCTAAGGCGCTCGGACACATAGATGAAGCCGTCTCAGATTTATTCGATCGACTTGATAAAGGTACCACACCCATCCCGGCAATCCTAGCAGAAACTTTTTGATCCTTGAATGCATGCCGGAGAGCGGGCGAGGGAAGATTTATCGGTTGTGCACAGCTTCTTTTGGCTTGGTTCCACAGTCATTTTTGGAAAGTGGAGAAGGTCTTCTATCGGGTATTCTCTAAAGATTATTCCCCATTAAAGGAATTAGTGGCCACATCGAGGCGAGACGACATCTCAGAGGAGAAATGGATAACTATTCTCCAGAGTTTGCGAGTCGAAGATATTGAATGGAGGGCTCCATGGTTGATCCCCGATGAAATCTTATATCGGTGCGGTGATTTTGATTGGGTCCCTCTGGCTGGAATATGGGGAGCCGTTGGATACGCTCCACTGATGGTGTTAAGGCAGTATCGGTCAAGACAGTTTATACCAGCGACACAAGGGTTAGCACAATGCGAGTTCTCCTATAAAGACAACAATTATAAGAAGAGGGTTCGTGAGATATCAGATGCTTGGAACCAAACTCGAAGGACGAAAGGATTCACCACAGGCCCGATGACGACCCCCGAGTGTGAATGGTGGTGGGGTAGGAGAGTCAACGACAACGTCCCTAGGCCGAATCAAGAGAATACTCAACCGATAAGTAGCATTTACAAGTCATCCCATCCGAGTTAGAGATCATTAAGCAAGACTTCGAGAAAAGGAACTCGGAGTTGGGGAAGAAGATAGAGCAGCTAGAAGAAGAAAAAATGAAGTTGGGATTAGATGTCGATATCCACAAGCTAGAGGCTGAGAAGCTACGAAAAGGGAAGAGCAAAGCTGAGGAGGACTTGGATAGTTTAAAGACTGATTATAAGAAGCTGCGTATGTTGATAAGAACTGTTGGTTTAGGTAAAACGTCGGAGCAATGGCGTCAAGTGATCAAAGAGGAAAAGACTAGAGTAGACCATTGGGAGAAAAGGTTTCAGGATGCCCGAGTACGAGACGACACTCTGAAGAAGAGTTTGTTAGAAACCCAAAATGAAAAGGAGAAGTTACGTGCTCGGGTGGTTGAATTGGAAAGATCACTTCATCAACATCGTAGCCGTAATTCGGTAATTGAGCTAAAGGCTAGTCTGAGCAAGATCGAAGAGTTGAAAGGGAAAGTAGAAGAACTCGAGACTGCACTATGAGATAGTAAAGTTCGAGTGGAACTTCTTGAGGCAAACAACGACCATTGCAAGGAACAGCTTCACCACTCTCAGAACCAGATTAGAGATAGAGACTACGTCATGGGCAAAGCCGTGGCTCAGGTTCGGGAGGTAGCCGATCACTTACAAACCTTGGCGGTCAAGCGATGTATTGAGCTTAAAGTGCAGTCGGAATCGAGCGAGACCGAAACTTAGCTTGGCTTCTTAGGAAAGTTAAGGCTTTGGGCATTAGGGCAAAGTCGTATATGTAATCGTCCGTTCTATGTAAAGAAATTTTTCTTCTAGTGAAGTTCTTCTAATGAAATTGAATTGGAATCAATGCCTCTTTTCGTATTCATTCATTTGCATTACATTTCATCATATGCATTAAATTTCATGAAAAGACCCTGATTAAGCAAAATTATTTCAGTTAATCTAGAAACCAACGAGAATCAACCAACCGAACACAGCTACTATACCCGCCGTAAAACCAAAGTAATGGATCAAAGATTAGAAAGGATAGAACAAATGCAAAGGGAAATGCAAGAGCAATTGCAAACGCAGATGCAAGAACAACTGGCCAAAATACAACAGGATATGAAGGAAAAAATAGAAGAATCCTAAAATAATCTGATAGGCTAGTTGGCGCAGTTGCTGGCTAGAGAACGCGAAAAGGGGAAAAGCACTATGGGGAACGATAATGAAGACCCTATCTACCCTCCAGACTTTGCTCCGGTAAACACTCAACCACAACCGGAGGCGCACCCACGAACAGTACCCGTCACTATCAGGCCTCAGCAATACCAGGCCAATGCCTCAACACAAATGAACATTCCTATAGGTTCGAGCTCTAAGCCTGGAGATAATCCAGCTAATCTATTTGTACCGGACCTTGATGACGTGGCAGAAATGGAGAAAGAAAAAGTAGACCTGGCGAAACAACTCGATGATCGTTGTAAATGGCTTGAAGAAAAATTCAAAGCAATGGAGACTGCTGATTACTGTGGCGGGATCGACGCTAAGGACTTAAGCTTGGTCCCAGACCTAGTACTCCCACCAAAATTTAAAACCCCAGAGTTTGAAAAGTATAATGGAACGAGCTGCCCTGAAGCTCATATTACGATGTTCTGTCGAAGGATGACGGGGTATGTTAATAATGATCAGCTGTTGATCCACTGTTTTCAAGATAGCCTGATAGGATCAGCAGCCAAGTGGTATAACCAACTCAGCCGTGCCCAAATTGGTTCGTGGAAGGACTTGGCTCAAGCTTTCATGAAACAATACGATCACGTGACGGACATAGCACCCGACAGAATTACTCTACAAAACATGAAAAAGAAGCCGAGTGAGAGCTTCAGGCAGTATGCACAACGGTGGAGGGAAATAGCGATGCAAGTCCAGCCACCTCTCTTGGAGAAGGAAATGACCATGCTTTTTATCAATACCCTGAAGGCCCCATTCATTAACCATATGTTAGGAAGCACTACTAAGAGCTTCTCGGACATAGTGATGTCTGGGGAAATGATAGAAAAAGCTGTAAGATGTGGAAAGATTGAAGCGGGAGAGAGTGCTAAGAGATCAGCTCCGAGAAGGAAAGAAAATGAGGTAAACAACGCGAGCGTATACAATAAAGGTTATTCTAAACCAGTCACAGTGAGCCAGCCAAGGGCAGTGACTACTAGCCATTAGGGCCCCACCAAACAAGATTCCAATTCAAGACCTAACACGGAAAGAGTCCAGTTCACACCAATACCAATGACGTATAGGGAGCTTTACCAGAATCTGTTCGATGCGCATGTGGTGTCTCCATTTTACCTGAAACCCATGCAACCTCCATTCCCTAAGTGGTATGACGCAAACGCTCAATGCGAATACCATGCAGGAATTACGGGGCACACAATTGAGAACTGCACGGCCTTCAAGAAACTAGTCGAAAGGTTCATAAATATGGGCATTGTGAAGTTCGATGAACCCACAAAACCTAATGTGGCGGGAAATCCATTACCCAGTCATGCGGACAATGGGGTAAACGCGATAGAAAGTGGAGGAAGGAGAACTAAGATGGACGTATCAGAGGTAAAGACCCCGTTGAGATGGGTTTGGAAGAAAACGGTGGAAGAAGGTTTACTTACATAAGATTTAGAGGAGAAGCCCGAAGGAGCAAAGTACTACTGTGAATTCCACGACGAGAAAGGGCATGAGATCCAAAAGTGTAATGAATTTAGGGCTCCGATGCAGAGATTGATAGAAAATAAAGAAATCGAATTCTTCGAGTATACCGGGAGCCAGAAAGGGGAAGATGTGTGCACGTCAGAGCAAGGGCCAATCAACAATGTCCATGGGGTCAGTCACCCGGTCGTAATTATATCTCGACCAAGAGTCAATGAAGTCGGAGTACCAATTGCGCCAAAGGTCATAATTCAAAAACCCGTTGCTTTCCCCTATAAAGATAGCAAAAGGGTTCCTTGGAATTACGACTGCAGCGTAACGATCCCGGGAGAGGAGAATCCAGTTGGCACTTCGGAGAAAGGTCAAGACGAAGGTTTCTATACATACAGTGGAAGGCGTTATACTCCGAACACAAAGGCAGAACCAGCTAAAGGAAAATCCGTGGTCGTTGAGCAAGAAAAGGAAAAGACAACCAGACCTGAATCACCTGTCAATGAGCTCAGAATGGCGAAAAGGAGGCTAAAGAATTCTTAAAATTCCTGAAGCACAGCGAGTACAGCGTTGTGGAGCAATTGCACAAACAGCCAGCTCGCATATCCGTACTAGCCTTACTTTTAAGCTTAGAGACGCACCGCAGTACATTGATGAAGGTTTTAAATGAAACATATGTTGCGGATGATATCTCTGTCAACAAGCTAGATCGTCTGGTTAATAACATCAGTGCGGATAATTTTATTTTCTTTAATGATGATGAAATACCACCGGGAGGCATGGGATCTACAAAGGCCCTGCACATTACTACTCGCTGCAAGGGATACACATTGCCGGGGGTATTGATTGATAATGGATCGGCATTGAATGTCATGCCCTTGTCCACATTAAATAGGTTGCCAGTGGATAGCTCCCACATGAAGACATGTCAAAACGTCGTGAGAGCATTCGATGGTACGGAAAGGAAAGTGATGGGAAGAATCGAGATACCTCTCTTGATTGGCCCAAATACATACGAGGTGGACTTCTTGGTAACGGACATCAAGCCATCATACAATTGCCTGTTGGGGAGGCCGTGGATTCACTCGGCGGGGGCTGTACCGTCGTTCCTACACCAAAAGTTGAAGTTGGTATCTGAGGGTAGGTTGGTAACGATAAACGCGGAGGAAGATATCATTGCATCCGTTACCAGTGACGCACCATACGTGGGTACGGACGATGAGGCGATAGAATGTTCCTTTCGATCACTAGAATTTGTCAATGCTACATTCATTGTCGAAGGAAACAAGATCCCAATGCCTAAAATATCCAAAACTACAAAGATGGGCCTACGATTGATGGTCGGCAAAGGAGCCCTGCCAGGAAGAGGACTTGGAAGATGCCTCCAAGGAAGGAGCGAGGTACCAATGCTAAGAGAAAAACAAGATCGCTTTGGCTTAGGATTTAAGCCAGATGCGAAGCAAAAGAAGAAAGAGCTGGAGAAAAGGCAAGAGATGAGAAGAGCGCGTTTGTGCGGTGAGGAGGTCAAGTGGGAACCGATGACCTTTCCTCATTTATCCCGAATGTTTGTGTCCGGAGGAACTATCCACCCAAAACAAGAGATGACAGTGAGGAAAGTAGCAGAAGAAATGTTGGGAAGTTAGAGCATTAATGCCATCTCTGAAGAAAAAGCCGAAGAAGGGGGTTTATCTAGAATTTGCCCTTATATTCCTGGAAGTGTTTTGAACAATTGGACCGCGGAGGAGATCCCTGTAACTTTTAGAATTAATTCAGAGTAATGTTCAAAACAAGCTTATTGCTCTAAGCCTAGGGGCAATAAGAATCCTTTTATGAAATAGGCATATGTCCAAACATCGTTATTTCAATAAAAAATGCATTCTTGCGTATCATCTTGAGCAAATATTCTTTTATTCTTTCTACTTCATTCATAATCATACCGCACAAATCAAATATTCTTAGATTCTTTTGTTCTTTGGATTTCTTTCTTCATCCATAACAGGTCTCCAGATATCAATGATATGAGCAATGTTGCCAATGACTCAGAGATTCCTTTCAAGCAAGATTTGTGTATGGAGGACACTGAGGATTTTGAAGATGACCGAAATTGTAACCTATCTCCTGATTTGTTAAGGATGGTAGAACAAAAAGAGAAACAAATCTTACCTCACAAAGAGTCGGTGGAAATTGTTAGCTTAGGAGAAAGAAAAGAGGTGAAAATCGGAGCTAGTATCACTGCAGAAACAAAGCAAGATCTCATCGAGTTACTCCGGGAATTCAAGGATGTCTTCGCATGGTCATATCAAGACATGCCCGGATTGAATACTGATATCGTGGTACATCGACTCCCCATAAAGGAAGAATGCAGGCCAGTTCAACAGAAACTCCGAAGGATGAGACTCGATGTTTTGTTAAAGATAAAGGAAGAGGTCGAGAAGTGGTCAAGTACTCAAAATGGGTAGCCAACATAGTCTCGGTTCCTAAGAAAGATGGGAAAGTACGAATGTGTGTGGACTATTAGGATTTGAAGAAAGCCAGCCCAAAAGATAATTTCCAATTACCTCACATTGATACACTAGTAGATAACACGGTAGGTTATTCGCTTTTCTCCTTCATGGACGGCTTCTCAGGATACAACCAGATAAAAATGCATCCTGAAGACATGGAAAAAACGACATTTGTGACCATGTGGGGAACGTTTTGTTATAAAGTGATGCCATTCGGATTAAAAAACGCGGGAGCAACATATCAGAGAGCCATGGTGACTTTGTTCCATGATATGATGCACAAAGAGATCGAAGTTTACGTTGACGACATGATTGCAAAATCCAGAACAGAAAAGGAGCATGTGCAAGTCCTGAGAAAATTATTTTTAAGATTGAGGAAGTTCCAGTTAAAGCTCAATCCTGCAAAATGTACCTTTGGGGCCAGGTCAGGAAAGCTGTTGGGATTCGTGGTCAGCGAAAAAGGAATCGAGATCGACCCGGATAAAGTCAAGGCTATACAAGAATTACCCCCGCCACGCACTCAAAAAGAAGTTTGAGGTTTCCTAGGAAGACTAAATTACATCGCCCGTTTTATCTCACAACTAACGGAGAAATGTGACCCGATATTCCGTCTCCTTAGGAAGCATAACCCAGGTGCTTGGGATAAGAAGTGCCAGGAAACTTTTGACAAGGTCAAGCATTATCTGTCTAATGCCCAAGTACTAATGCCACCTTGCCCGGATAAACCACTGATACTGTACTTGACAGTGTTTGAAAACTCCATGGGATGCGTATTGGGCCAACATGATGAGTCAGGAAGAAAAGAAAAAGCGATATACTATCTCATCAAAAAATCCACCGAATGTGAGACAAGGTATTCGTCGATCGAGAAGTTGTGTTGTGCTTTGATTTGGACAACCCGAA
Organism: Gossypium longicalyx; assembly: GCA_025698465.1. Lineage (NCBI taxonomy): Eukaryota > Viridiplantae > Streptophyta > Magnoliopsida > Malvales > Malvaceae > Gossypium > Gossypium longicalyx. Next base: position 17,383,402 of record CM047004.1, on the reverse strand, counting down.
GACTGAGACAATACATGTTGTACCACACAACTTGGCTCATCTCAAAACTAGATCCTTTGAAGTACATGATGGAGTCAAATGCTCTAAACGGAAGAATGGCTCGTTGGCAAATTTTGCTTTCTGAGTTTGACATAGTCTATGTAAACCAAAAGGCCGTAAAAGGGAGTGCAATAGCAGATTTTCTGGCCAGTGGAGCTCTAGAAGATTATGAGCCGTTGAGCTTTAATTTCCCGAATGAGGATCTAATGTATGTCGCGACCATGGAAGGAGACTCTCAAGGGGGCTATCCGTGGAAGCTGAATTTTGACGGAGCTTCAAACGCTGTGGGTAACGGAATTGGGGCAGTTTTGGTATCCCCAAACGGATATCATTATCCTTTCACCAGTAAATTGGATTTTGATTGCACAAACAATATGGCCGAGTACGAAGCATGTATCATGGGCATCCGTGCAGCTATAGAACGCAATATTAAAGTATTAGAGGTATACAGAGATTCTGCATTAGTGATCTATCAGCTTAAGGGTGAATGGGAGACAAGAGATCCCAAGTTGATCAATTACCGAAGGTTGGTTCTTGAGTTAATTGAGGAGTTTGACGATGTCACTTTCTGGTACCTTTCACAAGACGAAAACCAGATGGCTGATGCTTTGGCAACCTTAGCTTCTATGATCAAAGTAAATAAACAAGAAGATATGAAGCCTATCCAAATAAGTATTTATGAGGCTCCGGCTCATTGCTGCAACATTGAAGAAGAAGAAGAGAAAGATGATCATCCTTGGTATCAGGAAATTTTATGATATGTGAAGAGTCGTGAATACCCAGACCAAGCGACTGAGAATGATAAAAAGACATTAAGAAGGCTAGCTAGTGACTATGTCTTGGATGGAGAGATCCTATACAAAAGAAGGAAGGATCAGGTACTCTTAAGATGTATAGACGCTGTCGAGGCTAAGCAAATCTTGAAAGAAGTTCATGAGGGTGTCTGCAGAACACATGCTAATGGTTTCACCATGGCTAGACAGATAATGAGATTCGGATATTATTGGTCCACTATGAAAGGAGATTGCATCAACTATGCCAAGAAGTGCCATAAATGCCAAATTTATGGAGATAAAATTCATGTACCTCTTTCACCTCTACATGTCATGACTTCTCCATGGCCTTTCTCCATTTGGGGCATGGATGTCATTGGACCGACCTCACCAAAGGCATCTAATGGACATCGATTCATCTTTGTGGTTATAGATTACTTCACCAAATGGGTAGAGGCCACCTCTTACGCTAACGTCACAAAGTCAGCAGTCAGTAAGTTCTTAAAGAAAGAAATCATATGTTGATATGGGATGCCTGAAAGGATCGTATCAGACAATGCACTAAATTTGAACAACAGTACGATAACGGAAGTCTATAGCCAATTCAAGATCAAACATCACAACTCGTCACCGTATCGTCCAAAGATGAATGGTGCAGTGGAAGCAGCCAATAAGAACATCAAGAAGATCATAGGAAAAATGACTGAGACCTATAAAGATTGGCATGAGAAATTACCATTTGCCCTATATGCCTACCGGACGTCAGTCAGAACCTCTACTGGGGCAACACCTTTTTCTTTAGTTTATGGAATGGAGGCGGTTCTACCTATTGAGGTTGAGATTCCCTCTCTACGCGTGCTTTCAGAACTAAAATTAGATGAAGCAGAATGGATCCAGTCTCGATACGACCAGTTGAACTTGATTGAGGAAAAAAGGCTAAAAGCTATCCGTCATGGTCAAATGTATCAAAAGAGAATGATGCGGGCTTATAATAAGAAGGTTCGCCCTAGAGAATTCCATGAAGGAGACCTCGTATTGAAAAAGATCCTCCACATACAAAAGGACTTCAGAGGGAAATGGATGCCGAATTGAGAGGGACCTTATGTGGTAAAGAAGGCTTTCTCTGGAGGAGCTCTAATTTTGACCGAGATGGATGGTAAAAGCTTACCTAATCCTGTGAATTCGGATTCGGTCAAGAGGTACTTTACCTAAAAAAAAACGGAGAGGCCAAGGTGAAAACCCGTAAAAGGGTGCTTTGAGACCAAAGGGGTTTGAATTGAAAACCCAGCAATGGGCAATTCAAATTTTGATCGAAGATGGGGCATGCGATAGTTTTGTCTTCTCTAAATTAACAAGAAGGAAGGATGCTACATATTGGGGCATTAACAAAGTACTCTTGGTCTTCTAAAGACATATCAAGTTCAAAGGGTCCTCGAGAAGTTCGTGCAATGAAACTCATATTGCGATATCTGGAGCACTTATTCTTATCTCATTCACTTCGCATTCTTGGTAGAATATGCTGTCTTGATTAATTTTTTAGTTTTCATTTTGTATCTCGACAAATTCGCTATCTTGTTTACCCTATTCATTTTGAGCTTTGCTCTCAATAAAATCCCATTTTGTCTAATGCGATAACCTTTTTCAAGCGTTTTTCATTGAAATGATGATTAATAGACTAATAATATTCACAAAAGAGTTTTGTATATTACTCTGAAAATGCCTCTAAATGATACAAGGACCTGAAACGGAACTAATTAGTTTGAATTACACAAATTCAAGGGTTGGAAGCGTTGGGGAAAGAATAGCCCAAATTGTGATCATTTCTTTGGGTTTTCTATCAGAGACACCAGTCGAAAAAAACGTAGAGTAATACGTCATTGATACAATCTCGATGAACAACGAGTAATATCAAATCAAGCATTAAAAACGATGACATTTTGCATTCATGCAAACATCATTCATGCACATCTAGCTAGGAGCATTTGATCCACTTTGATCATGACATCTTAATTATTTGGCATAAGCATAAATTCTAGGAAATCAATTCTACAGGTGGATTCCCCAGTAGACAATATAGCAAGATTGACTGAAAATTACAAAATTCAGCGCCTTAATCCCCTAAGCAGTAGGGTAACAGGTTAAATTTGCAGATCTTATCTCCCTAAGCAGTAGGGAAACAGATCGCTGACGAAGGGGTTAAGACCCCCTAAGCAGTAAGGTAACAAGCTGAAGATTTACAGATCTTAACCCCCTAAGCAGTAGGGAAACAGATCAAAGAGGATTGGTTTTAACCCCCTAAGCAGTAGGGTAACAAGTCGAATTTACAAGCCTTAACCCCCTAAGCAGTAGGGTAATAGGCTGAAAGTTATGAATCTTGCCTTCCTGAAGTTGCAGTGAAGCAGATTCAAGCCACCATCATATCTCCCTAAGTTGTAGTGGAGTAGGCTGAAGATTGTAGATCTTGTCTCCCTGAAGTTGCAGTGGAGCAGATCGAAGACAAACCTTATCTCTCTGAAGTTGCAGTGGAGCAGGTTGAAGTTACAAGTCTTATCTTCTTGAAGTTGCAGTGGAGTAGACTAAAGATAGCGAATCTTATCTCCCTGAAGTTGCAGTGGAGCAGACTAAAGGTAGCGAACCGTATCTCCATGAAGTTGCAGTGGAGCAGGTTAAAGTACAAGTCTTATCTCCCTGAGATTGCAGTGGGGCAGACTGAAGACGACGAATCTTGTCTTCCTGAAGTTGCAGTGAAGCAGATTTAAGCCACTATCCTATCTCCCTAAGTTGTAGTGGAGTAGGCTGAAGATTGTAGATCTTGTCTCCCTAAAGTTACAGTGGAATAGTGTAACACCCCCTAACCCCAAACCGCTGCCGAAATAAAGTTATTAGGCATTACCGGACATATCAGACAACTTACGAATAATTTACAATTAATATAACTTTCATAGTATAATATAATAATTAAGTCCCTATCTTGGCCTCTCGAAGTTCAAACACGTATTAAAAGTAGAACGAGACTTGTTCGAGTGTTCTGGAAATTTTTATTTTTTTTATAAAAAATTTCGGCAGCATTTCTGCTTATTTTTACCTAAACCTCCTGCAAATTCAAACCAAAACAACCAACACCAATGTTTCACATTAATATAACTAATATTTATATCATTAACATAATTTTAACTTAATAACTATCATAGCATCATTCAAAATTGGTTAAAAACTTCATTCATTTAACAACTTAATGTTCATGTATCAAAATATCATGTACTTTCCTTACCATTTCATTTAACCATCTAAATTTTATAATTCGTCCTTCACTACCCAAAGTAATATACATATTTAAGTGACTAAGCAACACTTATGTACATGCCACTTTTACCCAAAAGAAAATATACATCACCAAATTTGTATTGGAGTCGGGAATGTTCGGATCTTTGAGCCAAGACAATTGACTTCTCGATCGACTGCGCACGGAAACAACTGCAGACATTTGAGTATGGATATACTCGAGTGGTATTACCATAATTCAAAATATATCATTAATAATAAAAATATAAATATTAAAATTCATAACAATTAATTTCTTAAATACTAATTCATGTTTTATATATATATATATATTTATTTATTTTCATCATTTCATAATAATAATTCAATTTAATTATTCGACAATCAATGTAATTTTTCACAAACTTGAATTTAAACCACTTATGAACATTTAGCTCATACTTTTCTCTTTCTATCACAATTCCAATTTCTATTCATAATTAATTTTTTAAAATTTTTTTTAATACCTTAAATTCACATTTCAATTTTTCACCCTATTAACGTAACTCGGACTTTGGCGGATACACGAATCCAACCAAACACATCAATATAGCACCCAGTGCCTCATCGGATAGTTCGAAGTAATAGTTGACACCCAGTGTCTCATCGGCCTAGCCGAAGTAAAGTTGGTACCCAATACCTCATCGAATCTATCCGAAGAAATATAGTGACACCCAGTGTCTCATCGACTCGAGGTCGAAGTATTCCTGAACACTTCCAATCCTATGGCATGCCAACTATATCCGACTCAGCCCGACTAGTTAATAGGGTATTCAATTCACAATTCAAATCACCATTCATTTTTCAATCAATACACTTTTCATTTTTACTCAATATTCATATCAATTTCACATACTTACCTCAAGTCTTACTTACCATACATAACAATTAAAATTTCAGCAATCAATAATAATTAAAATTCGAATTATAGTAATACACACCGTAATTCTCCCATTTTAGTCCTCGGTGATTTTCTCCTTTCCTTTCGATGCTGACGTTTCAGGTTCTTTGTTGGCTACGAAAATAATAGTAATTTATATTATTATTTACAGCATTAATTATAATAAATAATTAAATTTCTAAACAATTCCTATTTTATTCCCAATTTAATCCTAACTAAACTTAATTATTTTCTTAATCCAATTCACTCTCTTTTTCTATTCAAATTTTGTCTAAACTTATATTTAACTATAAAATTTCCAGCATATTTCCCTAATTTCAAATTTTCTTCAATTTAGTCCCTACAACTTAAAACTTATAGCCTAGTTTACAATTTAATCCCTTAATCAATTCTAACTTAGAATTCATTCAATTAAATCCCTAATTCCATAATTTTTCCAACATGAACCCTACTTGGAAACATATGAACTCTTGAACTATCAACTTAATTTCATCAAAATCTTGTTTCAAAGCTTCTAAAACATCAAAATTAAGTAAAAGAGGCTAAATTGACTTACCTATTAAACTTCCAAGCTTCAAACCCTTAATTTTTCCTTTCTTCTTTCTTTCTCCTTTCTTTCCCCCATTTACGTTTGAGCATTCTGTTTCTTTCTATTCTTTTTCTTTCTTTTATTTAATTATTAACATAATATAATATTAATATAATATATTAAAATATCTTTTACTTTAATATTAAGTAAATTAATAATTATATAACAAGTGTACATTTTATATTATTACAAATGTCATTATCTAATTTGCTTATCAAATAAAAATCTCATGATTTAATTAATACAATTAATAATTATAAAATATCTTTATACTTAAATTATAAGTAATTAAATATTTAAATTACAATTGTACCAATACAATTCTTACACATGTATATTTTATTATCACACAATTGTCTTCTATTTAATTTATTTATAATATATCATCAATTAAATAATTATAATAATTTAATATAAAACCATAATAATAATTTTAATATATATAATACATACATAAGAAAAATCTTGATTTTTCTTCCATTTGCCGCCTCAATTTATATAAATGGCTTAATTGCCATTTTGATCCTTTTTATTTTCTATTACTTTAAAATTAAACTTTTACCCCTTATTCAATTTAATCCTTTTTATTACTTACTCTAAATTAAGCTAAATTCACCTAATTAGATCCTAATTAGACACACCACTAGGCTCATAAATATTTTTAATAATTATTTTCGAACTTATTTCACTAAGACGAAGGCCCTATAACTCACTTTTCCGGTGCCCGGGAATTTCAGGTCATTACATTTCTCCCCCCTTAATAAATTTCGTCCTCGAAATTTACCTGAGAAGAGATGAGGATATTGTACTCTCATAGTTTCCTCTGGTTCCCAAGTCGCTTCTTCAACATTATGATTTCTCCATAGGACTTTCACTAAAGGAACCTTTTTATTTCTTAATTCTTTCACTTCCCGTGCTAAAATTTGAACCGGCTCTTCTTCATATGATAGATCAGGTCGAACTTTAATATCTTCTGTAGAAATTATATGAGAAGGATCTGATCTATATTTCCGTAGCATCGAAACATGAAAAACATCATGAATCCTTTGTAATTCAGAAGGTAAAGCCAATCGATATGCAACTGGTCCAATTCTTTCCACTATTTCATACGGCCTAATAAAACGTGGGGTCAATTTACCTTTCCGGCCAAATCTCAAAATTTTTTTCCAAGGAGAAACCTTAAGAAATACTTTGTCTCCAACTGAATACTCAATTTCCCAACGTTTCAGATCAGCATAAGATTTTTGTCTGTCAAAAGCTGCTTTTAATCTCTGTTGAATCTTCTTGACTGTTTCTTCTGTTTCTTGAATTAATTCTGGTCCAATTACTTTTCTTTCATTCAACTCCATCCAACATACTGGTGATCTACATTTTCGACCATATAACGCTTCATACGGAGCCATCTGAATACTAGATTGGAAACTATTATTATAGACAAACTCAGCTAGTGGCAAATATCGCTCCCAACCTGCTTCAAAATCAATAATACAAGCTCGAAGCATATCTTCTAGTACCTGAATTACCCGTTCGGACTGTCCGTCAGTTTGGGGATGAAAAGCTGTACTGAAACTAAGTCTAGTACCCAACGACTCATGTAACTGTCTCCAAAATCTCGATGTGAACCGAGGATCTCGATCTGAAATTATTGATATCGGAATGCCATGTAGTCTAACAATTTCTCGAATATACACGCCTCGCAAGCTTCGCAACGACCAATCGATCCCGATCGCTATAAAATGTCTTGACTTGGTAAGTCTATCAACTATCACCCAAATAGCATTCATTTTTTTTGCTTTGCGACAATGGTAATCCCGTAATAAAATCCATCGTGATGCGATCCCATTTCCATTCAGGGAATATTAATAGGTGAAGCAATCCAAGAGGAACTCGATGTTCGCGCTTTACCCGTTGGCAAGTCAAACATTTACTTACAAATTCTACTATGTCTCTTTTCATCCTCGGCCACCAGTATAATTCTCTTAAATCTCGATACATTTTTGTGCTTCCGGTGCATAGCAAATGAACTATCATGAGCTTCCGTAGAATTAACTTTTAAGCTCGAAGTATTTGGAATACGAGATCCGGTTTGAAACCTCAAGCATCCACAATCATCAATACTAAAATTTTCTCACTGTGTGCCATTCTGCACCATCTCTCTTTTCTTCAATAATTTGTCATCTTTCAACTGAGCTGATCTAATCTGATCAAACATTACCGGTTTGACTCTCAATTCGGCCAAAAGACTCCCATCATCACTGATACTAAGCCGTGCAAACATTGCTCTTAATTCAATTACAGCTTTTCTACTTAATGCATCAGCTACAACATTAGCTCTTCCCGGATGATAGTCTATAACACAATCATAATCTTTCAGAAGTTCGATCCAACGCCTTTGTCTCAAATTCAATTCTTTCTGAGAAAGAAGATACTTCAAACTCTTATGATCAGTATAGATGTAACATTTTTCACCATAAAGATAATGTCTCCAAATCTTCAATGCGAAAATCACAACTGCTAACTCAAGATCATGAGTCAGATAATTCCTTTCATGTGGTTTCAATTGACGAGATGCATAGGCTATTACCTTCCCATCCTGCATCAATACACAACCCAAACCACTCAAAGAAGCATCACTATACACTACAAAATCTTTACCCGATTCTGGCAATGTCAAAACTGGTGCCTCGGTTAACATTCGCTTCAATGTTTCAAAACTTTTTCGACATCGATCATCCCAAATAAAAGGAACATTCTTCTGTAGCAACTTGGTCATCGGCAAAGCTATCTTCGAAAATCCATTTACAAATCTTCTGTAATACCCAGCTAAACCAAGAAAACTACGTACCTCAGATACATTCCTCGGTGCATTCCATTGAATAATTGCTTCAATCTTTTTCGGATCAACTTGGATTCCATCTGCAGATACTACATGTCCCAGAAATACCACTTTTGATAACCAGAACTCGCATTTACTGAGCTTTCCATATAGCTGTTTCTCTCGTAAAGTCTGTAGCACAATCCTCAGATGCCGATCATGTTCTGACTCTAACTTTGAATAAACCAATATATCATCAATAAAAACCACCACAAATTGATCTAAATACGGCTGAAAGATACGATTCATGAGATCCATAAAAGCAGCTGGGGCATTTGTTAACCCAAATGGCATTACCAAGAACTCATAATGACCATACCTAAATGCGGAAAAGTTGTTTCGGTACATCACTTTCTTTTTACCTTCAACCGATAGTAACTCGACCTTAAGTCAATCTTGAAAACACGTAAGCTCCTCTCAACCGATCGAATAAATCATCAATGCGAGGCAACGGGTACTTATTTTTAATTGTCACCTTGTTCAACCCGTTTGTAATCAATACAAAGTCGCATAGAGCCATCTTTCTTTTTAACAAATAATACCGGAGCTCCCCACGGTGATATACTCGGTCGAATAAAGCCACGATCTAACAAATCTTGCAACTGTATCTTCAATTCTTTCAACTCTGTAGGTGACATCCGATACGGAGATATAAAGATTGGTGCAGTACCCGGATAAACTTCTATAGAAAATTTAATTTCTCTATCGGCAAGTAACCCGGTAATTCCTCGTCAGAAATACATCAGAAATTAAGTAAACTGTTCGGATCTTGCTACATTGACTTCCAACCGAATCGAGTTAATAACATATGCCAAATATCTTTGAACAACCCTGTTGAAGTAATTTACTAGCCTTTATTCTTTGAAATGATACGTCTTTGGCCCACTAGTACGAATACCGTCTACTTCAATTCGATCCCCACTGTCTGTTTGAATACTAAATTTCTTTTTATAACAGTCCAAAATTACTCCATATTCGGATAGCCAATCCATTCCCAATATTATATCAAAATCCCCAAATGGCATAATCAACAAGTCAACAGGAAAAGTTTTATTTTTTATAATTAACGGGCATCTCGGACAAACCTGATTCACTAACACTGTTTGGCCTAGCGGACTTGACACCTCTATACACACCTTAGACATTTCAGATTTCAGTTTTCCCGATTTGAATAATTTTGAATTAATATAAGAATGTGAATATCCGGGATCAATCAAAGCATAAACAGGCTCAGAATACAGTAAAAATATACCTGTCACCACATCGTGAGCATCACTTTCTTCTCGTTTTCTGACCACATAAGCTCTTTGGTACTACTGCTTCGCATGGCTGATTAACAATTTCACTGTTCCTTCTACCGGCACCTCCTCTGGAAGCCGAACTACCTCTACCTGACCCTCTGCCTCTAGCAGTAGATATTGATCTTTGTGATGATACAGGTGCAGCACTATCGGTATTCGGACAATCTCTCGATAAAATGGTCTCGTAGAACCACATCCAAGCAACCTTTAGTTACTTTCCAACATTCTCCTCTGTGTTTCTTTCCGCAGATTGCTCACGATCCGGAATTTCTACACTTCGAGGTGGACCTCTCCTGCTGCTAGTAGATCTTTTGTCATCTGTTTACCTCTGCTTCTACCACCTGCATGCGAACTAAAAGCGGATCTCCAGTCACTTCTTGATTCTTTGAATCTCTTGGTATTGGATTAGAACTAGTAGTTCCCATACGTTTCCCAAATTGATTTACCAATTTTCGATTTTTATCCGGGCCTAGTACTTGTTCTATCATTTTTGCTCGCTCAACCGGATCAACAAGTTCGATGAATTTCGAGACTTACCAATTGAATCTTGATTTCATCTCGCATCCCCGTAGAAATCGTTTACAACTATCAGCCTCGGTTGGAACATATTCTAAAGTATACTGCTCAATCTAGAAAACTCTCGCTCATAATCCAAGATCTTGACATATTCCCTGTTTCAACACTAAAAACTCTTGCTTTTTCTCTTGATGTACAATTCCCCAATATACTTCTTCTCGAAATTCTTTTGAAACAAGTCCCAAGTTACCCGATCATCCGGCAAATGTCTAACCACGCATTCCCACCGAGATACGCTTCTCCTTGTAATGATGATACAACACATATCGGACTCTCGGGGTGCAATCTAATCTGTTGCAAAACTCTTTTTGTTGTTTCCATCCAATTTTCAGATGTGACGGATCATCTCCTTTTAATCCACGAAATTCCGTGGCACCGTATTTTCGTAACTCTTTAATCGAAGTGCTCGATAAAGAGGTACGATTGTAGTAGCGAGTATAGTTCTCACTATATATCTTTGTAATGCATCGCCTATATCTCTTAATGATTGTGAAGCATTTCTTTCTCTCCCTACGTTAGGAGGTTGATTATCTAACGGATTCACACTAGGTGTAGCAGATTCAGTTTCTTCTAATTCTCGACTTCCAATATACATTTCCTGTTCAACATTATCCATTCTTTCATCTGACATTTTATCTATAAAACAAAATCAAATAAATAAATATATTAGCATCCAAAAATCCCGACTCAATTTTGACTCGACAGTGGCATGTACTTCTAAACTCACTTCCGAGCCCAATTTAGCCCGAGAATCGGCTAAACCTGATAGCTCTGATACCAACAACTGTAACACCCCCTAACCTCAAACCGTTGCCGGAACGAAGTTATGAGGCATTACAGGACATATCAGACAACTTACGAATAATTTACAATTAATATAACTTTCATAGTATAATATAATAATTAAGTCCCTATCTTGGACTCTCGAAGTTCAAACACGTATTAAAAGTAGAACGAGACTTGTTCGAGTGTTCGGAAATTTTTTTTTTTATAAAAATTTGGCAACATTCTGCTTATTTTTACCTAAACCTCCTGCAAGTTCAAACCAAAACAGCCAACACCAATGTTTCACATTCACATAACTAATATTTATATCATTAACATAATTTTAACTTAATAACTATCATAGCATCATTCAAAATTGGTTAAAAACTTCATTCATTTAACAACTTAATGTTCATGTATCAAAATATCATGTACTTTCCTTACCATTTCATTTAACCATCTAAATTTTATAATTCGTCCTTCACTACCCAAAGTAATATACATATTTAAGTGACTAAACAACACTTATGTACATGCCACTTTTACCCAAAAGAAAATATACATCACCAAATTTGTATTGGAGTCGGGAATGCAAATTTTCGGATCTTTGAGCCAAGACAATTGACTTCTACTAACTGCGCACGGAAACAACCGTCATGCATTTGAGTATGGATATACTCAGTGGTATTACCATTATTCAAAATATATCATCAATAATAAAAATATAAATATTAAAATTCATAACAATTAATTTCTTAAATACTAATTCATGTTTTATATATATATATATATATTTATTTTCATCATTTCATAATAATAATTCAATTTAATTATTCGACAATCAATGTAATTTTTCACAAACTTGAATTTAAACCACTTATGAACATTTAGCTCATACTTTTCTCTTTCTATCACAATTCCAATTTCTATTCATAATTAATTTTTAAAATTTTTTTAATACCTTAAATTCACATTTCAATTTTTCACCCTATTAACGTAACTTTCGGACTTTGGCGGATACACGGATCCAACCAAACACATCAATATGGCACCCGGTGCCTCATCGGATAGTTCAAGTAATAGTTGACACCGAGTGTCTCATCGGCCTAGCTTGAAGTAAAGTTGGTACCCAATACCTCATCGAATCTATCCGAAGAAATATAGTGACACCCGGTGTCTCATCGACTGAGGTCGAAGTATCCTGAACACTTCCAATCCTATGGCATGCCAACTATATCCGACTCACCCGACTAGTTAATAGGGTATTCAATTCACAATTCAAATCACCATTCATTTTTCAATCAATACACTTTTCATTTTTACTCAATATTCATATCAATTTCACATACTTACCTCAAGTCTTACTTACCATACATAACAATTAAAATTTCAGCAATCAATAATAATTAAAATTCGAATTATAGTAATACACACCGTAATTCTCCCATTTTAGTCCTCGGTGACTTTCTCCTTTCCTTCGATCTTGACGTTTTCAGGTTCTTTGTTGGCTACGAAAATAATAGTAATTTATATTATTATTTACAGCATTAATTATAATAAATAATTAAATTTCTAAACAATTCCTATTTTATTCCCAATTTAATCCTAACTAAACTTAATTATTTTCTTAATCCAATCCAATTCTCTCTTTTTCTATTCAAATTTTGTCTAAACTTATATTTAACTATAAAATTTCCAGCATATTTCCCTAATTTCAAAATTTCTTCAATTTAGTCCCTACAACTTAAAACTTATAGCCTAGTTTACAATTTAATCCCTTAATCAATTCTAACTTAGAATTCATTCAATTAAATCCCTAATTCCATAATTTTTCCAACATGAACCCTACTTGGAAACATATGAACTCTTGAACTATCAACTTAATTTCATCAAAATCTTGTTTCAAAGCTTCTAAAACATCAAAATTAAGTAAAAGAGGCTAAATTGACTTACCTATTAAACTTCCAAGCTTCAAACCCTTAATTTTTCCTTTCTCCTTTCTTTCTCCTTTCTTTCCCCCATTTACGTTTGAGCATTCTGTTTCTTTCTATTCTTTTTCTTTCTTTTATTTCTTTTGTTTCTTTATTTAATTATTAACATAATATAATATTAATATAATATATTAAAATATCTTTTACTTTAATATTAAGTAAATTAATAATTATATAACAAGTGTACATTTTATATTATTACAAATGTCATTATCTAATTTGCTTATCAAATAAAAATCTCATGATTTAATTAATACAATTAATAATTATAAAATATCTTTATACTTAAATTATAAGTAATTAAATATTTAAATTACAATTGTACCAATACAATTCTTACACATGTATATTTTATTATCACACAATTGTCTTCTATTTAATTTATTTATAATATATCATCAATTAAATAATTATAATAATTTAATATAAAACCATAATAATAATTTTAATATATATAATACATACATAAGAAAAATCTTGATTTTTCTTCCATTTGCCGCCTCAATTTATATAAATGGCTTAATTGCCATTTTGATCCTTTTTATTTTCTATTACTTTAAAATTAAACTTTTACCCCTTATTCAATTTAATCTTTTTTATTACTTACTCTAAATTAAGCTAAATTCACCTAATTAGATCCTAATTAGACACACCACTAGGCTCATAAATATTTTTAATAATTATTTTCGAACTTATTTCACTAAGACGGAGGCCCTATAACTCACTTTTCCGGTACCCGGGAATTTCAGGTCATTACAAATAGATCGAAGGCAGTAAATCTTATTTCCCTGAAGTTGCAGTGGAATAGGTTAAAGCTACGAGTTACAAGTTCTATACCTTTGAAGTTGCAGTGGGTCGAATGAGGCTATTCGAAGAACAGAAGAAGTTAAGGCTTAGCAAGACTAGGCAAAATTGGCTCTTTTAAGGTCTTTGCTTCATTCTCGTTACACGACAATAAGCAAAGAGGGGCAGCTGTAATAGCCAATTTTGGCCTAAAAAAAATAAAACCCAAATTAAAAGTCCAATTTTAGTCCATTTACAATATATGTGTGGCCCAAAAATTTAAATCCCCATCAGCCCACATCCAAATTAACCCTAATAGCCCAACTACCCAAAATGTTTCAGCAACCCTAGCCCCTATCTTGTCAGCCGCCGCTCCTCACCAATGGCCACCACGCACACCACCAATTGCCGGCCTCACGCGCATCTGACACCACCTGCAAACACGCAAGACACAAGAAAACAAAGAGGGAAAAACAAAAGAGGCTGAAACTGAAACAAAAAAAAAACTTTGTTTTAGATAATGGGGGTCTGTGCACTTTCCCTAAAAGGGAAATTTATGCATTTAGTCCCTCTTTCTTGCAACTCCATGCAATCGGGCCCCGTTTCCTGTTTTCTTTTGTTTTTTTTTTAATTCTAACCCTCAGATTTCGTTTGGCTTTTGATTAGGTCCCTGATTAACTTTCCAGTATTAATAATTTTGTACCCCAAATTTTAACTTGTTTTCAACCACGTCCAAAATCTATTTAATTCATTTATTAACTTTTAAAAAAATAAAAATTTCATGTATATGCTATTTCAAATATTTTTTATGTTATTTATTTTACGTCTATTCTAACTTATTTTAATGTATTATTTGTTCAAATTCTTATTATTTATTCTAACTTGCTTTATGTGCATATGTTATCTTAATCTATTTTATGTGAATCATTTATTTTATATTCTTTATATTATATATATGTATACATATAGTTTATTTCAAGTTTTTTTATGTGTTTATAATTCTTTTAAAAATCGTTTTGTTATATATCTATTTCAAATTATTTTATATTTTTAAGTTATTATATATTATGTATTTCAAATAACTCTCCTTATATTACTCTTGAACTGTTACTATTATAAAATATAATTATATTGTCTATTTTTAATTCTTTTACGTATTATATATTTTAAACTTCTTATTTATTATTTTTAAATTAACTTATATATTATTTATTTTAAAATTATTCATATATGTCATTCTTTAATTTGCTTTGTGTATTATAGATTTTAAAATACCTCATACATTATTTATTTTAAACTTGTTTTATGTATTATTCATTTTAAATTGTTTTATTGTTTACTTTAATTTATATATATATATATATATTATCAATTTCAAATTTTTATATGTATTATCTATTTTTTATATACCATTTATTTTTAAAATGTTTTGTATGTTACTTATTTTAATTTTCTCATCACATAATATTCATTTTAAACTTATTTTCATTATTTATCTTAAATTACCTTACATATCATTTATTTTAAAGCCCCTTTTTTACAAGTCATTTTGAATTATTAAATATATGTTAATCATTTTACATTTGCTTTTTATTATTTATTTTAAACCCTTTTTATATATTATTTTTGAATAGCTTATTATTTTAAGTTTATAGAATGTTTGTTCTTAAATTTCTTTTTGTATGGATCACTTATTTTTGAATTTCCCTATGTTTTTATCTTAAACTCTTTATACATTATTTATTCTTTATATACATATATTTATGCTAAGTTGTTTTTTATATACTATGTATATTATTTTTTTAAAATTTATTTTTACATATTACTTATTTTAGACTTTGCATTAATGGTTTTAAATTATTTTTTTATATCATTTACTTTAAGTTGCTTTCATAGTATTTATCTTAAACCTTTTACAAATATATTTTTAAGTTTCTTATTATTTAAAATTATATATTTAAAATTATCTTATTATTTGATTTAAGTTGTTTCATACTATTACTTCATTTCTATGTTTATTAAGCTTAATGTTAAATAATGTATGTTGTGAAATTATTGCTATTGCATGTATGTAAATTTGCTTACTCGTATTCATATTATTGCCATACGCTTGTGGAATATTTTATGCATGAATAATTGTTCCATGACACACTATACTTCAATCCATATCATTACCCCAAATTAAAACCCAATACATTTATCCAATAAATCACTTTATTTTAACCTAAATAAACAATACACGTCTTTTAAATATTGTATTCGCTACCATTCAAAAACTAGAATTTCCAAATAAGGCAATGTCTTGTATTTTGAAATATCGAGGAATTGTGCCCTAACTTACGGGGTTTCGATTTTCTCGTTGTTTCTAAATAGTTAAATATCCTTTTCGAGTTTTAAATACACGGGATTTCAATTTAAATTAAAGACGACCTTGTGCTCGGGAATTCATGGTATTGTGTCCTAACTTACGGGACGTGATACTCCGATATCTCGGGACAAGGAAATCTTTAAGCAGTCGTTTTGAGCTAATTCAAGGATTTTAAAATCGATATTAATAGAAAAGATCGTATTTCAAACCCATTCCCGATTTTCAATTTTCGACATTAAGACACTAACTAATCAATTCGGTACCAATTTTTGGGCGTGTCGGGGGTGCTAATCCTTCCTCGCACGTAACCGACTCCCGAACTCATTCTCTCGAGTTTCGTAGACTAAAAATACCATTTTAGTGAACTAAAAATTGTTTTATTAAAACAAAGGTGATCCGATCACACCTAATAAAGATCGGTGGCGACTCCCGTTTTAATTTCCATTTTCAAACAAAGTCGATCCCCGTTTTCAAAAAAAATGGTTTCGACAAATTGAAGCATCTTTTTCCTTCTCAACAGCCTATAGCAAAGAGGCCTTTTCATCTTAATTTCTTCATCACGAATCTCAAACTCCACCAAATTCTTGTCTCCTCAGCACGATCAAATTTTCCAACAGTAGTCATTGAACTTTTGAAGTGCTCAACAATATCACCTTCAGCAAAACCATCCAGTGTTTGCTTCTTGCATGCTAACCCGCATATTAGAGAGTGATGATTCTCTATTATTTCCCTCACTAGAAGGATCTTCTATTGTTGATAAACCTTGGACATTAACCCCAATCCAAAATTCAAGACAACCAACTGTTATTTTTGTTACAAAATATAGAGATAGCATATATAATGATAGTAATTACATGTTATTATTTATTATTATAAAAGAATAGTCCAAATTAAAAGGGATATAATTTGGTGAAGGTCTATTGGGCTTTAGTTATTAAATAAGGTATAGGCCAAATATGTGTAAATATACTAGTAACTAATTTCTAATTGATGATGGGTTGATTAGAAATTAGGGTTAATGTGCAAAAGATATATATTAGGGTTATGGTTCCTAAATTACAGATACGTAACTTTTCTAATATCTCATCTTTAGAAAAGAGAGAGTCACTTTCTCTGAATTACTTGTGTACTAATTTGAAAAATCAAAACTATAAGACCGAAGATTCTAATAAATCAATGAATTTAAGTACGCTTCCGCATTTAATTTTGTTCTTTATGATTTTACATGACAAATCTTGATTTATTAATTTTTGTAAAAGAATTTTACGGTTCAAGAACAAGTGGCATTCGAGCCTCGTCATGTTGAACCATTGAGAACAAATTGATTCTCTATTATTTTTGGGTTAATTCGTTTTTAAAATTTTATGAATTTAATATTTAGATTCAATATTTTTTATCATACATGTCAAATCTTTTGGATTTATGTTGATTAGGGTTTTAATCTTTAATTTTTAATTTGATTATTTATGAAAATAGGCGCGATTATCTATTGTCTATTGTGGTTGAAACAAACTTTATATAATATATAAATATATAACAGTTTGTGCAGGTTTGGGTTTCATTAGAAACTATCTATCATATATATTTGATTACATTATTTGTGAGATTAAATGTTTGGTTATCGTATAGTTGCTTCGTAAATTTGAATGGAATGCTTTGGTGCAACGTCAATTAATCTTTCATCTTTAATGTTTTGTATCATAGTTGATGTTGAATTTTACTAAGTGTATCGCCTACTTCGATTCCTTTTATTGGTGCATGATTACTTGTTTTAAATTTATTAATATTAATCTATAAATTTCAATTATTTATGCTACAAAGATATAAACAAATATATTGATTTTAAGTTTGGTTGAATATTATTTGGTTTTAGAGATTTCAAATATTTAGTTAAGTTATGATTATATGATTTATAGTTTGAATTGTAAGATATGTCAATTATTATGATGTTGATTTTTAATATTTAACTTTGATGTATGTTGTTTTGAAGAATATATAAATACATACATATATATATATATATATATATATATTTATATATACTATTATCTTTTAATTTGATTGAAAGAAGAAGTTAAGAGAAATATTTTGAAACAAATAAATTCATATTTTGGCTTTGGGTTTTAATTAAGAATGTCTAACATTTTAAATAGATTAGTTGAAACAAAATGCCACCAAAGTGTCCTCTTTTGCGTAGATTAGTTCATTTAAAATATCAAAATGATTATTTGTTTTTGTGATTCATGTGTTTATTAATTGACCCAAAGGTAAGTTAATATTTGACAGAATTTCAACGACATCTGTAGTGATAAATGTGTGACAATTATAAGGTACTTTATGTGAGTAATAAGTTAGTCCAAAGATTGATTCATTGTTTGACATAATTTATTGTCAATGTTTGATTGTTACAACAAGAGTATCGCTTACTGTTAATATTACTGTCCAAAGACTTGATATTAATATTGTGTTTGATATCTTGAGATGGGATTCGTCATAATTTTGAATTTATTATTTACTTATGTATATTGATGTGAGCCTGTTTTTATCTATTTTGTTCTATATTCAGCTAGTTCATCTTCTACTACCATAATATCTATTAATATAGTATTTGGTTGTATGGACATAGACATTACACCAATGGAAGAGCAACTTGCACCTCTCACTACGAGAAGCACCCCTGATGCTAAAGTGAATTTTGAGAGGTAGGGTCGTTCAAACTGCATGTGTCTAATAATCATGAAGCACAACATTCCAAAAGCCTTTAGGGGCACAGAATTTGAAGAGATTACTCAGGTTAAGTGTTTCCTTGATGAAATTAAGAAACGTTTTACCAAAAACGATAATGTTGATATGACATCACTTTCAACTTCTTTGAAGTCTATGAAGTATAAGGGTCAAGGAAACGTGAGGGAGTACATTATGGAGATGTTACGTGCTGCTTCAAGACTTAAGGCACTTAAAATCGAGCTTTCTGAGGAATTGCTTGTTCTTATGGTTTTGGTATCGGTTCTTGCACAATTTAACCAATTTAAAATTAGTTATAACTATCAAAAAGAGAAGTTGACTCTAAATGAGCTCATTTTTCATTGTGTGCAAGAGGAAGAAAGGTTGAAGTATGGTAAGTCTGAAAGTGCTCATTTGGCTAATGTCTCTAAAGACAAAGGCAAGAAAAGAAAATATCAGAATGAAACTTCTAAGAGTCCAGCTCAAAAGAAACAAAAACATATTACAAATTACAAAGAGTTGTTTCTTTTGTAACAAGTCTGGACACGTGAAGAAAGAATGTGTCAAATATCACACTTGATGTGCAAAGAAATGTATAATTCTTACTTTGGTCTATTCTGAGGTTAATTTAGCATCAGTACCTAGAAACACTTGGTGGATAGATTTTGGTGCTACTACTCACATAAGTGTTTCTATGTAGGGTTACCTGAGCTACCGAAAGCCAAGTGATGGTGAAAGACACATCTTTGCAGGCAATGGAAAATCGGTAGAAGGGGAAGCAATTTGGCATTTTAGGTTGTTATTAGGAACTGATTTTGATTTGGATTTAAAAGGCATTTTTGTTATACCATCTTTTAGACTGAATTTAGTTTATGTTTCTTTGTTAGACAAATTTGGATATTATTGTTCATTCGGAAACAATTAGTTTAGTTTGTCTTTAAATTTGAATGTTGTTGGAACTAGTTATTTAAATACTTATGACAACATTTATTTGCTAGAAACAGTTGCATCCTATAATGAAACCTTACATGTGGAATCACATGGTATTAAACGCAAATCAAATAAGGAAAATTTTGCTTTATTATGGCATAGGCGCTTAGGTCATATCTCAAAAGGTAGAGTTGATCTTCTTGTGTCTGATGACATTTTAGAGTTCTTTAACTTCACAGACTTTAATGTCTATGTCGATTCCATCAAAGGAAACAAACCAAAACCAAGAGATTGGGTGCCAACAGATCTTCAAATGTCTTAGAGTTAATTCATACTAATATTTGTGGGTCATTCCCTACGACATCTTGGAATATTCAACAATATTTCATAACATTCATAGAAGATTACTCACGTTATAAGTATCTATATCTCATTCACGAGAAATTTTAGTCTCTAGACGTGTTCAAAGCTTATAAAACTGAAGTTGAGAATCAACTTAACAAAAGGATTAAGAACATCAAATTTGATCATGGTGGTGAATATTATAGTAGATATAATGACTCAAGTAAACAACATCTAGGACCAATTGTGAAATTCCTAGATGAATACGGTATTGTCCCATAGTACACCATGATAGGATCACCTAGTATGAATGGTGTAGATGAAAGAGGAAATAGGACTCTTAAGTATATGGTAAGGAGCATGATAGCTCATTCTACCTTACCTTAGCCCCTCTAGGGAGAAATACTAAAGACAACAACTTACATTTTGAATAGAGTACCCACTAAAGTACTGCAAAAACACCTTATGAGCTTTTGATACATGCACAAATGGGGTGAAAATTATTAAATTCCAATCACTAAAACTGTCAATTTTCAAGCTTGGGAAATCAACATACTTGCGGCAACTTTTTGGATGGGATTCTGGCATTTCTAGGTTGAGATGTCTTCATGGCGTTTGAAGATATATCTCTTATCTTCGAACGCATTTTGAATCACTCGATTTTGAGCTCGGGAGCTCAAGTTATGACCATTTTAGTGAAGACTACGTGAGCAGAATTTCTAAACGAGATTATGACGGGAATTACGAATTTCGAGCTTTCAATTTGAGTTTAAATCATATTGGGTTCGGGTTTTAGGCTTAATTTTTATTATATATGAGCTCAATATTGTATTTATTAGCTCTTATTATTTTATTCCAATTTTTTTATAGTTATTAAATATTTTAAGTTATTTAAGAGTTTTATGTTAACAAGAAAATTTAGTTTAAAACTAGTTCTTATTTAGATTAAATTAGAATTCTAGTATACTTGAGTTTTATTCAGATTTATTTAATTAGCCTATATATAGGCCTTTGCATTGTACACAATTCAAACAATTCATTATTATTCTCTTTTTTTTTGAGTTAATAAATTCTTTCTGGGTTTTTCTTTTCAATAATTTCTCTTTAGTTTCTTTTAGAAGAGTTATAACAATCTTTTTAGATTGGGGGATCATCTTCAAACTTTTTCTTGCCAATGTTTTTATCTTGGAGGGGAAATTAGAGCCACTTGAAGGGGGTTGTGGATTCTTCATGTTTCCAAGGCTTCTTAGGACTTCTACACGCCACGTTCTATCTTTCCATTTATCTTCTTTATTCACCTTCCTTAATCTTTGGTTTATTATTTTATTTTAGTTATTTATTTTAATTTTTTTATCTGACTTGGATTCAATTTCTTTTCAAGTTATGTCAAAATCCAAGTTTCTTTCCGAACGTCTAGAGCCCTAAATCAAATCTGCGACTTTGACAAACTTTATGATTCGCTTTCGCGTTCATCCTTCTTGTCCTTTATCATTTGGTATCAGATTTGGGTGTTTTAGGTGTTCTTTTTATTTTTATAAACTTATTTCTAGAAAACAGCCTCAAAACAATTTTTTTTACCCCGTCAGTTTTCAAAAAAAATATTTTTCAGTGGGTAAACGATTTTCAAACGATCTAAAATTTTACATACTATTTCTTGGAACTATTTTAGAGTATAAAAATATTTCCCACAAAAAAAGTGATCAAAAAAAGTACAAAAATAAAATAAAATAAAATACAAAAAAATTTAAAAAATATTTTGTGGGTTGAATTTTGTGCCGAAACATTCCAGATCAAATCTACATTATTTGAGGAGGCTCTAGTTTAAATTTCGTGATTTTTGAAAAATCAGGAACACCTCGAACAAATTTTTTCAAATTGATTCACAATTTTTTGGGTTTTCGAGTTTCAACAATTTTCATTGACTCTTAGCTTTAAGTTTTTAGTTGTTTTTAATTTTTATTTTTTTGTTTACGCACTCTAACAATTTCTTGTTTCTTGTGTTAGTAGGCTAAAGAACGTTGCATATTCCTTACTCCGTGCAACAAAATTCTTTGATGTCTAAGCCAATTTTGGACTCATAGTGCTATTAGGTTTGCTTTGATAGTTTGATTCTAATACATTCTGATTGATTGATTGATATAGACACTTTTTAAAAGACTCACAAGATTAATTCTTACCTCATTGAGAATTTGATTTTTATTTCTGAGTGTATAACAGTGAAGTTTACTTAATTTTTCTTTTCTTGAGTGTTGTGTTCTTTTTAAGTTTTCATTATGATTCGCAATACTATGATTAAGAAGTTGAAAAGGGATCAAGAGGTTCGAAATGTTCGAGATCAATAATGTGACACTATTCTAGACACATCAACAAAAAATTAGAACGTCTAAGTACCAAAATTGAGTGTCAGAATCGTAATTCAGAAGATAAGGTTGATCAACCTTGTCTTCGTGCAAATAACGCTCGACGTGTCTCTCTGCAAATGATGAGACTCTGGTTAATAATGACTGTATGCAACATTTTTTAGCTAAGCCAAAGTTCAACATTCCACCATTTTGAAGGAAGTACGATCCCGAAGGATATTATGAGTGGGAATGAAAAATTGAACTTATGTTTTGTTACTATAAATACCGGGAAGACGAAAATGTCCAATTGGCGACCCTTGGATTTTCAGATTATGCATTGAGTTGGTAGATTCAACTTGGAATTGATCGTCAAAGAAACTGAGAAAGGGTAATTGAAACATGGGACGAGTTGAAGCAAGTGATGCGACAGCGTTACATTCCTTCTCATTACTATAGAGAGGTCTCGATAAGACTTCAACGCATTGTTCAAAGTAATCAATCTGTTGATGAATACTTTAAGGAGATGGAGATACTTATGCACAGAGCAAATATACAAGAGGATGAAGAAACTACCATGGTGCGATTTGTAGATGGCTTGAACGTTTCGATAGCCAATGCTCTTAATATTCAAACCTATATTGATCTTGAGGAGATGGTACACAATGCAATTGAGATTGAGCAACAATTTCAATAACATCAATCTCGTCCATTTGGCTCATAACAATATTATCAAGGTAAAAGTTCTAATTCTACTTTCAAGAACTCGAAACCTTCTTATACTATTAATAAGTTGCTGCCAAAACATGCTGAGACTAAACCTTTTGAATGGAAAAATGGGTCTCCTACAAAACATTCTTCTGCATCTTTCAAGCAGCTCATATCTACTAATTTTTCACCAAAAAAAAAAGAGCTTATGACATTGAATGTTTTACGTGTAAAGAGTGTGGGCGCTATAGTCGTGATTATGCCAACACGAGCCTTTTGTTGATCAAAAAAGATGGCAAACTTTGTGTGTAATACCCTGAAAATTACTACAGTAAGAAAGTAAGATATTATCCTTAATATAGTAAAATAATAAAATAAAGTGACAAAAAGGGAAATTTTGAGTTATGTCAACATTGGAAAGGATATTATGATATATTAATTCCAAGAAAGGACTAAATCACAAAAGTAAGAAAATATTTGTAGCCTAAGAGTAAATAATAAAATTTTGAGGGGTTAAAGTGTAAATATGAAAAAATTAAAGGACCAATAGTGCAAATATTTTAAGAGTGGAATAATCTAGAAACTAAGGAAAATGGATGAATTTGGACCAAATTGAATAGGTGAAGAAATATGAGTGACTAAATCACAATTTTACTAAATTAAGTGATGACTCAAGGATGGAATTTTAAAAGATCATAAAGGGCAAAATGGTCATTTAGAAAGGAAGACAATTTTGAAAAGTAATGATGATGTTGGTGATATTTTAGATTAAAATCAAATAAATAAATAATAGTTTATTAATATTTTGACTTGATTTTTTTTATTTTTTTATTATTATATTTAGTATATAAGCAAAGAAAGATGAAGAATTCTCTTCATCTTTCCATGCTACAATGTTAGAAGAAGAGAAAGAAAAGAAAATTTCTTTTCTTTACAATTTAGTCCTTTACTATGAAATCCCACTTTTTCCCTCAAATTCTTTGGAAATTTTCATAACCACCCAAAAGAAGAAGTGAAGTAGAGACATTAGAGAGTTAAAATATCATCTTGGAAGAGAGAAATTGGAAGTGAATGTGGAGAAAATGGTAGAAAAAGTGAGGAAATTAAAGAGACAAAGTAAGTACTTCAAGGAATTTACTTTATTTAATTTTAATCAAGTATAAAGTATGCTAAATTAGTTGAATTAATTGTGAATGTGCTAATATTATGTATGAAAATTTAAAATGGTATATTGAAGTAGTAGAAAAAGAGAATAAAAGTTAAAGTAAACAAAATAGGTTATGTGAATTTGAATGTTTAAAAGAGAATACAAATGAAGTGTGATGATATAAAAATGGAATGTTTGGGAAAATTTCAAGTTACATTAAAGTTTTTTTAATAAGGACTAAATTGTAAAGTGTACAAAAGTTTATGTGTGAAATAAAGTATTGTGTTAGGAAGTTTAAAGGGAATGTTAAGTGTTAATGAATTAGTTACAAAGTGAAGTTAAAGTGAAATTATAGTAAATAATGAATTTTCAAGATATTAGGAATTAAATTGTAAACTTGTGAAATTTATAATTGAAATAAGAGAAGTTATAATAAAAGTTGATGATAAGTGAGTTTTAAGGATTAAATAGGACAATAATATAATGATTATGTATGTCTAAATGAAAGTTAATACAAAGAACCATGAAAGAGTAAAATTAGGATTAAAATAGTTTCTAGATAGCAGCAATGGTTCAACTTTGAAAAATCACCAAAAATTATGGAAATCGAATTATAGGTTGAATAAAACATGAAATTAAATTTTATAGAGCCTAGTTTTACATAGAAGAAACGTGTAAGCAAAAGGATTTCATATAATGATATATATGAATTTTTGTGAGACAAGGTCAGATTGATTTCGAGTTCCCCTGTTCTGAATTTGGAAAATCATCAAAAATTATAAAAAATAATTAGGGGCTTAAATTTACATGTTTAAATTCTTAATGAGTCTATTTTCAATAAAAAACAAACAGAAACATCATCCAAACCCCATACTAAGAGATAATTAATTTTTAGTAAAGAAAGGTCGAAGCTGTCAAACAACAGAACAGGGATAAATTTGAAGATTTTACTGTACTTATTGGCTAAATTATAAATTCTTAAATTTTTATAGCAGAAAGATATTTGAATCTAGTTTCAAAAACATTATGAGGATCTTAATTTGAATTTTTTTAGCTCAAGATATAAATAATTTAGTTACTATGACTCAAGTGGACAGCTTTGAATGAATATATAAGTAAATAGTGAAATTATAGATAATGTTACATATAAGCATGTTATATACATTAAGGATGTGGTATGGAGAGGAGGAGGAGGAAAATATATATATTAATATTCAACTAGCATGGGTTTACATTAAAAATGGCTAATTTGCATGTATTAGGCTCAAAGACTAAATTGAATAAAAGTAAAATTTTAGGAGCAATTTTGTAAAAATTTCAAAAAGACCAAATTGCATGAAATGAATTATTTTATTGTCTAAATTAATATATTGAAAGAAATCATTAATATCAAGTGGGTTTAGAGCTTTAATTTTGTTGTATGATGATATTATAAAGTAATATTAATGTTAGTATCAAATTGTGAAAATAGTTAAGATATTAGAGTTTGGTATTAAATTTATGTTTTATTAAGGGCTGTATGATAGCTTAGAATATTTGGATAAAGTATTAATTGAGAAAAAATTAGTTGATTTGATTAACTAGTTAAGGGACTAAATTGTAAAAGTTGTAAAAACTAGGGTAATTGTGTAAATTCAAAAAATTGAAGGGTATAAATTTTGAAATGAATTGGAACTGAAATACATGCTAATTAATGAGAAATTTTATATTTTAGATCAAGATTCTGTAGATACTCGTGAAAAAGGAAAAATAGCAGAATAGTCCCTAAATTCCTGCAATTATTACAATTTAATCCAGGTAAGTTTGTATGGTTAAACTATAATGTTTACTTATTAAATTGATGAATGGTATTATGTATTTATTCATACCTGTTGCTGAAAATAAAATTATTGTTAAATTATGAAATTGAATTAAATGTTCAAAACGAGTGGAACGCGGGATTGAGTACAATCATCCTGTACAAAGGATGAATTGACGGAGAAGACCATAATTGCATTATGGCACCATGAACATAAGACCATGGTTGGACCATGACAGTGTTTATATGTAAGACCATAGCTGAGCTATGGCATTTTAATGAAAAGACCATAACTGGGTTATGGCACTACTAATGTAAGACTATGGCAGGGCCATGACAATGCATGTATAAGACCATAGTTGGACTATGGCACAAAGAAAATGATGTACTCATATCCTTAAGTCGTTCCCTGATTCGGTAAGATCTAAAAGTGACATATGAAATTAATGTTTGAAGACTTAATGTTATTATTGGTGTTGATCTGAAATAAGTGTATTCATCAATTGAAATTGTAATGAGTAATAAATACAAGTGTGATATGTTGATAAAATAAGTTTATCAATGTTGAATTTATATGAAACATGTTCAAGTATGCTAACAAGTGTTGTTGTTGATGCTTAGACAAGTACCAAGCTACTGGTTAAATGGTAACATGTTTATTTCTATGATGCGTTGAAAGGGTAAGTGCTCAGATGAAAATATACTTGTGCTTATGAAAGAGCGGTAAGTTTTAAGTTATGTAATTTCTTATGAAATGGTTTATTATGTGATTAATTTTTCAAAAAAAAAAAGGGACTACGCTCAAATGTTTTAGCTTGTGGTTATGGTGGTATGGTATGTTTATGACTAATGAGTTATGCATATGGAATGAGTGAAAAAAGTAAAGAAGTGCAAATGAAAATTTAGAAATTTGGAATAGTTAAAGTTGTTGAATATACTTTATGAATATTGTGGTATCAATATTGGATTATTCTAGATATGTATAAATTTCTTATTTAAAATGAATTGATATGATTAAAGTTTATATAAGCCTCCTAAGCATTCATTGCTTGCGTAATTGTTTTCCTTTGCTTTTCAGGTTACCGAAAACTCAATTAGGTTGGAAGCTTGTCGGAGATATATCACACTATCCATCGGTTCTATCGGTAATTTTGAATATTTTAATTTGGTCATAATGACATGTATAGGTATTTTGTTTAATGTTGGTCTATATGTAAATTATTAAGATTAGTCACTTATTTTAGTTTATATTGAATGCCATGCTATAGTTTGTAGATTTGCGAATTGGTGGGGCTAGGTTAGTAACAAATTGGGTGAGAAATATGGCTTGTAAAATGGCCTATTTACATCAACACGGGCAAAGACACGGGCGAGTGTCTCAACCGTGTGTGACACACGACCAGGTGATACGACCGTGTGTCCCCTGTATCTTGAATATGCACAAAACAAAATGCTCACACGGCCTGGCCACACAGCCATGTGACCCCTGCCATATTGAAAATTTTAAATATTTTCGAAAACTTTTCTAAGTTTTTGACTTTGTCCCTATTTGTTTCTAATGCGTAATTTGGGCCTCGAGGGCTCGTTTAAGGGACAATATGTATAATTTTGATTGGTTTCTAATATGAATGCTAGATGAAATGAAATGTCGGATAATTAATTTTGTAAACACCAGTAATGCTCCGTAACCCTATTCCAAAGACGAATTCAAGTTAGGGGTGTTACATTGTGAATTGAAATAAATGATAATGAGAATTCTTTCCTTGAATCTATAGAGTTAGATAATAGAAATGTCATCATGTTCTCCTACTGAGATATATTGTACTGAATTGAATATTCATAATACTTGTGAGGGGGATACGGGAAGTGAGGAAAAATCATGTGAAAAGACAGAGAGAAAAGAGACCTTTAGTGATAAAAGTCTACTTAATAGTCTAAATTTGGTGAGTGAAGATCTATATGAGGTAAAATTGGAGAGTTCTTAAGTGGAAAAAGAAAAAGAAAAGTAAGAAAATACCCATACAAAAGTGAGGAATGATTATGTTTTAACTAACTCTAACTTAAATTTGTTTAGTGGTGTTTCTTTGTTACAGGATTTCAAGGATCCATTGATGGACTCTCAATTATATTACTTTACCATTAATAGACAATTTTACTTATGGGAAAGAGGTAAGTTGAACATTGATAATTCTCCACAGGTACTAGAAGGTAAGAAAAATAATGATACATCGGAAATTGAAATATGCAGGCATACCTTGAATGTTTTTAAAAACTATGCCACTAATTTTATTTTTCCTTATGACATGCTTTCTCATGGGTCAAGTTTCAATAAACAATGGTCTAAAAGCTCAATTGATTTTATGGGTTTATCAAGGTATTTAAAGTTTACTTTTGTTGCATTTTTAGCTAAATCGGAACGGTGGTTTTGGAACCACAAATCTAAGATCAAAAAATTATTTTAATATTATTTTTAGTGTTTACAGCATGTGATTATATATGTGTGAAAGTTTCGTGAAATAATTTTATCGTTTGGATGCTTAATTTGAGAAAATGACTAAATCGCGTAAAATGTAAAATTTGCATTTTATCTTATAAAGGTGTCTATTTGCTATGGTTGATTAAATTTGAGGTCCTTATGATGTTATTATGTCATTGATAAGGTTAATGGACATTTATGGACATGCATTATAAATTTCTAAGTTTATTTATTAAGGGTAAATAGGTAAATGACAAATTAAGTTAATAAAATCATAATCACACATGATTTTTGTCCATCTTTTATGCCTTAGCCAAATTTTGAAGGTGAAAAACACCATTTTATGCTCATCTAAGGTTTATTCCTTTGAATCTTTGATTAAGGTATGTCTTTTGCTTGGTTTTTAATGATCTCTACGTTTTTGTGATCGTTGCTTTGAGTACTAGCTAGCCCGTGCCTTAATTTTTGAATTTTTTGATGATTTTATGAATTGCATTGTTAAAATATGTGCTTTGTGATGGTTTATAATGAAAAATAGAAGATAAATGATAGATTAATATGTTTGTAAAGTGATTTTTAAAGAAAATACAAATTAGGGATTTATGTGTGAAAAGATGAAAATGTGGGGTTAAAAGTGTGAATGAATGAAATTTTTGGGCTACTAGGGACTCAAGTATAGATCATCTAAGCATGGGTTAAATTGAATTGCATGAATTTTGTGTAATTGTGAAACAATGACTAAATTGAATAAATGTGAAACTTTAGGGGCTAAAGTGTAAAAATGTGAAAATGGGTATTTTTGGACTAAATTGAATGAGTTTGTGATTAAATGGATTAATTTTGAATGTATATAGATCAAGAATGAAAGAAATTAGATTTAGATCGGGGAAAATCGAAAGTTGTTGAATAGTCGATCAAGTCCGTTTATTTCGAATACAAGGTAAGTTCATATGCAAATAAATGTATTTAAATTGATTGATAAATGTTTATTTGTATTGAATTGCTATGAATGTTGAACGAGCAAATATGAGCAAGAATCGACGAAGTTATGATATACGAAAGTCCCGTACGAAGCTTAGGATTACCGAGATGTGATTACATGTAAGACCATGTCTGGGACATTGGCATTGTATTGTGATTACATGTAAGACCATGTCTGGGACATTGGCATCGTTATATGATTTCGTGTAAGACCCTGTCTGGGACAGTGGCATCGATATGTGATAACATGTAAGACCATATCTGGGATATGGCATTGTATGAGCTATTGAGATTTCCGAGTATCCTTAACGATTCCGAATGGTTCAACGGGAAAAGTCAAGTCGAGAAAGAATGTGTGAATGAGTTAAGTGACTCAGGTACGTACGAGATTCATACAAGTATTAAAATAGGAAGTATTTGATGAATTCAATTATGGTATTGAATATGTGTACAATGAGAGAGGTTTGTGAACTTGAATGTGTTTAGCTATGGTTAGAATATTTGAATTGATATGCAAATATTCATATGATGACTTTATTTGTATATGCCTTACTAAGCTTTTAAAGCTTACTTTGTGTGTTCTTTCCCTGTTTTATAAATTATCAAAGCTAACTCGGACTCGGGGATCGTTGGGAAACTATCAATCAACTTGTTGGTATTTTTGGATGCTTTGTAAATATGGTATATGGCATGTATAGGCTAGTGAGTAGATGATATGTTTTGAGATATGATATAGCCATGAGATTTGGCTTGTTTTTTATGTAAATGTTGGTGTGCATTTGTCCATTTAAGTTGGCTTAATTTATGAGTTTGATAAGTGATATATGATGAATTTATGGCATTGTGTTTTGGCATGTTTGTATAATTGTTGTGATGATTATAAGTTTGCTCAAATTAGCTAGTTGTCAATTCGTGTATTATTTTTCGAAAAATGGCATGTTGTGGATTGGCTTGTTGATGATGAATTGGTATGTTTTAAAGTAGGAAGTAGATGATAAGATGATAAGATTATGCATTTGGAAGTTAGGTGAAAAATATTTGTTATGATATACTAATGTGCTATGTTTTGGATTATCATTTGAGTAGTGAAATGTTTGATTATAAAATGGCATGAATTGTATATGAATTGGCATGTTTTAGATGCCTATAAATGTACTGAAATGGTACCATTTTGACTGCTAGGTGTGCATGAGAAAAGGGTGGCAAATTGGCTTTACAAATATCCTATTTTTGTCCACACGGGCGTGCGTCTCAGTCGTGTGCAACACACGGTCATGTTACACGGCCGTGTGTCCCCTAGGGTAGCCCTTCGAATTAAGTCAGTATACCCTACAGGTTTGGCATAGCCTAGACACACAGGCGTGTCTACTAGCCGTGTGTGACACACAGGCTGGCACATGGGTGTGTAGCCGGCCGTGTGGCCCAAGTCAGTAACCCCTCCAGATTTCCCACAGCCATGGCACATGGGCGTGTCATCGGCCGTGTGGTGCAAGTCAGTATGTATGCCCTGTTTTCACATGGCTTGTAACACGAGCGTGTCTAGCCTCACACGGCCTGTTCACACGGGTGTGTAACCCTTGAATGCAAGAGAATTTTCTAAGTTTCCCAAAGTTTGCAAAAGTTATCGGTTTAGTCCCGAACCTCTTTTAAGCATGTTTTAAGGTCTCTTAGAGCCTTATAAGAGACAATGTGAGTGTGTACAATGGATTTTGATTATGAATGTTTAAAGTATGTAATATTGATGTGATTTGATCTGTAATGCCTCATAACCTTATTCTTGCAATGGATACGGGTTAGGGGTGCTACATTTATTAAAAAACCTCATGCATTTGATCTTGCAACATAATTTTCTACCTTAAACTCTAAATATGAATTTTTTTCATAATAATATTAAACTACTTGATTTTTATAATTATGAAAAATTCTTGACTCGTTGTTGGAAATTTTTATGGATAACTATGCATATTCAAAAAAAGTTACAAGTTATTTTTTACTTGAACACTCATGTGCCTAATATTTCTTTATCTAGTGTTGATGTTTATTTTTGAAGGAGAGATACTTGATTCATACTGATTTGGGATATCAAAATCATATCTTTGATACTGGAGATAGTTTGGGCACACAAGAAAGCTTAGGTAAGTATTTTATTCAATTTAATGTTATTTATTCTAATCCATTTTCTTTCTGTGCAGATAAAGATTCGTGGACGAATCTTCTAGAGGAAGGGGGGAATGATGCGAGTCTCAAGGCACAATTTCAGACCCACGAATGTGATGGACTCACACTACCTCAAGGCCTAACAACAATGTTAAAGGCTAAGCAAATCAAATCAGGATTCGATCAAAGACAAGATTCGAGGACGAATCTTTTTGAGGAAAGGGAGAATGATACACACACAGATTGTAACAGCCCGTTTTTCAGTGGTGTCAGAAACAGTGGTTTCGGGGCCACCAAATTCGACGAGTAAGTTTGTAAATATTATTATTTAATATTTACGAGTCAAATGTGATTTTTAAAAAGGTTTTTGATTTGATAATTTATGTTATATAAGTGATTTATTAAGTTCAAGTGGTTTTAGAAAATGAGGTATCGGGACCTTGTTTTTATAAACTGAGCTGTAAATATTTTTATAAATATTTACGAAGTATCATTAAGGTGGTATTAAAGTTTCGTTAAGAAATTTTAACGTTTCAATAGTTAATTAATTAAAAAGAACCAAATTAAAAAAAAGTGCATTCTCGGGACTCCGTTCCTATAAATCAGATTCGTAAATATTTTTAATATGTACGAAGCTAGTTGTGTAGTTAATTAGGTTTTAGTTAAGTGAGTTTGCATGAATTAAGAGTAATTAGGTATAAGGACTAAATTGCATATAGGGTAAAAGTTCAATTATAGGTTAAAGAAAAATTAAATGGACTAAAGAAGCAATTATCCCATTGGCATTAAATGAGGCGGCATAAGATTTTAAACATGTGTAAAATATATATATTATAATAATATAATATTAAAACTTAAATGTTAAATATATATTATATATTATATTATAATAATTAAATAAAAGAAATAGAAAAAGAAAGAGAGTAGAAACGAAACAGAAGGAAAGAAAAAAGAAAGAAAGGAGAAAGCAAGCTAGGGTTTTAATGTTCAAAGCTCAATTGGTTAGTCAATTTAATCTCTTTTTCTTGTAATTTTTATGTTTTTGGAATTCCGATATTAAATACTATCCGACCCTCATCAAAATTTTAAAAATTTTTGAGTTTTTAGATGTTGTTAATGTTGAATAATTTTAGTATTAGGGACTAAACTGATAGATTTTCAAGTTAAAAATGGAAAAAGATTGAATTGTAGAATAAATTGTAAATTTTGAGTAATAGGGACTAAATTGTAAACATTTTGAAATTTAGGGATTTAAGTGAAATTAGAGAGTTAAGTCTAGTTTAAAGTGGAAATTGAATGAAAATATAGAATTGATTGTGAAGAAATAAAATTAGTCTCGGTTTAGGAACTAAATTGAAATTTAAACAAATGTTAGTAAAAATTGAAATATGCAATATGAAATTTAATTGTATTGTATTGATGAATTTTAATTGTTTTAATTCCGTAGCTAACGTCGTACCGGAATCTTCCACTAAAAAGGGAAAAAATAAAGTTGACGAGGAATAGCTTAGAATTTCTGGTTTGTATTTCTATAATCCGAATTTAATTATTAATTGTTATAATTCAATTTAATGTATATGGTAAGTGTTGAGGTGAGAATTATTGTGTTTTGCAATTGAAATGGATTAATTTGTTATGTGATGAATTTATTGAATTTATATTGATTGAATTGAATTGTTATATATATTTTTTATATATTAAATATATTGATTATTTGAATTGAAATGAATATTGGTTGTATTGGGAAAGTGAATCGGAACCCTATTAACTGTATCAAGCTTAGTCGGATATAGATGGCATGCCATAGATTTCTTCGACTTCAAGTCGATGAGACACTGAGTGTCAATTTACTACTTCAGATTAATTTGATAAGGCACTGGGTGCCAATTTACTTCAGTTTAGCCGATGAGACAATGGGGGTGTCAATTTATTACTTCGAATTATCCGATGAGGTACTAGGTACCAAACTGGTGTGTTTTGGTTGGATCTGTGTATCCGTCCGAGTCTGAGTCGTGTTAATAAGGGTAATTAAATGAAATAACACTATGATCGATGTTGGATGATATTATATGTGAAATGAAAATGAGATTGTGAATTGAAATATGGATTGAGACACATGAATTGTGTATTCATGAATTGGACATGGTATGAACATTATTGTTGTTTAAGTGAAATGTGAATTTTATGGCAAATAACGAGAATTGAGTGTGGTATAAAATGATGTATTCATGATTTGAGTATTGAATGGTTAATGCTATTGTATAAATAAATGTGAATTTTAAATATTCAATTGTGCTTAATATTTAATTGTGCCTATTATATTATTTTGTCTTTAAATATTTGGATTATAGAAATACCACTGAGTTTTACTCAGCATACAATTTTTTTTGCCGTACACAGGTTAGGTACTTAAATTTGATTACCAATTCAGTATCTAACAATGATCACGAACTCAAATATGGTGATTTTTATCCTTTGTGTCGGCATGTACCTAGGGTGTTTAAATAATAGTTATTTTGTTGTTTGATTGTAAATGAGGTTATAAGTTTAATTTTGGTTGGTTTTGTACATATAAATATGTGTTTATTTTTGAATCCATATTATGGCATGGTAAATTGAACTAAATCTAGATAAGTGCATGTGAATTTAATTGTATGTTTAAGTGCTCATGAACTAAGCAAATTGATTTAGATTTGGTATGTTTATAATTTAATTAAAATGATGCTTTGATGACTTGTTTTGATGATATAAAATGTTTGAAATTTCTGTTTGTTTGATCTGTAAACTCCAGTAATGCTCCGTAACCCGGTTCCGGGAGAGATACGGGTTGGGGGTGTTACACAAATGGGGTTAAAATTATTAAATTTCAATCACCAAAACTGCCAATTTTCAAGCTTCGGAAATCAACATACTTTCGAAAAATTTTTGTATAGGATCCTGGCATTTTTGGGTTGAGATGTCCGCATGGCTTTTGAAGATCTATCTCTTAGCTTCGAAATGCATTTTGAATCACTCAATTTTGAGTTCGAGAACTCAAGTTATGACCGTTTTAGTGAAGATTGCGCGAGCAGAATTTCTGAACGAGATTATGACGGGAATTACGAATTTTGGGCTTTTAATTTGAGTTTAAATCATATTGGGTTCGGGTTTTAGGCTTAATTTTTATTATCTATGAGCCCATGATGGTCGTGAAACTAACTAAAAATTTGACTAAGGCAAGCGCACCTATCGAACAGTAGTATAGTTATGGTGAGACCGAAAATATCGTATCCACAAGGACTAAAAGTACTAGTAATTACTATCTTTTTATTATCTAGCCTAAGAATTAAAGGGATATTTTTTTTAAACTAAAAATTAACTATCTAATTAACTAAGAATACGACAGAGATGAAAGTTGAAAATACTTTTGGAAAACTGATGGAGAAGACAATCCCTAAGGAAGAATCCTCCTGGACTTCACTTATTACTTTCTAAATTAGATAATTTATTCACTTGTCTTAATCCGTAAAATCCTTTATTTATGTTAATATCTCTCTCGAGACTAAAAACAACTGACTCTAGATTGATTAATTAAAATCTCTTTCTAATTAAAACCCCTATCATCGTATTAACTCGATCTATGGATTCTCTTATTAGATTTGACTCTAATCCGGAAGATTTATGTCGTCCTATCTCTAGGATTGCATGCAACTCCGCTTAATTATGAAAGATCTACTCTTAAATAGGGACTTTTGCTTCACTGAATAAGCACATCAAAATCTGCATTAATATCCTAGAATATTAAAGTAAGAATTAAAACTCACAATTAAGAATAAGAACAAGTATTTATCATATAACTTAAATAATAATAAGATCCGTCTTAGGTTTCATCTCCCTTAGGTATTTAGGGAGTTTAGTTCATAATAATGGAAAACATCTTAAAATTTGAAAAACAAAAAAACATAAAGAAACCCAAAGAACTTCTGAGGAAATTGAATGGAGATCTTCAGTCTTGAAGTAGATCCTGCTTCCAAGCTGATTCCGATGGCTATCCTTGAGTGTTTTCTGCCTTCTACTCTGCGTGTCCCCCCTAATCTTCTTCTAGGGTGTTTATATAGGCTTTAGAATGCATCAAAACCCTCCAAAGTAACCTTTTCCGAATAGAATTAGACTTGGATATAACGGGGACACGGCCGTGTGTCACGCCCGTGTGAAAGTGCTTAGGCCGTGTACAATTCTGAATTGGTTTAATGTCGACACGGCCATGACACACGGGCGTGTGTCCAGCCCGTGTGCCTCACACGGGTGTGTGATTTACCTGTGTGAAAGTGTCTGGGTCGTGTGGAACACTGAGATAGGCCCATTTTATCCGTTTTTAGCCCAATTCTTCCTCTTTTCACCTTCCTATGCTCACCTAAGTATAAAACATGAATTTAAAGGATTAGGAGTATCAAATTCACCAAATCTTATGATAAATCATCCAAAAATATGCCAAGCATGGG
This sequence comes from Gossypium longicalyx, assembly GCA_025698465.1. Classification (NCBI taxonomy): domain Eukaryota; kingdom Viridiplantae; phylum Streptophyta; class Magnoliopsida; order Malvales; family Malvaceae; genus Gossypium; species Gossypium longicalyx. The sequence continues at coordinate 17,347,037 of CM047004.1, read as the reverse complement.
GTGACAATATGTATATATTACGGTTTATCAGCCCAATATTGTAGTTATTAGCTCTTATTATTTTATTCCGAATTTTTTTTATAATTATTAAGTATTTTAAGTTATTTAGGAGTTCTAGGTTAACAAGAAAGTTTAGTTTAAAATTACTTCTTGTTTAGATTAAATTAAAATTCTAGTATACTTAGGAGTTTTATTTAGATTTATTTAGTTAGCCTATATATAGGCCTTTGCATTGTACACAATTCAGACAATTCATTATTACTCTATTTTTCTTTTGAGTTAATAAATTCTCTCTAGGTTTTTCTTTTCAAGAATTTCTCTTGAGTTTCTTTTAGAAGAGTTTTAACAATCTTTTTAGATTGTGGGGATCATCTACAAATTTTTTCTTGCTAAGGTTTCTATCTTAGAGGGGAAATTAAAGCCGCTAGAAGGGGGTTGTGGATTCTTCATGTTTCCAACGCTTCTTAGGACTTCTACACGCCACGTTCTATCTTTCCATTTATCTTCTTTATTCGTTTCCTTAATTTTTGATTTATTATTTTATTTTAGTTATTTATTTTAATTGTTTTATCTGACTTGGATTCAATTTTGTTTCAAGTTGTGTCAAAAATCTAAGTTTCTTTTCGAACGTCTAGAGCCCTAAGTCAAATCCGCGACTTTGATAAACTTTACGATCCACTTTCGCATTCATCCTTCTCATCCTTTATCAGCTTTGGACAAGTCGAAAGCCTAGTCTAAAGCACTTTTACATGTAAGGATGTCTAGCTGAGGAAAGGCCTTATAGGCCACATAAAAAGAAATTGGACTCCAAAATAGTGAGTAACTACTGTCGAAACCATTTTTTGAAAAACGGGGTCAACTTTATTTTGGAAATGAAATCGAGAAAACGGGAGTCGCCACCAATCTTTTTTGTTTAGGTGTGATCGAATCACCAAGAAGTTTGGTCATTTTAATAAAACATTTGGTTTACTAAAACAACGATTTCGGTCTACGAAATTTGAGAAAATGGGTTCGGGAGTCGGTTACGTACGAGGAAGGGTTAGCACCCTCATAACGCCCAAAATTGGTACCTAATTGATTAATTAATGTCTTAATGTCGAATATTTGAAAAGAATTAAAATAAATTTTGAAATACGATCCCTTTTTATGAATGTTTGGATAACTCGAAGTGGATATTAAGATTCTTTTGTTTCGAGGAAATAAAATATCACATCCAACACGTATGACACGACATTTCAAACCTTCAATGCCAAAATTATCTCATGGTTTCCAAAACTCATGCATTGAAATTTTAAAAAGGATATTCGGTTATTTGGTCAAACTATAAATCGAAACCCAACACGTAGGGCACGATTTCACGAAATTCTCAAACACGAGAGATTGCCTTATTTAAAAAAAAAATCTTATCTTGAGGTAATAAGATGTCATATCCAATAAGTTAGGGCACAACACCTTAAATCTCAGAGAGTAAGCATTTTATTTAAAACTCGTATTGTGATTTAAAAGAATATGCCATTATTTAGGTTAAATGAGAAAAACCGAAACCCAGTAAGTTAGGGCACGATCTCTCGAATTTCCCAAATACAGAATATTGCCTTTATTAGAGAATTTTCTTCTTATGAAATAATAGCAAATATGAAATTTAAAACGATGTGTATTTGATTTGGAGTATAATAAAACCGCTAATTATGTATGAGTATGTTGAAACATAATTTACGATGTGATTTGAAAGAAATAAAATATAAATGTAATATATAACATGTAACAATACTATGTGAATAATATGTTATATTAATGAATGTCAACAATATGAATATAATAACAAATGATTTATAGGGCACATAATGAAAATATTCACATAATATACTATTTTAAAATTGACATTAACAATCAAAGAAAACAAAACAAAGTAATATATACAACAATTCAAAGTAGACAACATATATATAGTTAAAATAAATAATGTGTGAGAGAAAAAGCAAATTTTAAAATAAATAATACGAAAAGGGTTCAAAATGCACAAATGTATATAAAAAAAATAATTTTGATCTATTTAACATAAATAGTATATACAAGAAACGGGATATAAAAAATCTAAAATAAATAATTTATATGAAACAACTTAGAATAAAATAATGTATATAACGGTGAAAAAGGTAAATAAATAATATATGAAGCCATTTAGAATAATTGGTATTTAAAACAATTTAAAAATAAACAACATAAAATAGTTTCATGGTAATATATAAAAAGTAAACAAATCAAATAGTTTAAAATAAATAATATATAAAAGGGTTTAAGATAAATAACATGTAAAAGAGATATTTGAAATAAATAATGTATACATATGTAAGTATAAGATAAATAAATTATATAAATGCAACCATATAAGAATATACAAAAGAATATACGAATGACATACTATATAATATAAAATCAATGATTATACAAAATAATTTGAAACAAGATTTATTTACCAACAATTAATAAGATACATAAAGCATAAAACTTAATATAAACATTGTATAAAAAATAATAATAATATAGGCAAGTGTTTGAAATAAACAAAGTATAATTTAAAATTGGGAAACAAATGGTATACATAAATAGATTTAAAGGAAAAAAATATAAACATGTTTGCAAGGGAATTTAAATAAGTAATTCAATTAAATTATGTTTATATATATATATATATAAATATCCATGTGTGAAAATAAATATCATATTAATCTTTAAAACATAGAATCATATAAAAGAGAATTTTAAAATAGACAAATTATAAAATAAAACAATCTCTTTTAATATGTATATATATATAAATAAAAGTATAAAATGACAAAATAGAACAATACAAAATCAGTAAAATAATCTCAAGATAATGATGAATAATAAATAAATTTTAAAGAAAATAAAAGAATTACAAGAGAAAGAAAAAAATAAAAAATAAAAAAAATACTCCATTGAAAAAATAAAATAAAATCGCAGGAACGATTTACAAACAACTAAAATTATTAAAATTACACTGAGGACCAAAATTCGATGCACGCCAACTAAAGGGGATTAAAAACGAAATTATCCCAAATACCAAAACGCAGTATTCTAGTGCGGACCGAATTGAGATGACGCACAAATTTGTGGTAAAACGAAAAAGAAGAAGAATAGGGTTTAATTAAAATGCAAAGACAAATGGAAGGGACTAGCCTGCAAATTACCCATTTTAGGCGCATTGGACCCCTTCCTTTACCCAAACGGCGTTGTTTTATTTTTACTATTAAAATCAAACCTTTATTTTAAAACCATTTTAGCCTTTATTTCTTTTTTTTATTTTTTTTTCTAAAAAAACCTAACACTTTCAGACTCCCCATCTCTTCTCTTTCTTTTCAGCCGACAAGGCCATTTCTCGCTCACTTAACCGCTGCCGTGGCGCGGGCGGTGTTGTGCGGAGAACGAGCCTTTAAGCTCTGTCTTCAAAGCCCCTTTTGAAGGCTAAACCTTCAGCAACCAAAGAACGAGGAGAAACGGAGTTCTCTATCCCTTTGTCGAACCCGATTACAACGACGGAGAAATCACTCCGACGGCAAGCTCGAAGGGATTCAAGTGAGCCATTTTCCTTCCTTTTTAGTTTTTGCTTAAACAGATTCGCGAAGAGAAAGAAAAAAATAAAAGAAAATACAGTAGAAAAAAATAAAAAAAAAATCAAAAGAACCAAGAACCAAGAACACCTTTTAATTTCCAACCTTTCTTTCGATTTGCTTGTGTGCATTTCGATTTTATAATATCTGTGTTACAATCTTTTTTTTTGTATTTTCAAAAAAAGAAAGAAAACCCCTCTAAGAAATCATCCCCCCTCTTAATACAAACTATCATCTGGCCTTTATAGCCATTTTTGCATTGTTTAAAAATACATATTTCTTTGTTTTTAGTGCCTTTGCTACTGTTTTGTCTTGCTTTTTGTACTATTTGCGTGTTGCCTTGTCTCTGTTCCTTCTCTGTTGCTTGTTTACAGGCGTTTATAGAGGAAAACTTCGAGCGGCGTACGTGCTGGAGCAGTGGTACGGCGCACATGGGTAGCGGCACACACTACTGCTAGGGTTTCTCAGATGCTGGAACTAGTTTTGGTTTGGTCTATTTTGGGCTTGTTTTGGGGCTGATTATACTTTGGTTTGGTTTTATTTTATTGGACCCGGGCCAGGCAAAATAGGCCTGTTACAACTACTTTATTGGTTATTCTAAGTGATCTAAGGGCTATAAGTTTTATGATCCCACAATTAGAAATAAATTTTGGATAGGAACTGCAACATTTTTTTAGGATGTTGAGTTTGGAGGGAGAAATAAGGTTAGAGACATTGTTTTTGAAGAGGAATTGGGTTCTAACTCAGTTCCTGCTATCACTTTTGACGATGTTCAGGTTCTCATACCTATCATTGATCAAGAAGTGAATCCAAAACCTCAACAAGACAATGTTGAATAACTCCTTATTCAAGAGGAGGTAATTGTTCCAAAAGAAAAAAAAAATCAACAACTTCAAGAACAAGTGTCATTAAAGAGGTTCACGAGAGAGAGGAAAAATGCTACTTCAGATGGTTATGTTGTGTTTCTCTAAGAACACGAGGATGACAATGGATTGATGGAAGATGATCCAATCGACTTTCATCAGGCCATGAAAAATTTTAATTCTCAAAAGTGGATTGATGTCATGCAAGAAAAGTATAAATCTATGCAACACAATAAAGTTTGAGAACTTATCTCATTACATGAAGGTGCAAAAATAATTCGTTGTAAATGGATATTTAAAACTAAGAGATATGAAAATGGTAATGTCAAAAGGTATAAAACGTGTCTTGCATCTAAAGGATATACTCAAAAGGGTGCATTGATTTTATAGAGACTCTCTTCAGTTTCATCGAAAGACTTTTTTAGGTTTCTCATCTTGATCTTGAGTTACATCAAATGGATGCTAAGTCTGCGTTCCTCAATGGCAACATTGAAGAAATAATTTATATGGTTGAACCAGAAAACTTTGAGTCGGGAGACCCAAAGAATATGGTTTGCAAATTAACAAAATCTATCTATGGACTCAAACAAGCTTCCCGTCAATGGTGGCACAAGTTTCATCAAGTAATTGTCTCATTAAATTTTGAAATGAATATTGCTGATGATTGTGTGTATCACAAATTCAGTGGGAGTAAGTACATATTCTTGGTTCTATATGTCGATGACATTTTGCTTGCCACTAATGATATAGGCTTATTGCACAAAGACAAGAGATTTTTATCTAAGCATTTTGAGATGAAAGATCTTAAGGACGCCTATTTTATTTTAGGAATTCATATACATCGAGACTGTTCTCAGGGTATTCTTGGATTGTCACAAAAGAGCTATATCGATAAAGTACTCAAAAGGTTTGACATGCAATAGTGTAGACTAGATGGCACCCTTGTTGCTAAAGGAGACAAATTTAGTTTTAATCAATGCCCTAAAAGTAACCTTGAAATTTAGGAAATGCAAAAGATTCATTATGCATCAACTGTTAAGAGTCTAATATATGCTCAAGTATATAAAAGTCCGAATATTGCATACATTGTTGGGATTTTAGACATATATTTAAGTAACCCTGGTATGGACCATTGGATAGCAACCAAGAGGGTCATGAGGTATCTTCAAAGAACAAAATATTACATGCTCACTTATAAGAGATTAGATCATTTGGAGGTCGTAAGGTATTCAGATTCAAATTTCGCTAAGTGCCAAGATAGTAGGAAATTTACATCAAACTATATTTACCTATTAGTTGAATGAGCTATATCCTGGAAAAGTGTCAGACAGACACTTGTAGCTTCTCCCACTATGGAAGTAGAATTTGTAGCATGCTATGAGGCATCAAACTATGAAATATGGTTGTAAAACTTTGTCACTAGGCTACACATGTTGGAGAAATGTAGAAAGACCACTCAAATTATTTTATGAAAATAAGTCAGCGGTGTTGTATTCCAACAACAATAGGAGCTCATCTAAGTCAAAGCATATTAACATAAAGTTCCTAGTTATGAAAGAGGGAGTACAAAGTGGACAAATATCTATAGAGCACATTGGGACAAACTCCATGATAGCAGATCCACTCACAAAAGCTTTCCCACCAAAGGTCTTTCATGAGCACACTACTCATATGGGTGCTAAATTATTTGAAGACATCATAGTTTAGTGGGAGTTTGTATTTTATTTGTTTTATATTTGTTTTCAGACATTTATATATTTGGTTAGTTTCTTATCAGAAATGAAATATATAGTTTATTCACTCTGTTTGATACTGGCCTCACTTAAGTTTAAGGAGGACCAATTGGAAATAGGCATGTTTGGTTCACATTGTATGTTATTCCCATGCTACATATTCATACTTGATCTATGTCATTTGGTTATGTTAATATACGTGATCAAGGATGAATTTAATTGTGATATATGTAACTAAAGTTGATTGGTTCTATGTTAACATAATTAATGGATGAAATTGTTCAAAATACCTTTCGGATATGATAGTAAAGTTTTGAGCTTGTAAGGTTATATAATGACATTTAATTATAGAGTAATTAATATATATATGTGTGGTCCAAGTTCGAGATTGTTAGAAAATATGAATATCACATATATAATAATAGTAATTAAATATTATTATTTATTATCATAAAAGATTAGATCAAATTAAAAGTGATCTAATTTGGTTAAGATTTATTGGGCTTTAGTTATTAAATAAAGTATGAGCCAAATATATGTAGATACTCGAGTAACTAATTTCTAATTGATGATAGGCTGATTAGAAATTAGGGTTATTCTAATTGATGATAGGCTGATTAGAAATTAAGGTTAATGTGCAATAGTTATATATTAGGGTTATGGTCTCCAAATTACACATATGTAACTTTTTTTAATATCTCATCTTTAGAAAAGAGAGAGTCACTTTCTCTAAATTACTTGTGTGCTAATTTGGAATATTAAAACTATAAGATCGAAGATTCTAATAAATCAATGAATTTAGGTACGCTTCCGCATTTAATTTTGTTGTTGATTATTTTACATGACAGATCCTGATTTATTAAGTTTTGCAAAAAGAATTTTACAGTTCAAGAACAATTTTTGCATCCTTAGTCCTCCTTTTGTTTCTTTTTCTTGAAATAAATTCATCAATGACCATATCCTAGTTTTGGAAGATTTTCCCTAATCGGGATGTTACTGTCGAATACCGTAAAAATCACCATTTTCTATAGGCATCACGGCTGCAATCCTGAAAGGAGGCGACAGCATTCCAGACTAAAGGGACTAGACTTGGAGAGATACTAGTTATGTTTGATAAACAAATTCAACGTAATTCTGAAATTTTATTTGATTATCTAGAAAACTTGATAGGATGGAACTTGCTTTAAAAAAAATGAAAACAAACCAAAACAAAATGAAAATAGTTCAAAATTAGGCTCTGTTTGTTTCAACATAAAAGCTTTCCCAGAAAATATATTTAGCCTTTTCCGACGTTTGTTTCATGTAAAATAGGATGGTCAATGTAAAAGGTTTTCAAGTCAACGTAAAATTACCCCCTTATTCCTATAAAATGTCTTACTAATTTTTTTTCCATAAGACATTTTCCAAATTGATAAGGCTCTGTTCACTATAACACCCTGATACTTGACCCGAATATTGGGTCAAAGCACCGGGATGTTTACATTCTCTACAATGTATTTTTCTCCACGCATGAATCACATCAATTGAAGCATCTTCTTCCTTCTCAACAACCTATAGCAAAAAAGGCCTTTTCATCCTAATTTCTTCATCGTGAATCTCAAACTCCTCCAAATTCTTGTTTCCTCAACACGATCAAACTTTCCAACAGTAGTCATTGAACTTTTGAAGTGCTCAACAAAATTACCTTCAGCAAACACCATCTAGTGTTTGCTTCTTGCATGCTAACCCACATATTAGAGAGTGATGATTCTCTATTATTTCCCTCACTAGAAGGATCTTCTATTGTTATTAAACCTTGGGAGTGATGATTCTCTATTATTTCCCTCACTAGAAAGATCTTCTATTGTTGTTAAACCTTGGGACATTAACACTAATCCAAAATTCAAGACGAACAACTGTTGTTGTTGTTTTTGTTACAAATTATGGAGATCACATGTATATAATAATAGTAATTACATGTTATTATTTACTATCATAAAGATTAGCTCAAATTAGAAGTGATCTAATTTGGTTAAGGTTTATTGGACTTTAATTATTAAATAAAGTATGAGTCAAATATGTGTAGATACACTAATAACTAATTTCTAATTGATGATGGGTTGATTAGAAATTAGGGTTAATGTGCAAAAGTTATATATTAGAATTATGGTCTCAAATTACACATACGTAACTTTTCTAATATCTATATTTAGAAAAGAAAAAATCACTTTCTCAAAATTATTTGTGTGCTAATTTGAAAGATCAAAATCACAAATATCGAAGATTCTAAGAAAGTATGCTTTCGCATTTAATTTCGTTCTTGATTATTTTATATAACAGATCTTGATTTACTAAGTTTTGTAAAAAGATTTTACGATTCAAGAACAGTTTTTGCATCCTCAATCCTTCTGTTGTTTCTTTTTCTTGAAATAAATTCACCAATGACCATACCTTGGTTTTGGAAGATTTCCCCTAATAAAGATGTTACTGTCGAACACCGTAGAAATCACCATTTTCTATAGGCATCACAGTTACAATCCTAGAAAGAGACAACAATGTTCTGGACTGAAGGGAATAGACTTGGAGAGATACTAGCTATACTTGATAAACAAATTCAACGTAATTTTGAAATTTCATTTGCTAATCTAGAAAACTTGATAGGATGAAACTTGATTAAAAGAAGAAATGAAAACAAACCAAAATAAAATGAAAATAGCTTAAAATTAATAAAAATGTCTAATTTTACCCATTTTAACTTCTCTTGGGATTTGAGTTTTAGGTTTTTTCTCTAATTTTTTGGTTCAATTTATATGGTTGAACAATTAGGCCAGTTAATTTTTTGGTTTACTTGATTGAACTAATTGGTCGGATGTAACTTTTAAGTACATGACATAAATGCTAATTTACATGAAAAAATCTCTTTTTTACATAAAGACTGAATCCCAAAACTTTTCAATAAAAAAATGGCATATAATACGATCATGAAGGGGATTGTTTGAAATTTACTTTGATGGAGTTTTCTTGATTCTTTGGTGTGTTTCATTGTCGGGGCTTCGTGTTGTTGTTGGTTTTATTATGGAGAGGTGTGATTACTTTGTGGTGTACGTTTTCTTTGTTCGTAGAAGTGATTCTTAAGTGTCGTTCAATGTTTTCGTTTATGTTTGGCCTTATGGTCAGGTTTCCCTGTTTGAGTTTAATAAATTCCATCATTGGCTATCATGTACGTAGACATGCATTAACCAATGTACAAATTTATACTCTAATTCTATAACACTTATAATAAGGAAAATCTAGATATATATGGAAAATGAAGTAGTAAAGGAGACATAACCCAGAAATGGCGGTTGAATTTCGGATGTGATGCCATCAAATCAAGAGTTAATATCCACTTCATTGTAGCTATATAGTATAGCTATGTTTGACAGATTAGAGAGAAGTAAAGTGGTTTTGAATCTTATTGGGAGATAAAAGGGGAAACATTTTGCGAGAAACTCGCAATTTCAAAGGACGAAGTATATGCCTTCATCACATTTTCAAAGCTTTTCTTTCTTTCCAACATGTGTCGTGCTTGAGATGGTGAATTTAATTGCGCTCACCATGGTTCTGCTTGATTTGATTTATAGGGAAATCTACATAAAAACCACTTTTTCTTTTCGAATTTTCTAAACTAAAAATTTATTCAAATTACACTTGAGGTATTGTCTCCATAAAAATTTAAAAAAAAAAAAAAAAAAAAAAGGAGAGAGAGATTTCAGACTTTAAGTTCTAGTATTTCAGTTTGATGACTCTTGTTTTTATGAAAGTTCTTTTACATGCTTTTAGCGACTCTAAGCTAAGTTCTCCTGGTTTTAGTCATTCAATGATGTCAGGAGGCCTTTTTTTCGCTGTTATGTGAAGCAGGATGAAGCTATAAATTTTGAGGGTTCAAAATAAATTTATAAAATTTTAGTAGGTCAATATTTTAAAAATAATTGTTAAAATGATTTTAATTGAATTACTAATTGTCCCTCAAGATGGGTTGTTTGTAATGTGTTGTGTTTTTATTTTTGGAGATTGTTTTGATGTGGGGGAGTTTTATTTATATTCAATTTTTATAAGATTTGGTGTTAGATCTTATTATGAGTTAAATTATTTATTTAAGTTTGAAGGTTTATTCAAAAAGTAAGAGAGTTAGGAGAATAATATAAACCTAAAAAATGAATTTAGACAAAAAAATAAAGCTTTGAGCAGGATTTTTTTGGCTCGGGCCTGACTCGATCTGAATCAACTTAAACTTTTTTCTATTGTTGTTTTGCTGTCATTTTACTATTATATTACTATTGTTTTGTTATTATTGTTTGGATATTGTATAACTCTTGTTTTATTGTTAATTTTGTAACTATTTTAGAAGCATTTGCTTGTTAAATTGTAACTATGTATTATATTTTTTAATTTTTTTATATATAAAAAAATTTTAATACAACCAAACTGGGCCAAATTCAAGTTTAACTTTTTTAATCTGATCCAGACTTAAGCCAAATTTTAAACTTAAAAAGTAGGTCTAAAATTTTGCATTGTTGTGACCGAACCCATGATCAACTGTACAAATATTGGAAATTATGTAAATGCGATTGTAATTTTATAAATGAAAATCAATTAGGACTTTCAATTCAATTCAACAAGTACACAAGTCCAATCGATTTCTATGGTGTGGCCTGTTACGAAAGGGTCTTTTTGTAAGAAACAGGAAAGCTGGAGATTCACTCTATTAGCAACTAGAGAGCAGTTGCAAAATATTGTAGATGGGAATCAGTTGAATTAGTTAGCTTAACTGGTTATGATTCTGTTGCAATTAGTATTCGGTTACAATTTGTTACAGTGTGTTAAGCCTCCGTTGCTTTGTTATCTTAGTGAATAAATACAAAACTGATGTATTGATTTGAGACATGAATGAATTTCATCTTTCTCTCATTTTCTAATGCACTCTTGCATCAAACTAAGATTCATGAATTGTGTGTTCAAGATATTGGTCTTTCTCACAACTGAACAAGCAGTGATGGTCGCTGTTTTGGCAGCTAAAACCAGATGAATTTGTCTGAAATGGAATGGTGCTAATCAATTACAAGCAAAAAGAATGCTTTTTATGGGATGTAATCTTTTTCGAATGCTTTTTATGGGATGTAATCTTTTTCGTCTCTACTTTTTTGGATGCGAAATCTTGTTCCAATAATAACGTATTTTTGGTAGCTGATTAATCATCAAAAAAAGAAAAGAAAATCAATTAGGTGTTCCCAGCACATGTATTGTTAGTGAGAGGAATGACATGGTTGAGGATGAAGGTTCATTATCAGATTTAATTCCAGAATCCAAAACAAGAAAAGTGAGGTCCTTATAAGTAGATATCACCATATATAAGTTTTAAGTTTCCACAGTATTTAGAAAATCGGTTAGGATTTATCATGTTGCTTCTCTTGTTCGAGCAACAAAGGCTTGTCCAAGAATATGACATAAGAAAACTCCATTAATTTAGGTAAGCTTGCTCTTTATTTCATGCAGATTGTATTACGCAGATTACACATCTTAACCAAGTAGTTACAGACCCAGAATTTCATATGCATATAGTTCATTTAACTTAATACATACTGATTTTTTTAAGGAAACTTAACATGTTCGTATGCATATACGTATGCGTTTATGCTTTTAGGTTACTCTAACATGTTAATTTCCGGTTTTACTCTCAGGCAAACTGTATTGGGTAAAGCTCAAACCAAGCTGTAGAGCAACTAGCAAGCTGATCACTTTCGCTGCTTGTGGGTGACTCGGGGGTGCGGAAGCGGATAAGGGAAAGGGCGGGTTTCGCTCATGTAACTGTGGTGACGGGTAAGCGTACTCTTGGATGCGACCCAGTCTATATCAGAATCATCTTCTGCCGTTAGATCTATACCATCTTTAGCTCCGACATCCGCTTTTCGACCCAGCTGATGAATACTTGGCTCACGCTCCTTCTCCAAGGTCATTCGTTTACCATCCGCTTCCATGGTTGCCAAAAACAGCAAGATGGTGAAAAAACCATAAATAAAAATAACACTGTATAAAGACTTTTAAAGTACTCATTTAAATAGACAAAATATTTTTTTTTTGCTGTTGGAATTATTTTTTTAAGATAAATTAACATTGTATTTTTATTGAAATAATTAATAATATTAACCATTTAGACTAATCAATTATATATTTATTAAATTATGTTAAAAATTAAAATATATAAGTTAAATCTCAAATTTCAACATAATCTAGAGGTCAAAATTAAAATTTGACCATTATCTTATGATGTAAAAAAAATACACAAACTTAAAAAAATGGGAAGCCACGTGTCAATTTCAAACACTTTTAAATATAATAATTTAACCAAAAAGTTAATAATAATAATTATTTGAATTTATTAATAATAATGGGTGAGCGTTCAATCGAATCGAATAAAAAAATTTCTAGTTAATTGAATTGACGAATCTTATTTTATTATCCTGACTTAATTTAAAATTTTCTCGAATCAAATCGAGTGAGATGGAATTTCAATCGAATATATTTATTCGAGTTAAATTTTTTTTTAAAATGATTTTGAGTTCTTGTAACCACTGTCACCCACCGTAATTAAATTTGTCCATTATAATCAAATTTGTTATTAACTTTCATCCCCTCATAATTTATTTATTAATCTTTTATATATGAGTTAGCTTCTTTGCTTGCTTAGTTGCTTCAATTATCTTCTGATTGTTGTCACTATATATTTTAAAATTAAAAAATATATTAAATGTAAAAAGTGTGTTTTTTTAATAAAAAATTTTAACACAAATATTTTATGACATCATCAATAATTCAATTTTAACATAAATTCATAAAGATTTAATATAATTAAACAATTTAATAATATAAATAGTACAAAATGTAAAATTTAATTTAAAAATATAAATAGTAGATATAAATAAAATTATTATTTAGGTTTAAAAAAAATTTTTGGATGATTTTTTTATTTGGGAGTAAAGGTAAGAAATAAAAATTTAGGAAAAAAAATAAAAAGTTTTGAGAGCTGAAAGAATAAAATTTTAGAGGAAAAGTAAATGGGCAGTAAAAATTTAGAAAGAAATGAGTTTGAAGTAGACGAGGGTGAGATGAGAGGAGAGTAAAGTTTTGGAGAAAATACAAATGTTTAGAGTAAAAATGTAAAATATTATAATTTAGTATTTAATTTATTTGAATTATTCAAGTTATTCAAATTAAAAAACTAAACTTAATTCGTTTAACTCAAAATTTAAATTTTTTTTCATTTTTTTCAAATTAAATTGAGTTTTGTTCACCCTTACATAACATTTATAAAAACTAAATTATACTAAAATTAAAGTATATAAATTAAATCTCAAATTTAAGCCTATTAAAAACAACAAAAACTGAAATTTAATATTTTAATATAATAAAATAAAATAAAAAAATAAAAAACATATATATATGGGTGCGCAAGGTGTAAGGATTAGTTATATAAATTTTAAGATTGTATTTGAAAGTTAAAATATGCTTTTTTAAGTCAGATTTAGAATTTAAGTTTTCTATTTTTACTTTTTAAGAATATATTCTTCTATTTTCAAGTGCAGTTATTATCACTGTTTAAAAAAAGAAAAAAACTTAATAGTCATGTAACCAAAAAAAAAAAAACATACCAACATCTTTCACCCTCTATAAATCCAGTTTGGTAATGAATTTAATAAATAAACAGTCTTATCTTATTTGATGAATATGAATGATCAGCAAGTACGTCTTTCACCCTCTATAAATCCAGTGGCATGTCACATGACCCTCAACTAAGAGAACCCCCGTCACTTAAAACTTTTATCAGACCAAAAAAATAAACATAACAACATCTAAATGCATAGACATTGAAGCTTAAATTTCAAAGAATCCTCATCACCATGTTTGTTCCAAATTTCAACAGCGTGACTAACTACCAACTACCAAGTACCCAGAAATCTTAGATGCAGAACAAATTCGTATTTGCAAATTGTAAAAGTCAGAATCAGTTTTTTATACCGTCTTTATATTGCTGCTATTTCTACAAATTAGATAGGCTCTTAAACTAAACTGATATTTCCACTCATCAGTTCCTCTTGAAATGGCCTGTAACGCAAAATGCATAGATCTCCAGGCACCATTTGAAAGTGGTCATCCCTGCTAGATGAATGGTAATAGTTTTGTTAGCTAGTAAACTGGAAAGGAATCTAATTCTAAGAGCAGAAGCTATAAACAATTGAGAATAGCGAATTGCCTGCTATCAAAGCTTGCAGATTGCCTGCTGCCATCAAGGTACAAAGGCCTTGTTGCTCTCTCGCATTTGGCAACAACAAATGTGTCTAGTTGTGGCTCTGGAACTGAAAATCATAGACATAAATCAATAATCAATAGGCAAATTGTAAACAAAATTGCAGTCAATGACTGGAATTTGTTTTCAAATCAACCACAAGTTCCAAGTACTTGAACAGAAATCACTCAAGAAAAACAAACTAAAGCCTGTCAAGGTGTAAACCTAAGAAAGAACTAGTTACAAATTGCAATGTAATGAAAGTAAACAAAATACATGTACATGAATTACTTTCTAGTTATGTCAGTCAAACTCAAGTATTTGTTTGACATGACTATATTTTTTTTTTTCTTCTGATTTTTTCTATATATTTCGAAGATCATGTCCCCATGTGTACTGGACATGATACTTCAAGAAAATTTAAGGGTTGGAATAACATGGTTTACTGGCATAACCAAGGATTTCCTGTTCTTGTCATTCCAAGCACCACATACTATTAACTTCAAAGTACAGCTGAAACCTGAACAGGAAAAGTGATGCCTTATCAAGAAAGTGTAAATGTCGGAGAAAAGATTATTTCAATTACCCATATCATCTTCTTCACTTATAATCGACTGCTTTAATACAGACTGATAATTATCAGGCAATTTTGACAGAACAGTTTCTTCAAGATGTTTCCCAATATCACGAATACACCTGTAACCATGAAATCAAGTTTTAAAGATAACTTTTCGGATATATTAAGATGCTCATCTATACCCAGAATATGGAGTTTTAAACCAAGTTTGCCAAATAAACTTAATAAATATAATTCAACTCTCAGAGCCTTTTACCTTTCGGTAAACTTTTCCTCTTCTATTGAAAGCCGGTTCCTATAAGTATCCATTTTCCAGATATGAAACATGAATTTCTCAATCTGCACCAACAGCATGACCCAGAAATTCAATGAGAAAATATAAGAGATTTCAGGCAGCAATTCATACAGAAATCAGTAAATGGCAGAACCAGAATGGTTCAATTGATCTCAAACTCCGTTCGAAGAATAGTATCATTTTTCAGCTTTCCCAGGAACAACACAAGCTGAAGATAAAACCAAAAGAAAACAGACAGGGAGAATTAGAAGTCCACCTTCTGCAGCCGAACCCGAAGATAAGATCTCAGCAAAAATTGAGCCCTATCCAGGTCCATCTGATACAGTGATGCAATGAGAGGATCATGACCATTTTCTGCAAAGTCGTCTACTGTTTCCTCCTGCAAATTTTGCACCAATTCAGTCTCAACGAAAAGGAATAATTTTTCGACAGGACTCCGATTTTTTTTTTCATCGGGTTCAAAATCCGGAGAAATTTTGGGCACTAAAGCTGAAATTGCAACTATAGAGTTAAATTCTACCTATTGAGGAAATTGTAAACCTTAATTAACATGTTACAATAGGTTAACTTTCAATTTAATCTCAAAATCAGTTCCTACAAGTATTCAATTAAGATTAACTTCTCTCTTAAATATTAAAAAAAAAAATTCCAGATCGAAAACGTTTCGACATTCCAGTAAATAACGTAAATAGAAGCAAACAAAAAAAAATAGAAACGTATAATTGAGAATAATTATAGGTTAATATTTATTTGTCAATGTAGAATTTCCCGAAAAACAAACAGAGAGAGAGGGTTATGTATGAGATTGAGAAATAGTACCATCAACTGGATCTGCTCTTTAGCTCTTTTAACCAGAGCTTCCTCGAAAGGAAGGATCTCAGGAGACGATTTCTCATTACGCCATGCTCTCTTCAAGAGCTCCACATCGGTCGTCGAAATTAACGTCTCGTAATCATCGATCTGTTCCGCCGACCACTCTCCGGCACCCGACGCCATTCTATCTCTCTTTTTCTAGGGTTCTGAATCGAATCTAAAATGACTACTTAACCAGAGAAACTTCAAATTTAGACGAAAACAATGCGATCGGAGTTGGCGCCAAAAGCAAAAGAAAAGGATCGAGTGTTTCCAAGAGCAACACATGACGCTTTTGTTCGTGAGTCTAACACCATTGGATTGCCTGGTTAAAAACGGACGGTTTTGATGGCGTCTTATCCACTCAAACGAATAGCCAAAGGGGAATCTCTCTCTTGATAAAGGTTATATCTATAGATATATAATTATTAATTATTAATTAATCTATAACCTATATAAAATTACGAGTTTTAAAAAAAATTTGAATCGAAGAAAATATTATTTTTTAATCATATTACTAAATAAATATTTAAATATAATTATAATTTAATTTAAATAATTTTTAAATATAATTGATAAATATATAAATATATAATATGGACGAGAATTTTTTTTTTGATATCTAAATATAAATATAATTTAATTAAAAATAATTTATTAAGATTTAGATAATTTTTAAATATAATAATATAATTGATAAAAGTATAAATAATCATGTTAAGTATAATAATATATATTTATAAATATAAATAATATTACTTAACTATAGATAATCACGTTAAGTATAAGAGTATACTAGATATGATCATGGGTTGGACTAATGTAAAATTTTAGATTTATTTTCTAGGTTTGGGCTTGTCCCGGTTTAAAAAATGGGCCTAAAATTTTGTTCAAGTTTTGCTTAAATAAAAAATATAATACATCAAATACACTAAAAGCATTAAAATAAATGTTTCCCAATAAATCAAAAATACTTTAAAAAAGTCTTTATATTTAAATAACACTAAAATAATTGCAATTTAACAAGTAAATGCTCCTAAAATAGTAATAAAATTAATAATAAAATACAAGTTATATAATATCCAAATAATAACAACAAAATAGTAACAATATAACAACAAACTGGCAGCAAAACAACAGTAAACAATAGCAAAACAATAGTGAAACAAAAATTTAGGCAAATTAGGGACAGGCCCGAGCCAAAAATTTTAGCAAAACGAGCCTTATTTTTTTCTAAGCCCATTTTTTGAATTTATATTTTTACTTAAGCCCTCTCATTTTTCAGGCAAACTTCGAGTCTAGGCGGATGACCTGGCCCGTGTTCAAGTCTATAATGTACATAATCCTTGTAGGAACTCTTTCATATACGTACTTCATGATTATATTAATAATATAATATATTTATAATATTTGAAGTATATATAATCACATTACTGCTAATTCAATTCAATTTTAATTTGTATGAAATTTTAAGCATAATATAGAAAAAAATATTAGAATTTTATATTGTATAAAAAGCATTTAATGGTTAGTCATACTCAAACAAGTTGCATTTAAAAAGTTTGTTGGTTAACATTAATAAGTTAAGTATTAAAATAATGGGGAATATCAAATGGTAATATAATAATAGTATGCCAATTTTTTATCATATCTATTTTTATTTTATTTTATTTTATTTATTGATTTTATGTTTGTTAACTTTTTTTTTATTTTAAATTATTTGAGGGATTTAAAATCCAAGAAGTGATGTTGAATGGAACTATGACTAAATCCAAAGATTATTATTCACAAAGAAAAAAACTTATACCATTACAAATGGTGTAATAAAAAAATCTTTATGACGTCTTCATAATAATTAAATAAGTAACTTTTCTCATTCACAAAAGTGTTCTATTTTTGATGATCTAAATCAGCACATGAGCAAACAAAACGAAAACATTTTATTTTTCATTTAGTATTTTTTTTTTTTTTACTTTGTATAATTTATAATATTTTGTTATTTACTTTGTGTTGTTTTTTTTTTCTTTTTCTAGATATTATAGGTTTGGCTACTAATGCCAAACCAACTTTTTTAATAAAAATTAAACAAAAGGAAGATGGTAAAAAGAGAAATTATCATTATTAATGATATGTAATTGATCTTTTTACTTTATGCATTTAGATTTTTCAAATTTAATTTATAACCTAAATTATCATTATTATTAATATATAATTTATCGAATTTAATGATATGGAAAAAGAGTTACAACCTAAATAAAAGTCTAAGCATACTTATTACCAATAAGTTAAAATAATTTTTGTTTCCCACAGACGAGAAATGATGTGGAGCGCAATTGGGATTTGGGTGGAGTTCTAGAATGAGTTCAAGGGGTAGTTTTGCCTCAAGTATACTGAGGAGAAGCTCAAGCTAAGTTATGTCGACTTACACAATAAGACACTGTTCAAGAGTATGTTCGTGAGGTTAGTGAACTGATGCTCTAAATCTTAAACTTGGGAGAGAATGAGACATCTTTCTCCTTTATGTACGAACTAAAACTCTAAGAAAAAATAAGAGTAGTGTGGATTAGGGATCAAAGAGCTTACCAAAGCCATGGCCAAGGTGAAGTCCTTGGTTGAGATTGGCTCGAAGAAAGACAAGTGTGAATCTTTCAAGCTCAATGAGATGGACAATGGCGGGGAGATCGGGAAAAATAGGTTAAAGATGGAAACAGTGGCAATAGAAAACCACAAATGAGGAGGTAGAAGTCCAACAACAAGATAAAGGAGAAAAAGAATGAAAATGAGCCAATACAATGCTTCTTATGTTATGGTCCACATAAGATGCGAGGCCACCCACAACGATCCAAGCTGACTACGATTAATAAAGAGATAGCGGAGCCAAATAGTGGGTTTTAAAGTTTTGTACAATCATTCTCAGTTCTGCAAAAGTGAAGAGGGGTCGCAAGTAGAAAGAGTTGATGTTTGAGGACATCAACATCACAAGACAAAGAAGGAGTGCTTTTGCTGATATCATAACTTCACTTCTTCAACCTTTTGTTCTTCCTTCCCTTTTTCCATCTTATGCCTTTTGCCTTGCCCTTGATCTATCTTTGGTGTTGGTCGTGCATATTATAAATATTCAGTAAGGTATTGTATATGTTATTGTTAGTATGCCATTGTTTTGTTGCAAGGAAATAAGTTTATAAATTAATTGATTTGGTTCTGTTAGAGAAAGATTAGGAGAAGCATGATTTACCATCGGAAAAATAGGAGACTTTTAGGATTGTTGTTCAATTGAGTAAATAATCGAATACTCTATTTAAGGTCGAATAGTTAGTGTTTGCGACCGAAAAATGTTCGGATTCTTTAGTATATCTTTGTTAATTTTGTTGTTTTGAACGTTGTTTTAGGGTCTAAAATTGTGTTATAGTGTCGCCATTCAGAAACGCTCAAGTGTGTATGTTCAATCTCGAAAAACAACGAAAAACACAAAGCCAAAAAGTATTATGTCGATGCCACACAGTCATGTGTCCAGCCATGTGCCAGACCGTGTGAGTCACACGGCCGTGTAGGCCACACAAGCTATGCCATGTAGGTCATGTGGGCCCATTTTCTGAAAAATTTAGTTAGGGCCGTGTTTGATATATGTTCGATGTTAGCCTCTTCGCAAGGTCTGTAATGTGATATGTATGACTTTCATATGTGATATCTGTAAGACTGATATTGTATGTGTAACATCTGCAAGCATGTTAGTAATGTGTGATCCGTATCTGACTTGGAAATTTGAGAATTTTGTTTGCATGTTTTCTGTTTATCTAAGAATGTCTGATTAATGATAAGTTATGTTTTGTTCCAATTCTCATTGCATGTGACATTGTGGCTATTTTGATTAAATTGTTTTTTTATTATTGGAATCTGACATATCTATTTTGCAAAACATGAAATCTCATACCTGCTGATTTCTGTTAAATATACGATTGCATGTTCAACATGCTTATTGTTCTGATTTTGTATTTGCATGCCATGTCACATTGCATGGGGTTGGGACGATATAGTAAGGAGGAAGTTCTGGTAGTTTAATAATTTGTACATCTGATAGTTTAACCACATATCTGTTTTAGTAGTTTGACTGCAATTATGGTGGCTCAACCACTCATATCTGTTCTGGCAATTTGACTGCAATTATGGTGGCTTGACTACCCATATCTGTTTTGGCAGTTTATCTGCGACTCTAGTGGCATTATTGCCAATTATCTGTTGGTGTGTTTTGGATGGACGAGTTCTGGGGAAACCCTATTTGATATGTAGCAAAGTTAGGTAGGAACGTTTTCTGAAAAATCTGCATTTTGTTTTTTGAAAAACACTACATTAACATAATCATGCATTCACAATTTTGGCCAATTGAATGTTATAAAATTTTCCGTGATATCCAATATGTTTGCTATGGTGTATCATATGATATGCCATGCCATTCATGTCTGTTCAGTTATTGATTTTTGTTTTACTATTGTCTGACTATCTGTTATCTACTTTTGTATGTGGGCCCAATTATTCTATATTCTCAGGTGATCAACAAACGTAAGACCGGACGGCGTGTGGGAGCTCGGATTGGTTTTCAGGTTAATAAATAAAATGATATAGGTTTTAAATTATTCCAGAATTTTTGGATTGTGCTACAGTTTAGGGACTTTGCTTTCATTTTTGACAGATTTAGTGATTGTTATTTAAAACTGCAAAGTAATGTGTTTTACAAATTAAGTCACGGCTTTTAAAATCTAACAACTCTGAAATTACTGATGCAATATTTATAATAGGGAATCTTTGCTTTTACAAAGTAATCAGTTAAAGTTAATTTCGAGATGGTTTTATAAATTGAGTTTTGTAATAAATGTTCCAAAATACACATATACATTTTATGATTGAAAATTTTCTTACTAAATGGTAGCGACAAGTTTTTAAAAGACCTTTGATATTCGATTTCAAATTAAGGTACATTTTGAAAATAAATGATAAAGGTTTTGATTTATTAATGTACCTTCAAGATTCGGCCATAACGTGTAGGTCGGGTTTGAGGTGTTACAACTTTATACCTTTCCAAACATACATGTGCATTATTTAAATTTTCAAAATTGCTTTTATACAATAACAATAGTATTTTAATTTTAGAATATATATTTTATTTTTTAAAATAAATTATACAGATCCTGTTAATAATTTAAAATTATTATTGATGAGAGAAAATTTTCTATACATTTTTACCTACTAATTAATTAACTAAATTAAATAGTATTTATTATTAATTATTTATAATTAGTCAAGGACTAATCATGATAACAAAGAGTACATGTTTGATGAAAGAGAATAACTCAACAAATATAGAATACTAGAGTAATTAAATAAAGTTTCATAGAATGTTAATTTTATTAGTAATCATATTGTTGTTTACTTTCTTAAACTAACGTATTATATAAGATGATATGATTTTAGATTTTGTTATTTCTCTAGAGATATTTTTTCTTGAGTATTGTTCATAATTGTTTAATAATTAATATTTCTTTTAGAATTTAAAATTATGTTATCTAATTACCAAACATGACATGAGAAATTATAATGTAATTACTCTCTATTAATCAAACATGTCTAGAGTTTAGAATTTCTTATAATTATAAGAGAATGTAATTACTAATGCAATAATTACACTTTCATCCAATTATTTTGTGGTATCCACCCTAATTTTTTTTTTGGTAGAGAAAAATAACACTCCTATTAGCTAGGAATGAATAAAAACAGTGTTTCATTCATATAAGGAATCATGAGTATCCTCTTCTACTAGCTGTATAGCATACTGTGGTGGAACTAGGAACAAAACTACTTGGTTTAGCTTTCCTATTGCCGCCTTTGCCAAACAATCAGCTACCTTGCTACTTCCTCACAAGACATGCCTAAACTTCGCTTTCCAATCCTTATTAAACCATTCATGAATTAACTAGACTTCTGCAATGTTACTAATTGATGCAAACCCATTATAGATAGTATCTATAAGCATCACATTGTCACAATTAATCTCAATTTGTTTATACCCCTTCAATAAAGCCAGTTTCATCCCTTCAACAATCGCTCGTGCTTTAATCCTGAATATCTCATCCATCCCTGTTACCATGTTAAAACCTGTCAACCACTCCCCATCTGAATTTCGCATAGCTCCTCCAATCGCTGCTTTGTTGTTGTTTTTTGAAATAGAACCATCAACATTAATCTTGACCCAACCTGAATCAGGACACTGCCATCTTTGTTCAGTTTTAGAAGAGCAAGCCAAATGAACCATCTTGGCATTATACCAACAAGACTTTGTCCAAGCAAGAGCCGATGCAATGAGTTCATGACTGCTGCTACTAGCATTTTTAAAAATGAAAACATTGCGATTTTTCCAAATGAACCAAGTCACTATTGTATTCCAACATATTTCTGTATATCCATTTAAATGTTAACAAATAGTGATATTAATAAATAAATTTAGTTTACAATTAACAAATAGCGATATTAGTAAATAGATTTAGTTTATTTTTATTTATATATTGTAAATAAATAAGAAACTTGTTTAGAAATGTAAATAAGAAGGCATACACAGAACAATTTCCCAGCTTTGTTCATGCTTTCGGGCGTTAACTGATAAAATATTAATAAATATAAATGAAATTTAAGCTTTATTTTGGATTTCTCTTCAACATGACTAAACCGTGATTGATAAATATAAAGAATTTCTCTTTTTTTCTTTAATGAAAATATGAAGAAAAATTTAGCTGTTTTAAGCTGCTTCTTCTTTTTCATTAAAAGAAAGTTGCTCATTCTTTATGAATTAAGCTATAGCCAGGATTGTTCAAATAAAAAAAAACATTTATCAAAAATACTAATTACAAATATTCTAATATTGCATATAATAAGTCTATAATCATTCCATTTATTATTTACCAGTACACAATACTTACAATAAATTATTATTCATCTAATGAATTCTGAATGGAGTGAATTTTTCTTTTGAAAAGTGGATGTGAAATGGGACGGAAGGAATTTTGTCTTTTGGATAGTGGGTATGGAGTAGTTACGTTAATTGTTTATCCCGTCTCACCCCACCACATTATATAAAAATACTATTTTATCATTATATATATTAAAAGAACAAAAAATATAATAATATATTGTAACACCCCAAACCTGGCTTAGATATTATGGCCGAATCTGGCGATGTCACATGGAATGAGATTTAAAATCGAATTTATTAAGCTGAAACCGTTCCTGTTTATTAGCTTCTAATTATCTCTCGTCAATTTCAAAATCATTTTCTCGTTAATTTGATTCGTTTAAAAAAACATATTTCTAGCGGAAGCTTTTAAAACCGTGATATTTGAAGAAAACCGTTCGCGTTTAGGAAAAATGTTGTTTTTAATAAAACTGAGTTTTCGTTGAGTTTGCAATTTAAAAATCCATGAAAACGGTTAAAATCTAAAGTACAGGCAAACAGTCCAAAAGTCCAAATTACATAAAAAAATACCCCCCAAAATAATAGGATTTAAAAACCTTAAATGGAAATAAGTCAGTTCAATAATTATGTGGTCACCGTTGAGTCCTTCGCCGCACCGATCGGCCTAGGTCTAGGGATTCCCTGTACAGATAAAACAGAAATGGGTGAGTTTATGTAAACTCAGTGTGTAATCCCTACAGAAGACAAGCATACAGTCAAACAACAATTATTAGTCAAATGCAATCTGAGCCTAAGCCCATTTCAATTTCAGTAGCAGTTCGGGACTTAGCCTATTTCAGTTTCAGTATCAGATATGCATTAGGGCCTAAGCCCATCACAGTAACAGTATTAGATATACATTAATCAGTAAACAGAGTCCTACCCAACCAGCCTCTACACACCATCTCCGTCCATCTTTACACTCCATGTGGGGTTTAAAACACCCACACATCCTAAACTCTAAGTAGTACCGAATGCGACACATAATCAGTAAAATGAAGCTGAGCTACCAGATAATAAGCTTAAGAGCCTTTTAGTACACTTCCTCCAAATGTCAACATCCCAACCCAATGAAATGCAACATACAGTATATGACATGCTAATACATGGATATCAATTATACATACAGTTCAATATTCATTCAAATAATCATCATGCTCATCACATACATCATACATATAGTTCATGCATTTAAGGGTCTAAGTAGTGCTTACTGACCCTACAGTAGGTTCAAAGTCGACTTGGGCAACCTGTGTAACCTTAGAACAAATTACAGTTAAATGAGGGGTTTACACGCCCGTGTGGCCCATATGGCCCAATTTAACCTTGGCCGTGTGGATCACATGGCCTAGCCAAGAATCTTACACGCCTATGTGGACTACCCGTGTGGACCACACGGCCCAAATCAGTCTAGCTCATGTGTTGCACACGGCTTATCTGGTCATCATACGGTCGTGTCTTGCACGCATTGCCTGACCTCGTCGACCACACACCCGTGTTATGGCACACGGCCTACCACACGACTGTGTGGCCCCAACAGAAAGGTTTTTAGCTTTTACCGAAAATGTGTTTTCTTGTGATTCGGGTACACACTTGGTATCGATTTGATGCAAAAACTATCTCGAGCCTTCCAGAACTTAAAATCAGAGTAACGAATACCTTAAAACGACGAATTGAATCACTAAAACACTAAATCAAAAATACACGCACACACTTACCGTTA
Source organism: Gossypium longicalyx (assembly GCA_025698465.1). Classification (NCBI taxonomy): domain Eukaryota; kingdom Viridiplantae; phylum Streptophyta; class Magnoliopsida; order Malvales; family Malvaceae; genus Gossypium; species Gossypium longicalyx. Next base: position 17,322,063 of record CM047004.1, on the reverse strand, counting down.
ACTAAACAACTGAGCGCACAATTCAATCCATTGAAATAAACTCCAAAGCAGCCCCGTCGTCTCCAACGCAACCTTACAACATTTAAAACTTCCAGTAAAAACCCATACACCAACAGACAAGAAATCTAATGGAGACCACTTACCAAACTTATCAATCCCTAAGAACCCCCAAAAGTTAAAAATCACGATTGACACGTTAACTTGAACGAAAATAAAGAGTAAAAGAAAGACATTGCCAAAAGATAGAAAACACAAAGAAAATGGGTCTCCAGCGTCATATTTTTGCTTTAGAGAGAAAGAAACCAAATTTTAGAAAAAACAAAAAGATAACAACAAATTTTGATAACTCCCCACTATTCTCTCATCCTCAACTACCTACTACTCATAATTCTAGTAAAACTAAAACTCTATCACACATACGAGCAAAATATAACATGCATTGCTCACGTAGGGATTTGAACACAATACCTCCAACACACCAATCCCTTACCACTTGAACCAGCAAGCTCATTCTAATATGGTTTTACAATCAATTCAATATAAGCCCACTAAGCAAGTGTAAGGCTTAAGTAAAAAAAATACCAAGATTTGCTAAATGCAAGGCTTGAACTTGAGACCTCACACATAGACCCAGAACACTTAACCACTGAAGCAGATAGAGATTTGTGTCACATTTTCACAGAATTCAAAATAGAAATTTTGGGGCGTTACATATATCGTAGAAAAATCCATATATTTTATGTTTAAATAAATTTTTTAAAGCATTATGTTTAAATATTTATCCGTTTTTAAAAATATTGAAAATATTAAAGAGAAGTAGCAAAAATTAAATTGAAGTAGAGCGGGGATGATGCATCCAACATCCATAGAGATGGTAACGATTTTCGAGATTATGCATCCATAATAGAGCAAGATGAGTGATGGAACAGAAAGTACTAAATATGAGCCAATGACAAATTTAGCAACATCCACTCTACCCTACTTTATTGCCATCCATAATTATAATATAATGATGTAAATTTCAATTAAAACTTAATTGAATAATTTACAAACTCATAAAATAAATATATCCACTCACAATAAAAAAATCCAAATTATATTCATAAACCATTTTATTTATGTAAGTTTAAAAAATCTCGTTTCATATTCGAGAAGAATTGATTAATAAAAATATTAAATCCCTAAAAAAAATTTAACTTCTTTTTAAAAATTTCACTGAGCTTTAATTTCAAAATTCATGATGTATATATTGATTGAGTCTTAGTTCGGTTGGTATTGATATTATTGCCAATGTAGAAGGACATGGGTTTGAGAGTGCTAATGCATATTTATCCTCCTATTTAAGGATTGGGATGGGTTATGAGTAGTACTAAGTATTGTATCAACTTAAAAACTTTAAGATACTTTCATAATTGAATTAGATTTCCAACCGTTCATCTCAAAATGAATTAGAAAATTGAATTTTTTTTTTCAATTCATAATTCTTAAATGATTACACCGATGAATTTGATTGAATTACTTTCTATACAAATACCTAAAATTATCTATATCTCCTCCATTAGTGGCAGAGCCAAGGGGGCTAGCAGAAGCCCTAACCCCCTAAAATGGAAAAATTTTTCATTTAGGCTCTTTATAATTTATAAAATTTTAAATTAGTAATGGTAAAATTGTAATTTAGCCTGTAACATCCTAAAAACCGGCTTAGAAGAAATCATGTTTTGAAACCAAAAAAGGTTATCCCCCGATTTGAGTTTAGACTTTGGAAATTCTTAACAAGTAAATTGGTTTGGTTCAGTGGTCAAGTGTTTCGGGTATGTGTGTGAGGTTTTGGATTCGAATTCTATTTCTGGAAATTTTGTCATTTTGCTTGAACCCTTACCTTTGAATGTTGGTTTATAAGTTAAACTCAGTCAATTGATATCAAGAATGAGCCTACTGATTCAATGGTTAAATGTTTGTATACCTTTTGGTATTGTGTTTGAGTCTTGGCAAAAGCTACGAAGATATTTTTTACTAAACCATCATGTGAGGTAGTTTATTTTATTTGATTAAACTTTCCCAAAACAAAAACTTTTCTTTTCACATTGTTTCATTTTTTTCTAGCATTACCCTTTTACTTCATTCTTCATTGATTCGGTTTCACCATTTCAAGTTTCTTTCTTTTTGTGTTATGTTACGTTACATTGATTCTATACGGGGTCTCACTTCTCCTTTCAAGTTCAATTCATTGGCCGATAAGTTCGATTTAAAGGTTTAGTGTCGAAGCTTCTTTAACGTAACTTTGATTTTGGAACGTTAGTTCTTTTAGCGATTTAACTGCGAGTTAACTGTTTGTTGGACAATTGTTGCCCGTTTAGGGACTATAACTCATTTTTGTTGTTTCTGTTTCGAATCCATATCAGGTGCATATCGAAAACCCCCATTTTTGTGAATTTCAAACGTAAAAAAAAGTGGTTGTCGACGTCACACGGCCAGGAACATAGGCATATGTCAGGCCGTGTGAGCTACAGAGTCGTGTGTCAGGTTGTGTAGTTGGCCGTATAACCCACTGTTCATCGAATTTAAGCCACACGGGGGAGGGACATGGATGTGTGTCCAGACCATGTGTGGCCATGTCAGTACAGGTTTCATATGGGCAAAGGGCATGAGCGTGTGTCTAGGCTGTGTAACTTACTGATTATGATTTAGGACCACACAACTAGGGACATGGGCGTGTGCCCAGGTTGTGTGAGCTACACGGGTAAGGACATGGGCGTGTATCCAGGCCGTGTAACTCACTGTTTGTAAATTAGGACAACATGGGCAAGTGACATGAGTGTGTGTTAGGCCATGTGGACACGCGGACGAGCACACGGGCATCTGTCAGATTGTGTGGAGTCACACGGACCAGTTCTCCAGGCCGTATGAAACCACACGGATGTGTGAAGCTATTTTTAGAATTTATCCTTAGGGCTACAGACGTCTTTCGAAACGGGTGCAAGCCTACTGTAAGGTCCATAAAATCTAAATTAGGCTATATAATTTGATATCTGATGATTTGATAATGAACAACTTGTGATCTGTACGTATATCTGTTATGTTTAAACCTAAGTGAGTAGGATCTGTCAGAACATAATGTGCTATTGTCTATGTGTGTGAATTATCCAAGTTTATTGGTACGCCTTTGCGCTACTCCATTGATGAAGAATATATGATATCTGAACATGTCAAATTGATTGTTATTGATTTTGATTTATAACCATGCATGTGACTTCACGGTAAATTTGATATGGTCTGTTGAGGTTTGATAAATCTGTTTTACAAAAAATAGACTCCCATATTTACTAATTCTGTTATTGAGAGACAACATGACTTACATGTTCATTACTCTGATTCTACAATAGCATGCTATGACACATTGCATGGGACTTGGGTTGATGTAAATGAGGAAGTTTCTTGCAGTTTAATGATTTGCATTATCTGGTGGTTTATCCACACTTCTTTTCCAGCAGTTCGACTACACTATAGTAGCTTAACCACATGTATTCGATCTGACAATTTTAACTACAAAATACTAATGGCACTGTCCACAATTATCTGTTGGTGTGATATGGCTAGACGAGTTCTGGGGAACTCTATTTCGGTGTGTAGCGGAGTTGGGTAGGGTGTTTTTGATAAATCCACATCCTGATTTGTTTGAAAAATACCACATTTGCATAAACATACATGCTCTGTTTTGCTCTTTCCCAATCTGTTTTATTCAGCATTACTCTGCTCTGTTCCATTTTGTTTTGTTCTGCTCTATTTGGTTCTATTCTATTTGAATTACGTTGTCCTGCTTTGTTTTGTTTTGCTTTGTTCTGTTGTACTACCTCTGTTGAAATCTCTGTGATACTCTAGATCTGTTCCGTACTAGTTATACAACTGTTATCAAATGCTTGCGTTATTACGAAATATATATTACGTTCTGTTTATTTGTATTTGAGTTGGTTATATGCGGTGCTTGGTGACTCACCCTTTGTCTTACTTTTATATGTTAGGAAAACATCTGGTTTAGGATCGGACGGTGTGCGGGAGCTCGGATTATTTTGCACTGATATAACTACAATTTAATCCTTTGGATTTGTAATCTGTTTTGGACTTGTCTTATTTTTCTTTTTATAACTCGTTAATATCTTCCAAGTCTAAAACGAAACTACAAAATCATCTAAATCGGCTAAAATAAATTTCTAATTTTCAAGTTAAAACTCTGAAAAGAAGTACGTTTTTACTACGTTGGTGTAACTCGTCCAAATTTGACTTAAACTTTTAGGTCGGGTTTGGGGTGTTACATGGCCCCCCAAAAATAATAAAAATTTGATTTAATCCTTTAAAAATTATAAAGATATGAACTATTAAAATGGGGAAATTGTATTGTAATAAAAAAATGGTGAAATTATATTTTTATTATTGTAAAAATATACAATTTAATTTCGCCTAAAAAAAAATTCTGGCTCTGCCATTGCCCTCCATAATCTTTAAATAGGAGGATAAACACACTTTAGTACGTTCAAACCTACATCCTTCTGTACCGGCAACAATGCTTTTTTACTAGTGTATCAATAACTTTTTCAATAATTGTAATATTTTTTTAAAGTAATTGTAATATTATTTTAAATCTAAGACTTGATTACAATTTTTTTTTTGTCTATAAAAAGAATATAATATGATCATGTACTTATACAGTACTAACCAATAATAATAATAATAATAATAATAATAATAATAATAATAATAATAATAATAATAAAGAAAATCTAGATATGAAAATTAAAGTAGTAAACGAGACGTAATTCAGAAATGGCGGTTTTGAGGTTTGAATTTCGGGTGCTTCGTAGAATTACATGTAGGACTTGTTGAATTATAATGTGATGCCCTCAAATCAGAGTTCATTCCCATTTCATTTTTATTATTGTAGCTATATATATAGCTATGTTTGGCAACTAAAATACAAAAGGGGTATTGAAATTATAAGGATAAACTATTTAGTTGGTGATACAATTTTTAGGTGTTTTCATTTTAGTTACTCAAAATTAAATTTTTATAATTTTGTCATTCAATTTTTAAGGCGCTTTCATTTTAATCACTCAATCGTTAAATCTCTAACAACGGTTAACAATACACGTCATATCATGTTCTCATTTTCATTTTGGTCACTCAACTTCTAAGTCACCTTCATTTTAATCACCCAAAAAAATATCCTTTTTTTTATTTATTTATTTCCTTTCATATGAGTGTAACATTATGATTCCTAATCTTTGTTTTTTGATAGAATGCTTTAAACTATCCAAAGCCTCTCCCCAACCCTTACATAAGATGATAATACGTTTCAGCGCACTCGAACCCATATCCTCCTGCACTAACAACAATGCCGATGCCAATTGAGTTAAAACTCAATCGGCAAAAAAAATCTGTTGTTAAAAGTATTGATTGGGGTAATGAAATTAAAGATTAAAGTGAAAACAATAGAAACTAAAATAATGTATTAAAAAATTATCAAACTGTGCTTGTTTATCATATTGTCAAAAATTCTAAAATTATTTTTTTCAATATTGAAAATTTAAATTTCAAAGCATAAAAATCAATTAAATAAATTGATGAAATTTGTTTTATCTCTTGATAATGTTAACCAATTTGATACTGTAATATTGAAATTAATTAAATTAATTTCCTTCTAAATTTTAAAATTTTATTTTATGTTTCCATATTATTCCTAATGAAATCAACTTGATAACTCATATTTAATAATTATTCGCGAAACTTAAATTTCTTTTGATTATATAAGTTCGAATCTTACATACTAAGCTAAAAGCAAAGAAAATTAATGACAATTAATTAAATTAATTGCTTGTTTTTTGTTTGGGTAAAGAAGTGTTGAAAAAAATTCAGGGTTCTATTTGGCATGGAGTATAAAATTAATTAATTGTAAAGATTTTTTTCTTTACTTTTAGCTTAGTATGAAAGACTTGAGATCATGTAATCAAAAGAAATTTGAGTTGATTTTAATTTGGAAGCATAAAATAAAAATTTAAGATTTAAAAGGAGACTAAATTAATTAATTCAATTAATTTTAATATTATAGTAACAAATCGGTTGACACTATCAAGGGATAATACATTTTCAATAACTTATTTAATTGATTTTAATGTTTTGAAATTTAAAATTTTAATATTGAAAAAAGTATTTAGAACTTTTGGCAATGAGGGTAAACAAGTACAATTAGACAATTTTTAAAGCATTATTTTAGTTTCTATCATTTTTTCACTTTAATCCTTAATTTTTTTTATCCCGATCAGTATTTTAAAAAATGATAATTTTTGGGTAACCAAAATGAAGGTGTAAATATGATGTGGCATATACAAGTTACTTGCTGTTAGAGATTTAACGGTTGGGTGACTAAAATGAAAGTGCCCTAAAAGTTGAGTGATGAAATTGCAAGGGTTTAGTTTTGAATGACCCAAATGAAAACACTCTAAAAGTTAGGTGAATAACTAGTTAATTTACCCAAAAATTAAAGAGAGGTAAGCTGGTAAAGTGGTTTTGAATTATATTGGGAGATAAAAAGGGGAAACATTTTGCGAGAAACTCGCAATTTCAAATCCCACAAGGTATATGCCTTCATCACATGTTTTCAAAGCTTTTCTTTCTTTCCAACATGTATTGTGCTTGAGATGGTGAAATTAAAAGTGCTCAACTTGGTGGCTGGTGCTGCTTGATTTGATTTATAAGTGAAAATAAAATTACAATAGGCATAATAAAATTATCACATCAATTAAAATAATACAATTTCACTTTATTTCTTTAAATTTAAATATTTTTTAGTAAAGGAAGAACAAATGTGTTTTCTAAATTTGAACTATGTAAATTATTCTTAATGTAGTTGCTTTTGTACATGTTTTTAGGGAGTTTAACGGGTGCACTAGCTAAGGAAGGTATTGATCGATCCTTGATGTTTCGTGTTTATTTGTAAAATTTATTGGTCCGTGTGTTTACATTGACTAGCGGTAATAAAATTGATTCTGCTGAGTAAAAAAAAAAAAAAATTATCACTACATTAATAGTTAGTTAATAAATTTTTGATGTCATAATCTTTTACCAATTCTTAAAAGGTGGATCAACATACTTCATCGTGCTCAAACTCACGTCCTCTTGTATTGGTAACATTGTTGATATCAACTAAATTAAAACGCATTCGATAGCTAATTAACAAATTAAACATTGTTAAGAATGAATTAATTTTTTTTAACATTAAGATTATTTAAATAATCTCCATTCCTTAAATCTAATAAAATTTTATCCCACTATAGTACAACTTCTAAAAAGAAACAATCATAGAAAAGTTCTGAAAATTAATGCAGTTGTCAAATAATAATAACGAAAAACATTTTTCCCCCTTTGCTCAGCCCTTAAAATCTGGCTGTTGGCTGAATGAGAAACGGGAGAAAATAATGAAAATTTTTCTTTAACCATAAACACGACCAGTTAATTTTTGGTTTGATCACCAAAGCGAATCTTTTCATTTTCTTATAAGTAGATATCCCGATATACATACATACATAAATGTATATATAGATGTTTCTCTTGTCCGAGCAACACAGGTTTGTCCAAGACTACGATCATATAACAAAACTCCATTAATTTAGGTAAGCTTGGTATCTTTATTTCATGCAAACTGTATTACACTAATTACACATCTTAATTAGGCAGTTGCAGACCCAGATTTTCATACAGATATTGTTTATATAACTGAACTGAACACACTGATTTTGTTATGGAGATGGAAACTTAACATGTTCATAACTTCATATGCATATATGTGTGTATATATATGCTTAGGGTTTTACGAACATGTTAATTTCCAGTTTTATTCTTAGGCACACCATATTCCGTAAAGCTCAAACCAAGCTGTAGACAACTAGCAGCTTATCAGTGTCACGGATGCTTGCGGGGGATAGGGCTGGTATCGTTCATGTAGATATGGTGACGTGAATCGATAAGTCTATTCTTGGAAGCGATCAATTCTATATCAGAACCATCTTCTCCCGTTAGATCCATACCGTCTTTAGCTCCGATGCCGGCCTTTCGACCCAGCTGATGGTTACTTGGCTCACGCTCCTTCTCCAGGGTCATTGGTTTTCCATCAGCTTCCATGGTTGCCAAAAACAGCAGGATGGCGAAAAAGATTGCTACAAAGCTCTTCATCATCCACAAAAACTTTAACACCTGAAATGACAAAAATAAGTTATAGTTGTAGTATATATATACTGATAAAGGGAAAGGAAAACTAGGGTTAAGTAGTATCACATTCAAACTTAGAAGGAATATTGTGTGATGAAGCCAGAGAGGAGGGGCTAGGGTTTTTATAGCCCTATCAGGCTTACTATTTAGGGCTAGATTTTTTAGCATCTACAAGGTGAGGTGGGCTAATCATCACATTGCTGCAAAGCCATTGGCTTTGGGTTGGCCACAAACCAAGAAATTTGTATTTGAATGACGGATTCTGTTTATAGATACTGATTTAAACTAAGATTTTTAAAATTAAAATTATTTATTTATTTATCATTTATATAAAAAAAAACGAAAAACAAAAAACGAAGAGGGAATTATATATAGCTGGTTCATTACCACCGGTTAACATTTCTCTTAAATCACAAGCATGATTAGATATCGTTGGTAACATTTAAGTACAAAGTTTTACAAAGAATTTTACGTATTTTTATTTTCGTATCTTGTTCTTTTTTTTCTTTTTCTTTTTTCTTTTTTTTTTTTGTGTGTTCAACGAGGAATTTAGAAAAAAATTTTAGCAGGTATTAATTTTCAAGAAATCAAAATATATATTTAAGTGTTGAAAAAAATAAATATTAAAAAATTAAGTGTTAAATTTAAGTTATAAGATTTGTTTGGCACATTACTTAAAATTAAATACGGATTATAATTAAATTAAAATTATTTGATAAAAGATAATATAATCTTTAAATAAAACCGAATAAAATAATAACATTTGAATATAATTCTCTATTAAGTGATTAGTAGGTCCCTATTTATTTATAATTTTCCATATTTTTTTATGGAAAGAATTTCATATAGTAAATTTTATTATGGATTATCAAACAAGCTCTAAATTTATAATGTATTAATTTATAATTTTATTTTTAAGGGATTAACAATTTTTTTTTCATTTTTAGGGGGCAAATTGTAATTTTACTATATATTAATTTATAACTTTGTTGAGGGTGGATCGGCTCTTCCGGGAGAAGTATTCGAAGTGTCGTCCTTGGGGGACTCCAATATGATCCCTCAACAATGGAAGGTATTGTTCATCAGGGGAGCGTTTTGCCCCCCCTTGTGGAGAGTTGTGTACGGTTTACGAAGTGAGGCGCCTTAACCGCATGTGAACGTACAACCATCCCCACCAAGAGTCAACATGAGTGGCTCACCCTTGGTGGGATTTGAAACCCCTGACTTATGGAATGTAGGTTAGCTATTGGGGAGCTAGCTAGCTCAAGTGGTACCATACACGACTCATTGTGGAGGGGGCAATACCCTCCCTGAAGGATAATAGTTTCCATGGTTGAGGGACCAAGTCGACATCTCCGAAGATTTATAAGAGGATTGAATTAAAATTTTTTTTATTTTGAGGCATACGGTTGCCTTTCACTTCGTATTTTCCTCTATTATGTCGTTTTGTTTTTTTATATTACTATTCTTGTAACTATATCATCGCTTTAATGTCAAAAGTAGATTTTTTTTAAAGGTAATAATATAATATAATTCAAAGTATTACAACAAGCAGCATAAACAGAAATGCTGCAAACAATTGCCAGCAAAGAAGAAAAGCCCCATGCAAGCGATCAAGCTGGAACAAAAAGGGAGAGCAAAAAAATAAGGAAAGAACTGGAAAAACACAGGGCCAACAGTGGTCAACCGATCAGCATGCACAAGAGCACAAATAAAGCAGCTAGAATTGACAGCCACATCTCGGAACCCAGCTCAAAGAGCAGTCACCACAAGCAGATCCTCAACTTGACCAATGCCTGATTTGGCCAATTGATCGGCGACCGAATTGGCTTCTCTGGGAATAAGCTTGAAGCCACAGTTAATACCAGAACACTGTCTTAGGCAGGCTAGAATAATGCTCTGGATAAAAGATGGAGCACTCTGCGGTTGTTTGAACTTGCGAATCGCATTGCTGCAATCAGATTCAATGTGTAACGCCCCGAAAATTTTGGTTTTGGATTTCGCGTCGGATCGAGATAAGTTGGGTGAAAATATTCGGATAAGCCTCCATCTCCTTTCAGATTGGTTGCCGATTGCTCCTCTAATTTAGATGTTGTCAAATGCTTCAATTTTACCTTTAATTTCTTGCTGCCAGTTGCCTCTAAATTCCACTGCTCCCTTGCGTCCAAAATTTTTGTTGTGTTTGCGGATCAGCCCTCCATCTTCAATGTTCAATTGTTGTCGAAAACCGCTGTTGCTATCTTGCTAAATTGTTACTCAATTGCTTTGATTTGCTGCACCAATTGATTAGCTCTTGGCTACAAAAAAAGATTGTTGTGTGTTGCTTTGCCGAGCAACAGCTACCTTGTTCGAATATCTGCTGATCACTCGCCTGAATCGCCACGTTTTGCACCAAAATTTGCTGCTCCATCGGCTGTTTCATATCGTCGCTTCTTGCTATATATACTTAAGCTTCAATTCTCACTATATTTACTTCTCTTAGCCGTCCAAACTGCTGTCAACTTGCTCCTTCGATTGTTCCATAATCTTGCTTCCAAGGCAACCGCTTGTTCTCATCTCCAACGGGGCTGCTGCTTGCTTGCCGCAAGCTTTATTGCACCGCTTGCTGCCCTTGTTGCTACAAGAATTTCCCCCATTAAGCTGCTGCCAGGAGCTCAAGTTTTGTCTTGGATTTTAGCAATTTCTTTGCTTCAAATAATTGTTGTGGTTTATAGTCATCGATTGATGCATTCAGAATTTTATTTAGAATTAATTTAGTTTTAACTTAAAAGAATAATTTTATTCAAAAGGTTAATTGTGTAATTGAATGGTCATGTCCTATACTGGAATCTTGTTTAAGTTGAATCGATAACTTAAATTGACATTAGTTTAGTTTAATTATGGGCTCGAGTTTTAATTTCGATTAGAGTTAGATTAATTCTAATTAGTTAGGTTAATAAAGAATGATAAAACTTTGTTGATTGAGTCGGGATATAAGTTTGAGTATGCTGAAGCACATTATCTTTTTTATTTAAGGTGATTTTAGACATTATATAAAAAAAAATAAAGACTTAAAATCATGATGATACGTGTAAAAAATAATTAGATAAGAGTTACTTATCATTTAATAGAGAATTTTTTAATTAATTCAATTTTATTTTATTTATTTTAATATTATATTATCCTATTAAAAATTTTACTTTTAAAAATTTATTTTTTATTTAAAATAAGATAAACAGTAGAATTTTTTTTTTATAATTTAAAATCTATATTTATCAAACAATCTAATTATATTTCACAATTAATTTTAAAGTAATATATCAAACAAATTTTATAATTTCAGTCCAATACTTAAAATTTTAATACTTCATTTTTAACACTTATTTTTTCAATTTATCAAACAACAGTTAAATTAATTTATTTTTTTTATTAAAGTTGATTTAATTCACCTCACTACAAAATTGATGTGATGGATCAATTCATTACATGAGATTATTAGATTGATAATTACATGTATTTGATGTAATTGCTTAAATGCTTTAATTTATGAATTAAGTTTAGGTTATTTTAATTTAAGTTATGTTTAGATTGATTTGTATATATTAAAGCTAATTTATTTGAGGATAATTAGTGCTCAAGTAATGATTAAATTGAAATTATATTTAAATTAATTAAAATTAGATTTATTACCTTAGAATTGATAATTTAGATGTAATTTTTAATAAATTCTGAACTTCGATGCCCTTAATATTGTGTTTGTGATTCTTTGCATTCTAAATTACGCTTTATTTAAATTGCTATTTTTATTAAACAATAAAAACGCTCGATAAAATCAGTGGGAAATTCTTTGAATATGTAAAGTAACCATAATTGATTATTGTTCATCGTGCAAGCTAACTTGAGTGTCCCAAAATATTATAGTTATTGTGCTTTGCGCATTTGGTGTTTGATTAAACCAAATAATTTTTTAATTAATAAACTTTAAACCCATAATTATGCTAAAGTCCAATAAATTAAATACCCAATACGCTACTTAATATCCAATCCAACCTAAAATAGAAATAACTAAATACTTAATTAACTCGACCCAAAAATTAAAATAAGTATTAAAATTAAAGGTAAACTACAAAAATAGTCACTTTTGTTTGCTTTAGATTACATTTTAGTCACTTATATTATCGTTATGTTATGAAGTGTTTACTCTACCGTTAAGCTCCGTTACCTCTCTAACGATAGTTCTACGTGGCAATCCAAATTAAAACTATTTAATTAAAAACTTATTTTCATCTCAGCAATTGGACATCCAAGTTAACATTTAAAACCTATTTGGATTGTCATGTAGGACTGCTATATTAAAGAGGTAATGGAGTTTAACGATAGAGTTGTAACACCTCTAACTCGTATCTGTTGCCAGAATAGGGTTACGGGACTTTACCGAAAAAGATACAAGTTTCATGTATTCACACCATCATTCAGATTAAATTTGAAAACATACATTTATAATTTTAATTTAAACAACTCATGAATCATTAATATACAAAGCACAAATCAATTTATTAGATTCACATATAACCATTTGGTTATCTTATAGTAAGAACTACTTTTAGTAAAGTCAATTTCCAATGTAATAACCGAAAGTTAAAACATGTTAAATATAAATGCTTTATTCAATGTCTACTTTCATTTTACCTATTACTTTACATGCATGAAATATTTCATATAACCAACCAATAAGTTACTCACAAAGTACATTACACATGATTATATCATTTTGCCCAAACCGAACATATATGCATCATATAAAATTCATAATACTTATTTGATTTGCCAATACAAAATTCACTATTCATTTGGTCATTTATTTCAATGCATTACCGTATATAAATATACCTAACAATCAAGTTATGTTCAAAGTTACATTTTCTTCATTTTACTCTATCATTCCATATGCATATAACCTTCCATGGAAATGAATTATTATACATATATACCAACCATATTTTTTTACACATCAATACAAATACATTACAAATATATCTTATCATTTACATAAATATCATATCAAAACATTATATAATTATATATATAAATGCCGAATCACAACTAGATCATAACCATCATTTATGTTTTATCACCTAACCAAATACAATTATATTTATCCAAACACATAACTTACATACCTTGTAAGAAATATATCAAAATAAATTCTTACCATGTTCGGTCATAACCAAATATCCATTGATGCTAAATCACATATAATTCCTTAACCAAACATATCAACCAAGTTCACATGTATATTTTATCTTAGCATGAATCACAGTCGAATCAACCAAACATACTCATGAATATATATACCATAACCGATTCATCAACCACATATATATTCGAAATCATCAACCAATTCCAAAGCATATAACACATATAAGCAATAACCAAACACCAAAATCAAACATGACCATCACCTAAACGAAACATTAAATACAAACTTATCAAAGTAATAAGCCATTTTCGCATGGCTCATATTTACATAAACCAAAATTCAACATTTCAAAATATAATCTAGCCTATACATTCCATAGATTCGAAAGTTCACTTATAAAAATACCGAAGACAGTCGATAGTGTGATGGACTTTGCTGACAATCCCCGAGCTCGTAACTAATCTCCAAAGTCTATAAAATAAAGGCAAACATAAACACACACAGTAAGCTATCATAGCTTAGTAAGCCATAAGCAAATAAACAATTCAATGAAATAATCAATTTATTTAAATTAAACCAAATTATACTATCATAATCATATTAAACCTCAATCTTATGATTTCACATATATCACATACTTTCACATATAGACTTATTTATGGCCGAATACACATATATATATTAACAAAGTATCTTTCGATTTCAAAGCTAAATATCATTATGTGACCAAGTACATTTATACTCATATGCATATACTTATGAATCAAAATATAATATCATATGCATATACATAGAAATGGCCGGATATACTTCACAAAGCACATATGTTCACATTAGTAACTTATGTAATTTTCATCACATACATAATGGCCAACTTACCTTATTTTTTTCAAATAGGTAATCAACTAACTCATACCTGGTCGTTTTAGCTCATTTTACCCTTCGATCATAACTTATCATTGCCCGTTGAACCATTTGGAATTGAATAGGATACTCGGATAATCACATATATCGAACAATGCCAACGTCCCAGACGTGGTCTTACATGCTATCTCATATCGATGCCACTGTCCCAGACAGGGTCTTACACGAATCAAATACGATGCCGATGTCCCAGACATGGTCTTACTCGTAACCACATATATCGATGCCAACGTCCTAGACATGGTCTTACACAAAAACACATATCGGATCCTATGTCATGACATATGTATCCTAGCTATTCCTAAGGTTCGTACGGGGCTTTCGGACGTTGTAACTCAGTCGAAACGAATTCATAAACGTAGCTGCCAAGCTTGTACACATTCGGCTAACTCATATATATATTCACATATTTCATTTCAGCATATATAACTCACATTTAATTAAAATTAACAACGTCTATTTGCTTACCTCGGACGATGAAAAACGGAACAGGATGACTAGTCGACAACCTTGGTTTTCCCACGATCCAAATCCGATTTCTTTAGTTCTTGATCTAAACATATTCAAATTAAACTCATTCAAAAATATTTTCACTCAATTTAGTCCAAAAACACATAAATAGGAAAATTACCATTTTATCCCTGACATTTTACACTTTTTACAATTTAGTCCAAATTGCACAAAACACAAAACATGCAAAATTTGAATATACTATACTTAGGCCAAATATTCCTTGTGCTCATACAAGTCCATGCATTTTATTTATTTCATATTTTAGTCCCTCAATTTATTATTTTTGCAATTTAGTCCTAATTACTTAAAATCATCAAAAATTCCAATACAAAACATGTTAATCTAAAACATATATTTCATATTTCATCAACCAATATCACAAAACTCAAATATTCATCAATGGCATAACTCAAAATATTCACTAAAATCAGAAATTCTAGCATGGGCTTTGTAGATAACATAGCAACGATCTCAAAAACATAAAAATTATCAAAAACCAAGCTAGAAGTCACCTTTAATCAAGCTTCAATAGTGCCGAACCCTAAGCTTTCTTTATTTCTTTTTCTTTTCTTTAGTTTCGGTCATGAGAAAATGAAGAACATGGCTTTTAATTATTTTATATTTTATGATATATTAACATATTATGCATTTTACATAATTAACCTTTATAAATTAATTCAAAACCATTATAATCATGTCCTTAACCGTCGATGCAATAGCCATTTGGTCTTTTCATTTTAAAACCTCCCTATTAAAAGAACAATAACAATTCAGCCCTTTTACAAATAACTATCAAGTTTTTATTTTACGCGATTAAGTTCTTTTTATTAAATCGGCACTCAAACGATAAAATTAAAGTACGAAAATTTCACAGACATAAATTCACACATAATAAACATAGAAAATAATTTAAAAATATTTTTCTGACTCGGATTCGTGGTCCCGAAACCACTGTTCCGAATAGGGTCTAAATCGAGCTGTTACAAGAGTGATCACTTCGTAACAAAACAATAACGTAAGTGACTAAAACGTAACATTTTAAACATAAGTGACTAAAATGTAATATGAGGCAAATAAAAATGACTATTTTTATAGTTTACCCTAAAATTAATTTAAAAGCGTAACTAAAACAAGGAGTAAAGCCTAACTTCAAAAATTAGCATCCAATTCGCAACTGGTTGATCCCATGTAGCTACTGTTTAGATGGTTGAAAATCGTTTTCATTATTTTATTTTGTTTTTATTTTTATTTTTGGTCTCAAACATATGCCTTTATCTAAATTCTAATTATTTTCTTTTTTTAATATTTATAAATTTTAAATATTTTCTAAAAGAAAGTCAAAATCGAAAATCTAATCAAACCGATTCAAAAAATTCGGTTCAGATTATTCCATTTTAATAATAAAACCGATTGCATTTCATTTGTCCTTAATTGATTATACGATGACTCACTTCATTTGTCTTTAGCTGATGGTCTCTTCTGGTAACGCTAGAATTGTTCATAGGTTGGGTTAAGTTGAATTTAGGTCGAGTTTAAGTATGTTATTAATATATTTTATGTTTGTTTAAATGATCCAAAATTTGAGTTTAAAATTTTGTCTAAATTCACTCATATTTACAAAAAGACTAACTCAAACCCATTTAAGTCTGTCTATATTATTTTTTAATTTTTAAAAAAAATTATATTAATTATATTAATATTTAATAATTTTATTCTTTATTGAAATTTTTTATATAGTCATCTTAATATTATTTTAGTACTTACATTAGAATAGTATTGTATATTTAATATAGGTTTATTCTTTTAATGTGTCCTAAATTACATAATGTATTAAAATAATATAATATAAAATATTATTCTTTTTTATCAGCTATGCATGCGAAGTTTTGCGAAATCATCTTTAATCTATTTTTCCCGTTTCTTTTTTAGTTTTCTTCAACATTTTATGATGCTTGCAAAGAGATTGATGCTGATTGAGCTCAAATTTTGCTAAAGAGAGGGGATGGTCAGTTCATTGCTCTACAATTTTTTTTTTCTTGAATGCTATTTTACTTTTCTGTCTTTCAAGGTTCTGTTTCTAAGGTCTTTAAATTTGTTTTGTATCCCTCTCTTTTTCTCAATGAATTCAATCAGCTATTATTATTAAAAAAATTAAAAACAGATTAGATTAGACTCAAGCCTTAAATGTTTAAACCCGAACTTGATCTAATTTTTTATTTAAACTCATTTTAAGACCAAATATTTTATCAAAACCGTCTTAAATTTTAAACAAACCTTTAAATATGAACAAATTACCCGGACCATTAACAGCTTTATTCCCTAAACTAAAGGATGAAAAGTGTGTTATAAATAAATTATTCTATGCATAAAATACCAAATGCAAATTATTGGCATACAGTGGTGGTTTAGATCCTGAAAAATATCTTATTTTACTTGCATTTATTTTCCTAGAATTTGACCTCTTGATGTAACTTGTGCATTTGATTATCAAGTAATGTAATGAGTCAAATGTTCATATCTTTGTTGGTTTGACATGGGTGAAATAAGTCAATTTAGCAGATTTAAGATTATCATCTCCGCTTACCTTTACCCACTTAAGCGATGCCAATACAAGAGTACATGGATATTACAAAATCACACTTTTTTTTTTCTAATCTTAAAAGAGATATATTCATTTTTGTCTTCCTCCAAATTAACTTTTGAGTAAATTATATTAGTAGTTACTAAATTATAAATAATTTTTTATTAGTTAACTAAAAAAAATTATAATTTAGTTATTGGACTATTAAAATCGATATTATATGGTTTTCTTTATTCACACTGCCGGCATAAGTCGAAAGTTCTCTTTCCTCTTCTTTTCTATGATTTTTTTCATGAAACAACTTTGAATCTCCGGCACTGACCGTCAAATCAACTTGGATTTAAGGTATATTCTTCTACTTGTTGATGGGTACTAATCCATTATACTAATCATCGAATTGTTACTGAGAACTCGTTAGTAGATTTAAAAAAAATATATCATAACAGCCCAGTGACTTAAATGAAAACTTTTGAATAGTTTAGTGACCAAATTATATAACTTTTTTTAATTAAGTGATCAAAATGAAAACTTACCCATAATTTAGTGACTAATGGTGTAATTTATCTTTAAAATTTCTTTTATATAGAATATTTTATTATGCAACAAATACATTACATATGTAAGGGTAAAATTATAAATTTACTCTTATAATAGTTATATATAAATGAAAAGAATTTAAGGTTTATTCCATAATTTTACAATTTTACACTTTTAATAATTATATTTAAGAGTAAAATGATAATTATTTATATATCAGAATGGGCCGTGGGTGGCAACATTAGACTTTAATGACTCTTAGAAAGCACACAAACAACTATTTTTATCCTTGAAGCAAATAAATAGTTGTATATTTGGATAAAAGGACAGAATGATGGGAAGATTTCAAGATGGTGACACCAAATGCTATCTTATAGGCTCTTTCTTTGAAAATGTTTCATGAGCCGACAAGCAAAGGGGTTGATTTATTAATTGGTCAATGAAAAGAAGCCTCATATTCACTAGTAAGCAGTTTGGAGTTATACAACTGATAAGGACTTCACTTGAGCATGCCAGTTAGGATGTTTTTCCTTCCCTAGTGATTTGTGGCAAAGGAGGCAGGGTTAGCTGGATTAAAGCTAATGATTTGGTGTAATCCATTACACTTTTGTTTGTTTATGAATAAGACCTTCACTAATAAAACATGAATCACAACATTTTAAACTTTGTATGGTTGTACATAAAAGCTCAGATTCATCCAATTTTAATCTAATCTCTTCTTAATTAGTTAACACTTCTTCTATTTTTGAAGAGACAACGTTTAGTATAATAAAAAAGATAACTTGAGTTATGAAGGAGAGATTATTCTAACATTATCATTGGATGTTTGCTTTCTATTTTTCACTCTTTTTGGTTTTATTTATTGTTATACTTCTTAAAGATTTGGACACGTGTTAACACAATAGTATATTTGAAAAACATTTGTGATCTGTCTAGTTGTCTTGGTGATTCGTTTTCTCGAATTTATATATATTCACAGTCTCAATAAGGATTTAGACTACTCGTCCCTCTAAGAGGACCTAGACCATTTACTTCTAGAAATAGACCACCCGCTCAGCAGGCGTCCTCGTCAGACACTCGGTTTTTAAGTGTGAACAAGCTTCTGAAGACCATTGGGCTCCACCTGAGCATAACAACCTCGTATTCTCATAATAGAATGAATCTCATGGTGCACATCCTGCACGTATCCTCTGATGGCAACTCCTTTATAACAACCCACCATGTCACACTTGTAGATAAAGGGATCTTGAGCATCTTCAGCAACCTTAACATACTTTATCTTTGTAGCTCCCTCCTCAATTCTCAACCTATCCTCTTGTCCCTTATCTACTCTTCGTCTTATTAAGTGAATCCATCTTTTTAGCACTACCATATCATCTTTCTTATTCCCCTCTTTGTTTTACACTATATCAACATTTATAAATACTTCATTAGATGCTTAGATGGTGAGCCGGTTAACAAATCCCACTAGTAGTTTTATAAATTTTTTTAGCATATCCTATAACTGTCCCACATAAGCTGATAATTAAATAAGCTCTAGATGTTAACTTAAATCCTCTGTATGGATTTACATATTTAGATTTTAAGGTTGTGCTCAATGTTTAGACAAAGTCAATATCCTTGATGTTGTTGATGCGACATCGTTGTGTTGACCTTCTGCAATACACCAAACGAATATGGATTAAGAGAATTATAGATAATTTACATAATTTCATGATGGATGGATAAATGGACTAGGTCATCTTGCCAGCAAGTTTATATCTGTAAATCACATTATATATAGTAGCTGCCAATTTCAGTCCATATTAATTTTTTGTAGTTATACAATGGGGGGGCATCTTACCGAGGAAATCTACCCAAAAATTTCAAACGAGGTCTTATCCTCATTTTTGTCTCTTGGTTATTGTTCAGCAGCCATATGGATGAATGTGAAAATTCATTTCAGATTGGGTTGGTAATTTTTCTTATATTGATTCTTAAAATTTTTTTTGGATGAAATTGGGTACATACAAGCCCCTAAAACAAATGGCATTTGAATTTTAAACTAGCTAATAAAATTGATGAATAACATCCTAACATGTGTAATTTTTCTTTTTACTTTTTAATAGGATACAAATATATATATATATATATATATATTTCAATCTATAAAATCATCTAATATTTTTAATTTTTTTTATTAAAATAATGTTTTAAAATTATTAAACTCACTCGACTGATTTAAGAGAGCAAAGCTCTATATTCTTGAAGCAAAATTTCTCAACCTCTCCCTCTGTCATTTTTAATATAGAATCTCATGCATCCATATTGTGAAATCCACAAATTTATTTGTCAAAATCCATAGTTCAACGCAGTCGAAAACCCAAGAAGTATATATATTGTTTGAAACTCATATCTTCCTTAAGTTCAAAATCTACTAATCAGCAAAGGGCAATTTGCTATCATTGTGGTTTGAGGGCTCCAATAAGTAGCTCAAATATGCCTTGGTGCAAAGGGAGAAAGTTTTTCGGATGTTCCAAATTTAAAGAGGTAATTTTTATTTTGGAGTGAAGAGATAGATTTAAGTAAGGGTTACCTAGTATATCGTAGATATACATTTTGGAATTTATGTTATAATTATAATTATATAAAAAAAAAAAAAAAACTATGTAAGATGCTGGTTTGCCACAATTTTAACCTACTGGTGAATATTTTAATTGAGTTTGATAATTTTTGTGACCATGTATCTAATATGTTGCTCTTTACCCGTTACAAAATATTGTTCTCACATTAATTTTCTCACCCTCATTGTTTTAATGTGATTTATTCTAAACTTTATTAATTATATATTTTTTGTTTAGCATCCCTGTAAAAATAAAATAAAATAAAATAAAATAAAATAAAGAACACACAGATTTTTACGTGGAAATCCTTTCGGGAAAAAACCACGGGTAGAGGAGAAGAAAATTCACTATATCGAATTCGAATTAATACAAGAGGAATAGACTATGTCTATTTATGTCTATTTATAGGCTTGTAAAGCCATATTCTAGTAAGACTAAAACACCTTATTCTAATCAATATAAAATAGATGGAATTTAATAAGGTTTAAAAAACCTTATTCTAAAAATAAAATAAAAGAAGTGTAATTCTATATGGATTCTTCTTTTATTTTATTTTACCACTGTATTTTATTTAAATAAGGATTTGAGTCACTTAATTCTAACAATCTCCACCTTGACACGAATTCTTAATGAACAAGTTCTTCTTCGCGAACTCTCAACGAACAAGTTTTCCACCTCTTCCATAAAACCCCTTAAGGGTTTAACTTCAACAATGAACACCAACCAACTTTAAGCAATGCTCAAACTTGGTTATAGGAAGTGACTTACTCATCATATCTGCAGGATTTTCATGAGTACTAATTTTGCTCACAACAATATCACCACGAGCAATAATATCACGAACAAAATGATATCGAACATCAATGTGTTTTGTTCTCTCATGAAACATTTGATCTTTTGTAAGAAAGATGGCACTTTGACTGTCACAAAATATTGTGCTGATTTGAAGGTCTTCATTGAGTTCACTAAAGAGTCCCTTCAACCAAATAGCTTTTTTACAAGCCTTAGTAATCGCCATGTACTTAGCTTCAATGGTAGACAAAGCGACTGTAGTTTGCAAAGTAGCTTTTCAACTGATTGCACAACCTCCGATTGTAAAGATATAACCTGTGAGAGATCTTCTTCTATCAAGGTCTCCAGCAAAATCAGCATCAACATACCCAATGACTCCATCTTCAGTTCTTTCAAACTATAAGCAAACATCAGTAGTACCTCGTAAGTATCTTAAAATCCACTAAACTGCTTTCCAGTGTTCTTTACCGAGATTCGCCATATATCTGCTAATCGTGACTCGACTACATATGATAAACCGGACGTGAATAAACCATAGCATACATGAGAGATCCCACTGCACTAGAGTATGGAACATGTGACATGTACTCAATCTGATCATCTGATTGTGGAGACAAAGCCGATGAAAGTCTGAAATGGGCTGCTAAAGGAGTACTAACAGGCTTAGCACTCTGCATATTGAATCTGCAAAGAACTTTCTTAATGTACCCCTTTTGACTTAGGTACAATTTACTTGTTTTTCTATCTCTAGGAATCTCCATACAAAGTATCTTCTTTGCTGGTCCTAAATCTTTCATCTCAAATTCTTCACTTAGTTGGGCTTTGACCTTTCTTATCTCTCTTTTATCTTTTACTGCTATCAACATGTCATCAACATAAAGAAGTAGATACACAAAAAAACCATCACTGTTTTTCTTAAAGTAAACACAGCTATCAAAAATACTTCTTTTGAAATCATGAGAAGTCATAAAGTAAACACCCATTTACAACGAACAACCTTTTTACCTTTAGGAAGTTTCACAAGATCCCATGTTCTATTTTTGTGGAGTGATTCCATCTCCTCTTGCATAGCAAACATCCACTTTTTTGAGTCTTCACAGCTAACTGCCTCAGAATAATCAGATGGCTCTTGATTCGCATCTATATCTTCAGCCACATTTAAAGCATAAGCAACTAGATCAGCCTCGGCATACTTCTTTGGAGGTATAATTTCTCTTCTAGTTCTGTTTTTGGCGATAGAGTATTGCGGTGAAGAAGCAACTCTATTCTTAATTTTTGTACTGGCTTGAGGAGTCGACTCTGTATTAATCTGATGCTCCACCTGCTTTTGATTTTCTTTATTGGAGGAGTCTTTAAGAGATAAGTTAGGTAGCATAGCAGTTTCATCAAAAACAACATCTCTGCTAATCACAACTTTTCTATTTTCAGGACACCATAACTTATACCCTTTTACACCAGCTTTATAACCAAGAAAAACACATTTAATGGATCTCGGTTCCAATATTCCATTATCAACATGAGCATACGTAGGACATCCAAAGTTCTTTAAATCAGAATAATTAGCAAGATTACCAGACCATACCTCTTGTGGAGTCTTTTTCTTAATGACAACGGATGGAGATCGATTGATCAAAAAATATGCAGTAGAAGCCGCTTCTGCCCAAGACAACTTCGGTAAGTTGGCATTTGACAACATACATCGAACCTTTTCCATGATCGTTCTGTTTATTCGTTCTGCAACGTCGTTTTGCTGTGGAGTATGACGAACTGTCAAGTGTCTCACGATCCCTTCTGACTTGCACAATTTATTAAACTCATCAGAACAGAACTCTAAGCCATTGTCTGTGCGGAGGTATTTTATTTGTTTTCCTGCCTGTTTTTCAATCATAATTTTCCAAGACTTAAATGCAGAATGAATATACTCCAACGTTCCCTTCGTGTTATGGATTCTTCTGGTGAATCGAACTCTCTTTTGCTTCCCCAAAACACAATGCTCACAGAAATTTAGTTTGCAAATTCCTTGCCCATCAAGAAGTCCTCTTTTGCTCAATTCTACCATGCCATTCTCACTCATATGCCCTAGGTGCATATGCCAAAGTTTAGTAATATCATCATCTGACAAGGAAGAGGAAGCGACAATTTGCATCACGAGAAATGAGAAACCCGCAAAACATATAACTTGGCGGTCTTTTTCTTTGCCCTTTCATCACAACAAGGGAACCTTTGGAAATCTTTAAAACTCCACTTTCAACTGTGTATCTGTACCCTTTTGAATCAAGAGTACTCAACGAAATTAAAATTCTCTTCAATTCTGGAACATGTCACACGTCACTAAGTGTTCTGACAACTCTATCAAACATCTTAACTTTAATTGTTCCAACACCTGTGATTTTACACGAAGCATTATTTCCCATCAAAACAACACATTTGCATAATCGTTTCGTAAGTTGTAAACCAATCCCGATTAGGACTCATGTGGAAGGTGCAGCCTGAATCAAGTATCCACTCTTCGCTTACTTTAGGATCATTGACAGAAACTACTAGAAGTTCACCATCGCTGTAGTCTTCTACAACATCAGCTTCACCAGAATTTTTTGGTTGTTTTCCCTTTTGATTCGCAGCCTCCTTTTTAATCTTGTTCTGTAGCTTATAGCATTCAGATTTAATGTGCCCTTTCTTCTTGCAGAAGTTACAAGTTTTACCTCTGTTTGAAGACTTCGATCTACTCTTAGATTTACCGCGAGGATTCCGTTCCTGTATCCTTCCACGATCATTATCAACATTCCGATTTTGTCTCCCATGAGCAATAAGACTCTATCCCTAAGAGTCGGGTTTAACCACAAGATGCTTCATCTTATCATACGAGGTTAAAGAATCATAAACCTCATCAACTGTGAGAGACTCGCGACTATATAAAATCGTGTCTCTAAAGGTTGAATAAGACGGGGGCAACGAACAAAGTAGAATTAACCCTAGATCTTCCTTATCATATTGAACCTCCATGGCCTCCAAGTTTGAGAGAATTTCTTTAAACACTGTTAAGTGTTCGTGTACAGACGCACTTTCCCCTAAACGATGAGCATAAAGACGCTGTTTCATATGCAACTTGCTTGTTAGAGTTTTCGACATACATATTTGTTCTAGCCTCTTCCATAATGCAGCGGCGGTCTTCTCTTTCATCACATCCTGTAAAATTTGTTGGTCAAATGCAGATGTAATTGTGTTAACGCCTTTCGATCTTTACGCTTTTTCTCTTCATCTGTTAAAGTCGAAGGCATCTTATCTATCCCTAGCAGGGCATCCTCCAGATCCATCTGCGCAAGAACTGCTTGCATCTTAATCTGCCACAACGTAAATCTAGTGTCGCGATCCAACAGCAGAATTTCATACTTCAAAGACGCCATTACCGTGATCGAGATGAAAAAACCCAGAAGCTCGAATACCAATTTTTAAAAATAAAATAAAATAAAATAAAATAAAGAACACACAGATTTTTACGTGGAAACCCTTTCGGGAAAAAACCACGGGCAGAGGAGAAGAAAATTCACTATGTCGAATTCGAATTAATACAAGAGGAATAAACTATGTCTATTTATAGGCTTGTAAAGCCATATTCTAGTAAGACCTGAAACACCTTATTCTAATCAATATAAAATAGATGGAATTTAATAAGGTTTAAAAACCTTATTCTAAAAATAAAATAAAAGAAGTGTAATTCTATATGGATTCTTCTTTTATTTTATTTTACTACTGTATTTTATTTAAATAAGGATTCGAGTCACTTAATTCTAACAATCCCATTTCACAAAATTTATAGTACACTAATCATTTTATTGATTTAAAGTTAAGGGAAAATGCATGCATATTCTTGTACCAAATTTTGTTAGTTCCTACTTTGTAATACCTATTACAATTTAAAATTCGTATTAAATATTGGTTTGTTATGATTTTTGTATTTAAATTAATTTTTTATATTATAGTTTAATGGATGCGATTTTTTTCTTTGGGTTGATGCAAGTGGTGATGGACAAACAATTGTGAAAGATAATAACTATATAGTGGAGGATTTAATAGTGCAAAACAACATATTATTAAGTGGAAATAGGAAGTTGAGGATTGAGAATGTTGAGCTTAAATATTTGGTGGATATGGATGAGTTGCAAATGTTGTGGAAGAATGTGACATATCAGAAAGAAAAGATGAAAGCATACAGAGAAATTATCTCAAAAAATAATAAAGTTGTTGTTATGCGTAAAATTGGTTTAATGTTTTCTTGGATTGTTTTCTTGGTTCATTTTTTATGCGAGTGAATTGATCGATGCAATCAAAATATTTTTGTAACACTCTATATTTGACTCGATTGTCGGGTTTGAGTTACAGAATATCACATTCGTTGATAAAATAACTACGATCAATTATATACAAATTTCATCATTAATCATTAAATTACATGGATTACAATAACCCCAATTTGTTTTCATCAACCATCAAACCTAACCTTAACAAAAAAAAAAACCCTAAACGAAATCTACAATATCATCAACAAGTACAAAAATGAAGCCCATAGGATATCTATTTCTAGAAACATTTCAAATTATTAACAAAAAAAACTCAATCATTTATAACAACTTTAAACAAAGTTGAATAATATTTCAAACAAATAAAAAAATCCATTGAAAAGAAATTCCAAACTTTTGTCATAGAGACTCATTTGTGTAACGCCAGTAACTTTAAGTGTTAATCTGATCCAAAAAAAAAATCTAAAAATTAATATGAAAATATTTGTCAAATTCAAGAATCAATCAGTATATTTAAACCTAAATTTAATGACATACTAATACATTTTGTTATAACTTTTGAAATTTCATCACCAATAATTAGGGTTGATTCCCACATTTCCATGGTTTAACCTAAAGCTAGATTTAAAAAAGATTGAATCACTCTTCACAGTTGCATCAATAATTGGGTTCATGCTCTCTTCATATGGTTGAATCCAAAGCTAGGTTAAATAATGTGGATAACTCTTCATTCCATTTGCATTTATACAGCAAGCACCTTAGTGCTACTTTTTTTTTTTTAATGCTTTTCCCCCGTTTTGGTGGTCATTGCTTTATTATGCCTCGCATTAGGGAGGCAGTCTCTAGGGGACGCACATCATAATGTCAACTGTTGATTTAAAATTTCCTCCATACAAATGTGTGTCCCTAGCTTACTTTGGCAATTAGCATGCACATGGTACAATGATTTTTTTGGTCACAATTAGGATTACCTTCTTTTTTATTTTTCCAAGGTCTCCCAAAAGACCTACCTTGTTTTCATCATCCCCTTTTTCATTTTTCATTTTCATCCAACCATTTCTAGCATTTATTCAAATCCTCACTTAAAATGTTTTAAAATCTACATACAACAGTAATGATACCGATTAAATTAAAATTCGTTTAGCAAAATAATGATATCAATAAAAGTAGTTAAGTTAATTATAATTATCTGATATAAGTATATATAATATGAATATCTCAATTAAACTTTAATACATTGGTACTAATACATATTTTTTTGAATGTATATAGGTGTGTTTAATATAAATAGGGTGGGCCATATTCTCGAAACCATCACATATAGCTTTGACATCTTTACATTACAATAATTGTAGTTGAACTTTTGTGATAGGGACTAGCTTTGTAATTTTCCCAGCTGGAATTTTATGTAATGGAGTGAGATTAAGGTGGTAAAGGAGAAGAGTGTGACAAAACGCGAAAGCATCCCCTTTTATTATTGTTGAGAAAAACCATAGTGTTTAGTGGAAACTTGGTTGTTAAGAATGGGATTAGGCAGTGAATAAAAATAAAAGATGTTTGGCCCCCAATGGCAGGAAATGTGGAGAGCATAACTGTCCACACCTCAGAAAGGAGGAGGAAAATTCCAAACCTCCTCTCCCCCCATAAAATTATAAAAACAAATCCCAAGATAGAAAAAGTGCCAGTGAAACAACCCACAATTGCACATGCATTTACCCTTTCTTTATTTTTATTTTGTGGACCATCACTTCCATATAATCATTGCATAAGCAAACAAAATTTTTTATGTGGGACCTGATTTCCCAGTCTTTTAGTGGAAGCCCACACCCACACCCCCAACCCCAACACATTATCATCATCATCTCTTTTTCATTTAATTTCATGGTTAATTATTAATTATGAAATATGTTTTATTTTCATGAACGATAATTGCAAGTTGTTCAATTGGAGAAACTAATGGAGCAAGCTTATATACATATTGTTGGTGTTGTTATTGGGTAAATTTATGGGTTCCAACTAACTTTTACCTGCAATTGGAAGGACTGAGTCAAGTTTTAAAGTAACTTCACATTTTAAGCAAATTGCACATTTTGTGTCATTTGTTTTAAATATTCGAAATGATGCCTGGCAATTTGTTTGTTGCTTTGTGCAGTGTGCACTGCATTTGCTTGGCGTTAGGACAACACAAGATGGTAGTAAAGAATGGTTTAAAACATGGTAGATTCTATTATAGCTCATATGCTCCTCCTCCTACATCACTTCATTTCCGTTTTATATTTAAGATTCCTGATCGACTTATTCAATAGTATGAACATCACATATATATATATATATATATAATAAAAAAAAGTTATATGTTATTATTTATTATTACAAACAAATTAAAAATATCTAATTTAGTTAAAGTTTATTAAACTTTGATTATTAAATAAAATATGAGATAAATATGTTTAAATACCTCGTAACTAATTATTAACTGAAAATGAACAGATTAAAAATTAAAGTTAATAGACAGAAATTTTTTGACATTTCATCTTCAGAAAATAGAGTCACTATTCTCTAAAATACTTGTGTGTAGGTATATTTCCGCATTTAATTTTGTTTTTAATTATCTAACATATAGATTCTGGTTTACAATTTTTAAATCTTATATAAGATTTTTTATGATTCTAAATTTTATATATAATAATTATTAGTAATGTTAAGATTTGATAATATAAGGGTAATCCTATTACCATTTTCTTTGTAGATCCATAATGTGTAATTTGTGACAATTTTATCCTATTTTTCATTATTTTAATCCTTATTAAATTAAAAAGTTAAAAAATAATGATAAGGTTTTTTAGAGTAACATATCAACTATATTTATTTGTAAATGAATTTTATCTACAATTATTAGTTTATTGAATTTAATATTTATTTATTATATTACATTTTTGGATTACATTATTTTAATTTTCAATTAATCATTATAAGTGAATTTTTATTATTACTCATTTATTAATTGATAAATTTTAACATTTTGTATATTGTTAGTCTTCTTTGTTTTTATATTTTTTCATAGTTATAATTTAATAATTTTTTATTTATAATTAAAGATAATTTAGTAAAAGGTTTTTTTTTTATTATAAATAATCTTTATATTGTATTGGTGAAATAAGAATATTTTACATTTCAACTAAATAAGCAAACAAAAATTAATTTAATATATTCAACAATATGTTAAACAATCTTTCGTTTTGATAATTTTGAATACAAACAAAATTATATATTAATGATATTTAAGTTATTTTATTATAATTATTATAGTTAAATAGAAAAACAATTAGATATGTTTTACGATTTATGTTTATAATATTTTGTTGTCTCTTTTTGTGGTTGAGGGTGTGTTTTGGAAGAAAAAGGTTTTCAAAATTTTAAGAGGGAACAGTCAGAGTTGAAAAATACAAAAATAGTTGATGAAAATGGAAGAAAGGTAGGTAGATGGGATGGTGCAATTTGATTGGAGTAGCCTTTTCATTCCACTAAGTGGGTGAGGGTAGAAGAATAAATCCCCTCCCAATTCACTCTTTTATTTTATTTTATTATCAAAAGGATAATGCAAGTTGTGAAAATGGGGTGTATCAAGGAACAAACAAAGGTGGTTTCGACCTACAAAATGCACCTCTCCACCCTTCACCTGATTCAAAATCCCATCCTTTTATTATTATTATTTCTTAAAATCCACTTTATTATCCTTGTTTTTTTTTTATCTAAAAAATTCCTTACAATTTAAATTAAATCTGAATATTTATATCTCAAATTTAAGGTGAAGAGATAGAGGGAATATTTAGGGATTGAATTCACTACCTCACATCTATCAATATTCCATTTCAATATATATATATATATTAACTTGATTATATTTTTAGTTCAATTTTCATGCTAATTTAACTTTTAAAATTCTGGATTTATTATGATAAAATTAGCTTTCTTTTGGTTTGATTTTAAATTTGTTTATAAATATTTCTAGTAAAAAAAAGCTATTTTTTAAGTAAATAAAAAGTTTTTAATAACTCTTTTTTAAAAGTGTTTTGAATATAAAATATCATAAAAATGAAAATAATTATAAATTAATTGAGTATCTCAAAAATCAAATTTAATAATAATAATAATAATAATAATAAGACAACTTCTAACATGTTGACACGGTGACTGAACCGTCACCAAAGGTCGCACCCACTCCATCCATCCTCTATAGCAAAAATCCAAAAAAGAAGAAGAAGAAGAAAATAAAAAAAATAAAAAAGGCAATAAATAAGAGTAGAGAGTATAAGATGTAAAATGACGCCTGCTCTCTTTTCATTCCCATTCCTTTATTATATTATAACTCTCTCCCTCTCTTCTCTCCATCTCTTCCTCAATCCAACACACCTCCTCAACTCCGTTCCGTTCATTTACCCTTTCTCCCTTTTCTTCCTTTTTTTTTTTTTCTCTTTTCTTTTCTCTCGATTCCACCCTTTGAGTTCATCAAATCGGTAATAATTTTTTGTTCCTTTTTGTGGAATTGTAATTTGAATCTCTGTATTGTCTCAAAATCTGAATCTAGATTCCTTTCTTCTTTTGTTGCAGACGCTTCTGTTATCATTCACCGAATCGTACGGTGTAGAGAGAGAGAGAGAGAGAGAGAATATTAGAGGATTTTGATCCGGTGAGATGGCGTCCATGGTAACGAATCCAGTGACGAACGCAAATTCTGATCGCACCAAAAGGAAAAAGAAGAAATCAATGATCATGGAAGACAATCACCAGAGTCACGCCAGATGGAAATCGGAGGCGCAGCAGCAAATCTATTCCTCCAAACTTCTTCAGGCTTTGAGCCAGGTCAGTCTCAACAATCCTTCCTCTTCGGCTCCGCGCGGTGGCCGAGCCGTCCGTGAAGCCGCTGATAGAGCTTTGGCCGTTGCTGCTAAAGGGAGGACCAGGTGGAGCCGGGCCATTTTGACAAGCCGGCTTAAACTGAAATTCAGAAAGCAGAAGAGGCAGAGGGGAGCCGCCGTGGCTGCTGTCACCGGGAGTAGCCGCTCGAAGAAACCGAGATTTAGCGTTTCCAAACTGAAATCGAAAAGCTTACCGGCTGTTCAAAGAAAAGTCAAGGTTCTTGGACGGTTGGTTCCCGGTTGCAGGAAGCAACCGTTGCCTATTATTCTTGAAGAAGCGACTGATTACATAGCTGCGCTTGAAATGCAGGTTCGAGCCATGACCACTCTCGCCGAGCTGCTATCTGGCTCCGGTGCCGCCAGCTCTGGCTCAGCTCTTCCGCCCCAGTCTCCGCCGCCTAGACAGTAACACCTTTAATTTGCTTAGTTGCCAAGTCATCCTCATCCTCATCTTCCTTTTTTATTTTTTATTTTCTTGCCTCCTCACTCTCTAAGTAATGTTAAATACATGTTTTCTTTGTTTTTCCTTTTCCTTCTCAAGTAAGTTTATCTTATATTTTCATTTTATTCAAAAAAAAAAAAATGAAGAAAGGTTGGGATTTAAGATTTTCCTTCATTATTAGGCCATTGTTCCTCTGAAATATACTGCAATAAAAAAATTTGTAAATGCTTGACTTTTGTAGAGTTGTTACTCAATGATTTCAGGCTTGAAATTAAGAAATTCAAGGTTTATTTGTTTATTTATTATGATGGGGTTGATTTTGACAGAATGCACTTTGATCTTGATGGCCACCTCCTGCTGCCTTCCTAATGGGGCTAAACTAAAGCTATTATCTAAATGGCTACTAGTACTACTCTACTGCCTGAGTTTGGTGGTTTTACTTTTATCTTTAAAGTTCATATGATGTCCTTTTTAGTTGCTAGATTTCAATGACATTTGAATGAGAAATATATATATATAAAATCCATAGATCAATTAAAGACCTTTTTCTGGGAGGTTTAGGAAACAGGAACAGAAAGGGGGAAAGGGAGTATAACATAAGTTGGTAGGAAATGGGGTTAGTGAAATGCATGTGCGTAAGTCCAAAAGGTGGCGATAGGATAGCGCCTACGAATAGTAGTGAGAAGTGTGTCTGGCATGGCAGGTATCATGTGGGTATATGTCCCCACATTTTGTATTCAAAGGTAGTGCCCCAAAATTGGGTACCTGTGACTTGAGAGAGAAAGCTGAGACTGTACTAAGGACCGGCGTGTTTCTATTATCTTCACATATTTTCTTTAGAATTTGATTTTTCTACATTCCATTCTATCTTGATTAAATTCCAGTTAACTTGGTTTGAACTCTTAAATAGGTACAAAACTTCTTTTGTCTTGATTCACAATAACTCGAGAGTTTATGTAAAAGGAACATTATAACTCCTTGCAACTTTATCCAGTTCTTAAAAGTGGTGAAGCAAGATAGATGTGGTCAATACTTCTGTTTCTCTTTCCTTTTAACTTTTAAATTTATTGTTTGCATTTTATATCATTCATATATACATGAATAAATTATATATATAATGTGATAATATTAAATTAAAAATTCTTTAGTAAAAGAAAAATGGTAGAAGTAATTATGAATATAATCCATATTTATGAACATGAATGTTTTCAACATTTATGACTTGTTTTTGGTGGAGGTGAATGTTTTCTATGAGTTAGAATATTTAATGCATTGATAATTTTAATGATTGGGTTCAATTCATCATTGAATCAATATATATAATTTGTGTTTTTAATATAATATTAGGGGTGAAGATGGGTGACAATCGATATTAAAGAGTATTTAATAAAAATTTTAATCATTATCAAATGACAAAGTCAAAAATGAGTAATTTATATATATATATATGTAGGTAATGAGAGGGGAGGGGTGACTAGTTGGCCTTGAACTTGAAGGGGAATGCGCAGAGACAGGTCCCTGAGGCTGAGAGTGGTGGGATAGGGAGGGTCACACTCAGAGAGGCAGTGGGATTAATTGGCTGTCACCTTTTGCCTAATTGTATGAATGGAAAATCCAACAAGGCACGCACACGAGTGCCCTGGCTGGCCTGCCTTCCATTCATCACTATCAATAGGGATGGGG
Organism: Gossypium longicalyx; assembly: GCA_025698465.1. Taxonomy (NCBI): domain Eukaryota; kingdom Viridiplantae; phylum Streptophyta; class Magnoliopsida; order Malvales; family Malvaceae; genus Gossypium; species Gossypium longicalyx. Next base: position 17,289,336 of record CM047004.1, on the reverse strand, counting down.
GGTTTTGGAGTTTCTTTGGCAGAGAGAGATGGTAGATTTGCAGATGCAACTGAAGAGTAGCAACACTATGATGATTGGAAGGGTCGAATGAATCCAATGGACCACTCTGTTTTTATTCTTAATCTCATTTGCATATATATATATTTGTTAAATCATGTAAGTTGTGAATTTTATTTTCATATATTAATTTACTCGTTAAATATATTAATTAACATAATATAATAAATTGATATATATATATATATATATGATAATATATTTATCATATAAAATAGTAGAATTTTACTCGTGAAATAAAAATTAAAGAAAAAAATGGATAAAATTTCAAATTGTGAGAGAAAAAGAGAGCTCCGGGAACATACGCCAAGCATTTATTAGGGTGAGGGCATAGCATGCATTAACACGCCACACCACACATGCACCCATGTGCTTTATTTAATCCTCTTCCTCTTTTTCCCACCTTCCACGCTTTCAATTCCTTTTCCCTTCTCCCTTTTCATGACAAAAAATGTCACCTTCTTTAAAACACAATTATTTCATGTATATATCATTAATGCTGCGTTTGGTTTTTTGATGCGTTGCAAAATTAATTAAAAATTTGACTAAAATAAGTAATAGTATAATTATAGTGAATAAAAATATTATTCTTATCAAAATTAAAAGTTTTAATAATTACTGTCTTTTTATTATTTAACTAAATAATTCAAGTGATTGATTAACTAAAATTAACTAACGAACACGAAAAAAACCAAATCAAGATCTACTCTTAAACAGGGTCTATTCAACCACTGATTTAAACACATCAAATATGGATTAATAATCTAGAACTATCAAACTAAGAATTAGGCATACATAATTGAGAACAAATAAAAATCAAACGACAAAACCCATCATAGGGTCATCTCCCCTAAGTATTTATAAAATTAGTTCATACTTAAAAATAAAAACATCCAAGATACAATATAACCGAAAGAATTAAAGAAACTCATGTTGATCTCCTAAAAAATCAACCGGGAATCTTCAATTTTGATGGAAATCTGCTTCAGAATAGACTTCAATGGTGTTTTTCGAGTTATTTTCTTGAATATTCTATGACGGCCCACTCCTATCTTCTTATTTTTATCATATATATGCCTTAGAATGCTCGAAAAAATAAAAAAATCTCGATTTTTAAAAGTTCGGTGTAAAATCCTGTGAAACGGCCTACCACACGACGCCTACTACACATCCATGTAGGTCGCATGGTCGTGTGGAATGGTTTAGCCTGTATGGGTCCTACAACTTACTCCGGCGCCTCGATTTTCACTCGTTTTTTTACTCCTTTTGCTCCCAAGTGCTCTATTAAGCATTAAAACATGAATTTAAAGGATTTAAGAGCATAAAATTCACAACTAACATTGGATAATCACCCAATGCATTAAGAATGAAGTTAAAATACGTTAATTTTAGCATTTATCATTAGTTAAATCTTAGAGTATTATTCATAATTATATATTTTAAAATAATTTTATGGAAATTGAGAATAAAAGATGTTAAAAGTAACTAAACTTGTAAAAAAAAAATATAAATTATATACCAATTATAAATTAGTAAAATATGCTTTTAAGTAATCTGACATTTCATTAGTCAAATATCTGAATCTTATATTCTAGCCAAATGAATCGAACAAAATAATGTAAAATACCCGTAATCTTACATTTCCATAATCCTATTATAAAATGTAAAATTGCATGAACCAAAAGCCCCTTAAGTGGTTGGAAGAAGTGGTAATAAACTTTTTGTCTTAAGCAATTAGATTTAGTTCAAATTCTGAAGTCATTACTATAGGAAAGAGTTTATATGAATACCAACAACGGCTCCAACAAAATTATTTTCAGAACGTAAAATGAATTAGAACACTCGTGATTATGAAAAAACATTATTGCATATGTATGTAAGGTTAATTGCATCAAATACTTTAAAATTATCGTTAAAATTTTAAATTTGTTTTAATTAAAATTTCAAAGTATTAATATTGTATAAATTAATTATTTTCATTAGTCTACCAAAGAATTAAGCATTAAATATTAGTTTGAATTTGACATGAAATGTATTTATAAAACATGTGAGTCAAATAATAAATATTTTTACACTTAAATATTCCTCATGCCATATTTATGTGGCACTTAATACCGAAGCTAATGGCTTGGTTGATGAAAAAAATTGATTAATATCACATCAATATTTTGAAGACCCAATTACAATATTTTATATTTTGACATCAATTTACATTTTGGTATAGTAATAAGGTTTATAGCATGAATTCCATTCAACTTGGATGAATCCAATATTACATAATAAAAGCCTAATATGCTCTAATTGTGTAAGTTTGTTGATTAATTCAGGTTAGATATTAGTTCAACTTAAGTACAACTGGACTAAGTGATAATTATAGGAAATATATATATGGATACTAAAAATTTGTTCACACAGTTTGAAAACTTCCTATGTTTGTTGGATCTTTTTCAAAGAGTTAATTCACTATGTTCAATATGAACAAGCTCTGGAATAAGTCCCATTCATCCACCAAACAGTAACATCACTCCTACAATCACTTTAAATAACTCTCCCTCTAAGATTTTCTCCCTAAAAGTTTATTATAAACTGATTGATTCACTCCGATTTACTTACAATGTGCAATTAATAAAATAGATCATATATATGAATAAGTATAATGCCCTCTAATTCATACCTTTAATCTAAATAAGTCATGCATATATAAGAGTTAATATGCCCTATCAAATTTCAATCAATTAGAATCACTTAATTTTGTTAAAGTAGTTACAAAAAAATGTATTCAATAATCCACATAGCGACAAAGGTCTTCTTGAAGATCAAATCTTTTATTTAGGAGAACTTGGATTGTATTGGATGTCTTCAATCCTATCATTGCTTGGCTTGATTCAGCTGCTAACAATCTTCACAATTCATCAAAATAAAGTCCAAAGAAATTTGGTAAAAAAAATATGACAACTAAAATATGGTAAGTTTCAACACCCTGCCAACTGTTCTTCAAGTTGCAACCGGCATTGAAGTTGATTGGTAAAGTTGGCATTATGCTACACTTGTAACACTCCGTATCTTCAAGTTTTTGAATTAAACTTAATCCTTTGGTTAACGAAATATAAAATTATTTACGATAATAGGATTATCGATATGTTAGATCATTTAGCGTATTATTGAGCATGTTATATTAGATTATTTGATTAATTTGATTGAAATGTAAGATTTTATTGTTTAATTGACGGAGCGTAAAATCACCTAAAAACATATTTAACTAATTTTTCCTTAATTATAAATAATAATGAAAAAACTTATTAAAGTATACTAATGGTGAAAGCAAACTATGAAAATGTAGAAAAACTTGAAACAATAATAATCTACAAAATGTTAAATTTTCTCAACTAGTAAATAGTTAATTATTAAAGAACTCACTTATAATAATAGTTAATTAAAAATTGTAGTAATATAATAGAAAAATGTTAAAAATTTTCAATAATAATAGTAATAATATATTAAGGTTGTCGTTGTCATATGAGGTTAAGTTGTAAAATTAGTTAGTTAATAAATTTTAATTTGATAAAAAAACTTTTAAAAAAATAAAAAGATTGAAAATAAGTAAATTAATTAATTATGATAAATAACGAAACAAGTTACAAATATTTGAATCATAACATAAAAATAATTACATTGCTTGTACCAATTAAGGGGATAAACCTATAGCTTAAGGATATAATGATAAAAATTGAAGGGTAAATTTGGTGTAAAAGTAACATTCACCTAGAAATATTACATTATCTATGCAATAGCTAGTATTGGGATGGGAAAAAATTATATGAAACAATGAGTCACATTATCTATATCCCTTTTCAATCATTTAATGACATGTCAATTAATTTTTACATGTCATTCACATTTTATTTAATTAATTTTTTTAACCATAAATCCCTAAAATTCCAATTAAAAGTTTCCCGCTACAACTCAACCCTAATTAAAATTTTTTCTCCACTTCTTTGCAATTGCTGGCTGCTGCTATTTTGCTATTCAATTGTTGGTTGTTGCTAAACAATTGCTGTTTTTCTTGGCACTTCTCTGCAACTGCTGGTTGCTGCTATTCATTCGTTGTTTTTCCGACAACTGCTGGCTGCGCTATTTTGCTATTCAATTCCTGGCTGCTGTCATTTTGCTATTCATTTGTTGGTTGCTGCTAAACAATTGATATTTCTCTTGGCACTTCTCTGCAACTGCTGGCTGCTGCTATTCATTTGTTATTTTTCGGCAACTACTGACTGTTGTTATTTTGCTATTCAATTGTTGGATGCTGCCATTCAATTAATGTTTTAAGGTAAGTTTTAATTTTAACAAATTCTATTTTCACAAGACGATAATGATGATGATGATAATTGAATCATGAAAATTGAGAAGAATATACAATGATCCAAAGCTACTGGTTGCTGTTATTGATTGAAGTTTTTTTTTTTTTTTTATATATTAGACATATGATTAAATTAAATATACATTACACCATTGCAAATCATGGAGATTTTCTAGTTAGTGATCATGTACATATTCTAAAGATGTTTTTTTTTTTTTTAGTTTGGTGTGGAACTGTGTTTGTTTGGGATGTTAAGTATTTCCGCTTGATTTTCATTTGTTTGAAATATAGTTGTATTTAGAATTTTTCAAAGAATTGTGATTTTTAATAATAATGATTTAGTTGTGTTTTTATATGATTTTAGTTGATTTTTTTAATGATTTATTGTATTATCCTGATTTTTTATTAGATATTAAAACTTCTTCCTAGGTTTTGTTAATTTATAATTTTCATTTATGGAGATAAATCAAGACGAAATAGTTCATCTTGTTGAGAAAAAAAGATATTCTATTAAAGAAACAAAAGTGGGACTGAAAATGCATTCTAAAGAAGAGACTTATTATCTTTATAATCAGTTTGCTTCGAGTAAAGGGTTTAGTATTCGAAGAGGAAATAAGAGACGAAGTATGACTGAACCTATAAGACAACGTGAATTTTTATGCTTGAAATTTGGGCATCATGAATACAAAGATGTTGGCAAAGTGAAAAAATTTAATCGTCTAGAGACAAGGACAGGTTGTCAAGCTAAAATCTATTTTACAATAGAAAAAGGTATTTGGGTTGTTTCTTACTTTAATGGTTATCATAATCACTACTTAGCAACTTCAAAAGAAAGAATTAATTTAAGATCAGGAAGATAAATTTTAGAAGGACATGCAGATGTTATTTTTGAAAAATTACATTTTACCAAATGAGATTGTCATAATTTCTTGCAAATTGAAAGAGAGAAAATGATTGAAGAAGGGGATGCACAGAGCATTATCAAAATTTTCAAATATAAGCAAGCTGAAGACCCTATGTTTTTCTATTCAATACAAGTGGACCAAAATAATTGGCTAGATAAATTTTTTTGGAGAGATGGAAGATCAAAATTGGATTATGATTGTTTTGGAGATGTTCTTGTGTTTGATACCACGTATAAAACTAATAAGTATAATTTAGTTTGTGCTTCATTTTTCAGAATCAACAATCACTAAAATACTATTTTGTATGTTGTGCTTTTTTATCAGATGAAGCCACTGAGTTATTTACTTGACTATTTGAAACATTTTTAGAAGCCATTGGCAACCGAAGAGTATTTTTACTAATTGAGATCAAGCGAGGATGAAAGCAATAGAAATTGCCCTCCCAAAATATTCTCATAGATTATGCATGCGACACATTTCAAATAATGCTAAACATCTTGCTAGTTGTTTTGCCAATGCCGAGTTCAAAGCACAATTTAATAAATGCTTTTGTGGATGTGAAAGTGAAACAGAGTTTGAATCAAGTTGGGCTACCATGATTAAAAATTTTGAACTTCAAGATCAGTTTTGGCTTAAAAAACTATATGAGCTTCGCGTAAAATTGTGCCCTGTCTTTAGCATAGATATTTTTCGGCTCGGATTAGATCCACTCAAAGAAGCGAGAACATGAACAACATATTACATTAGATTATGAATTGCTCTTTTCCTCTTATTCAAGTTATACAACATTATGAGGAAAAGGCAAAAGAATTTCGCCAAATAGAGTTAAATCAAGATTTTCGATGTAAAAATGGAGCACCAAACAAAGTTAATGGATGTTAGATTTTGAAGCATGCATGTAATGACTCAATAGTTGGGTAATCGAAAAATTACATTTTCGGGTCATCGTTTACGTGAAACGGATTTGTAAGTATTTAATAAAAATATTTACGAAGTTAGTTGTGTGGTCAATTAGGTTTTGGTTAGGTGAATTAATTTAAATTAAGATTAAATTAAGTGTGGGGACTAAATTGAATATAGGGTAAAAGTTGAATTAAAGAATAGAGAAAAGTCAAATGACTAAACTAGTAATTAAACCAAAACATGACAAGTGTATGGTGATGGTAGTGACATGTGGATTAATTAAATATATATATTAGTAATTATTATTTACTTATAATATAAGTAAATATATTATATCATTATATATTATATTATTATTATATATATAAAAAAAATCAAATTAATACAATTGTATGGTAATAAAAATATACAAGTGTAATAAATACATACATACATTTGTAGTATACATATACATTTACTTAGTATTTAAGAATAAATAAATAAATAAATTATATTATAATAGTTTAATAATAAAATAAAATGAATAAAAGAAAAGAAAAAAAAAGAGACTAAAGAAATAGAATAGCAAGAAACGAAACAGGGGAATGAAAGAAAGAAAGAAAAAAGGAAAGAAAAAGAAGGAGAAATTAGGGTTTAAGGTTTCAATCTTAATTTGGTAAGTCAATTTAGTCAATTTTATTATGATTTTGATGTTTTTGGAATCCTAGAACAAAATACTACTTGATATAAGTAGAAAATTTGAAAGTTAGTTGATTTTTAGATGTGGTTTATGTTGAATTAATTGAAGAATTTGGGTTAGAATTGATAGAATTTTAAGTTAGAATTGAGAAAAGGATTGAATTGTAAGTTAAATCATAAGTTTTATGTATTAAGGACTAAATTGAAAGAAATTTGAAATTAGGGATTCATGGTGAAATTAGAGAATTGAAATTAGTTTTAAGTGATAGTTGAATGAAAAATAAAGAGTAAAATTATGAATAAAATAAGGTTAGATTTGAATAGGGATTTAATTGGAATTTAGGCAAAAGTTTTGTATAAATTGAAATGTTCAATATGAAATTGTAGTGTATTGATAAATTTTAATTGTTTTAATTCTGTAGCTAACGTTGTGCTGGAGAGCTCGGCTAAGAAAGGAAAAGAGAAAGTCGACGAGAAGTGATTCAGAAATTACGGTTTGTATTTCTATAATCCGAATCTAATAATTATTTGTTATATTTATTATTTAATATGCATGGTAAGTGAAATTAAGGTGAGTATTGGTATTGTTGATATTGAATTGAGTATAAATGAATATGTGATTAATGTGAATGTGATTATTGAATATTGATTGTATTGAAAAATGAAACTTGAATTGAGTTGAATTATGAGTATATGTGATTATTTGAATTGAATTGTGTATTGATTGGAAATTGGAAAGTAATTTGGAAACCCTATTAACTGTATCGGGCTGAGTCGAATATAGTTGGCATGCCATAGGATTGGAAGTGTTCAGGGATACTTCGACCACCAGTCGATGAGACACTATGTCTCAAACTATTACTTCGGGTAAATTTGATTAGGTATTGGGTACCAACTTACTTCGGCATGGCTGATGAGACATTGGGTGTCAATCTAATACTTCGATTTATCCGATGAGGCATTGGGTGCCGTACTGATGTGTTTTGGTCGAATCTGTGTATCCGTCAAAGTCTGAGTCTTGTTAATAGGGGTAAACAAATGATTTGGCCAATTGGTTGACAATGAATGATATTGAATATGGATTGGAATAGACAATGAAATGAAATATGAAATTGAAATGCATGGAATTGCATGAATCAGGGATTCATGAAATGGATATTAGTTTGAAATTGAATGGTGTATCCTATTGAGAAAAGCTATTGAATAGCAATTATGAAATTGAAATAGTATGATATGAGAATTGAAAGTGTTATGAATGATGCATTTATGAAATTGATTATTTGTTGAATGATTTTGTTTATGTGTGATTATATAAATAAATATTATAAATTATTGTTTAATAAATATTCAGATTATAGAAATACCACTAAGTTATACTCAGCGTACGTTTTGTTCCCATGTGGAGGTTAGGTAAATTTAGATAGTTGAATCAGCATCCAAAGCCAATTCCGAGCTCAAAGTGGTGAATTACATTTCCTTTTTGGTAAATGGCATGTACCTATGTTGTTTGTGTATGTCATTTTGAGAAATGGTTTTAAATGATGTTATAATATGATAATGTTTAAAATATATGAACTAATGTGTTATGTATTATTGGTATCAAATGATATGTTTTGGTTCAAATAAGTATGAATATAGAATTAGTTATTGGTATACGATTAGATTGATTTAGATAATACAGATAGAGTATCTATGAATGTACATTGGTTAGTTTATTAGGCTGATGATTGAATATGATTTAGGTATATTTATATATGTTTTGGGCCTCGAGGGCTCTTTAAAGGGATGTTATAATTAAATTCTGATATGTATGCTAAATAATTATGTGATTGCCCGTATTTGTTCTGAACTTTCCGGTAATGCCTCGTAATCCTGTTCCGGCGACAGATAAGGGTTAGGGGGTGTTACAATTAGTGGTATCAAAGCTTTATAGGTTTAGCCGATTCTCGGACTAAATCGAGCTCGAAATTGAGTCTAGAGGTACATGCCATAAATGAGTCAAATTGAGTTGGGATTTGGATGCTGATATATTTGTTTGTTTCTGTTTTATAATGAAAATGTCAGATAAATCATATGATGTAGTTAAAACCGAGTCGGTAACACTGAGTGTAAACCCAGTAGGTAACCAACCACCTAATGTTGAACGGGGTAAAACTAGAGAAAGAGATGATTCTCAATTACTTAGTGTTATAGCTAAAATTGTAACAGCAACAACATCTGCTCCTACTACTCGTTGAGCACCAATTAAAGAACTGCGTAAGTATGGTGCTACTAAATTTTTTGGTTTGAAATGAGTTGATTCGTCTACAGCTGAGAATTGGATTGAAGCTACAAAAAGAATTTTGTAGCAACTTGAATGTAATCCCCGAGAAAGTGTATTTTGTGATGTTTCTTTACTTCAAGGGGAAAGCTTATGTTTGGTAGGAGCCGGTAACTCGACATGTATCAACAGAACACGTAAACTGGGATTTCTTTCAAAGAGAATTTCAGAAGAAATATATAGGTGATTTTAGATTGTTGTAAAAAGAAGTTTATTGTTCAAAGTGAAAATGAGAATAAGATTGAAGTAAATGGTATTTAAACCAGTGGGTCGACTTGTAATATTTCAGCGATTCAGGTTAATAAACTTCTTTATCAGGGTTGTGCAACTTTTCTGGCATATGTTATTAATTCAGATTCTGTTGAAAGTCAATGCAGTAAGATTCGAACTGTTTGTGAATTTCCTGATGTATTTCCTGAAGAGCGACCGGGATTACCACCAGATCGGGAAGTTGAATTTGCAATTGAAGTTTATCCTGGTACAGCTTCAGTGTCAATACCATCATATCGCATATCATCTACAAAGCTAAAAGAATTAAAGGTGCCATTACAGGGTTTACTATATTGAGGATTTATACGTCCGAGTACTTCACCTTGGAGAGCCCCAGTAATCTTTGTTAAAAATAAAGATGGTTCGATACGACTCTTTATTGATTATCGACAACTAAATAAGGTGACAATTAAGAATAAATATCTGCTACCTCGTATTGATGATTTATTTGATCAGTTGAAAGGAGCTTTTGTGTTTTTAAAGATTGATCTGAGATCGGGTTACTATCAATTCAAGGTGAAAGAAAGTGATGTACCAAAGACGGCATTTCGTACACGATATGGTCATTATGAATTTTTAGTAATGCCTTTTGGATTGACAAATGCTTCAGCTGCTTTTATGGATCTTATGAATCGTATTTTTCAACCATACCTAGATCAGTTTGTTGTGGTATTCATTGATAATATTCTGGTCTATCCGAAGTCTGAATCTAAACATGAGCAACATCTCCGAATTGTTTTGCAAATATTACAGGAGAAATTGTTGTATGGGAGTTTAGCAAATGTGAAATCTGGTTGTTAGAGGTTGTATTTTTGGGACACGTTCTTTCAGTAGATAGAATTAAAGTTGATCCGAAGAAGATTGAAGTGATTGTTTAGTGGAAAGCACCGAGAAATGTATCAAAGTTTCGTAGTTTTCTTGGTTTGGCTGGTTATTATCGAAGATTTGTAAATGGATTTTCAAAGTTAGCGTTGCCAATGACAAAGTTACTGCACAAAAATGTTCAGTTTGTCTGGGATAATCAATGTCAAGAAAGTTTTGAGAAATTGTAGCAAATATTGATTGAAGCGCCGATTTTGACTTTGCTAGAATCGGGAAAAGATTTTGTCATTTATAGTGATGATTCCTTGAATAGACTCGGGTGTGTTTTGATGCAAAATAGAAAAGTGATAGCATATGCGTCTCGTCAATTGAAACCACATGAACGTAACTATCCTATACATGACTTGGAACTAGCTGCTGTGGTTTTTGCTATAAAGATATGGAGACATTACTTATATGGTGAGAAATGCTATATTTATACTGATCATAAAAGTCTCAAGTACCTTTTAGCTCAAAAAGAGTTAAATTTAAGACAACGTTAGTAGATAGAGCTTCTAAAGGATTATGATTGTATTATTGATTATCACCTAGGAAAAGCAAATATTGTAGCTAATGCATTGAGCCGAAAAGTAGTAATTGAATTGCAAGCAATGTTTGCACAACTCAATATCAGTGATGATGAAAGTTTATAAGCTGAATTAAGAGTTAAACCAGTGATGTTTGACTGAATCAAGTCAGCTCAGTCAGAAGACGACAAGTTAATGAAGAAGAAAGAAATGGTTCAAAATGGCATAATAGAGAATTTTAGCATTGATGAACATGATTGTCTGAGATTTTGTAATCAGATTTGTGTTTCAGCTGTTTCAAGGTTGAAAGAGATGATACTTTGTGAAGCACATGACAGTTCTTTTGCTTTGCATCTTGGAGGAACAAAAATGTATCGTAATTTATGGGAATCATATTGGTGGCCAGTATAAAAAGATGTGTAGTTGAATATGTAGCTAAGTGTTTGACATGTCAACGAGTTAAGGTAGAGTATCAGGTTCTTATTGGATTACTTCAGCCTATTAATATTCCTGAATGAAATTGAGATTGTATTACAATGGATTTTGTAACGGGGATATCATTGTCAGCAAGTAAGAAAAATGTTATTTGGGTGATTGTTGATCAGCTTACAAAATCGACTCATTTTATAGCAGTCAGAACTGATTGGTCACTCCAGAAACTTGCTGAAGTTTAGATTCGGGAAATTGTGAGATTGCATGGTATTCCTGTATCGATAATTTCTGATCGGGATCCACGGTTCACATCTAGATTTTAGAGACAACTACATGAATTACTTAATACTCGACTCAATTTTAGTAAAGCTTTCCATCTACAGACTGATGGACAATCAGAGCGAGTTATTTAGATTTTAGAAGATATGCTTCGAGCTTGTGTTATTGATTTTGAATTAGGTTGGGAACGATATTTGCCGTTGGCTGAATTTGTATATAATAATAGTTTCCAATCAAGCATTCAAATGGCTCAATATAAAGCTTTGTATAGTCGTAGATGTCAATTACCTGTATGTTGAGTGGAATTGAAAGAAAAAAAAATGATTGGGCCAGAGTTATTCCAAGAAACAGAGGATACTGTTAAGAAGATTCGAGATAGACTGAAGGCAGCTTTTGACAGATAGAAACCGTATGCAGATTTGAAACGTTGGGATATTGAGTATTTTGTCGGAGGTAAGGTATTTCTTAAAGTTTCGCTTTGGAAGAAAATTTTGAGATTTGGTCGAAAAAGAAAAATTGAGTCCTCGTTTTATTGGACCGTATAAAATTACAGAAATAGTTGGACCGGTAGCATATCGTTAGCATTACCTTCGAAATTATAGAAAATTCACAATGTTTTTTCATATTTTTATGTTAAGAAGATAACGATCAGATCCCTCTCATGTTATTTTGACAGAAGATATTGAAATTCGACCTAATTTATCATATGAAGAAGAACTAGTTAAAATATTAGCCTAAGAAGTGAAAGAGTTGCGTAATAAACAAGTTTCATTAGTGAAAGTGTTATGGCGAAGTCATAGTGTTGAAGAAGCGACTTGGGAACCGGAAGAAACTATGGGATCTCAGTACCCCCACCTCTTTTCAGGTAAATTTCGAGGACGAAATTTATTAAGGGGGAGAAATGTTATGACCCGATAGTTGGGTAATCAAAAAAGTGCATTTTCGGGTCATCGTTTACATGAAACGGATTAGTAAATATTTATTAAAAATATTTACGAAGTTAGTTGTGTGATCAATTAGGTTTTGGTTAGGTGAATTAGTTTAAATTAAGATTAAAGTAAGTGTGAGGACTAGATTGAATATAGGGTAAAAGTTGAATTAAAGAATAGAGAAACGTCAAAGGACTAAACTAGTAATTAAACTAAAACATGACAAGTGTATGGTGATGGTGGTGACATGTGGATTAATTAAATACATATATTAGTAATTATTATTTACTTATAATATAAGTAAATATATTATATTATTATAAATATAAAATAAATAAATCAAATTAATACAATTGTATGGTAATAAAAATGTACAAGTGTAATAAATACATACATACATTTGTAGTATACATATGCATTTACTTAGTATTTAAGAATAAATAAATGAATATATTATATTATATTTTAATAGTTTAATAATAAAATAAAAAGAATAAAAGAAAAGAAAAAGAGACTAAAGAAACATAATAGCAAGAAACAAAACAGGGGAAGGAAAGAAAGAAAGAAAAAGGGAAAGAAAAAGGAGAAATTAGGGTTTAAGGTTTCAAGCTTAATTTGGTAAGTCAATTTAGTCTATTTTCTTATGATTTTGATGTTTTTGGAATCCTAGAACAAAATACTACTTAATAGAAGTGAAAAATTTGAAAGTTAGTTGATTTTTAGATGTGGTTTATGTTGAATTAATTGAAGAATTTGGGTTAGAATTGATAGAATTTTAAGTTAGAATTGAGAAAAGAATTGAATTGTAAGTTAAATCATAAGTTTTATGTAGTAAGGACTAAATTGAAAGAAATTTAAAATTAGGGACTCATGGTGAAATTAGAGAATTGAAATTATTTTTAAGTGATAGTTGAATGAAAAATAAAGAGTAAAATTATGAATAAAATAAGGTTAGATTTGAATAGGGATTTAATTGGAATTTAGGCAAAAGCTGTGTATAAATTGAAATGTTCAATATGAAATTGTAGTGTATTGATAAATTTTAATTGTTTTAATTCTGTAGCTAACATTGTGCCAGAGACCTCGGCTAAGAAAGGAAAAGAGAAAGTCGATGAGGAGTTATTTAGAAATTAGGGTTTGTATGTCTATAATCCGAATCTAATAATTATTTGTTGTATTTATTATTTAATATGCATGGTAAGTGAAATTAAGGTGAATATTGGTATTGTTGATATTGAATTGAGTATAAATGAATTTGTGATTAATGTGAATGTGAATGAGAATATTGAATATTGATTGTATTGAAAAATGAAACTTGAATTTAGTTGAATTATGAGTATATGTGATTATTTGAATTGAATTGTGTATTGATTGGAAATTGAAAAGTGATTTGGAAACCCTATTAACTGTATCGGGCTGAGTCGGATATAGTTGGCATGTCATAGGATTGGAAGTGTTCAGGAATACTTTGACCACGAGTCGATGAGACACTAGGTGGCAAACTATTACTTCAGATAAGTTCGATGAGGTACTGGGTGTAACACTCTAAACTTTGGGGGTTAAAAGTTTTGGGGCTTAGTGGTTAGGGTCACAGGGAAGGGTGCACTTATGTGTTTAGTGGCGCACGTTAGTGACAGAATGGGCCTGCTGGTCTAGTGGGTGAGTGTGTGTGAGTTTATCGCTGGGTTCCTGGTTCGATTCCTTGTGAGTACTTTTGGAGAAATATTGTTGTTAATATTTAGTGTAGTTATTATTTTACATTATTATTATTATTATTATTAATATTTTACTTTATTGTGTTTTTATTTATTTATATATATTTTTATTTTTATATTTTTCTTCTTTTACTGGATGTTCTTTGTCTTTTGTTGGCTCTCTCTCGCTTCTCTTCTTCTTTTGGGGTTTTTCGTTGTTATCATTTCTGCACTTGGGAAACCGAATTTAGCCGGGTAGTTGTCGAGGAGTTCGCTTCTCGGTCGTCGAAACAGGTGTGGGATTCAAACTTTAACTACATTGTTTTATTTTGCCAAATACGTTTGGCTTGTCTTGAATGTGCATTAATCCCTTTGTTTTTTAGTCTTGAGACATTGTAGGAGAGGGGAAAACGATAGTATCTGATGTACTTTTGATGTGGTTAGGGTTAGGGACTGTTACAGTTGTCGAAATAGCGATTTCGGGGCTAATTTGGGGTGGTTTGTGACTTTCCCGATGGCCACACGGACGTATGGATTTGGGAATTAGGGTTCTGGGCCAAATTGGGTGCCACACGGACATGTGGCCGATTTGGGGATTTTGTCAGAATTCACATGGCAGTATTCCTTTGGCACACGGATGTGTGAGTTTGGGAATTAGGGATTTGAGATTTTGAGTCACACGACCTATCCACATGGCTGTGTGGCTGTTTTGTGGATTAGGGATTCCATACAGACGAGTGTTTCGAAACACACGGTCGTGTCTAGTGGGCACATGGGCGTGTGAGACCCTTATACGACCGTGTATACCCTGCACTTTATTTTAGCAAATTTGGACAGAATGTTACACGGCCTGTCCACACGGCCATGTTCTTGCACCACACTGGCGTGTGCTTCTGTCACACGGCCGTGTGCTACCTTTCACATGGGCATTTGGACCCCCACACGGCCTGGACTGCTCCACATGGCTGGAGCACATGGGTGTATGGCCCTAACTTGCCAGATTCTACTTTTATTGCAAATCGATTGCCATTGTGAGTCTATGTATTCTGACTCCCCCTCGACTAAGTTACTGAGGGTGAATATGACTCTGTTCTGACTTTGAATTATGTATTGCTTGTGATTGAATGTGTGCTATGTTAGGTACCAAATCTGAGTATATAGGTATACATGTTTCTGTAACTGATTGACTGATTGCAAGTGATTGCTTTTGAATGACTGTCTGAAATTGTGTTCGGAATTTGTGCACCTGCATTCATACATTTGCATACATCCATTTCCATAAACTGTTTTGGGTTGGGATGTTGAAGAGAAGGGAGATTTATGATTTGACATTTTATCTACATATTGAAGCCCCTAATATCTAGAAGGTCGTGGGCAGTCCCAATACCCAGAGGGTCGTAGAAGATTTGACTGATCTGGCAGTGTTACTACAACTCGTCTATATAGCGGTTCACCGTATTGCACTGTGCCGCATGTACGTTAGCTATGCTACGTACTAATATCTGATTTGGCAGTTCATACTGCATGTCTGTACTGTTGTTTACCGTATTGTACTGTACATTTTATACGCTAGCATTGCTGCGTAATATATGAGACTAGTAGTTTATCTACACCCCAAATTCCCAAAGGGTCGAGGGCGGTCCAAATTCCCTGAGGGTCGAGGATAATGCTGATAATCATCGTTGCTGGGCAACCCGGGATGACATCCTATGGAGTATAATGTTGGATGAGCTATTCGAGGTCCTACTCGAAGTGCAGGGATAGGTGGGTTGATTAAATCCCCATAGAAAGTGTAGGATTAGACGGAGATAGTGTTTTGGCTGGATGGGTGGGTTATTTTATAACTCATTTGCACTCATATGCATCCGATTGACACTGTAACTAAATGTAATATTGTGACTGTAATATCTTATTGACTGTTTGACTGAAAAGAGTTCGTGGCACTGTGTACTCTGATTGCAACTGTCTGGCTAAACAGTTATAGTGATTGTGTGACTGAGTGTGATTTTAATATGTACTAAATAATGTTATCTACTAGTATGTCTGTTTAGAATGTACCATCTGGTTCCGCATAGTTCTGTACGTAAGTTTCGCTTTTGAACTACATTCTAGTTTCTCTGTTTCTGATTCTGTAGTAGTTGGCTTTGATTCTGAGCTCGAGTAGTTCACCCCCTCTTCTATTTCCCCTTTCAGGTACAGTTTTGGATTCTGCTGATGGGCTCAGTACGTGGAGGTTTTGGACAGTTCTAGAGGAAACGAGCTATAAGTTTTATTTTAGATTTTAAATTGCTATTCAATTTTAGTTGAACTGTAAAGTTTTATAATACCGTGGTGCAACTGTTATTTTAGGTTTTCATTCGTACATTTTATATTGTTAAACTTACTAATGGAATTTAAATGATTAAACGTTTTAGACTTGCTTCGAGATAAACGATTTCGAAATAAAATTTTGAACGCCTTGATTTGTAACATTTTCTCACGATCACTTCGGTGATCAATGTAGCACTCTGGATTCGGTGTGGACTTCTAGGCCGGTTTTGGGGTGTTACACTGGGTACCAACTTACTTTGGCATGGCCAATGAGACACTGGGTGTCAATCTAATACTTTGAATTATCTGATGAGGCACTGGGTGCCATACTGGTGTGTTTTGGTTGGATCTGTGTATTCGTCAAAGTCTGAGTCTTGTTAATTGGGGTAAACAAATGATTTGGCCAATTAGTCGACAATGAATGATATTGAATATGGATTGGAATGGAAAATTAAATGAAATATGCAATTGAATTGCATGAAATTGCATGAATCAGGGATTCATGAAATGGATTTTGGTTTGAAATTGAATGGTGTATCCTATTAAGAAAAACTATTGAATAATAATTATGAAATTGAAATAGTATGATATGAGAATTGAAAGTGTTATGAATGTTGCATTTATGAAATTGATTATTTGTTGAATGATTTTTTTATGTGTGATTATATAAATAAATATTATAAATTCTTGTTTAATAAATATTCAGATTATAGAAATACCACTGAGTTATATTTAGCGTACGGTTTGTTTCCGTGCGTAGGTTAGGTAAAGTCAGATCGTTGAATCAGCATCCAAAGCCAATTCCGAACTCATAATGGTGAATTACATTTCCTTTTTTTTTTTTGTAAATGGCATGTATCTAGGTTGTTTGTGTATGTCATTTTGAGAAATGGCCTTAAATGATGTTATAATATGATAATATTTAAAAACATAAGAACTAATGTGTTATGTATTATTGCTATCAAATGATATGTTTTGGTTCAAATAAGTATGAATAAAGAATTAGTTATTGGTATACTATTAGATTGATTTAGATAATACAGGTAGAGTATCTATGAATGTACATTGGTTAGTTTATTAGGTTGATGATTGAATATGATTTAGGTATATTTATATATGTTTTGGGTCTCGAGGGCTCTTTAAAGGGACGTTATAATTAAATTCTGATATGTATGCTAAATAATTATGTGATTGCCTGTATTTTTTCTGAACTTTATGGTAATGCCTCGTAATCCTGCTCTGGCGACGGATAAGGGTTAAGGGGTGTGATAATGCATCTAATGTTTACACTCTTGCTATGTTTAAAAGGTTTGAAGAGGAGTTGATGGATTGCATAGACTTGAATTGTGTTGAAGTTAGTAACATCAAATATCTTTCTTTATATCATGTGATTGAAGATGGATGAGAAAGAATTTACTGCGTGGAGCTTGACTTTTCAAATAGCATTGTCTCATGTAGTTGGAATATGTTTGAAATTCTTGGATTACTTTGTCGTCATGCTTTACGGATTCTTCTTATGAATAACATTAAAGAGATACCTGAAAAATATATACTTAGAAGATGGGCAAAAAAAGTAAAGTCGTTGTTGGCAAGTCATTTTAGAGCCTCATCAGCACATGAAGAAAAATCTAACTGTTTATTGCCCCTCAATAAGTTGAATAATATTGGTTACAACCTTTTTAACAAAGGTTCATTGACTCCTAAGTGTAATCAAATTGTCAAATAAAAACTATTTGAGACATTGCAATTAGTTGAAAAAAAGATGGCAATTATGTAAGAAGCTAAAGATTCGAAAATTTCAAAGCATCCATCTTTTCAAGATGCTATCAATGATGCCAATGGGAGATCAAGTGAAAAATCAATGTCTGATCCTGTATGTGTCAAAACAAAATGTTCAAGAAATTCTCAAATGAAAAACCAATTTGAGAAAAATCAAAAGAAAAAAACAAAGAAGGCAATGAATTCTCAAGTTTCAAAGGATAAGGAGAAAATATCGAATGAGTATGTTTTCCTTTAGTATTATATTTGCATCTATTTGTTATGTTATTTAAATAATTTATGTCCTATTTTAACAAAAAAAATAAAGAAATAGTTAAGTTTTGCTTTGCTATACTTTAATTTGCATCTTGTCATATTTAATTTTAACAAATAATTGTTATTTTTATCAAGAAAACAAAAGAAATCACTTATGCATGAATGTTTTCCATTAGTGTCTCTCTCAATGGAGGCTCAAACTCATGTTTATCATTCTTTTCATCAAATTCCATAGTTAATGACTCTAAACTACCATAATTACTTTTTTTCATCCTCTATAGGTTTTTATTGAATGCACTATTATTTTTAAATGTCAAAAGTCGAAAATATTTAAGTACATGTATTGTGAAAATATTTTTATGTAGGATTTTTCTTTAAATTGAAGGTTTAATTCTTCATCTAACATAAGTTATACTAAAATGCAGAAGAGAATGATCCATCGCTATTCAAGACTCGAGTAATATGTTCGTACTTATATTGTATGAAATTATTATATGTATAATTCAAGGGTTTATTTAACAATATAATACTTTTAATGCAGGAACATTTCTCAAATGGTTTAGAATCTCAAAAAGACGGATGATAATTCATGAGAAAGACTTCAATTTTATTATTTGTAATTATATAATATTTTGAGAATAATACTATTATATGGCTTTTATAATGTTATCTTGTATTTTGTTTTAGTTATTATTTAATATAAAAGAAGTTCAATCAATATTTTTGTAAGTATATTGATTTGGTAATTCAATTTTAGTTTTGAAAATAACACAACTAGAAATTTTAGTACTTTTTCATACCTTTCAATTTTAGTTTTGAAAATAATGCATTTGTTTTGTGTATCTCTAAAATGAATAATACAATTATTCCACTAAACTTCCTCGACTGCATGCCCGTATACATAAAAAGTAAAAATTTCAAAATAGCCACATATAAATACATATATGCATCTGAATACCCCACCTTTCCATAGTGTTTTATAAGAATTCCACCCATATTATAACGCACAGTAGGCAAGAAATGGATGGACTCCTTTGTGACATCCACGCTAGAAAAAATGACAATAGTGTCAGAGATACTTAGAAGCTTTTCTTTGAGCAGCTTTGGTGGTAAGTGATTCAAGTGGAGGTAGATATGATCCTTTAAAGGCCCTATAGATATAAATATCATAGTTAATAATCCCCAAGTAGTGAACATATTTATATTATATTTTTCTATAATTGGAGTAAATGTCTACATCACACAACACACTAAATCAACATATCTTGGATACATAATATAGATACAGATCAACCTAAATTCATATGTTTCTCAAAAATTGTATAGCAATATCGGTCTTACGATATTTTTCATAATTATACACTCAATAAACTGAAGATAATGAAAATCATAAATAACATGTGGGAAAAAGAGGTTAGGGAATTACATAATTTCTATAGATGTAAAGTGTGTATGTCCACTAATGCAATGACTGAATTCCATATATATAAAAGCCCCTTAACAAAAACATTTGGAAAACTCAAGAGATAAAAACAAAAGGACACGATTTTGCAGACTTTAATATGAAACAAATATAGAGAGTCAATAAACTTCCAACAAAAAATCAAGAAAGATGAATAGTATAGTGAATAAAGGGTAAAACTTTTTAAGCAAAAGAAAACTCCATGAAAACTAGCCAACACATTGCTAGTTATCAATTTAATTTGATAACTAAAAATTCCACAACTGCACGTAAATTCAATAATTAATCCAGTCAATACGATAATGCTATAGTCAATCATTAAACCTTAAACATATGTCATGTGTCATGAAACTAACTAAAAATATGACAAAGGCAAGTGCACCTATTGATAAATAGCATAGCTACAGTGAGTAGAGATATCGTATCTACGAGGACTAAAAGTACTAGTAATTATCATTTTCCTATTATTTAGCCGACAAATTGGAGTGATTAGTTTAAACTAAAATTACTAAACTAATTTAATTAAAGAACTCAACCGAAAATAAATCATGAAAATAAATTAATAATAACCAATGAGAGAAACAATACCCAGGAAAGAATTCACTTAGATTTCATCTATTATTATGAATCTAAATTAAACGAATTATTCACTTGGTATCTTGATCCGTAGAAATCCCTAAATTATATTTATATCTCTTTTGAGAGTAAGAGCAACTAACTCTAGGTTGATTAACTGAAATTTCTTTCTAATTAAAACCCCCATTGTCATATTAATTTGATCTATAAATTCTCCTATTAGATTTGACTCTAATCTGGTAGATTTATGTCGTCCTATTTCTATGATTGCATGCAACTCCACTCAATTATGCTAGATTTACCCTTAAACAAGGACTTTTCCTTCTTTGATTTAAGCACATTAAACATGAATTAATATCCCAGAAATGTTAAAACAAGAGATAAGCACACATAATTGAGAACAAAAATTAAGTATTTATCGCGTAAAGCAGAAATCAAATAATATAATTCATCATAAGATTCATCTTCCCTAGGTATGTAAGTAATTAGTTCATAATTGTAAATAAAAACATCTTAAAGACAGAATAACCACAGGAAATAAAAAAAACTCATAAAAACTTCAAAAGAAATTAAAATGAGGTCTTCAATCTTGATGGAAATCTGCTTCAGAATTGTCTCCAATGGTGTTTTTTAAGTTATTTTCTTTAATATTCTCTGATGGCTCTTTGTTCTCTTCTTCTATTTAGTATTTATAGATTTTAGAATGCCCAGAAAACCTAAAAATTACATTTTTTTACGTGTTTGGGATGTGATTTGTGAAATCGACATGGTCTGGCACATGGCCATGTGTGCAGCCCGTGTGTCCAGGCTGTGTGGGAAAGTCCAGCCCATGTGGCTCCTGAAATCTACACAATTTGTCTGATTTTAGCTTGTTTTTCGCTCCTTTCACTCCCAAATGCTCTCCTAGTATTGAAACATGAATTTAAAAAATTAGGAGTATAAAATTTACTAATTTGCATAAATAATCATCCAAAAACGCATTAAGAACGAGATTAAAATATGTTACTTTTATCACTTATCAATATGCATTAACTTTAAGATATAACTTGAGTGTGTATTCCAAACCTTAATCAGTCCTTTCCGAAATAATATCTCTATCACTTCATTTATAATTGGAAGCAAACCAGAATGATGCACAATAGTCCACATTTCAAAATCAGTAACATGTTTGACACTTGTAAAAGCATATCATAAAAGGCATAACAAATATCTGAGCAAAACAAAATAACGTCATAACAGGTCATAACAGAATAGAATCTAAATCTAAAATATAACTTTCCATGTCAAAACACATCCATGCATATGCAGATGAGTTTCCATTTCATTTCTCTGTTCTTTTTTGAATATTCTTCTCTTTTAAAAAATAAACCATAAAACATATTTAACACCAACATTTAACGAAATCAATCAATCAAAACCAAAACCAAAACAAAATTTTAAATTGTTTCCATCACATGGGAATGTAAATGCTCCACATAGGAGCACAATATTCAAGAGCGAATGTAAAAAACCCACAGATAATTCAAAAAAATATTTTTGTAAATAAGCTTGATATCAGAATTTTGCAATAAGATTTTGATACCATTTTTTTTATATCTATTTACAAATTCAAAACCAAAAGGAAAATTAAATAAATAAACATAACTCATCCTTCAATTTAAAATCTATTCTCTTTCATAGGAAATGTTTTTTTCTTCTCCATACAGTTACACTAATCCCTTACGATGCATACCCTTTGTAATGACAGAGCCAATTGCATTGAAACAACAATCGAACCCACTAAACAAAATCTGATTGAATCATTTTCTTTTATAAGGTACTTTTAGATTAAAATCAATTGACTTAAGGCTTTTAAATTATAACAAGCAGAGCAACCAAAGAATTCATTTTCTTCTAGTTTGCAACAGTGGTTGCTTCTCTCTTTGTTTATAAGTTTTTTTACTTCCAACAAAAACATTAGCCATGGAGAATGGAAAAATATCATACCCCAAAAAAAGCCATAAATCAAGCTTGTTAAAAAATGAAAGGAAATTAAAAATTGAATGAACTCATACTTGTGATTAGCAAAAAAATGATGTAAATAATAGAGAATCTGACGATGAGATTTGTGAATGGTGTTCTGAACCTGACCAAGATTTCTATGAATGGTGATGTGAAATCGATGAAACATGGATACAAAGAATAACAACATAATGTAGATTTTAGGGATTTATGGCTAAAAAAATTAATTATATGAGGTGTGAATGACATGTAAAAATTAGTTGACATGTCATTAAATGATCAGAAAGGGATATAGATGACATGGCGTCACTGTTTCATACAATGCTTTCTCGTATTGAGATTACTCATTATATTTAATTATCTTGACACTATTTGAAATGTAGGATTATCAACTCAAAGTAATCTTTGAAATTCAAAAAAGAAAATATCATTCTAGAATCTTACATTATCTTCAAGAAAGTGAAATTCTTTGAACCAAACACCTTCTTAGGATTACAAACAATTCCCACATTAGTTTTGATATATTTAGCATTATTTTCTTCACACTCCTATAAGAAAATACCAGACTTTAAGGGTGTGTTTTATTTGCCAAGTGTAATATTACATCTTGTAATCTTACACTCTGAAAAATGATTATGTTGTATTGATTCTCAACATTTCATTCGCTTCATAATTTCATCTTCTCAAATTGTGCTAAGATGCAAGACTATAATGTGTAATCTCAATACATCTTGTAATCTTACATTTTGAAAAATGATTATGTTGTTTTGATTCTCAACATTTCGTTCGCTCCATAATTTCATCTTCTCAAATGGTGCTAAGATGCAAGACTATAATGTGTAATCTCAATACCACCCATTCCTTAGGTTATCTTAGATTACTAGAATAATCTTAAAATTTGGACCAATTTACCCTTAATTTTTTTTATTTTAATAAATTTCATTTTTTCAAGTGAAATATAAGTTTAATTAAAAACAAAACCAAAACCAAATCTATTTTTCCTTAACAGCGAAATGATAGACACCATACTTTAAAATTATAATTATTATATTTATTCTAAAAATTTATTAATTACTATATTAATTATGATTATAATTATAATTTGTAAATTTATTCCAACATCATATATTTACGTATTAATATATATATATATAAACTGTAGCAAAAAAAAATAATTATCATAATTTTATGAAAATTGAGACTAAAAATATTAAAGGAATTAAACTTGTTAGAAATACAAATTTTATAACAAGGATAATTTAATAAAATGTGTTTTTAAGTAATCTTACATTTTGACAACCAAACACCCAAATTTCACATTCCAACAAAATAAACTAGAGTAATATAATAAATCTGACATTTCACTTCAAAATATTATTATAAAAAATAATCTTACATTCTTTAAACTAAACCCCTAAATAATTAAATGACGAACAAAGGACAATACTCTTCTATATATATATCTTTTCTCCTTTGTTGCCATGATCATAATGAGTAATAACATATCATAATAATTAGAAAAACATAAGGATAAAGTGAAAATCTTTAATTTGTAAAATCTAATTAGTGTATTAACTAATAATATATTATTATTATTGTTATTATTTTATGTGAAAAAAAATAGAATAAAAATAAATAAAATAAAGAACACACAAATTTTACGTGGAAACCCTTTCGGGAAAAAAACCACGGGCAGAGGAGAAGAAAATTCACTATGTAGAAAAATTTGTATCAATACAAGAGGAATAGACTATGTCTATTTATAGGCTTGTAAAGCCATATTCTAGTAGGATTGAAACACCCTATCCTAATCAATACAAAATAGATGAAGTTTAATAAGGTTTAAAAAACCTTATTCTAAAATAAAATAAAAGAAATCTAGTTCTATATGGATTTTACTTTTATTTTATTTTCCATCATATTATATAAGAATTTGGGTCACTTAATTCTAACAATCTCCACCTTGACACAAATTCTCAATGAACAAGTTCTTCATTGCGAACTTTCAATAAACAAGTTCTCCACCTCTTCCATAAAACCCCTTAAGGGTTTAACTCAACAATGAACACCAACCAAGTCTAAGCAATGCTCAAACTTGGTTTTAGGAAGTGACTTAGTCATCATATCTGCAGGATTTTCATGAGTACTAATTTTGCTCACAACAATATCACCACGAGCAATAATATCACGAACAAAATGATACCGAACATCAATGTGTTTTGTTCTCTCATGAAACATTTGATCTTTTGTAAGAAATATAGCACTGATTGTCACAAAAATCGTGTCTTTGATTTGAAGGCCTTCATTGAGTTCACTAAATAGTCCCTTCAACCAAATAGCTTCTTTGCAAGCCTCAGTAATCGCCATGTACTCAGCTTCAGTGGTAGACAAAGCGACTGTAGTTTGCAAAATGGCTTTCCAACTAATTGCACAACCTCCGATTGTAAAGACGTAACCTGTGAGAGATCTTCTTCTATCAAGGTCTCCAGCAAAATCAGCATCAACATACCCTATGACTCCATCTTTAGTTCTTCCAAACTGTAAGCAAACATCAGTAGTGCCTCGTAAGTATCTTAAAATCCACTGAACTGCTTTCCAATGTTCTTTACCGGGATTTGCCATGTATCTGCTAACTACACTGACTGCATATGATAAATCTGGACGTGAACAAACCATAGCATACATCAGAGATCCCACTGCACTAGAGTATGGAACATGTGACATGTACTCAATCTCATCATCTGATTGTGGAGACAAAATCGATGAAAGTCGAAATGGGCTACTAAAGGAGTACTAACAGCTTAGCACTCTGCATATTGAACACGCAAAGAACTTTCTCAATGTACCCTTCCGACTTAGGTACAATTTACTTGATTTTCTATCTCGAGAATCTCCATACCAAGTATCTTCTTTCTTTGGTCCTAAATCTTTCATCTCAAATTCTTTACTTAGTTGGGCTTTGACCTTTCTTATCTCTTCTTTATCTTTTCTTTGCTATCAACATGTCATCAACATAAAGAAGTAGATACACAAAAGAACCATCACTATTTTTCTTAAAGTAAACACAACTATCAAAACTACTTCTTTTGAAATCATGAGAAGTCATAAAGGAATCAAACCTCTTGTACCACTGTCTTGGTGACTGTTTCAAACCGTAAAGGGACTTTTTCAGCAAGCAAACATAGTTCTCTTTTTCAAATCGTAAAACCTTCAGTTGTTGCATGTAAATATCCTCATCAAGCTCTCCATGCAAAAATGCAGTTTTTACATCTAACTGCTCAAGCTCCAAATCATGCATGGCCACAATACCAAGCAAAGCTCGAATCGAACTATGCTTAACAACTGGGAGAACACATCTGTGAAGTCCACTCCTGGAATTTGACTGTAACCCTTTGCAACAAGCCTTGCTTTATATCTGGGTTCTTCAACTCCTGGAGTCCCTTCTTTCTTTTTAAATACCCATTTACAACGAACAACCTTTTTACCTTTAGGAAGTTTCACAAGGTCCCATGTTTGTTTTTGTGGAGTGATTCCATCTCTTCTTGCATAGTAAACATCCACTTTTACGAGCCTTCACAGTAATCGCTCGAGAATAATTAGATGGCTCTTGATTCGCATCTATATCTTCACCACATTCAAAGCATAAGCAACTAGATCACCTTCAAAGATATTTCTTTGGAGGTTTAATTTCTCTTCTAGTTCTGTTTTTGGCGATAGAGTATTGTGGTGAAGAAGCAACTCTATTCTCAATTTTTGTCTTGGCTTGAGGAGTTGACTCTGTATTAACTCGATGCTCTACTTGTTTTTGATTTTCTTTATTGGAAGAGTCTTTAAGAGATAAGTTAGGTAGCATAGCAGTTTCATCAAAAACAACATCTCTACTAATTACAACTTTTCTATTTTCAGGACACCATAACTTATACCCTTTTACACCAGCTTTATAACCAAGAAAAACACATTTAATGGATCTCGGTTCCAATTTTCCATTATCAACATGAGCATATGCGGGACACCCAAAGATCTTTAAATCAGAATAATTAGCGGATTACGGACCATACCTCTTGTGGAGTCTTTTTCTCAATGGCAGCGGATGGAGATCGGTTGATCAAAAAACATGCGATGAAGCCGCTTATACGCCCAAAATGACTTCGGTAAGTTGGCATTTGACAACATACATCGAACCTTCTCCATGATAGATTACGTTCATTCGTTCGCAACGCCGTTTTGTTGTGGAGTATGACGAATCGTCGGTGTCTTATGATTCCTTCCGACTTGCACAATCTATTAAACTCATCGAGCAGAACTCTAAGCCATTATGCATGCGGAGGTATTTTATCTGTTTTTCCGTCTGCTTTTTCAATCATAATTTTCCAAGACTTAAATGCGGAAAACACATCACTTTTCTCGCTTCGGGAAGAACGCCCAAACTTTTCGGAAAAATCATCAATAAAGGTTAGCATATAATTAGCTCCACCTCTGGAAGGCACTCTAGATGGCCCCACAGTCGAATGTATATACTCCAATGTTCCTTCGTGTTATGGATTCCTCTAGTGAATCGAACTCTCTTTTGTTTTTCCAAAAACACGATTGCTTACTGTAAATTCGGTTTGCAAATTCCTTGCCCATTAAGAAGTCCTCTTTTGCTCAATTACGCCATGCCATTCTCACTCATATGCCCTAGGCGCATATGCCAAAGTTTAGTAATAATATCATCATCGACAAGGACGAGGAAGCGATATTTGCATCACCGATAATGATAGAAACACACGCAAAACATATAACTTGGCAATCTTTCTCTGTCCTTTCATCACAACAAGGGACCCTTTGGAAATCTTTAAAACCCCACTTTCATTTTGTATATCCTGCACTTTTGAATCAAGAGTACTCAACGAAATTAAATTTCTTTTCAATTCGGAACATGCCAGCACGTCACTAAGTGTTTCGACAACTCCATCAAACATCTTAACTTTAATTGTTCCAACACTGCGATTTTACACGGAGTATTATTTCCCATCAAAACAACACCTTGATAACTTTGTTTCGTAAGTTGTAAACCAATCCCGATTGGGACTCATATGGAATGTGCAGCTGAATCAAGTATCCACTCCTCGCTTACTTTAGAATCATTGTGAAGCGACTAGAAGTTCACCATCATTTGTAGTCTTCTACAACATCGACTTCACGGAATTTTCTCGGTTGTTTTCCCCTTTGATTCGCAGCCTCCTTTTAATCTTATTTTGTAGCTTATAGCACTCAGATTTAATGTGCCCTTTCTTCTTGCAGAAGTTACAAGTTTTACCTCTGTTTGAAGACTTGATCTACCCTTAGATTTACCACGAGGATTCCGTTCCTGTGTCCTACCACGATCATCATCAGCATTCCGATCTTGTCTCCCACGAACAATGAGACCCTCTCCCGAGAGTCGGGTTTAACCATAAGATGCTTCATCTTATCATACGAGGTTAAAGAATCATAAACCTCATCAACTGTTAGAGACTCACGGCTATATAAAATCGTGTCTCTAAAGGTTGAATAAGACGGGGGCAACGAACAAAGTAGAATCAACCCTAGATCTTCCTTATCATAACGAACCTCCATGGCTTCCAAGTTTGAGAGAATTTCTTTAAACAACATTAAGTGTTCGTGTATGCACGCACCTTCCTCCAAACGATGAGCATAAAGACGCCGCTTCATATGCAACTTGCTTGTTAGAGTTTTTGACATACATATTTGTTCTAGCCTCTTCCATAATACAATGCGAGTTTTCTCTTTCATCACATCTTGCAAAATTTCGTTGGACAAATGCGGATGTAATTGTGTTAATGCCTTTCGATCCTTACGCTTTTTCTCTTCATCTGTTAATGTCGAAGGCATCTTATCTATCCCTAGCAGGGCATCCGAGATCCATACGTGCAAGAAGCTCGCTTGCATCTTAATTTGCCACAACGCAAATCTAGTGTTGCGATCCAACAATGAATTTCATATTTCAAAGACGCCATTACCGTGATCGAGATGAATAACCCGGAAGCTCGATACCAATTTGTGAAAAAAATAGAATAAAAATAAATAAAATAAAGAACACACAAATTTTACGTGAAAACCTTTGGGAAAAAACCACGGCGAGAGGAGAAGAAAATTTACTATGTCGAAAAATTTGTATCAATACAAGAGGAATAGACTATGTCTATTTATAGGCTTGTAAAGCCATATTCTAGTAGGATTGAAACACCCTATCCTAATCAATATAAAATAGATGAAGTTTAATAAGGTTTAAAAAACCTTATTCTAAAATAAAATAAAAGAAATCTAGTTCTATATGGATTTTACTTTTATTTTATTTTCCATCATATTCTATAAGAATTTGGGTCACTTAATTCTAACATTTTATATTGAAATATTTTAACTTAATGGTTAGCATATGATTTCTATACCTTTTTTAGATGAGAAAAAAAACTTATCATTAAGAATTTACTTGTGAACCTTATGAGTTTGATCAAGGAATGATGAGGGGTGGTGGGAATTACAAAATTAGCAACAGGGGCACTTTTTATTTTCATCTATCAACATCAGCCACCATAGATTTCGATTAAATATAGTCAAAATTGATTTTTTTTTTTACTATAACAGTTTCAAGCATTGTATCATTGTTATTTATATAATTAAACTATTTTATATGTTCATTTTTCGATTCACAGAATTCTTTCAAGGCTCATGGTTATGATCTCTCCCAACAATATAGAATGATTTCATTATTATTAATAACATATCAAATATAAATATTTATTTTTATTATTATTGAAACTTGACTGTCTCATAGTATTTTTATAATACACATGTTTCAATCATATCCCAAAGAAATAAAAATTTTATGCATATATATAATCTCCTTTAGGTGTAATATTCCAAGTATTTTAGTATATTATCAAGGAAGAAAACTTGAAAATGAATTTGGTAGTGGTAGTTGTATTTTTATTCTTTGTTTAAGAGTTCAACCTTTAAATCTCATATTTTAAAATTTGAAATTTTAAAATTTAAAGTTTTTAAAATTTTATTATTTACTTAAAAATTCAAAGAATAATTAACACTAACAAAAATTAATTTGCTCTAAAATCAAAATTACTCTATGAAATGAAACCTATGATAATTGAAAAATAAAAGAGATATTTATGCCGGCTCCATCATGGCTTGGTGTTAAGCATGTGGGTAGTAAAAGTTGAACATCTAAATTCACAATCCTAACATCTGTAGCCTTCAGTGGCGCCATTTGTTAACTTGCTTTATTAGCACATCTTTTTTATTTCCTTTTATGAAAGAATAAAATGAATACTTTAAGAACAATGTCTTAGGGCATGCAACTTTTTTTTTATTATCTTAATTATGAAATCACAATTAATCAAAGTGGGATTTTACCATTTCTTCACCGCTAAAGGATAGGGTTACGGATAGGATACTTTGTTAGTTTAACGATATATTTAGCAACAAACTTCATGTAAAATGATAAAATAATGAGCCAAAAGTTTTAAGGAAACTTGTGTATACAAATTTTTATAACAATGAAGTTATACAAAATGTTAGGGGTAAATAAAGTTAGTGGTTGGTTTAGGATGTGTAAAGTGGTTGAAAGAGAGTAGTAAGATGTTTGTATTATAAGTAGCCAAGTTCTTGTGCCCTTTTATGTCCCTTTGCTTTAGTTTTGAAAAATTATTTATAAAGAAAGGTTGACTAGTACTGATCACAACCATCAAACACGCTACTCCACATGTGCAAAAGATTGATAGATATTGGCAGGAGATCTTCCCTATATATCTTTTAAGGATTACATGGACCCATCTTATATGACATGGCATTTGGTGAGGTCATGAGGTCATGCTTTATTGAGTTTTATCTTCAAGCGTAGGCATAATGTGGTTCGATGAAGGTGTAACAACTGCCTCCTAAACGAAAAGACATGCTATAAAGTGGTATGAGTTGAGTTGAATCTCTAGTGAGGCTCTTTGTAACACCCAAATCAGGCCAAGACATTATGACCAAATCTGGAGTTGTTACGTAAAATGATTCAAAATTTGGTTTTTTGAGTAAATGGAAATTCGTCATAAACTTTCAAAATCCCATTTTTATTCAAAATGTTGTTTTGTTTTTATTTTCTAGAACTTATAATTTTCACAGCGGAAGACTCCTTAAAAAGGAATATTTGAGAAACGCAGTTCGTTGTTTGAAAACCTTTAATTTGGTAGAGATGCAAATTTTGTCGACTAAAACATTTGCGCGGTATTAAGCAAAATACAAGAATAAGTTTAAAAATCTAAACAGTCCAAAAATTTATAGAACCAAAAATACCCCAAATTTAAATAAATCAATTTAAATAGGTTATGACATTAACAGAGCTCCCATATGCACCGATCCGCCTAAGTCAGTCACCATTTTTTTTTCAAAATTTGATGGGCATCGAAACCACCAAAAATAATTCCTACAAAAATAACTCTAAATAGTAGTAAAGAGTGGTAGTAGGGTCGAGCCCACAGGGATTAGATGTTATTATCAACTTCTACGTTTATCTCGTGAACAAAATGTTTGTCGTGTCAAAGGTCGTGGCAAAGGTCATGCCCACTACTCCAAACGGACCTGCTGAAAAATAAACAAATAGATCAGGGGAGTTTTGAAATGTTTAGAAACTAAATGTAACACCCCTCAACCGTATCCAACATCGGGACAGGGTTCGAGGCGTTATCGGACTTAAACATTCACAAACATACAAAAACCGAGTCACTGAACTTTGCCCAAATTTAAAACCTTTCAAATATGTACACCTTGTCCCTTCCACAGGCCCTCGATGCCTAAAACACACCTAGGGGCAGTACAGGACAAAACCGAAAACATTCGATAAACTTTGAGTACTTTAGAAAATTTTCCCTTATTTTGAAGTGTGACACATCTATGTGATGGGGCCGTGTGGTCACACACGCCCATGTGACTTGGGACACGCCCATGTCCGCAGCCCGTGTGCAACACTGACTTCAACATCATCATACTGTTAAATTCACACAGCCAAGGCACACACCCGTGTGCTTAGCTCGTGTTCTATACTGACTTAAAAATTTCAAGTGTAGGGGACGCACGACCATACCACACACCCATGGGGGTGAACTGTGTGTCACACACGGCCTAGACACATGCCCGTGTGTCTACCCATGTGGACCTTATTAGGCTATTTCCAAGCCTTAAGTCACCCTCTACTAACAAATTACGCTTATAGATTACTATAGTGCATGTTTAGGGCAAATTATACATTTATAAATATGAAACTTTAATTAACCTCATTGCATGTGAACCTCATGTCATTGGTTTCATACATGCTAAATTAATTCTCATCTTGCATTTAAGGATTTCTATGTCTACTCGACATATTTAAGATTGGCTCGTTTTTATAACTCATTGCCAATTATAACCAAACCATCATATGTGAACACAAACATGCATAGATTTGTAGCTCATAACCTACTTCAAAATAAGCCAATTTCCATGGCCATATACAAAAAGATAAGTATAACTTTACATGCCTTCATATTGGCAGCCAAATGACACATATAACCAAATATACAAAGTTCTATACATGCCATGGAACAAAACATAAGTATCTATATACCAAAGTCGAGTTAGTTGATAGTGTGTTGATTCTCCAACCGTCTTCCAATCTCTACTAGTCCTCGAGCTCTGAAAACGGGGAAAAAGAGAGGGGTAAGCATATATATGCTTAGTAAGCTGGAATAACTGGAAAGTAAACTTACCGATTATTTAGCATACATCCTTATTAAATAATGAAACCAACAAGTATGGAAATGATTTCCCTATTACTGGCACTCAAGCAATGAGTTAGTCACACAACAAAACACCATGCAATTTATCTTAGATGAGATCATTATTCAACAGGTCATTCGTACATATACCTCGTGTTAGTCTCGTTGAGTTTTTAGGAAATCTCTATGGATCATCTAGTCACTGTCAATTCATATGAATGATCATTTCAAGTGTGCACTCCCGCGAACCTCACATCGTACGGCGAATTACCAGTCCAGGCTAAATCCCTCGCAATATAAACTCATAAGGTGATGTCGAGATTACCAGTCCAGGCTAAATCCCTTACACGAAAAACACCCTTAATGAGGTCAGATCTGAATTACCATTCCAGGCTAAATCCAGACCGTAATCGGATTATCCGTCCGGGCTAAATCCACAATGCACACATATTCTTCGGGAGGCTCGATCATTCAAGGAACACCCGTCTGGGCTAGATCCTTTTCATGCTTGAGATCATCGAATTACCTGTCCGGGCTAAATCCCCTCTGCAACACATGCAAGATCTTATGCCTCATGTAATTCATAGTTTATCCATCGAATTCCCTTTCTAACCTCAACCGAGACATTTACCAATAAATTATTATCAAAGATACATTCCATGCATTTTCATGTCATCAATAATGCAATCATCATGTATTCATAAATTATACAATTATGCTTGTTATGAGTTTACTTTAAGTTATCCGAACTTACCTAGTACTTGTTTCGATGATGTGTCTCGATTATTCCGAAACCTTTCGTTTTCCTCGGTCGACCTCCAGAATTTGTTCCTCGGGGTCTATAACAATAGAATTAAACCATTAACACCTCACATTTTACTATATGAGCTTAAATTTCACCTCCAGTCCAAATGACCATTTTGCCCCTAACCTTTCACATTTTTACGATTTAGTCTCTAGGCTCGTATAATGATACATATGCAATTTCTATCTTACCTAAACCTAGCTAAACACTTTTCCTTCTTATGGCAGCCCACATTTTCCATTATTTTCACATTTCTACCACATATTTATTAGCTTTTGCAAAAAGGTCTCTTTAGGGGTTTTTCATGAAAATCACCCTAGCATGAAATATGAGTAGAAATGGAGAGAGTAAGCTACTGGATCTCAAAAATACAAAGAACATTAAAAACGGGATTTGGGAGTACTTACTATTGAGCTTGAAAAGCTTAGAAATCCTAGCTATGGAGACTCTTCAATTTTCGGCTGAATGAGGGAGATAAATGGCTAATTTTTTGCCTTCTTTTTCCCATTTTATTTCATTAAAATGCTAAATGACCAAAATGCCCTTAAGCCCTTTCTTTAAAATTTCATCCATGCAAGCCCATTTTTGTCAAAAAACTTAAAATTGGGAAAATTACTCTCTAAGACCTTCTAATTTATAATCTAAATCAATTTCATACAAATTACTTCTAAAATCCAAGTTTTGCAATTTATTCAATTTAGTCCCTAATTTCCAATTAAACACCTTACTCAAAGAATTTCTTCATGAAATCTTAACACATGCATATTATCATATTCTAGACCTCATAATAATCATAAAATGAATATTTTGATGTCGGATTTGTGGTCTCAAAACCATTATTCTGACTAGGCCCTACTTCGGGATGTTACACTATATAATTGAAACAACATAAATAAATAACTAAATAAATTAGAAATTATATTGGAAATTATATTCGAATTTTGTAATCAAAGATAATAAGCCTTAACCCTAGACTCGGTAGATTCTGGTTCAAGAATTGATCCTCGAAAATTAATCTTCTCCTCTAAACAATATGCTAGTTATAGCAGTTAAGAACGTCCTAACCAACAATTCTTCCTCTCGTAGCTGGTCCTGGTACGACATGCAAACCAACCCTTACAGATTATCTAACCAAGATACACGTGTTCCAGATTCAAGATTCTGGCAGCCTTGCGCTTTGAAGAACCCAACACGAATTAACTTCTTCAACTGCGTGGGTCGTTTAAACCCGATCACTTTCTCCTTGATTTTTTCTCTGACATTCGAATACATCACGGCCGACTCGTTTCTCCAACTTTTAGCAAACATGACTCCAACCCAACGTGCACTTTTTTACTTGAAATTGAGTCAACTTTGAGGGATGAGTATACTTAGGAAAAATATGAATATCGATTGGAAGGATTTTTAGTATGGATACGTATCTCACGACTCCCGAACAGAAAGAACATCAGCCTAAAGCTAAGATGGAATTTAGTGAAGCATGGAATTATTCATGCTTTGTAAACTTTGAAAGGTGGTTTGATGATTATGGCGAAGAAATGGAAAGAAAGGTACTTGGAGAGAAATTGGACCAATTTTGAAAAAGAAAACAAGAATTGAAATTCAAGCACTAGAATACTTACGCCAAATTGAAAGAAAAGAAAGAAATTAATTCTATTCAATTCCAAATTGAAATTAGAAAGTAAAATTAATGGATGATTTTCCAAAGAACATTAAGGCCCTATTTATATACATAGAATTTGTTGTTTTTGGCTTTAACTAATTTAACATAAAATCAAAAATAAAATAAATAAAAATAAAATAAGATTTTTTGTATTTTTGGTTTTTACAAAGTCAAAAATTCTGATGAGTCCTTGGCTTTCTCCACATTTTTTATTCGGCCTCATTTCATTAACTGTGTTTCAATTTGGTCATTTTCTGCTCGTTTTTGTCTCTTCGCGTCCCAATTGCATCCCTAACAAGATTAAAACATAAAAGTACTAATTTAGTAGGGATCAATTCAAAAATAAACCGAACTAAACACAAAATGACATGCAAACATGCTTGTCCTCAAGCATATTGTTTCTTCAAACATTAGAAATTATTCTACAATTTATTAAAAATCGAGCCTCTTTTCCACATCCATAATCAATGCAAACAACATAGGAAAAAAATAAATAAATGCTTTGAATATATAGTTTGATCAACAAGTGTCATAAAACTGAAATATGTGAACTAAATCATTCCACTAAATTGAGTTTGATTCTAAAATTTGCAAGGTATTATTAATTAACTGTGCATTAATAAAATTTTTAGGCATGGTCAAACCTTTTTTCGCGAACTAGGATGACAACCCAAGCACCCTATCATGGTTACTCAGTTCAAACAGTCTTTTTTTTAGGCTCGGTTAGCGGAGTGTTTGTAAGTTCTCGATTTGTCACTCGAACCTTTTTACGCGAGATGAAATGACAACCCAAGTACCTCACCTCGGTTACTAAATTCGGTTACGTTTTCGAAACTTTCACTCATAACTTGAGCCTTTATTTATTTATTTTTCATTTTATTTATTTATTTATGTACAAGAAAATATTTTTTTTCCAAACAATCAATTTATATGGAAAATCTAGTTACATATATCAACTTTAAAGTACACATGTCGATTAATCTAGATATTTGAACACTTTAATTCAAAAATTACCCAATTGTCCAAATTGACTAAGTAATGAGATTAGAGGCACGATGTCAAATAAATTATTGAATAAACCTAGCATAAGATTGAACATATGCAAAAAAAGAGACATGCAGCAAAAATCATGCATATTTAGCATATTACTAACTCAACCCCCTACTTACTTTATGCTTGTTCTCAAGCATATTTTATATGCAATAAAGTTCAGTAACTCAAACACCAAGCAAAAAGAAAGGTTAAGAATACTTCCCATGTGTTTCTAACGATGTTGTCGGCGTTGGGAAATAATTTTCAGCATTTAGCCCGGCTTGCCCACGCCACCATCAGTATATGATTTTAGGAAAATTGGCAACCTCCATTATGTACCTGAAAATAGCACATTAACCTGATTAAATAATAATCTGGTTCTTATTCATTTTATTTTTAATCCAAATTAAATTTAAATTTAAAAAAATCAATAAATTAAAAATAAATTTGGTTGCTTCTCAAAAAGCGCTTTTGTTTAACGTCGTTAGCTCGACGACCTTAAATTTTATTTGTTTGGCTCATTGAGAATTAATTTTTCCATCTCATGCACTTGGATGTTCTTGCAGAAAAGTTTTGACCTTTGCCCACTATCCTTGAAGCCCTTCTCGGATTCCCCTATCATTAGTGGATTGAGGTGTCTTTGAGCTTCTCTGTTCATCTTTGCATTTTTCTCTATCGAAATCCTTGTACGTTCTGGAAATGGTTTCAGCTCTACTTTCGAGGCTTTTATGACAACTTCACATATTTTTTTTATCATCGATAATTCCTTTTGTTTAACATCGAGATCTACATTCCTGTAAGGCACAGTTTGTAACTTATCACTGGGATGTCACATATCCTCATAAACATTAAACCTAACCACATCTCCGTCAAATTCCATAGTGAGTGTTCCGCTCCAAACGTCAATTTTCGTTCACACAGTACTCAAGAATGGTCTCCCAAGAAGTATGTCAGATGAATTGGTCGAGTTGTCATCCTACATGTTGATAATGTAGAAGTCTGCAGGAAATATCAATTCACTTACCTTAACAAGAAAATCCTCCATCACTCCTTCTAGATGCACTACAAATCTATCTGCAAGTTGAATAATTACACATGTTTTCTTTAAAGGGCCAGCATTAAGTAGTTTATAAATTGACAATGGCATAACATTAATTGATGCACCTAAGTCACACATGGCTTTTTTAATACCAACACTACCTATTTTGCAAGATATGGAAAACATACCTTGGCCATTACATTTAGGTGATATTTTCCCTTGTAAAATAATGGAGACATTTTCTCCAACATTTACCTTTTCATTGCCCAGGAGCTTTCTCTTACTTGTGCATAATTCTTTTAAGAATTTTGCATACCGTGGAATTTGTTTAATCGCATCAAGAAGAGGTATGTTGATTTCTACCTTTCAAAAGGTGTCAAGGATCTCCTTCTCTTCTCACTCCTTTTTGCATTGGACAAGTCTTCCAGGAAACAAAGGTGGCACTACAAATGATTTTTGTGGTGCTGACTCCACTGAAGCCTCTGTGTCAAGTTTCTTCTCATCTCGACTAGAGTTGTAGACACGACTCATGCTAGGTACGAGCTCCAAAACCTTCCCACTCCTCAACGTTATAACACTTACATTATGTCGAGGATTAGGCTCAATTTGGGACAGTAACTTACCTTGGGACTCTAAATGACTAACCGTGAGCACAAGCTTGCTTAGTTTCTTATCTAAATCCTGGAAATGCATTTCAGTTTTTAGCTGAAACTTCTCAGTACTATTGGCTAACCTTTCCACTACGGCTTCCAAAGATGACTTTGGAGGCGGTAATTATTGATTCGGAGGTAGCCTTTGTTGGTAAGGTTGATTGAACTGAGAATTCAACCCATAACTTAGATTTGGGTGGTCCTTCCACCCCACATTATTTGAGTTTGAGTAGGGATCATTTTGCCTTTGGGGCGGTCTTGGAAAGTTCCCGACAACATTTGCTTGTTTTATCGAATCCTCATGCAAAATTGGACATGAATCAATCAGGTGGTCTGGCTTAGCGCAAATTCTGTACAACCGTACTGGGCCCGTTTTATCTGTAAGCAAAGTTTGAACAATGCTAGTCAGCTTATCAATTTTATCTTATTGAGATAGAGAACTTAACCCATGAACCAGTCTTGTGGGTTCTATGGCCGGTCGAAATTGCTGAAAATTAGCAGCCATTGTTGAAATCAACTATCGTGCTCTCTGAGGAGTCATATTGACCAACACCCCTCCACTTGCAGCATCTATCATTTTCATTTCCATCGGGAGCAAACCCTCATAGACATACTGCAAGAGTGACTGTTCAGTCAGTCCATGTTGTGGGCAACTTGCACACAACTTTTTGTATCACTCCTAGTAATTGTAAAGCGATTCAGCCTCTTTTTGATGGATTCCTACGATGTCCCTCCTTAGTTCGACCGCTCGAGCTGCAGGGAAGAACTTGTTAAGAAACAAACGAGACATGTCAGACCATATGTTGACAGATCTCGAAGGTAAATAAAATAGCCACTCTCTAGTAGAGTCGGCTAATGAGAAAGGAAAAGCACGAAGTTTGATTTGGTCTTCGGTTACTCCTTGAGGCTTCATGCTTGTACACACCATATAGAACTCTTGAAGGTGGGTGTGCGAATTTTTGTTTTGTAGTCCACCGAAGGTGGGTAGTAAATGAATCAAACTCGACTTTAACTCGAACGGCGTTCATCCTGCCAGATAGGTTATACATAAGGGTTGTTGTTCATCCGATGCCACAACGAGTTGGCGTATCGTTTGTTCAGCCATCTCGTTTGGTTCGTCGAATGAGAAAATTTCTTCGGTGTATGATATGGTTTCGAAGCCTGGATTTGGTCGTTTACCATGTCGAATGGCTTCTTTCCGCAGTTGTCAAGCCAATTTCTCAATTTTTGATTCAAACTCTAGAGTTCTCAATTCTGATCTGGTCATAAGGTAAACAAACAAAAATTAAAAAAATATCTCTAATCCCCAACAACGGCGCCAAAATTTGATGGGCGTCGAAACCACCAAAAATAATTCCTACAAAAATAACTCTAAATAATAGTAAAGAGTGGTAGTAGAGTTAAGTCCACAGGGATTGGATGTTGTTATCAACTTCTATGTTTATCTCGTGAACAGAACGATTATCGTGTCGAAGGTCGTGGCAAAGGTCATGCCCACGACTCCAAACAGACCTGCTGAAAAATAAACAAATAGATTATGAGAGTTTTGAAATGTTTAGAAACTAAATAATTGAAACAACATAAATAAATAACTAAATAAATTAGAAATTATATTGGAAATTATATTTGGATTTTGTAATCATAGATAATAAGCCGTAGCCCTAGACTCGGTAGATTTCTGTTCAAGAATCGGTCCTGAAAAATTAATCTTCTCCTCCATGATAAGCTAGTTATAACAGTTATGAATGTCCTAACCACCAATTCTTCCTCTCGTAGCTGGTCCTGGTACGACCTGCAAACCAACCCTGACAGATTATCTAACCGAGATACACGTGTTCCCGATTCAAGATTTCAGCAGCCTTGCGCTCTGAAGAACCCAACTTGAATTAACGGCCTCAACCGCGTGGGTCATTTAAACCCGATCACTTCCTCCTTGATTTGTTCTCGGCAATTCAATTATAGCACGACCGACTCATTTCTCCAACTGTCACCAAACACGACTCCAACCCAACATGCACTTTTTGACTTGAAATCGAGTCAACTTTAATGGATGAGTTGACAATCTCGATACTTAGGAAAAATATGAATACCGATTGGGAGGATTTTTACTATGGATACGTATCTCACGACTCCCGACCGGAAAGAACATCGGCCTAAAGCTAAGATGGAATTTAGTGAAGCATGGAATTATTCATGCTTTGTAAACTTTGAAAGGTGGTTTGATGATTATGGCGAAGAAATGGAAAGAAAGGTACTTGGATTGCAATTGGACCAATTTTGAAAAAGAAAACAAGAATTGAAATTCAAGCAGTAGAATGCTTATGCCAAATTGAAAGAAAAGAAAGAAATTAATTCTATTCAATTTCAAATTGAAATTAGAATGCAGAATTAAGGGATGATTTTCCAAAGAACATTAAGACCCTATTTATATACATAGAATTTGCTATTTTTGGCCTTAACTAATTTAACATAAAATCAAAATAAAATAAATAAAAATAAAATAAGATTTTTTCTATTTTTGACTTTTACAAAGTAAAAAATTCTAACGAGTCCTTAGCTTTTTCCACATTTTTTATTCGGCCTCATTTCATTGCTTGTGTTTCAATTTGGTCATTTTCTGCTCATTTTTGTCTATTAGCGTCCCAATTGCATCCCTGACAAGATTAAAACATAAAAGTACTAATTTAGTAGGGATCAATTCAAAAATAAATTGAATTAAACACAAAATGGCATGCAAATTAACATGTTATCATGATTACCTAAAATATCAGTTAAACAAAGAGTGAGGTTTTGAAACTCAGTGTATATCAAATAACTTAAAGCAGTTAAATGCATATTAGACAGATTTATTAAAAACAAATTTATAACAGAACAGAGCAGATACAACATATGATCCCACCCCCAACCGCTAGACACCATCTTCGACCATCCTAACACACCATATGGGTATAAAACACTCATCCATCTTTACACACCACTTAGTGTCCATGGGACACTTTACAAAATAGTTGCAGCTGAGCTGCCGGATCAATAGGTGATTTATTGCCTTTTTATAGAATCACTCCTCCACATGTTATTTACAACCCAACCCAGATGCAGATATAGAAAATAATAAATGTCATACATATTTAGAGTAGGAATTATACATGCTATACATATTGGATACAAATCATGAACTTAACATTTATTTATCAATTGGCATCTTAATTACTCTTACAAATAGCAAAAATTATACTAATAAATGTCCAAATTTCATGTTTTACAATACATTTACTCACATACCGACCCTATGAAAGACCCATAGTCGATCGAGACCTCATGTATGACCCTAGGAAAATTTTCAAAATTTTGGGCCCACACACTTGTATGGCCCACACGGCCCAAATAGCCCAATTTGCGTGGCCAACATAGCCTGGCACATGGCTCACACACACTCGTGTAGCCCACACGCACGTGTGGTCCAGACAGCCCAAATAGCCCAAACCGTGTGTCACACATGGTTTGTCACACAGTCGTGTGTCACATGGCTTGAAACACGGCTATATGGAGTCGATAGTGAACTTTTTTGGCTTTTGCCGATTGCTATTTTTTTCGTGTTTTCGATACACACTTGGTACTCTCTAGAAACAAACCAAAACACGAGCAATCTCACACTTAAATTGAAAATTAATACAACCGATTTTAGTAATGATTTGAGAAACTCTAACCATTAATTGACCACAATCAAACTAAAACACCCTTCAAAATACATCCACAGACTTACCGTTTGAACGATCAACTACTACGCAAATCCTAAGTCTCTGGAAGGTTGCCCGCTATCCCTTCTACTACTTCTAAAAAAATGCATCATAATCAATAATAATACCCATTATATTGATTTAATGCAACCCAACACCCAACATGACTACAAATAGCACATAAAAAAATACTGGACTTAAACATCTTTGTAACAACCCGTTTTCAGTAAAATCAGAATAGTGGTTTTGAGACCACTAATCTGACGTGAAAATATTTATTTTATTATTTTTTAATTTCTACAGCATGTTAGTTTTATCGTATAAAAATTTCATTATGGAATTTGACTGTTAGCATGCATAATTTGATAAAAAGAACTAAATTGCAAAAGGTGCAAAACTTGAGTTCTATAAGTTAAAGGTATCAAATGATTATGAAATTTATTAGTTGAGGGATTTATGTTGCAACTGGACCATATTAATTTCTATTGGACGTTTATGGCCATTAACATGAAATTTTAAAGGTTAATAATCAAGTTAAAATTGTAAATACGCAAATTAAGGTTAATTTAATTAAAGCAAAATTATCTCATCTTCGCCAAAGCTTCCTATCACCGAAAATCGAAGGAAATAAGCCATAGCTAGGGCTTGAAGCATTCAACCAATCTTAGTGTATGCATGTAAGTGATTTTTCATCTCGTTTTTAATTTTATGTTTTTGAAGTTGTAGCTTAATCTAGCTAGCTCAGGGACTAATTTGTAAAAATGTTAAAAGGTTAGGGTTTTTCCATGAATGAATACATGTGTTTTTTGATGTTTTTGGAAGAAAATGAATATTTGTGGTTAGATAAACAACTTTTGTAAAGTGAATTTTGTTAAAAATGTCAATTAGGGATTAAATTAAAAAATAGAAAATATTCATGGTGAAATTGTGAAAATAATGAAATTTATTAGTTGCTAGGGACCTAAATGAAATTTGACTTGCATGGGTTAATGGTGAAATTGTAAGTATTTTCATTTTATGAGTTTAGAGACTAAATTGTAATGAAATCAAAACTA
Organism: Gossypium longicalyx; assembly: GCA_025698465.1. NCBI lineage: Eukaryota > Viridiplantae > Streptophyta > Magnoliopsida > Malvales > Malvaceae > Gossypium > Gossypium longicalyx. The sequence continues at coordinate 17,246,966 of CM047004.1, read as the reverse complement.
TAGGGGCAAAAGCAAAATTTTGCTAAAACATGAATTTGGATTGGATTAAATAGAATAATTATTAAATTGGATTGAATTTATTCCTTTAGATCAAGATAAACCTCGTACAGCTTTAGATTGGGGCAAAGATAAAGTTTTAGAAAAACCGACTCCATATCTACGTTTTATCGTCGAGGTAAGTTCGTGTAATTATATTGTATTTATATGCCTTTATTTGAAATACCTATGTATTGTGGACAACCATGTATATATCTGTTGCATATCCAACGATGTTAAGTCGACTACCAAGCCTCGTTTGAACCTTAGGAATTCGTAGGATACAAATGACATGTCATTAAGGTTTACATGTTTCGGGTGTTGGTCTTCAATGTCTTACCGATGGCTGAGGTCCAGCATGTGTTGTGGATACTTCAGAGCTTGTGTGAGCAATATCATGTAGCTACGTTTCGACCCACAGCTCGTGTGAGTAAACCCATTTTCACAGCTTGTATGAGCATACTTATTCACAGATCGTATGAGCATATATGTAAAGGAATTGACAGACTACAGTTATATGTGTTAGCACACTTCGTGTGAGCTATCCTAAGTATCCAATGGTATTCTAAATGGTTCAACGAGCATGATTTTGAAAGGAAACTGTAAGAGATCGATATGAACTAAGGTATATAAATAAATGGATTTCATTGAATTGGTGATACATGGAAATATATAAGTTGAGATGGATGATATATCATATGATACATGATTAAGTGTAGTATCCATCCATGGCTAAATTGCCTATGTTTTATATCAAGTATGCTAACATGTTTGCGTTGATGCTTACGCTTTGGCCAAGCTATTGGTTGGAATATGCCATGCTAAGTTTTAATTTTATGGAATGAAATGGTAAGTTAAGTTTTATGTTATACGAACGTACTAAGCATTCACGCTTACTTTGTGTTATTTTCCATATTTTACAGTGAATCGGATGCTCGTTCAGGTTGGAAGCTTGTCGGAGATATTTCAAACTATCCATCGATTGTATTGATAGATTTTGATGTTTATAACTCACGGTTATAATGACATGTATATGTGTTTTTGTTTGATGCTATAGCCATTTGAGTTGACTTGTAATTATGGTCTTTTGGGTGATGGAATAGTTGTTATGTTGGCATACATATGTGGCCTTATAATGGTTGATATTAGGGTGTTTATGGACTTAATTGATGAGAGTTTGGAATGGTAATTAAACTGCATACTATGAGTTGTTCTTTGATATGCTTGAATACGATCATTTTGGTATATTGAGTGTGACTTTGATATGTGAACATAGTGGTATGTTTTGGGATAAACTTAGTTATAAGTTGGTTCACTTTTGCCTAAATTATATAATTGTATAATACATGTTGGTTGTTGTGATTAAGGTGCCTTTTGGGCATATTGGTTGTATGATCAAATACCTTATTGGTTTAGCTTGTTGTTGCATGGTTCGGTGTACTTTGAATGCTTAATTATATGTGGAAAAGTGGTTGTAGGTGTGTGCATGCTTTGGGTGAGAAAAATGGCTTAGAAATGGACTACTTTTCATCCACAAGGCCAAATACACAAGTGTGTGTCTCAGCTGTGTGTGACATACGGCCATATGACACGGTCATGTGTCTCTTGTAGCTTACAAAAGGTTGCAAGTCAAGCAGTTACACGGCCTGGCACACGGAGGTGTGAGGCCATTTCGAAGGGTACACAGCCTGGCACATGAGCGTGTGGCTTAGTCGTGTGAGCCAAGTCGGAGAGTTACACAGGCACGAACATGGCCTAGCCACATGGCCGTGTGACCCTTACAGTATGAGAATTTTCAACTTTTCGTTAAAAATTTTATATGCTTCTGATTTAGTCTTGATAAGTTTCTAATGTGTTTTTAAGACCTCGAGGGCTTGTATTAAGGATAATATCTATGTCATTGATTAATTCGTAACCCTATTCTGGTGATGTGATGTGTCGTTGAGAGCACCAAAAATATCATATTCCCTGTAAAATAGTAAAAATAACAGTAAAGGGGAAGTAGGGTCGAATCCTCAGGGACCGGATTGTACGAATGCTCGTTTCTTGAAATCCTGGACAATTTTTTGGCCAAGAAAACCTACGTTCCTGAAAAATAAAAAATAGAATTAAGAATCTGGAAAAATAAAAACAGAATTTAAAGTGAATTAAAATTGTGAAATTAAATAAATTGCAGAAATTAAAATGAGGAATATAAAAATAGATAGAGTTGGGAAAAGAGAAAGTTTCTTATGTGGCAAGATTCCAGCCTCCAATTGTCTCGTTTCGCCTTGGGTTCAATCCTTAGCTTTTAAGTAACCCTTCTCGAGCAGGATAAGCCAGTTATAGTGGAAGAGGACGCCTACGACCACCAGCTCCAAGGATTTGGACTTAAGATTTGGCAGAGCCTAACTTTAGCCAATAATCGCTTTTGTGGGACTATCTTCTGCTAGATCACCTCTTCCCAACGGAGAATACCACGCCGTTTTGTCTCTTGGATTCGCCAACCTCTGACTCAAGAAGCCAACGAACCGACTGTGCAACCTTCCCAAAACGTACAAAGCGGCCGTTCCTTGCATAAGTTGAAAAGATCACCTATTAAGGGACATGGAAGGAAGCGTCAATCCCGTAATGCGAAAAAGCGATGAATACCCTGTTGAGAAGGCTAAGCGCGGATTCTAAGCCTCATGAACCTTTTTTTTGGGGGAATTTTGACAACCTTTGGCTAGATTGATTTAGTGGCTCATGATTTTTGGGAAAGAAATAAAAATAATGGAAAGAGAACATTTATTTAAATAAAATATAGAGAGAACGAAAGACAGAGTTTTTGGGAGAATGAGTGTTTACAGAAAAAAGAGATGTCAAATATGTGTCACTCCATCCCCTATTTATAGTACTAGAAAACCTAGTCTATTCCTAATGAAATTCTAAAAGATAAATACAAATAATTAAAGATAATTAAAGAAAAATAAAGATAAATGAAAATAAATCCTAAAATTAAATCTAAATAAAAATCCTTAATAATTATCCTAATATAATTGAAATTAAAATAGAGTCTTGTGCTATAAAATCTCTTCTTTTGCATTTTAGTCCTTGGGTCTTCCATGTTTGCATTTTTGGCACCAGTTCTCTCTTTCTTTGCATGTTGGCCCATTATATCTTCAAATTCACACTTTTTGCCTTTAAATTTACTTTTGCCTTTAATTTAGTCCCTAAAAGATAAAAGACCATAAATAGCCCAAATTAGTAGAATCATACTCAAAATAAATATGCAATTAGCACATAAAAATATGACGTTCTAGAGTATTATCAGGATGGATACGGGTTAGGGGTGTTACAATCTTACCTTTAGATTTGTAGCCAAAGAAATGTTGCCTCAAGAATTAACAGCAGCCCAAACGATTAAAGGAAAAAAAATTAAAGGACAGGGAACAAATGAAAAGAAAAAGAACAAAAAAATAAGGAAAAAGAGGAAGAAAAAAAACGAATCAATTAAGAGGAAATGAGAATGGCGGCGTGGATTTGGGGAAATAAAGGAAACAGACGTTGGAACGAACAAAGATTTGGGAGCATTGTTTTAATAAAACAAAAAAATAAAAGAAATAATAATAATAACAATATTATCCCCTTTTTTTTCTATTATAAAACTATTTATTATTAAACCACAATCAAATCCAACTGCCCATTAACCCCTCAATCCCATCCATATCCAACAGATTTCCTATAGTTAAATTTAACTCAACTTCTACTAGCTGAACAACATAAAAAAAAATTCGCAAAAATGCTCTTACAAGATTTTGAACACAAAACCTCAACACACCAATAAAGCACTTACCCACAGATACAAAGACTTAATTATAACAAATTTGATCAAATCAAAGATTAGATTTTTGGGGTGTTACACTCTTAAAAGTTCTATCAAGGCATAAAGAGACTCTAAAGCACCATGATTATTACTCTAATCGTTGTGCCTCTATGTTAGTTGTTCTTAGACACATATTCATCATTGATTGGGGGTTTTCAAACTATGTTGTTTTTGTTAGAGTTGTATAACTCGAATCCCATCACTTGTTAAAGAAATAAAATACAGTGGCAAGATAAGGGGATTTGTGGGGGAGAAAGGCCGAGGATTTTCAACCTTTAAATAAATGTAGTCAAAACTCCTCTTGTATCATTTGTTTTTTAACATTAGTGAATTTCTTCTCATGTGTTTATGATTTTTTCCCGAAAGGGTTTCCACGTAAAATCTGCGTGTTTTTTTCTTATTTTGCAATCATTCTATTGCCATTATTGATGTCTATTATAATAGTTTCTTTATTTCCGTCATTTTTTTAGAAGGTCCTTTCGGTTTCTTATCTAGGTACTTATAAATATGACTCATTTACTTATTCAGAATCCTTATTTTCTTTTACTTCTACTTTACTCTTTTTCTTGTTCTGTTAACTTTGGTCGGGATATTCCTTTTTCATCTTTTATTTTTTTTCTCTTGTCACTTTACTCTCTGGGATAGATGTCGTTTTTTTTCAAAATTTTGAACATATAATACTTTAGTGATAGGTGAAGAACGGTTACGTTCAACCATAAAGACCAAAATGATCTATATGTTGAAACTTCAAGGTCTTAGATGTTGGAAAAATCTCGGTTTGAAAATGGTTTTCTTTCAAAGCGAAAAATTAAAAAAATTTGAAAATCGGACCGGTTTGTGATATTTATAGCAATAAACCTTAATCAGATTCATATTTGTGTTTTTAGCTTAACGGACAATCGTTGTTCCTGGATTTCAACCAAAAGATCTTCTCCACTATTCTCGTACCACGAACTGCTTCAAGTGTGGGATTGAACCAATTGAACCGAAACACAAAACTAGAAAATTTTTCTATCCTTTCGGGGTGAAAACGAAAATTCTCTTTTCTTAATAAAAACTAGTAGAATTGTTATTCCAGAAAAATATATGTAATAGATAAAAATAAACTCTCTCTATTTTTTGGTAGAATAATAATCTCTCAAAGTTGTGGCCAATGCCACCAGAGTTGCAATTAAATTGCCAAATAAGATATATGTGGTTGAGTCACCATATTCGCAGTCAAGTTGCTAGAATAGATATGTTGTTAAACCACCATATAATGTAGATCATTAAACTACCAGAACTTTCTTACCATATAATCGCAACCCTATGCAATGTGACATGGCATGCAAATACAAAATCGAAAAAGTAAGCATGTTGAACATGAAAACGTATATTTAATAGAAACCAATAGGAATGAGATTTCATGCTTTATAGAACAGACGTTTCCGAGTTCAATGGTAACAAACAAATTTAATTAGAATAGTCATAATGTCACATGCCATGAGAATCGGAACAAAGCATAACTTATTAATAATCGTATAACAATCATTTGACAGATTTAAATAGAAAACTTACCTCCTTTCTACACATAAATCTTTCAACACTTTCAGTCACTTTATAATACTTGTAATAATTTTCACATTACTAAATTAATCGAAAATCAAACATGTTATATACTTATCACACAATATAAATCACACACAACAGAAACAACATATCTTATTGATCGAAAAAACAAACATATCATTCATTGGAGTTTACGAAATTAATGACCTTGAATATGCAATCCAACCTAACAAACTTATTCAAAATGGAACTACACGCCCATGTGACTGACACACCTTACTTGGCACAGCCTGTGTGGCCCACACGGCCTGATACACGACTGTGTGGGCTACGTGGTTTGGGACAAGGATTGACATACGAAAGAATGGCCCACATGGCCTAGAATATGACCGTATGGCTCACACGGTCTGGCACACAGTCATATGACATCAATAATGGGATTTTTGGCATTGCGCTGATCGCTTTTTTCGGAATTGAAGGTACACACCTGGTTGTTTTTCAATGCAAACAGAACAACAGCAAATCCAATACTTAAAAACATCAACCACAACCAACCCACTTAGCATGAAACAACCAAAACCAAAACTTGAATTTGATATTTACGCACTTAACAAGACCATCCCCCAAACTTGGGTATTTAGTCACTTACCCAAGATAAAACAAAAATTTGATAGTACTTAATTTTCCTGTGAGTCACCCGTTCTACGATCGTCACCTAAAAAAATAGAGGAACAAATAAAATAAGGTTTATCGAACAACTAAAACCACCTACCTTGCACAAAAAAGAGGTAGAAACCTTATTACAGAGAAAAGTATATGATGTTTACTCAGGAATTGAGATACAATCTACTCGATCGAGAACACCATACAGAGAATAGCACCTAAAGTTCAGTAGCACTATAATGGCAAAGTGATAACAACATAAAGAAACAATAGCAAGGGCATAGCAACAAAAGAATTAGAGGTTAAAGAAGAGCAATTTAGGGAAAAAAAATCAGAGAAAGTTTTTTATAGCAAATTAACGTGAAAACAAAATGAGAATAATGAGGAAGAGTAGAGAGGTGGATGTTTGAGTGGGAGAGTGTTTTTGTCACATCCCAAAAATTGGATTAAAAGAAATTAGGTTAGTTAAACCATGAATTGCCACGTCCTAATTTTGAGTTATGATTGTGAAAAATGTTGTCAAGTAAATTGATCTAATTCAGTGGATAAGTTCTCTGGATTTGTGTTTTAGGTCATTTGTTCAAATCTCTCTCTTTTAACTTTTTCTATTTTTCTCCTTATCTCTGTCTCTGCATATTTGGCTTAAATTTAATCCTTGCACAAGTATGAACAAGAATAAGCCTACCAGTTTAGTGATGAGGTGTAAACTTACCATTTAGTCCTGTGTTCAAATCCTTACACGTGCAAACATGAGAAAAACCCTCCCCAAAATACTCTCCCACTCAATCGCCCACCTCTCTACTTTTCCCCATTCTTCTCATTTGTTTCACATCAACTGCTATCAGAAAAAAATACTCTTTGATTTTTATTCCTTCTTTTCTTCATTGTTGCTGCTGTGAATTAACAACTGTGTTAATTTTTTTGTTACTCCCAAAATTTTCTTTTGCCATCTTGTGTTGTTGTTTCATTGTGGTGATATCGTTGGGTTTGGGGTGCATATTGTAAGGTTTGGTAAGGTTTTAAATATTTTAGTGTTAGCGTGCCAATGTTTCATCGCAAAGTGGTGGGTTTGTTAGCCTAATTGTTTTTCATGTGCTGTTAGGAAAAGATCGTGAGGCTTTTGACATTTCTCTAACAAGTTTGGTGCTTTAGACTGCTGTTTCTATAAAAGGTAAGTGATTATTGTCTGCGTTTTGGGGCTAATTCTTTTGGTTAAGGTTTTTAGATAGTGGTTTTGGTCGATTTTATGGCTTGAAATAAGTATATCAATGCTTAATGTTTGGTTTTAATTAATGGTTTAGGTATTAGAATTCTTGCCGTAGTGTTCGCTTCAAAAATTAGTAATGTGTGTGACTCGATTATGTGAAAACAAAAAACGACGCAAAGCCAAAAAGTATTATGTTGACGCCACACAGTGTGGGTCACACAAACGTGTATTAAACTGTGTGGGCCACACGAGTTGGGCCAATTAGGTCATGTGGGCCACACGGGCGTGTGAGCCCATTTTCTGAAAATTTTCACCTAGGCCCGTTTGACTTTGAAATTCATAATTAGACCTTCTGTGGAGTCCATTTGACTTAAATAAAACTTGAAATGTGGCATCTGTTGATTTGTGTCTGTATGTGATACAGGTAAGGTATGTGAAAAATCTATGTACAATTTGTGTTTTGATAACTCCGAAAGCATGATTACGTATGAAAAGTAAGCATGATATCTTTTTATGGAATATATTTGTTAGTTTATTTATGCAAATGCATCAGGATGGGTTTGATATGTGATGGAGGTAGTGTATTCTGGCAGTATTACTGGAATTTTGGCGGTTAAACCGCAATATCAGTTTGGCAACTCAGCTGCACCTTTATGAGTGGCATAGTACCACGACCCAGTGTGATGGGATGGATGGAATCTTATAGTCCTAATTGGTGTGATTGGTTGGACGGAGTTGGTGTGTAATGAATGGGGGTAGGATTTGTGACTGCATCTGATCTGAATCTGTGTCTGCATTTGTATCTGATTATGTAAATACATCTTATTATGTATATAGAAAATGTTTGAATCTGTATCTGAAAACATATTTGCTTATTTATGTGTGTCTGATTTGTTGCTTAGGATGTGTTACACACTAAGCTTGTAAAGCTTACTCTCTACTTGTTTTCATCTCAGGTAACCTGCAAGTTTAGGACCAGACAGCATGCGGAAGCTCGGATTGGTTTCTCGCATAAGATGGTTTGAATTATTTTTAATTAAGATTTCTAGACTTTTAATTTTTGGATTTGGTTTTTCTTTTTGGTTTTTTGATCTGTTCGTCGATTTTTGAGGGTTCTTAAATGTAAAACTGTAAAATCATATGAATTTGACAAATTGGAATTCGGTTTTCAAAACTAAAAACCCTAAAAATATTTGCTGCAAAATTAAGTATCAAGCTAAATGCTTTTCTGTAAAATGAATAAGTTCTGCACATGAGTTTTTCTAAATAATAATGTAAGAGTTTTGTAAAAAATTAATAATTTCAAATCACATGATTACTAAAGTTAGATTGCAATTTCTGCAAGTTTTCGCTATTTTTATAAATAAATGTTTAAGAGATCATGCTATAAAATAGGTGTTTTCAAATTTGAGATTTCCTAAAACTCGTATGAGCTTAGCTAATTTAAGATTTTAGATCACACAATTTTTAAGCTGGATTTTTAATTAGTTTTTCAAACGAGTCGATGTAACTCCTCCAGATTCGACCATAACATTTAGGTCGGGTTTGGGGTGTTACAATTTTCAGGAGGGATTTCTCAAAAAAAGAGAAAAACAACTAAATCCCAACAAATAACGTTAGTTGCTATTCTATTAGGCTAATCAAAAATCAAATTTAACCCAGCTACTTCCACATGAGTGACATAATAAGAAGGAATAAAAATATTTTCACTTTGCTCACAAATAAGATTTAAACACGGGACCTCTGGCTAAGCTGAAACCTTACAACTGAACTAGCAAACTCATTTTTTAGAATAGTTGAGCAAAAATAATAGATAAGCTTAATATTCAAAGTCAAGGGTTAGACCCAAAATTAATAAAAGTTCAATGGAAGGGATTTCAACATAAGACCTCAAACACATGACCAGAACACTTAACTACTGCACCAAGTCAAATTACTTGACACAATTTTTACCATCATAATTCAAAAATAGGACGTGACCACTCCTAGTTCAACAACCCGATTTTTATAATGTGACAACTCTATCCTCGTTAAGAGAATTACATCCTCGAAATTCCCGCTGTCACACCACACATTTAACCACAAAAATCTTAACTTCTCATTCCAGATTAACCACCATGCTTTCACTGCACAACTCTAATTCAATACAATCTAGATGATTCTTCACCTCAAACCTCCAACAGGCTTTTGTTCCACTATCTCGAATTACCTCAAGGGACTATCTATAGATCTATCTTTAACGATTTCCTATACCCCATATTCTCAAATACACTACTAATGACAGTTATTTGAGTAGAACCAATATTAATCAAAACAAGGTACAATTGGAATGGATCGTAAAAGTACTTGTATTGCTGCTACATGCACTCGATCCTCTCAACGCCTAGTTGCATAAATCAATCTCTGGTTCCCTCTTTGAGTCGAAGTTTACATCTAACTAAGAGAATGTCGTGAACAATCCCTCACACGATACTCAGTGGACCCACATCTAAAAATACACTTCTGAATTCCTCTAACACTCTCCCGACTGGTGCCTATTACAAAAAGCACAAATCGGAACCCGATCCACATCCACATCTACCTCAACATGCTACGGTTTGTCTATTTTTGCCCACTTCCAGGATCACGAAGTCGAGCAAGTAGGATCAAAACTGCTCTTATTCCATACCACACTCCTTTCCTTTTCCTCGCTCTCCAAGCGATTACTCTCTTCCACTATCTTAGTTTCATTCGACCGGAGTCACTTAGTCACTGACCCTCGGTCCACAATTCTAAATTGGGCATCAACGACCCTTTGCAAATCTCTAAGCATATCTTGGGCGTCTCCACAGTCTCACTAGTTTTAAAATTGGGCATGTTGACCAGAAAAGAAGACTCAGCTCAGGCCTCTCGACTATGTCCACCACGCCCTCACGTACCATGACCACGTGTACTCATTTTACTTATCTATAGTTTAAAAGTCTAAAATTTAGCTTAGGTTATTTTTAGATCCTCAATCTAAAGTTTAGCAAAAGTAGCTTAGTCTATTTTCTAAAGCAAGAAAGTTATATTCTATAGTCTCTATAGTTTAACAGTTGACTAAAGTATAATTTAACTAAAGTACACGTACTTATATGGACCGGTGTCAGAAACTCGAATACACATTTCCAAAATATTAGTAAACTTTGTGTAAATTTACCTACATCAGAATTCTTAAAAAATTTAAAATCAGAAATTTTGAAAATGAATTACACATGCAATTTTTAAACCAAAAACCACAACCCAAGTCTTGAACCTAGACTCTAATAACACAAAATGTAGCGCCCCAAACTTGGCCTAGACGTTACGACTTAATCTTGAGGAATTACAGAAACTTATTTTAAAATTCTAGACTTTGAACTAGAAAATTGTGTTTTCGATAAATGTTAATTTTGACAAATCTCTTGCAATTATTCAGGAAAAATAATCGTAGATCTTATTTACTTGACAGAAAATATTTAACTTGTTACTTAATTTCACATCGGAAGTTTCAGAGTTGTTAACTTGCAAAATGTGAAAATGAATGATTTTGCAAATTAATAAAAACACAATTCGGTAATAAGCCCATCAAAAATTGAAAATAAAGTCCAGAATACTTAAACAATCCAAAAAGTCCAAAGTAAAATTTAAAACATAAATCGTCTAATTTTATTAATTAGAAAACTTAACAGTTGCAAGATGTGTGTGAGTTTTTCCAAAACGATAACATAGAATACTCAGTTTATAAAAAAAAAGTTGCACTAGTGACTTTATTTATTATTCTTTTTGTAAAACTCATTTTCTCAGTTAAAATAATTTGCAGCAAAAAAAAAATATATACAACTTGTTTAACTTTGAAAAAAAAAATCAAACGTCTAGTTTTAAAGTATCAAAAATCAGGTGGAATTTTCAATTAAAAAAGACTAACTAAAGTCCAGTGAACTCAAAACCAAACTTAAAGTCTGAAAATCAATCCCAAAATCCAAAAGTCTAAAAAATTTTAATTTAATGATTATATAATATAATCTTATGCGAGAAAATTAATCCAAGCTCCAAATGCCGCCCAATCCAAAATGAATGAGTGTTGATTTGTAGTGAATAAAATATACAAATTACCACAAAAATAAATATTTAATTTGACCTTAAAATGATGTTTACTATTCATTTGATAATTGCAATTGCATAGTATCATTGTCAAGTAATAATTAAAATAAAGTAAATTTGTTACTCGACTCACTAACTAAATTAACAATATAAGTTAGAACTCAAAAAGGCAATCAAAACGGAGAATATGCAAAAAGTAATTCAAACAAATAAATTAATAAGAAATTATTTTACCAATTCTACCTCGATTCATAAAAATGAAATGGTTAATGATCACTTTTAGACAATGGAAATTAATAATCTTATGTCAGATTAACTTGTGTTTAGAATCAATGATGCAGATGCGTTTCTATATCTAGGCCAAGTGCTTTGAAAGCACAAGTGTCATTACTGCACCTTCCCCAATGCTTGCAAGTGAAATACTTTAGTTACTAGCTTTGCTGTTGGTTTTCTTGGTCTTCAATTGAAGGATATTACTTGAAATTTGTTGGATCTATTGCCTTGAGTATATTGTTCTCAATGTTTTTCGAATTCTTGTATATTTATAAGATAAGACCCAAGTAAAATAGATCTTAGATCTGTTTATGGATTTATTCACTTGTGACGTTCATAGTATGACATACTTTAATCCTGAGTGGACGATGGGCTATGCATGCATGACTCATACACTTTGATTTAAGTAAAAACTTTAGTTCAAATAGTTAAGGAACCTAAAGCTGGTGCATTAGGTATACAACTTCTGTAGTATGTAGCATCATTCTCAATAGTGGAAATCATATACCAACTGATGGGTAAATGATATCTTCTTATCAGTATTACATGACAGATGAAAAGTAAATGTGACCACGGGTCACTTGTCTTTGTGATAAATAGTTTGACTACTATTTGATAGTAATTAACTTTTATTGGAGGAAGATATAATGGTTACCATGATATAAAATAGGATCATATTGGAAGAGCGAATTTATCCCAAAGAGATTAAGGACATCCTATGAGGGTAACACATTTATGAAAAGGCCATTGGACAAGCACTTACTGAGTAACTTTCACAATGGTAGATTATTAGGGAGAGCTCAATCACAATACTATAGTGGAATGACTTCGTGACTAAATAAGTTTATAATTAATAGGTGAAAAGCTAGAACTTAATTATAAATTATTTAAACTCTAATTATATATGTCCAATCGGTCCTTCCATTAGCTGATTGATACCATAAATGAATTGTATGTAGAATCAAATAAACAGAAATGAATGGAAATGATGAAGTTAGAGAAATGGGTCATATTCTCAAATGAATGCGTTTTCTTACTAAACACAAAAGTGACTTGAGAATTAATTTATGGTTTTAGAATTATTATTTAAATAATTATAATTAAATAGTTTAAGTTAGAAAATAGAATTAAATTAATTAGTAATTATGAATATATTGAAAATACAAATTAAATATATTTCCTCATAAATTCTTTTACGGTAAAGTTGTCATGACTTTAACGGAATTTGAATTGGGTTGAAAAATTTATTTAATTGACAAATTAATTTAGATAACTTGATTAGTTGAATTAATTAATTTATTCATTTATTTTTTGGAAATAGAAAACAAATATTGAGTTTAATTAAATTATAAAGTGTTGGGTCAAAAGTTCAAAAAGCACATATAATTGAACCCAATACATAAGAGGCTTAATCCCCATCTTATGATAAGTGAGGGGTGGCAACCCTAGATATATTTACTAGAGTGTGTTGCCCATCACTCTCCTAGTTAGATTGGGGGAGTATTTCTATTAAATAAATATTATTTGTGCAACCTTTATTCAATCAGGATCCTTGTAACACCCTAAACCAGGCCTAGAAGTTTTGACCGAATCCCAGATGTTACATTGATCACCGAAATGATCGTAAGAAAAAATTACAACAAATTATCTCAAAACTCATTACATTCATATTTACAACAAATTATCTCAAAACTCATTACATTCATACTTATCACTTTACGAACCAAGAATATTTAATTACTAACTCTCAATCCGTAAAATTTCGGTCAAGTTTAACTTTATGAACAAAGTAAGATTCGAGCGAAAACAAAAGGGAACTTGTACCACAGTTGTAGTAAAATCTTACAATTCAAAACAATATAACAAAATAGAAACTGGAAATAGGGACTGATAACTTTATTTATCACCAAGACTGTCTGAGACCTCCGCGTTTCTAGTCCAGCGTCAGAAACCAGAAAAGTACCTAAAAGGGGAAACACTAAGGGGGTGAGCCACATGAGCTCAATGTGAGTTTGAACCGAGTCTAAAAATAGATTCACAGAATTTAATTCAACGGTGCAACAGACTTACGGATATTGACAGAGTCAAAAAGAAACTTGGAACTAACGTCCCAACAGAACATGACACTCAAGCACACCCAATCACACACAGGCAGATAGAATATAGTCAGATAGTCTAGCACCCCAAACACACAAACAAATGCGTATGAAATGCAGTCAAATACTGAAACCCACCCATCCAGCCAACACACCTCTCCGTCCCCCGATCACACCCCATAAGAGCTGTTTAAACTCATCCAACCAAAACACACCACATAAGACCTCAAAGGCCCATCCAACCCTACACACCATATATGTGGACTAAGCCACTCAGATATTAATACGCAACGGAGCTGGCGTATAAGCATTACAGTGCAATGCGGTAATCCGTTGTATGGACATGTTACAATTTAAACTGTCAGATCAGATAATAGTACGCATCAAAACTAACGCATATGCAGTACAATGCGATAAATTGATGTACAAATAAGTTGCAGTAAAAACTGCCAGATTAGGTCAGAATCATTCTCCCTTCTCTTGACAATCCCACCCAAAACTTTACTTTATGCAAGTGTATGTATGCACACAATCTCACAGATCAGTGACACATTAACAAAAAGTCAAACAGAACAGATATGCACACACACATCCAGTTAACTGGGTCCAGAGTCAGACATCTCACACAACAATTACAAATAACACATGAGCAGCAGCCCATATCGGAGTCTTAACTACACTTACTAAAGCTTAGCCAAGGGTTGAAGCACACAGACACATTTTCAGATCAGAAACACACACAGAACCAAAATAAGTGCCTTAGGACCACACGCCTGTGTGCTCTGTCCGTGTGGACATGCCTAGGCTGTGTGGGAGGCCAAACGTCCATGTGAAAAGGGGCACACGCACGTGTGAAAGGAGGTATACGGCTGTGTGGTTGAGGTACACGTCTGTGTGGACTAGGGAGATTGCCATGGGAGCAGGCCGTCTAACTCACTATCTATTTGTACTAAAATAGAGTACAGGGAAGACACGACCGTTTAAGGGCCTCACGCACCCGTGTGCCCACCAGACACAGTCGTGTGTCCAAGGCACACGTCCATGTGGGATCCCTAAATTTCCAAATTAACCACACAGCCGTGTGGCACCAAAATGCTAAATCCCTAATTCCCAAACTCACATGCCCGTGTACCTAGGGGACACGGCCATGTGAAGATCGACAAAAATCCCCAAACTGGCCACATGACCATGTGGCCAGGCCGTATGGTACCAAGTTTTGCCCGAAAACCCTAATTCCTAATTCCACACGAGCGTGTGCCAAAACAACTGAGTGATTCGGCACACGCCCGTGCGGTCACAAAACCACCCTAAAATAACCCGAAAAAATATGCTTTCATTCCCGAAGCACTTTTCAGCCCTCAATCACTCGAAACTAAGCCAAATAAACAAGTTCTAAGCGCAAAATAGCAGTATTATATCGTAAATGACCGATTTGCAAACACACATATGAATTATCAGCTTTTCACATAGTCGAATCAAAATTTGCAAATAGATTAAAAAAGGTACGAAACCCACACCTGATTTGCTATCCACGATGTCCAGATGCCGACTTGACGACAAAGAAACGAAACCCTTCCCAAAATCACAACACCACCGATTTCAAACAAAAAAAGGAAAATAAGGAAGAAGAAAACCCCCAAAAGAACAGAGGACAAGAAAACGTGATAAAAATAGAATAAAATAAAAAATAATAATAATAATTTACCAATAAAACTAAATAGTTATTATTAAACATAAAGCAAATTTACTATCTAACATACAATATATAAAAACTATATCACTCTACCCGCACACACAGGAGCTCGAACCTAGAACCCTGAGGTATGCTAACACTCAACAAACCACCAGACCAGCAGGCCTATTCTGTCACTTAAACACATAACCAAACACAATAGTACAACATTCTCACTTACCCTAACTATAAAAGTTAAAACTTCTAACCCCAAAATTCGGGGTGTTACAATTCTCCTATCTTCCCTATAAATAGATGACATTGGTAAAACTATTTACACACAAGTTTTATAAATTCTTATTCTTCCAAAAAGTAGTATGAATTTATTTTCTTAGAATAAGTTCTATTTTCTAGGAATTAGAATTTCTACCCGTTTTTATTGAGAGAATTCCTTTCCTATTGAAAGTAATTAAATCGTTTCTTGTTTTGTGTTTGGTTTGTGTTGCTCAAACCCACACTTAGTGCAATTCGAGGTACGAGGATAATGAAGAAGGTTGTTCGGTTGAAAGCTAAGAACGATATAGATACATCTCGCACAAAGCACAAGTACTTTTTGGGAAAAGATTTATTGCTATAAATATCACAAACCAACTCGGTTTTTAAAATTTTTAAACTTCTATCGTAACTAAAAACTGTTCTTCTTAACCAGATTTTTCCACCAAAATCAACCTTAGGTAACTTCTCGATTTGGTTGGTTAGCATAGATAGGTTGGCTAGCTCACAACCCATTTTCCCCTAGAATTTCCATTGACCTATCTGTCACTTAAAATAAATTGTATGAGTGCAAATTAAAAAAATTAAACTACAATCATCTGTTGTAAATCAATGTTTAATCCTATTTCAATTACTAAGCCATTAACTTATAGATCTCCTAACCATAAAAACAGATTGGCTCACTATAGATTTGCAAGTAACATAAATAATATAAAAATGAAGCATAGTGAAAGAGAAATAAATAAAACTAATAAAATTTAATATTAAATATATCTCAATCAATTTACTACAACCTACATGTGAATGAAAGTTGAATTGTTTCTCCCAAACTAAGAAGAGAAAATAAATGTAAAACTAAAACTCAAATGGCCTCCTCTTCTCTATCCCCAGAACAACACTTTTTATAAGGTTTTTAAGGAATCATAAAAAATTGAGGTAAAATGACCAAAACACCTTTATTTAAAACAAGGTAAGAAAATGTAATGCAAAATTAGGGTCAAGTTACAACTTCAAAAAGTAGTTTGCTTTTCTTCTAAAATTCCAACTTTTCTTCATTTTGTTGCCTCTAAATACAATCTTATTTCTTCAAACTTATTCATTTCCTTAAAAAATACCTTTCAAGAGCTCATTAAATAAAAAGTATCTAAAAATTACTAAAAGTAGCTTAAAATACTAAAATATGAAAAGACTATTTTACAACTAGTTGTAAAATCAACTAAAATATTCAAAACTAACTAAAAATTACTTAGACATAAAGCAAACGAGAGTGAATAAGAGCCTAAAATATGTAACAAATAATCGATCACCAAGGCCTCCTATTTTGGTGCTTGGAACATCTTCTCTTAGTTTGGAAAAGCATCCACCATTCACTCGACATTGAAAATAAAGATACAGGCTTTCAATGTCTATCTCTTTATCTTATACAAAAATTTTACACCTCATTTTACTTTTGGTCACCCCTTTGGCTATCTTTTGCAAGGAGGTGAGGAGTTTTGCCTTTGAATTGAGCAAGAAAGTGAGGTGTTTCATTACTTTAGACCATTGACCTCCTAGTGGATATCTTTTTCTTCCTCTTCATTTACTCAAGGCTTAAAAAGAAAGGTATCTAGCGTGGGCCACTATTCTAAGACTTCCTTATGTCTTTCACCAACATTTGAAACTTCTTTGCCTGCCTTTACAACTCCTGGAAGAATAAGATGCCGTATTCGATGGCTACTCAAGCAAGCTTCATAAAGGATGAAAGAGTTAAGAAGACAAGTTCTTCTTCTTTGACTCTTTTCTTACTTCCACCAAAATGGTTTTCTTTGTGCCCTTTTAGATGGCGATGATAGGGTGTTGCAATTGCCATATGTACATTTTGTAAAGAAGTTTAAGAAGCCACCATGTTTAAATGAAGTGAATTATTAAAGGATCCTTTCATTGCCTCCTCTTGAGGGAACACCATCATTTTTACGTGTTTAAAAAGTTAGCCTTATCTGTGATTTCTTTTTTCTTCCATCAAACTAT
The DNA here is from genome assembly GCA_025698465.1 of Gossypium longicalyx. Classification (NCBI taxonomy): domain Eukaryota; kingdom Viridiplantae; phylum Streptophyta; class Magnoliopsida; order Malvales; family Malvaceae; genus Gossypium; species Gossypium longicalyx. The sequence goes on along the minus strand of CM047004.1, from coordinate 17,229,246 downwards.
TTACTAAGTTATTATTAGGCTCTCTTTTTCTAGTAAAGAGATTTAAGAAGGGGGATCATCGTACCATTGGCTTCATTCTCATGTGACTTCCCTTGCTTACCTTGGATTCTTCATGCATTTTATGTAAAACTTCCTCACTTGATGTAACAAAGTATTTTCCTTTTGACTTAAAAAGGGTAGTGCATCAAGCTATGCAAATATTCTTTTTCTTCTTCCAAACCTCGTGCAACTTTTATCTTGAAAGGCATTCCACTGTCATTTTGAGTTATCTCTATCACCCAATGTTGATGAATGACACTTTGGCTTATGTGAATAGACCAAATCATTTGCCTTGCCAAGTAGTTGTCCTTGGAGGGAACCTACTCGACTTTTTACCTTTTTATCTTTATTTTTTAGAGGGTAGACCATCGTGTGCGAACATCTTTTGACATTTTTTTTCCTTTTGGACCAATACTCTAATACTCCCTAAGACTTTTTTTATTGTAATGTCTCCCATCTTCCTTCGTCTAAAGAGAGAGGTTATTTTTCTATGAATGTTTCCAATTGTCTCTATCCTTACAGCTACTTCAATGGCATTTTGCAAGTTGAAAAAAAATTGTTTATGGCATGGTCTTTTTTCAATGGCATTTTGCAAGTTGAAAAAAATTGTTTATGGCATGGTCTTTATTTTTGTGATATTAGCATTCAACTATATTTCTTTTTCATAGATTGGATCGTATGGGTGGTAGAGTCCCTAATATTCCTTTACTCTTGCCAATATATCTCTTTGTAAGGTATTTAAGGGAGTGTAATGGTGGATAGCATAGGTGATATTCTCTTTAGGTGTTTTGGTTGTCAATAGTTTTAACGCCTTATCACGGTCTTATTATTTAAGGGATTGTAATGGTGGATAGCATGGGCGATACTCTCTTTGTGATATAAGCATTCAACTATATTCCTTTTTCATGGATTGGATTGTATGGGTGGTAGAGTCCCCAATATTCCTTTACTCTTACTAAGATATCTCTTTGCAAGGTATTTAAGGGATTGTAATAGTGGATAGCGTGGGCAATACTCCTTTTAGTTGTTTTGGTTATCGATAGTTTTGACGCCTTATCACAACCTTATTATTCATCCTTTTGGTTGCACCATTATTTTGTTAACTCCTTGGTCAAGGTTATGTTGGCATCTTAGGGACCATATTTGGTCTTAAGAAGTGTAACATCCCGAATTAGGGCCTAGTAAGAACAGTGGTTTCGGGACCACAAATTCGACATAAGAAAATTTATTTTTATTATATTTTTATGGTCTACGATTTCACAAAATGGTTTCGTGAAAATTTCGTTCGAAAATTTCGATGTTTGGGCACTCAATTTGGTCAAAAGGACAAAATTGTAAAAAGTGCAAAAGTTGAGTTCTACATGTTAGAGGTGTCTAATTGTTATGAAATTTTAAATGGGAGGTCCTTAAATTATAATTAGACCATTGTATAATTTTTTGGACAAAAATGGACATGAAATGGGTGAAATAGAATATTTTTAAGTTAGGGGCATTTTGGTAATCTAGTAATTAAAATGAATTAAAAGCCAAAATAAAAGCCAAAATTTCTTTTCTATCTTCTTCCTTGGCCGAATATGACATGAAAAAACCATGGCTAGGGTTTTCCAAGCTTCCAAGCTCAATTGTAAGTCCGTTCTTGTCCTATTTTTAATGATTTTTACGTTTTTGAAATCCTCGTAACAAGATCTAGCTATTTTTACCATTTATTTGAGCTAGGGTTTGTGTTTAAAAATTTAACCATGAATGATATGCATGTATTTTTATGTTTAATGGTAGAATATGAAGGCTCGATGTGTAATAAATGACTTTTGCTAAGTGATTTTCGGTAAAAATGCTTAAAAGGACTAAATCATAAAAGTTATAAAATTAGTCATAAAAGGGTGATTTAGTGGAAATTGGGGGCTTCCATAGTTATGAAAATGATTCGTCTAGGCTTTAAATGCAAGCAAATTCAATAAAAATCATTTTACGAGCATTGGGGCAAAAGTGCAAATATGTGAAAGTTTAGGGCTCAAAATAAAAATTTGTAAAAACATAATTTTTGGACCCATATGAGTAATGTGACTAGTTAGTAGGCTAAATGTGATATTATAGATCAAGGAAAACAAGATTCGGGCTTAGAACGAGGTTGAACAAGGTTAAGCACAAACTCGAAATAAATAGTCGTACTCTAAACCGAGGTAAGTTCATATGTCAATGATAATGCAATGATATTATTGTTCATGCTTGAACTCAAATTGATGTGTCAACATTGTGTGATGAATATTTATATAGTTGATATGAAGATTATATATTGTGACAAATGCCTAAATATAATTATTTGCAATACCATGTTTATTTCATGGACTAATGTCCAAATAAACATGAAAATGTATTAAATTGAATGTACATTGCATGATCAGCTATGCTTATTGGTATACTTGGTGAAAAGAGAAAATCTCAGTTGAATAAAAAGGGATATCTGATGGATACGCTATTCTTACATGATACGAGATCCTGCATGTGTTGCAAAAAAAGATTTAGTCCGAATGGGTAATCCAATGATCTCGGTATAGAAAGAATCTAGCCCGGACGGGTGTTCCTTGAGTGATCGAGCCTCCCGAAGAATATTTGTGCATTATGGATTTATCCCGGACGGGTAATCTGATTAGGGTCTGAATTTAGCTTGGACTGGTAATTCAAATCTGAGCTCATTAAGAGTGTTTGTCACTACAAAGGATTTATCCTGGACTGGTAATCTCGACATCAATCTATGAGTTTATATTACGAGGGGTTTAGCTTGGACTGGTAATCCAGCTATAAGATGTGAGGTTCGCGGGAGTGCTTGCTTGAAAACAATCACTTGAATGACTTGACGATAAATGAGCTATCCATCGAGATTTTCGAGAAATTCAACTGGTATTATAATGAATAATACAATGAAAATCCCGAGATAGGCATGGTGATAAAGGTAAAGTTAATTGATATGCTATGGATATGTATAGGTACATACATTATATTCATAAATGACGCCTTATTGAAAAGTGATAAATGATGAGTAAGCAAATTCATGCATATGCATATGTATACATGATAAGCAAGTAAAAAGGTTTGAAAGATGAACCATCCTTATGCTTATGATTATGAATTGTGTTGTAATATCATGTTAACTTACATTGTGTAGTGAGATATGGGTTTCATGAAATGATGAGTCCATGATCAATGAGCTTATGATAGTTACTATGAATTTACACTAAAACAGTTTTGGACAACAGCAATGGTCCGACTTTGAAAATCCACCAAAAACAATGGGAATTTAGTTAGAGATTGAATAAAATATAAAATTAATGCTTATTTGGTCTAGTTTTAGATAAAGGAAATGGTGCTAGTAAAAGAATCTCATATGATGAGATATTTGAATTCTTGTGAGACAGAATCAGAATGAGTTCAGAATCCCCTTTCTGACTTGGGAAAATCACTAGAAATTGTAAAAAAATAATTATGAGTTATGAATCATATTACTGAAATCTTTAATGAGTCTACTTTCAGGAGAAAGATATGAGATATTTGATTTTTAGTAGATAAAGGTCGAGGCTGTCAAACAGCAAAATAGGGAAGAATTTAAAGAATAAGATGTACTTATTGGCTAGACCAAAAATTCTAGAAATTTTATTTTAAGAAGATAAATGAGTCTAGTTTCAGGGAAAATTAACAGATCTTAATTTTGAGTTCCGTAGCTCCAGATATAAATAAATTAGTAACTATGACTCGAGAAAATAGCTTAACCAGAATATGAGTAAAAGTGTCATTATGGTTGATTACCTAAGGAAACACGTTGTTATAATGATTATTATTTTCATATGGTCTTACTAAGCTTTAAGCTTACTCTCTCCTCTCCATTTCCTTAGTGTTCTCAGGTCGGCTCGGGGTTGGAGATTGTTCGAGGCAGTATCACACTATCAAGCTATCAACTCCAGAGTATTGTCATACGTGTATTAAACACTTTCAAGTGGGTGGCATGTATAAGGACTAGTTTTTATATTAGATGTTGTTATGATTAGCCAAATGTATCGGCTTATATTGATTTATTGTATATAATCATGAGATGTGGCTTATTATGGTTATAGCTTATAAGCCTAATTATTCCTACTATGGGTTAATGCATGTCGTGTGATTATAATTGGTTGCTATGAATAATCTGTATAACACATGTACACGATGAATGCCCTAGAACCATTCGAGGTGGTCGTGGCCATGGAATGAATATGTGGCCTGGTAGTAAGTTGATAATGATTAAACATGGACAATTGTAGAATGTGTAGAGATTAAGTGTTGGGTAATAAACACTTGTAAGACAACATGCAAATTATTTAATTGAATCTTTCTCAAGGTCGATTAATCATTTAATTGATGCTATAATTTGGGTCCATGATGTGTAAAGTATGAGAAAGAATTAAGGACAACATAAGGCTTGTAAAATAGCATAAGTGTTGGCCACACAGGCAGAGACACGGCCATATGTCTCAGCCGTGTGGAGGACACGGTCTAGCACACAGGCGTGTGGCTTGACCGTATGGATCAATTTGTTTGGCTAACGTCATAAACAGAGAGTTACACGAGCTGAGGACACGGGCGTGTCCCAAGCCACACGGGTGTGTGTGACCACATGGCCCAACCCACACGGGCGTGTGACTCTCCAAAGCAAGAAAATTGGTTAAGTTGTCCAAAGTTTATCAAAAGTTCTCAGTTTAGTCCCGAACCACCCCGATGTATGTTTTAGGCCTCGAAGGCCTGTATAAGGGACAATATGCATGTGTTTGAGATGTTTTAATTTTGGGCAAAAATTTTGTGGCAAGATTTTACATGTTGTGAATGTTTAAGTCTGGTAACACATCGAACCTTGTCTCGGCGTCGGATACGGTTAAGGGGTGTTGCAAGAAAAGTCTTTTTTTTTCTTCCTTTCTTGGTTGCTTCTTGTCCTTCAAGGTCTCTTATCAAGCATATTCCTAGATTTAGGCCCAAAGAAACTCGTTCTAAGGTTGTAACTTCTTTTACTAATGGATTGTAGACTTGAACTCCCTACATGCTCGAGTATTTTAACAATATCCCTCGTCTTGATGATATGTCAATGTGGTGGAAGAAAATGGTAAGGTCTACTTATTACCCCACTACTGAAATTATGAAAAAGATGGGTGATAAGCTTTTACAACATACGTAGATCTTGGTGTTCAGCTCCAGCTTGGTGTTGATAATGGATTGCATCATGGTCTCCTTATTCCTGATGATAATAGCTCCTTGAATGTAGAAACATAGCTTTTTGTTTTGTTCCAACAAACGATGCTAATTAACAATGAAGTTGTACAAGGTGTTCGAGTAGACTATGGTGGTGGTTCATATAGTGTGAGGAGTAGAAAGCCGCTAGAGATGGAGGTTTATGATGTGTAAAGCGTTTGAGAGAGAGCGGGGGAGAGTAGCGAGATGTTTGTATTTTGAGTATCCAAGTTCTATGTCCAATTATTCTAGTTTTGAGAAGAGGTATTTATAGAGGGTGGTTGATTGGGAATGGGTTTTGCCCGTTAAGCATTTTATTCCACTCACTCCACAGACATAGAAGGTAGTGTGGTGGACTGTCAACTAGAAGCACTATTGGAGTCGAAATGAGGTGACTAGGTAGAGTGTTGTTAGGCTTGGAGAGGGGATGAATTGGCAGGTGGTAGCATGAGCTCTTCCTTATATATCTTCTAGGGATTTCCTAGACCTATCTTATGTAATGTGGAATTAGGTGAGGTCGAGCTTCACCGAATTTTATCTTCAAGCATAGAAGTTGACGAAGGTGTAATCCAAATATATGCATATATATATATATATAATTTTATTGAAAAAGATGGAAAAAATTCTTTATTTTGCTTGTTTGTTTAGTTATTTTTTATTATGGGTTAAACTTATGGGTTTTTATATTATATGCTTAGGAACAAATTTATAACTCTAGTGAGCAATTTAATTATTGTGCATTTACTTTAAGTTTAACTATAAATTAGATTTTTTAACATTCAAGATCATGATAGTTTAAATTTGTTCTTTTTTACTTCAAAATTAAATGCACAATCAGTGAATTATCCCCTATGAAAACACTAATTTACTCTTCAAATTATAATATAAGTATTTGTCCTTTATAATTATTTGGTCAATAAAGTTTAGTTTGCCTTATGTGCATGAGCATGCTATTAGTCCCCATTGAAGGTTGAAAATAGTGCTTTTAGATCACTTCTTAAATGGATTTATGGATGAGACTCAAACATCAATACTTGCTAAGATGTTAATAAATATTTAATTAATTGAATCAACCTATAAATACCCCTTATTTTATTTTATATCCATTTATTTATTTATTTTTTAAAAAGTAGATGAAAGATTGTTGAAAAAGTGGTAATGAAGATTCAAAGAAGGCATGTGAAAAAATCATTAGTCACATGTGACATGTCAAGGTTTAGGCCAACAGCTTAAAAATTGTAGTACACCTTTATTTGCCATGTAAAAGCAAACTAATTAACCCTCCCTCGTGGCCATGGCCCCTATCTACCTTTCTTTTCTTGCCTTTTATACATGGGCATGGCTTCTACCATGTGAGTTCAAATCGATTAAAAGGAAAAGAAAAAAAAAGAAAAAAGGATATGCATTAAGAAAAAATTTCATGACTCACTCAAGTAAAAATAAAAATTATTATTATAAAAGACCTTACATGAAAGTTGATAGGCAAATATATATATATTTAAAAATACTTAATAATCCTGTTACTTTTTTTTTTCAACTTTTATATATATATATGAGTAAAATATTGAATTCGCCATAATATACTTTGTTAAGTTTGAATTGAATGGTTTCGGGTAGACTTGTTCACGGTCATGTCAGGTTCCGGTCGGGTCCTAATAAAAATGTAGGCTCGATTGATAGGTTCGGGTCCAACTCGATCCGAAAAAAAGTTTAAATTTTTGTCCAAGTTCAGTCTAGATAAAAATGTTAAAACCCCGGTTCGACTCGACCGTATTAAATTTATTTTATTTTATTTTATTTTTATATAAAAAATTTAAAAAATATAATACATTAAAAATATTAAAATATATATTTCTCACCAAATTGAAAATAAATTAAAAAATATTTATGTTTAAATAACAATAAGATAAGTACAACTTAACAAGCAAATGCCTCTAAAATGGAAGTAAAATTACCAATAAAATAAGAGTTATATAATATCTAAACAATAACAACAAAATAATAGCAACATAATAGTAAAATGGTAGCAAAAGAGTGAGAAAACAACAACAAAACAACAAATTCTTTTTACAAATTTAGGTCAGGTCTGAGCTAAAAAACTTTATTCAAAGTTTGACTTATTTTCTAAACAGACCTTATTTTTTACCGAAGTCTATTTTTTAGGATAGCCTTTGAGTCGAACTAGATGGCCCAACTCATGGACAACTCTAGTTCCAATCGAATGGATTGGAATAGAAAAGTTATAGTATTTTAAATTAATTAAATTTAAGAAGACAACGTTTAATTATATTGTGGGAAGGGTCCCTAGACAAATAACAGATAAGGTAAACCTTTTGGACGACCCAATTGGCCCACCCTCCAAAAGGTTATTAAAAGATTCTTTCAAAACTTACAATAATAATTAGATATCATCACACTCACGAGGTGGATAAGTAAAAATAGTTTTATAAATAAAAAAAATATTTATAAAATTATTTTAATAAATTATTACTGATAGAATAGTAAGACATTTTTATATAAATTTATTGTACTTGTTTTCGATTCTTAAAGATATTTTTTAATTATTTTATTTAAAAATTATATAAAAGTATGAAAATATAAAATTATTGTTATAATAATATTTAATTATCTATTAAAATAAAAATATTTTAATATTTTATATATAGTAAAATGGAAAACTATTATAATTATAATACTAAAATTTAGTCGGTTTGGTATAAAAAATTGAAAACTCATTTTTTTTAAAGAACCAAAATTGAATTGGTTTTATCTCTAAAACCGAGAAAATGGAATCAACATTTTTTGGATCGATTCGGTTGAAAAGCGGACTTAACCAACACTATTTCCTATTTCTTTCTTTATTGTGGAGTTATTAATATTAGTTAGGATGTTTTTTTGCTTTTAGGATAAGAAGTTCAAAGATGGGTTTGGATGGATTTATTTGTAATTAGTATAAAAATAATAGTGACGGTGAGATTAGATAATGTGAGATAAAAAGTAAATTAAATGCACCGCACCAATTATCTAAACCCATACTAAATAATTAACATAAAATTGACTATTTCATAAAATGAAAAAAAAAAAAAAGAGTATAAATTTAAGATTTGAAGATAATATGCTTAGGGTTTACCTTATGGGTAATATGTATAAATTATTAACCGGGATTAAATTTTGGATATCAAGTATAAATTATGATGGGGTTTGGGTTTAGGTAATGGGTTGAGTTGGGTTTGGATTTATAGTGATGAAAATTCATACAAAATAAAATAGTCTTTACTTTGACATTTATGGGTATCTAAATCAAGGTAACATGTTCTTTAGAAATATACCCAAAACCTTAACCCTTTCCCTAAACCCTACTAACTTAAAGCCTTTCAATTCAAACATTTGATAAACACTTACTGATTTATCATATTCAAACACAATCCTTTATCAAGGATGTCAACCCAACTCTATTTCAACCAAGCCTAACCTTGTTTAGATGTTTTTTTGTGAGCTTGATCTTCTGCTAGTGTTTACGCATTTTTCTAATAAGGAAATATATTCTAAATTAACCGTAAATATTGTTTGTGGAACTCCAATAAACCCTACGTACTTAGGGTTAGTTTAAAATATATTTTTATGATAGTAAAAAATGTAATTTCACCATTTTAATAGTATTTTTATAATTTTTAAAAGATTAAATCAAATTTTTATAATTTTTAGGGGATCAAAGTATAATTTTATCATTATTAATTTAAAATTTTATAAATTTTACCATTTTTAAGGATGAAAATAAAAAAATTCATTTAAGGGACCTGTCAGCCCTTAGCTCCACCTCTAATCAAAAAGGCCATAAAGCAATCATAAATGCTATTATAAATTTAAATTCAATAAATATAATTTATTGTTTGTAAAATATTATATAATTTGATTTAAAATGTGATGTTAATAAACTTGTCTGAATTTATTAGTAATTTCTTCTAATGCTTTATGTAACAAATTGAAGAAAAAAAAAGTTATTTTAACTAAACAAATAAATTACAAAAACTTGATCTAACTAAACAAATAAAAAAAATTAAAAATGTGTACAATAATGTGTTGCACAGGGGTAAAGAGGTGAGTTGTGTGATTATGGATGATGGATCAGATCTTGAGTTTCACCTTGATATTCATTTTCAAGCAACAAGTTTGGATCTGGCTTGTACATTGGTAAAAAAAAAAAAAAAAGAGAACAAATTAAACTCACCACTTGAGGGGCTCCTTAGTGAATAATGATGTAATAGATGGGGGGGATAAGGTGCATAAGGCTCATCGGGCAATATATTTATAATGTTGGGCAATATGCATGAAATATCCTCATTGGCCCATCAACATTAAAACTTGGAACTCAAAGAATACCAATTCTCACCCAAAGAAGGAGAAACAAAAAAAATCATTGGAATTCCAAGAAAAATATCTCCCTACAAAACAATCAAAACCCAGTTTGTGTTTTCGTTTATGTAAGTTAGTAGTAGCAGCAAATTGAAGAGAATGAGGACTGAAACGATACTTTGAAGAAGAGAAAAGAAAAGAAGGGAAATGGGAAAGACTGTAACAAAGAGTCATGAGTTGAGAGAAAACACTTCTTGTGGTGTTGGCGGTGAAGGAGCCAAATACTCTAGAGGAGGTGAGAAAGGTGACAAAATATGTAAAATGTCATTTGGGAAATTGAATTTTAATTAGAAGTTGGATGTCGAAAATAGTTAATGATAATTTTTCAAATAAATGGATTTTAGATGTTTATTTAGTAATGAATTTAAAAATTTTAAATTATTTTTGGATTTGACAAATCCATGTTCTTTTACCTTTCAAATATACTATATTTTATTTTATTTTATTTTATTTTATTTATAATATATGCATTTTATTCTTACCATTTATACCATAATAGAAATTCATTTTACAAGCCTTTCTTTTTCCTTTTAAATTAAATAAAAGGAAAAAATTGTTTTAAAAAATGAAAACATGATAAGTTAGTTTCTGTTCTCTATAAATAAAATAAAATAAATTAAATTATTACAATTATTGATATTTAATTTTTTTGAAAAAAAAGAATATTTTTTATTTTTAAATGAAAATTGGTGTTTTCAAATTTTTCAATTTTGCAAAGCATTTTTAGTAAGAAACAATGAAAACAATTTTTTAGTATTTTTTCATTTTCACATTTTTTATTTTTAAAAATTTTCAAATAAACTCATTTTTTTCAATATTTTTTTTATTTTTCAAGAAAATAAAAATAATCTTTATTGTATGAAATCAAATGGAGCCTTAATTTTTTTCGATTATTATTTTATATTGATGTAATATATTTTTACTAAACCAAACACCAACAAACTAAAAAAAAATTTATATAAATAAGAGTGTGGTAGCAAAAACACCCTAACTATGCATTAACAAGATGGAGAAACATTTAATTCTTTTAATAATTTTGCATAAATCAATAATCATAAAGCATCAAGCATAACCTAGTGTCACGAGCCATGGATCAAGACCCGTGACGAATGCACACGGAATGTCTCATGGAGGTCAATTAATCAAATAGAGCTTATTTAGTCCACTTGAATTGGCTTGATTCGTGGAATATATGGAGAAGACCATCTACTTGAAGCATTGGTGGTCCAGTGAAACACTTCAATAAAACTAGAGTTACCAATGTAATTATTGTAAATCCTAAGGGATATAGTTCAATGCCAAAGGCATCATTGATGATACAACTAAGGTAAATACTATTGCCATGTATTTTACTAACGTCACTTTGTTATGGTGGCATCGTAGGTCTACAAATGAGAGATGATGAGGTATTGCCATTGGGACTTAGGAAGAGTTCTAGAGTGAATTCAAGGGGTAGTTTTACCCAGATTATGCCGAGGATGAGGCTCACGCTAAATTTCGTCAGCTTATGCAACAAAGACTAGTTAGGGAGTATGTGCGGCATTTTAGTGAACTCATGCTCTAAATTTCTGATATGGGTGAGAAAGAGGCCTTGTTCTCTTCTATGGATGGGCTAAAGCCTTGGGAGAAGATAAATTTGCAACGCCGAGGGGTTAAAAGACTTACCAAAGCCAGAACCATAGCAGAATCTTTAATCGAGCTTGTTCCGAGGAAAGACAAGTTCGAGTCTTCCAAGTCCAAAGAGAAGGGCAATGGTGGGGGAGATGAAGAATGACAAGTTGAGAATAACAACGACAATAATGGTAATAGGAAACTACGTAATGGGAAGTAGAAGCCTAACAACAAACCAAATGGGCAAGTGATATGCTTCCTTTACAAAGGTCCTCATATTGTAAGGGATTGTCTGAAAAGATCCGTGCTTTCTACCATTAAAGGGGATGATGAGCTAGAAAAAGCACCATTGAAGCTTGGTTCGATCTTGAGTTTTGTCGATGCTAAAAGGGTCAAAGAGAATGAAAAAAAGATAGTGAAGTGTTTCTTATGTTGTGGTCCACATAGGATGTGGGATTGCCTAAAGCGATCCAAGATATCTGCAATCAGTAAAGAAGATAAAGTAGATCCAGAGAAAGACTTTAAAGCTTGGGTCAATGATACTCAATTTTGCAAAAGTGAAGAGGGATCGCAAGCAAAAAGGGTTGATGTCTATGGACATCAACATCGTAAGGTAGATGAGTAGTGCTTTTGTTGATACGGGGGCATCAAACTTGTTCATATCGAAGAAAGTCGGGGGTAAATTTAGTCTCCCAGTTAGTAAATTGAATAAGAAGATCAATACCGTAAATTTCAAAGAGGTCCTAACTGTGGAAGTAGTACAAATAGTTGAGCTACAAATCGGTCAATAGAAAGGCTATGAAGACTTCAAGGTAATTCACTTGGACACTTGGATGATTACGATTTTGTTCTTAGCTTGAATTTCCTTAACAAAATTAATGCTCTTTTGGTTCCTTATTGTATATATATCTTGGATACTCGAAAACAACAATGCGTTATGTCGTTGAGTTTAGACATGAAGGGTGGAACCAAGGTATTGTTGCCAGTCCAGCTAACCAAGGATGTTTCATGTGGAGGGAATATTGACTTGGTAGAACAGAGCACTCAGGAGACCTCCTTGGAAATGCTAGAGGTGCGACAAACCGATATGAAGCCTGTTGAGTTATCAGTGGGGCTAACACCTATGAGAGAGATTGGTTGTGCATCGGACATTTCTAGCAATGGCTTGATCGACATCAACTAAATTTCGCCCCCTTTGTGAAGTACTTGCTCAAGAGGTTCTTCATTTGCAACAGTTGTCATACTTAACTCCATGTTGTGAGCTTCATAGCTAATTCTTCTACGGGCTTGGACTTGATGCCTTGGAGAATGTAGCGTAAGACCCAATTCATGCATTGTATCCACATATTGATGGTAGATGATTTTGACAATTGCTGTTTGTAGTTTAGACTTAAATTACTCTAGTGGTGAATGTAATCAACGATTGCCTCGTCTTTTCACTATTGTGATCTTGTGAGCTCGATCATGTTGATAATGCGACAAGTGCTATAAAATTGATTGAGAAATTATTGCTCAAGTTCTTCCTAGTTGTCAATCATTTTCAGGCTCAAGATTAGTGTACCAATTAAAGGCATTTCCTTTCAATGATCAAAAGAACTGTTTCACCAAGAAATCTCTATCAAACTATTTCATGAAACCAATTTTTTTACATAAAATAGTTTGATATATTTTGATAGAATATGAAAACACGTGGTTTTATGAAAATAGAGAGTCATTATCGAATTTTCTTTGGTGTAATCGAGTCACCTATAAAATAATCTTTTAAAAGGAAAAGTTTTAATATTCTTTAAAAAGATAATTTTACTCTATGTCCAGAGAATCAGAGTAAAATTGTTATTCAGGAGTTGGTCATGCGTGAAGAAGGTTTTAGCACCCTCGCTATACCTAGAATTGACACCTCAATAAATACGTGTTGTCTCGAGTCTCAAAAATTAAAAATTAAAAATTTAATATTTAATTATGATTCCAAATATATATGTTTATTTTTATTTTTATTCTGGAGTGAATCGGATTTTTAAATATATATATATATATATATATATAAATAACATAGATATTAAATGCTTTCCTATATCTCTCGAGTCTACGACATATAGGAGTAATAATAATCGATGAAATCTCTCCTAATGAGGCGGAAAAAATTATAAATTATGTTAGTTCGAGAAATATTTTTTTATTATTTTTATTTAAAAAATTAAACTTTTTAAAAATATATTCTTCCATATAGGTTTTCACCAAATGCATTGAATTTACCCATGAAACAAGCCCCATATTACATTGAAACAGAACGTGTCCAAACACTCATGCCAAAAACACATTATAACTGCTATGGTTTTCACCTTTGTTGGATGAATTATTATTTGTTGATTAAATTATTTAAAAGTTACTATTTATATAAATTTTTGTTATATATTTAAAATTTAATTTCCACTTTTATTTTTAGAAATTTAGTTTTTTTACTTTTCAAAGTTAAAAATTTTGGTCTATCTATTAATATTATTAAAAAAATTATTTTCAAATTTAATCTCAAATTTCAGTTAAATACATATTTTTTTTTTAGTTTCTTAACAATTAAATGGGTAGACGTTAATCACGAATTTTAAAATTGTTTTATACTCAAAATAAGCTCAAACTTTAAACCATTAATTAAGGGAAGAAATTATTATCTCATCTAATCAGGGATATAATTATTATATATTAATACAGGATACAAAACACATGTAAAAGAACGACACCCAAGCCTTAAATTTGTAGAGATTCAACAACATAATGACATGTTCAACAAAATAATAAACCATGTTAACAATAAAAGAGAAATTATATTGTAGCCCAATAACTTTAGGGGTAGATTAGTTCAATGTGCTCCTCCTCACTGTCATTGATCACCATTTCTCCTGTGCAAGCTTCATGCTCTCCTTAGGTAATTAGAGGGTTTGGGTTTGATATGGCCTTGCAAGTGGGCAGTAATGATGGCTGACAGCGTCAGGGTTTTCTAGCACAAGACAAGGGTGAGGATATTGATGACTGTGGTTTCATTAAGGGGAAGATGGTGGCTAAATTGAGGTTGTTTAGTGCTGGCTCACTGGGATTAGAGAGTTGATAGAGATTAGGATAAAGAAAAATGGTGAAAGAAGTAAAGGTGGGGGGGCGTTCGGCTTGTAATAGCCAATTTTGGCCTAGAAAACCCAAACCAATAAAAATAATAATAAAACCCAAACAAATAATAAAACAGTCCAAAATGAATGTCCCTTTACATATTAAATCAAGGCCTAAACTACTCAAGCCCAACAAGCCCAAAATTTTAGAAACCCTAAAGCCCAACTAGCCCAACTACACAAAAAATTTCAGCAAACCCTAGCCCCTCCAAGCTTCAGCCGCCGCATGCCCTTTCAGCTTTGGCCGTCGCATGCCTCCTCGCACGCGTCTGGCCGCTCACGTCACCTGCAAAACAAGACCAACACGCAAGCAAAATAAAACAACAAACAAGAGGACAAAAAAATAATAGCAAACAACAAAGAGAAACAATGAAGAAACAGACAAAGAATAGAAATAGAACAAGCGTGTATTCGGCTATAAAAGCCATTTTCGATCCCTTTGTATTTTTTTACGAACACTAGCAATCAAAAAGCAAAAAACATAAGAAAAGTTGATTTTTTTTTTATTTCTCGTTTTCCTTTTTTTTACTATGAATCTATTTTAAACAAAATAATAAAAGAAGAAAACCTTACCTGAGCCATCCCGTGGTTTTGTCGTCGGAAGTCCTTCTCCGACGCCGGAATCGGAGAGAGTCTTTTTTCCTTCGTTTTTCGGGACTAGAAAGGTTCGCCTTCAGATCCACCTTAAAAGGGGCTAAAAAATCTGACCTTTGCGTGGCTCCCACCACTGTCCACGGTGGAGCCACGGTGGTCCGGTGCCGGCGATGATGGATTTCAAAAACCCTAGCCGAAAAGAGAAAGAGAGAGGAAGAGAGCAAAGGCTCTCTAGTTTTTTTCTTAAAAATGGGGCTGAAATGAAAAAAAATAAAAAAATTGGCTTTAAAGCCATGCAAAACGGCAGCATTTTGCACCTCCCCACACCCCTCAAAACGGCATCGTTTTGGGGGGAATAACGGCGACCCGACCCAATAATAGGGGGATCCGCATGTTTTAAATCCCAAATGGGATATTTTCCATTTTGATCCTCCTGTTTTTCTTACACTTTTCAATCGGGTCTTGGAATGTTTTTGTATATTTTAAATCGACCTCTACAATTTTATTCGTGTGTCATTTAGGCCCTCGGGTAAAACGCTGCTCATTGGACTTGGGATATTCTCCCATCTAGCCCCCGCAAGTTTATGCGCTTGCTGCTTTAGTCCCTGGCAGCTTTTAGTATTTATGGTTATGCCCCATTATTTTATGTTGATTTGCAAAGCAGTCCCCGACCTTTTAACTTCATTTTTATTTCAATTTGCTTCTGTTTATTTTTGTTTTGTTTTGTTTTTTTTTTGTTTTTTTATTTGCTCTTTAAACCATTTAGATTTTTTTTCTTTTTCCATATTATTTCACTTAGACTATTCCATTTTAAGTTTTTATATATTATTTATGTTAAAATTGTTTTACTTTTTTATTATTCATTTTAAAATTCTTTTGCACATATATTTAAAGCTTTCATATATTATGATTATTTATTTTGAATGACTTTATATATATTATTGTATTTTTCTAAAAAACGTTATTATATATATATTATTCATTTAAAATCGTTTTGATTACCTATTCTAAAAAATTTTTATGTACCTTATTTTGAACCCTATTTATTTATTTTAAAATGTTTTATTATTATTATTTACTTTAATTTTTTTATACATTATTTATTTCATACTTTTGTGCATATACACATATATATTATCTAATTTAAAGTTCTTCATATATGTATCATTCTTTCTTTTTTTTTTAAAAAAATCGTTTTGTATATTGTTGATTTTAATTTTCTTTTTTTTACATTATTTATTTTAAATTCATTTATTGTCATTTTAAAATTTATTTTGCAATTGTTTTATTTTAGTTTGCTTTCAACTATTTATTTATTTTTTAATTGATTATTTAATTCATTTGCCTTTGATTATTAGTGATTAGTATTTGAATGGGGCATATTGTGAGATTATCGCCATTGCGTGTATTTTAATTCGCTTATTCGTGTTCATATTATTGTCATTCGCTTGTGTAATGTTTTATTCATGTGTCATCATTCCATGTTGCACTATACTTTTATTTCATATCATCGCCTCATGAATCAAGCCTCGTTACATTCATCCAATAAATCGTTTTATTTTAATCCAAACAAATAACGTACGTCGTTTAAATATCGTATACGCTATTATTCAAAAACAAAATTTCGAAATAAGGCAATGTTTCGCGTTTTGGAACATCGAGGAATTGTGCCCTAACTTACGGGGTTTCGGTTTTCTCTTTGATTCTAAATAGCCAAATATCCTTTTGAGTTTTAAAATACACGGAATTCCAATTAAAATTAAAGACAAACTTGCGCTTGGGAGTTCATGGTATTGTGTCCTAACTTACGGGATGTGATACTCTGATATCTTGAGATGAGGAAATCTTTAACAATCGTTTTGAGCTAATTCAAGCATTTTTTTAAAATCGACATTGATAAAAAAGATCGTATCATAAATCCATTCCCGATTTTCAACTTTTGACTTTAAGACACTAATTAATCAATTTGGTACCAATTTTGGGCGTGACGAGGGTGCTAATCCTTCCTCGCACTTAAACGACTCCCGAACCCGTTCTCTCGAGTTTCGTAGACCAAAAACACCATTTTAGTACACTAAAATATTTTATTAAAATAAAGGTGATCTGATCACACCTAATAAAGATCGGTGGCGACTCCCGTTTTAATCTTCGCTTTCAAACAAATTCGATCCCCGTTTTCAAAAAAATGGTTTCGACAGCTTGGCGACTCCACTAGGGACGTTGAGAGTCGAGCCATAAATTAATTAATTTTTATCCTTTGTCGAAATTTAAAAATTTGTTTTAAACTTACGATCATTTCATTGCATTTCATCTTTGTGGTTTTCATCATTTTATATGATTAGCTTTTGGTTCGAGTCTTTTAAGTATACTTTTGCGCATCATATTGCATAATTGGTCAATTTTACCCTTTTAAGTGGGACTGAGAAACTATTCCTTCATGAGGTCTTCACCTCCATATAGGATAGTGGATCGCTTTTGGGATACATCCGCACCTGCGTCTTTGTGAGATTTTCATCTTCGTATAGTCGTAGAGAAATGTATTCCCCTGAACTGAACTCGGTCCGTATGAGCCTATAATGGGTGAACATCGAGGAATCTGTCGGTTCAGGTACCTTTACTTTAGAACCAAACCACATGTAATAAGCCCTAAGAGCCTACCCTAAGTAGAACCACGCCAAACCCTAGTGGTTACCTGAATAGATGCTTGATTATTTCCTGTTTGCTTTGAGTTTTGTTCATTGTATATAATACTGACTTCTTGTGTTTTGCTGTTATTGTATGGCATCTCATCATAAAAAGGTGTTGATTCACATTCTGTTACTAGATAGAAAAACTTAGCATGGAAAAGGGATTTCTTGATAGAGTGGAGGATAATGCGGCCGTCCGAGTATGGTCCGAGAGGACGCAACAAGAGAAAGGTGATAGTTTGACCGAGAGATATGAATTGAAATTGTGGGATTTCACTCGCATTAGTGTGACTCAAAATGACCTACAAGAATTAAAGGAGATATGAAATAGTTGGAACGACGAGATCAAGCAACTCTTTTACTGTAATTACGGCGACCTACCCTATCTGCTCGATATAAATGTGGATAAGTACTTGTTTCGAGCCCTCGCACAGTTTTGGAATCCCACCTACAGTTGTTTCACCTTTGGAAGAGTCGATTTGGTACCTACTGTGGAGGAGTACATGGCTTTACTTCATTGCCCAAAAATTTAAGCCGACAGGGCCTAGTCAAGACCCGTTAACGTCCCCATATTTTTAAAGAAATTGATGAGTATCATGGGGATGAGAGAATAATGGGTTACAGCCCGGATCAAGCAGAAAGGGGACAGTAAGTGTATTCTTTGGAGGAATTTGAGGGACTTGATCCTAGCAAACCCAGATATGAAGAAGAGGGTTGACGTTTTTGCCTTAAGCATCTATGGTTTGGTCATCTTTCCCAAGGCATTAAGACATGTAGATGAGGCAGTCTCAGACCTTTTCAATCGACTTGATAAAGGGACCACACCCATCCCTACGATCTTACTCGAAACTTTCAGATCCTTAAACGCATGTCGGAGGGCGAGCGAAGGAAGATTCGTAAGATGTGCGCAGTTATTGTTGGCTTGGTTCCACAGCCACTTTTGGAAAGTAGAAAAGGTCTCCTATTCTCCAAGGACTATTCCCCATTAAGAGAATTAGTGGCTACACCGAGGCGAGACGACATCTCAGAAGAGAAATAGATAGCTATTCTCCAGAATTTGCAAGGCGAAGATATTGAATGGAGGGCTCCATGGTTGATCCCCGACGAGATCTTATATCAGTGCAGTAAGTTTTACTGGGTCCCTCTACCTGGAATATAGGGAGTCGTTGGATACGCTCTACTACTCGTGTTAAGACAATATCGATCGAGGCAGTTTATACCGGTAACACAAGGTTTGGCTCAATATGAGTTTTCTTATAAAGACGACAATTATAAGAAAAAGTTTCGTGAGATATCAGATGCTTGGAACCAAACCCAAAGAATGAAAGGATTCACCACGGGCCCGATGACGACCCTCGAGTATGAATGGTGGTGGGGTAGGAGAGTTAACAACAATATCCCTAAGCTGAGCCAAGAGAGCACTCGATCGATAGAAAAGCATTTACGAGTCATCCCGTCCGAGTTAGAGATCATCAAGCAAGACTTTAAGAAAAGAAGCTCGAAATTGGGAAAGAAGATAGAGCAGTTAGAAGAGGAGAAGATAAAGTTGCGATTAGACGTTGATATCCACAAGCTAGAAGCCGAGAAATTGAGGAAGGGAAAAAACAAGGTCGAGGAAGATTTGGATAGTCTGAAAACTAATTACAAGAAACTACATATGTCAATAAGAACTGCCGGTTTAGGTAAAACATCAGAATAGTGGCGTCAAGAAATTAAAGAAGAAAAGACTAGAGCCGATCATTGGGAGAAGAAGTTTCAAGATGTTTAAATACGGGGGGACTCTTTGAAAAAGAGTTTGTTGAAAAAACAAGGCGAAAAAAAGAGGTTACGAACTCAGGTGGCCGAATTGGAAAAATCACTATATCAGCATCGTAGCTGTAACTCCGTAATTGAGTTGAAAGCCAGTCTAAACAGGATCCAGGAGTTGAAATGAAAAATAGAGGAACTCGAGACTGCACTACGAGACAGTAAAAATCGAGTGGAACTTCTTGAGGCAAACAACGACCATTACAGGAAATAGCTTTACCGCTCTCAAAATCAGATCAGAGATAGAGATTATGTCATGGGTGAAGCTGTAGTTCAGGTTCGAGAGGTAGCCGATCATTTGTAAACCTTGGCAGGTCAGGCTGATGTATTAAGCTTAAAGTACGAGTTGAAATCAGATCGAGGCTGAAACTTAGCTTGGCTTCTTAGAAAAGTTAAGGCTTTGGGCATTAGGGCAAAGTCGTATATGTAATCATCCGCTCTATGTAAAGAAATTTTTCTTCTAGTAAAATTGTTCTAATGAAATTGAATCAGAATCAACGCCTCTTTTGCATTCATTTTATTCATTAGCATTACATTTCATCATCTGCATTAAATTTCACAAAAAGACCCTAATTAAACCAAATTATCTCAGTTAATCTGGAAACCAACAAGAATCAACCAACCAAATACAGCTACAATACCCGTCGCAAAACCAAAGTAATGGATCAAAGATTAGAAAGATTAGAACAAATGCAAAGGGATACGCAAGAGCAATTACAAGCATAGATACAAGAGCAGTTAGCTAGAATCCAACACGACATGAGGGAACAAATGCAAGAATCCCAGAATAATATGATAAGTCAGTTGGTGCAATTGTTGGCTAAAGAACGTGAAAAAGGGAAGAAAAGTACGGGGAACGATAATGAATATGCTGTCTATCATCCAGGCTTTGCCTCGACTAACGCCCAACCACAACTAGAGGTGTACCCACGAGAGGTACCCTTCACTATCAGGCCACAACAATATCAGGCCGGCGCCTCAATACTGATGATTTTTCCAACAGGCTCAGGCTCTAATCCAGGAGATAATTCTACTAATCCCGTCGTTCCAGATCTTGATAACGCAGTGGAATTGGAAAAGACAAGAGTAGGTCTGCCAAAGTAACTTGAGGACTGATGCAAGTGGCTAGAGGAGAAATTCAAAGTAATGGAGACTACTGATTACCGCTGCGGGATCGATGCTAAGGACTTAAGCTTGGTCCCAGATCTAGTGCTCTCACCAAATTTTAAGACTCCGGAATTTGAGAAGTATAGTGGGACTAGCTGCCTTGAAGCTTACATTACGATGTTCTGTCGAAGGATGACAGGATACGTTAACAATGATCAGCTGTTAATTCACTATTTCCAAGACAGTCTGATCGGGTTCGCGGCCAAGTGGTATAACCAGCTAAGCCGTGCCCAAATTGATTCATGGAAGGACTTGGCTCAAGCTTTCATGAAATAGTACAATCACGTAACAGAAATAGCACCCGATAGAATTACACTACAAAACATGGAAAAGAAGCAAAGTGAGAGCTTCAGGCAATATGCCAATTGATGGAGGGAGATAGCAATGCAAGTCCAACCACCTCTCTTGGAGAAGGAAACGACCATGCTCTTCATCAATACCCTAAAGGCCCCATTTATTAACCACATGTTGGGAAGTGCTACTAAGAGCTTCTCAGACATAGTAATGTCTAGAGAGATGATAGAAAACGCAATAAGATGCGGAAAGATTGAAGTGGGGGAAAGTGCCAAGAAATCGGCCCCGAGAAGGAAAGAAAATAAGGTGAACAATGCGAGCGTGTACAATAAGGGTTATTCTAAGCCAGTCACCGTCAGCCAGCCGAGGGTAGTGACTACTAGCCATCAAGGCTCTGCAAGACAGGATTCCAACCCAAGGTCTAACACAGAAAGAGTCCAGTTCACGCCAATCCCAATGACATATAGGGAGTTGTACCAAAATCAGTTCGATGGGTATGTGGTGTCCCCATTTTACCTAAAACCCATGCAACCTCCATTCTCTAAGTGGTATGACGCAAACGCTCAATGCAAATACCATGTAGGAATCTCGAGACACACGATTGAGAACTGCATTGCCTTCAAAAAGATAGTCGAAAGGTTTATAAAGATGGGCATTATAAAGTTCGATGATCCCACAAGACCTAATGTGGCAGGGAACCTGTTACCCAGTCATTCAGACAAAGAGGTAAAAGTGATAATTAAAAATAGAGGGAAGAGAACCAAGATGGATATGTTAGAGGTAAAAACCTCGTTGAAATGAGTTTGGAAGAAGATGATAGAAGGAGGTTTAATCATACAAGATTTAGGGGAGAAGCCCGAAGGAGCAAAGTACTACTGTGAATTCCACAACGAAGAGGGTCATGAGATCCAAAAGTGAAATGAATTCAGGGCAATGGTACAGGGTCTAATGGAAAATAAGGAGCTTGAATTCTTTGAGTATACTGAGAGTCCAGAAGGAGAAAATGTGTGCGCGTCAGAAGAAGGGTCAACCAATAAAGTCCATAGGGTCAATCACCCGGTGGTAATCATATCACGACCAAGATTCAGTGAAGTCAGAGCATCAATTGCACCAAAAGTCATAATCTAGAAGCCCATTGCTTTTTCTTATAAAGATAGCAAGAGGGTACCTTGGAACTATAACTGTAACGTGACGATCTCGGAAGAGGAAAATCTGGTTAGCACTTCAGAGGAAGGTCAATACGAGGGTTTCTATACACGTAGTGGGAGGCGTTATACCCCGAACACAAAGACAGAACCAGTTAAAGGAAAATCCATGATTGTTGAACAAAAGAAGGAGAAGACAACCAAACCTGAATCACTTGTCAATGAGCCGGTAACTGAAAAAGAGGCTAAAGAATTCTTAAAATTCCTTAAGCACAGCGAGTACAGTGTTGTGGAACAATTGCACAAACAGCTAGCTCGCATATCGGTACTAGCCTTGCTCTTAAGCTTAGAGACGCACCGCAGTGCATTGATAAAAGTGTTAAATGAAACATATGTTGCGAATGATATCTCTGTTAACAAGCTCAATCTTCTGGTCAATAACATCAGCGCCGATAATTTTATTTTCTTTAATGATAATGAAATACCACCAGGAGGTATGGGATCTACAAAGTCCCTGCACATCACCACTCGTTGCAAAGGATACACATTACTGGGGGTACTGATTGATAATAGATCGGCGTTAAATGTCCTGCCCTTATCCACGCTAAATAGGTTGCCAGTGGATAGCTCTCACATGAAGACATGTCAAAACATAGTGAGAGCATTTGACGGTACTGAAAGAAAGGTGATGGGAAGGATTGAGATACCTCTCTTGATTGGCCCAAACACATATGAGGTAGACTTCTTGGTAATGGATATCAAGCCTTCATACAACTGTCTGTTGGGGAGGCCTTGGATTCACTCGGCGGGAGTAGTGCCGTCGTCACTACACTAAAAGTTAAAGTTGGTAATTGAGGGTAGATTGGTAACGATAAACGCGGAGGAAGACATCATTGCATTCGTTACCAATGACGCACCCTACATAGGTGCGGACGATGAGGCGATAGAATGTTCTTTTTGATTGCTAGAATTTGTCAATGTTACATTCATTGTCGAAGGGAACAAGATCCAAATACCCAAAATATCCAAAACCACGAGGATGAGCCTGCGATTGACAGTTGAAAAAAGAGTCTTGCTAAGGAAAGGACTTGGAAGATGCCTCCAAGGAATGATTAAGGTACCATTGCTAAAGGAAAAATGAGACCGTTTTGGCTTAGGATTTAATCCAGATACAAAGCAAAAGAAAAAAGAGTTGGAGAAAAAACAAGAGAGGAGAAGAGCGCGTCTGTACAGTGAAGAGGTCAAGTGGGAGTCAATGACATTTCCTCATTTATCTAGAACATTTGTGTCGAGATGAACTATCTACCCCGAAAAGAAGATGACAAGAAAGAAAATGGTAGAAGAAATGTTGAGAAGTTTGAGCATTAACGCTATATCTGAAGAAAAAACTGAAGAAGGGAATTTATCTGGAATTCGTCCTAACATCATTGGAAGTGTTTTGAACAATTGGACCGTGGAGGAGATCCCTATAACTTTTAGAATTAACTCAGAGTAATGTTCAAAACAAGCTTATTGCTCTAAGCCTAGGGGCAATAAGAATCCTTTTATAAAATAGGCATATGTCCAAATATCGTTATTTCAATAAAAAATACATTTTTGCGTATCATCTTGAGCAAATATTCTTTTATTCTTTCTACTTCATTCATAATCATACCACACAAATAAATATTTTTAGATTCTTTTGTTCTTTAGATTTTTCTTCATCCCTATAACAGGTGTCTAGATACCAATGATATGAGCAACGTTGCTACTAACTCAAAGTCTCCTTTTGAGCAAGATATGTGTACGGAGGATTCTCAGGATTTTGAAGATGACCGAAATTGTAACCTATCTTCTGATTTGTTAAGGATGGTAGAACAAAAGGAGAAACAAATCCTACCTCACAAAGAGTTAGTGGAAATTGTAAGCTTAGGAGAGGGAAATAACGTGAAGATTGGAGCTTGCATCGCTGCAGAGACAAAGCGAGATCTCATCGAGTTACACCGAGAATTCAAAGATTTCTTCGCATGGTCATATCAAGACATGCCTGGGTTAAGTACTGATATTGTGGTACACTGAATCCCCATAAAGGAAGAGTGCAAGTCAGTTCAACAGAAACTCTGAAGGATAAGACCTGATGTTTTGTTGAAAATAAAGGTAGAGGTCAAGAAGCAATTCGATGTCGATTTCTTACAAGTGGTTAAGTACTCAGAATGGGTAGCCAATATAGTCCCTATTCTCAAGAAAGATGGGAAAGAATGAATGTGCGTGGACTATCAGGATTTGAACAAAGTCAGCCCAAAAGACAACTTCTTGTTGCCTCATATTGATACATTAGTGGATACATGGTAGGTTACTCACTTTTATCCTTTATGGACAGCTTCTCGGGGTACAACCAGATAAAGATGCATCTGAAGACATGGAAAAGACCACATTCGTAACCATGTGGGGAACATTTTGTTATAAGGTGATGCCATTTGGGCTAAAAACGCAGGAGCGACATATCAAAGAGCTATGGTAACTTTGTTCCATGATATGATGCACAATAATAACGAAGTTTATATCGACGATATGATCGCAAAATCCAGAACAGAGAAGGGGCATGTGCAAGTCTTGAGGAAACTATTCTTAAGGTTAAAGAAGTTCCAGTTAAAGCTCAATCCCGCAAAGTGTACCTTCAGGGCCAGGTCAGGAAAGTTGTTGGGATTCGTAGTCAATGAAAAGGGGATTGAGATTGACCTAGATAAAGTCAAGGCCATACAAGAATTACCTCCACTGCGCACTCAAAAAGAAGTTCGAGGTTTCCCAGGAAGACTAAATTACATCGCTCGGTTTATTTCACAACTAACAGAGAAATGTGACCCGATATTCTGTCTCCTTAGGAAGCACAACCCACGTGTATGGGATGAGAAGCGCCAGAAAACTTTTGATAAGATCAAGCATTACTTGTCCAATGCCCTAGTACTGATGCCACCTTACCCAGATAAGCCACTGATACTGTACTTGGTAGTGTTCAAAAACTTCATAGGATGCGTGCTAGGCCAACATGACGAGTCAGGAAGAAAAGAAAAAGCGATATACTATCTCAGCAAGAAGTTCATTGAATGTGAGACAAGATATTCGTCAATTGAGAAGTTGTGCTATGCTTTGATTTGGACAACCCGAAGACTGAAATAGTACATGTTGTACCACACAACCTAGCTCATCTCAAAACTAGACCCTCTGAAGTATATGATGGAGTCAACTGCTTTGAATGGAATAATGGCTCGATAGCAAATTTTTCTTTCTGAGTTTAACTTAGTCTACGTGAATCAAAAGGCTATAAAAAAGAGTGTGATAGTAGATTTTCTGGTTAGTAGAGCTTTGGAAGATTATGAGCCTTTGAGCTTTGATTTCCCAAATGAGGATCTAATGTATGTTCCAACCGCTGAAGAAGACTCACAAGAAGGCCATCCTTGGAAACTAAATTTTGATGGAGCTTCAAATGCTATAAGTAACAGAATCGGGGCAGTATTGGTAACCCCAAACAGAGATCATTATCCTTTTACTAGTAAATTAGATTTTGACTGCACAAACAACATGGCGGAATACGAGGCATGTATCATGGTCATTCGTGCAGCCATTGAATGCAAGATCAAGGTATTAGAGGTATACGGGGATTCCGTATTAGTGATCTATCAGCTCAAGGGTGAGTGGGAGACAAGAGACTTCAAGTTGATCAATTACCAAAGGCTGGTTCTTGAGTTAATTGAGGAATTTGACGATATCACTTTCTGCTATCTCCCACGAGATGAAAACCAGATGGCTGATGCCTTGGCAACCTTAGCTTCTATGATCAAAGTGAACAAGCAAGAGGATGTGAAGCCTATCCAAATGAGTATTTATGAGGCTCCGACTCATTGCTACAACATCGACGAAGAAGAAGAAAAATATGATTGTCCTTGGTATCATGATATATTGCGATATGTGAGGAATCGTGAATACCCAGACCAAGCAACTAAGAATGACAAGAGGACATTGAGAAGGTTGGTCAGTGGCTATGTCTTAGATAGAGAGATCATGTATAAAAGAAGGAAGGATCAGGTGCTCCTAAGATGTGTGGACGCTGTTGAGGCTAAGCAAATCTTAAAAGAGGTCCATGAGGGTGTCTGCGGAATGCATACTAATGGTTTCATAATGGCCAGACAGATCATGAGATTCGGATATTATTGGTCCACTATGGAAGGGGATTGTATCAACTATGCCAAGAAGTGTCATAAATGCCAAATTTATGGGGGATAAGATTCATTTACCTCCTTCACCACTTCATGTCATGACTTCACCATGGCCTTTTTCCATGTGGGGTATGGATGTCATAGGGCCGATCTAGCCGAAAGCATCTAACGGGCATCGATTCATCTTTGTGGTCATCGATCACTTCACCAAATGGGTAGAGGTCACCTCTTACGCCAACGTCACAAAGTCAGCAGTCAGCAAGTTCCTAAAGAAAGAAATCATATTTCGATATGGGATGCCTGAGAGGATCATATCAGACAATACATTGAACTTGAACAACAGCATGATAGCGCAAGTCTGTAGCCAATTAAAGATCAAACACCATAACTCGTCACCATATCGCCCAAAGATGAATGGTGTAGTGGAAGCGGCTAATAAGAATATAAAGAAGATTGTGGGGAAAATGACTGAAACCTATAAAGATTGGCACGAGAAATTACCATTCGCCCTCTATGCCTACCGAACGTCAGTTAGAACCTCTACCAGGGCAACGCATTTCTCTTTGGTTTATGGAATGGAGGCTGTTCTGCCTATTGAGGTTGAGATTCTCTCGCTACGAGTCCTGTCAGAACAAAAGTTAGATGAAGCAGAATGGGTCCAGTCTCGATATGATCAGCTGGACTTAATTGAAGAAAAGAGACTGAAAGCTATTCATCATGGCCAAATGTACCAAAAGTGAATGATGCAAGCTTATAATAAGAAGGTTCGCCCTAGAGAATTCCATGAAGGAGACCTTGTTTTGAAAAAGATCCTCCCCATGCAAAAGGACTTTAGAGGAAAATGGATGTCAAATTGAGAAGGACCATATGTGGTGAAAAAGGCTTTCTCTAGAGGAGCTCTGATTTTGACCGAGATGGATGGCAAAAGCCTACCTAATCCCGTAAATTCGGATTCGGTCAAAAGGTATTTTACCTAAAAAAATGGAGAGGCCAAGGCGAAAACCCGCAAAAGGGCGCTTTGAGACCAAAGGGGGTTTTGAGTTGAAAACCCAGGAATGGGCAATTCAAATTTTGATCAAAGATGGGGCATGCGGTAGTCTTGTCTTCTCTGAATTAACAAGAATGAGGGATGTTATATCTTGGGGCATCAACAAAGTACTCTTGGTCTTCTAAATGCATATCAAGTTCAAAGGGTCCTCAAGAAGTTTGGTGCAGAGAAGCTCATGCTATGATATCTAGGGCACTTATTTTTTTGTTTTATTCATTCTGTATCTTTACAAAATTTACTATCTTGATTACTTTATCCATTTTACGTTTTTCTTTCAATAAAATTTCATCTTGTCTATTGCGATAATCTTTTTCAAGTATTTTTCATTGAAATAATGATTAATGGACTAATGACATTCAAAAATGAGTTTTGCATATTACTCTGAAATATTTCTAAATAATACAATGACCCAAGACGGGACCAATTAGTTGGAATTATCCAAATTCAAGGATTGGAAACATTGGGGAAAGAATAGCCCAAATTGTGATTATTTCTTCGGGTTTTTCTGCCAAACGTACCAACTGAAGAAAAGGACAGAGTAATACGTCAATTATAAAACCTCGATGAACAACGAGTAATAACAAATTAAGCATTAAAAATATCATTTTTGCATTCATGCAAACATCATTCATACACATCTAGCTAAGAGCACTTGATTCATTCTAATCATGACATCCTAATCATTTGGCATAAATAGGCCCATTAAATAGATTCAACAGGTCATGTTCTCCAAAGAATGGCGTAATGGACTAGAAAAATCAAAATCCTATACCCCTGAAGTTGCAGTGAGACGGATTGAAATCTACGATGAAAAATCTTATCTCCCTGAAGTTGAAGTGGAGCAGATCGAAGCCACTAACCTTATCTCCCTGAAGTTGCAGTGGAGCAAGTTGAAGTTACTAGTCTTATCTCCCTAAAGTTGCAGTGGAACTGTAACACCCCTTACCCGTATTCATTACCGGAATAGGTACGAGGCATTACCGAAGTTTACTGAACATTTTCAGATAATTCTGAGTCATTTATTATTCATATTTTAAAGATAATCATAACGTCTCTCTATTGGGACCTCGAAGCCCCAAACATACTTTAAAAACCAACTGGAATTAAATCAAAATCATAAAAAAAATTTCTCAAAATCTTAAATTTTATTTTCATCTAAGTACTTACCATTCCAATGCTCCTTATAATTAAACATGTTACCATTCAATCAATAGCTTGACACTTGTCTAAGCGTCAAACAACATCATTGTTAGTATACTTGCACATATTTCATATAAATTCAATATTGATATACTTATTTTCTCGACATGTCACACTTGAGTTTAATAATTGTCTTTACTTACATAATTTCCTTGTATCAACATATCAAAGATAATCATATATGTACATGTCATGAAACATATCATTCTCTTACCGTTTCTTCATAAATATATATCAATCGTTTCATTATATCAATATTTCATGCTCCATCCTTTCCCTATATTTTATGTATATTTATTCCGGTAAAGTTTATATCAAACTTAACATAAATTATATTCCATATACTTATTCTTATTTCATTTATCTATCTTCATAGTTATTGCATACAATTATTTTGTACATATATTTCCATATGACCAGTTCTTGTAAACATTTCACACAACCATTTCATATAACTATTCGTCATCTGATACATATTACCTAAATATCAATTGTTCAATAGATGTCATCGCGTCTCCCATCCACGGTCTTATTTATATTTGACATGATGCCATAGTGTCTTTCAACTATGGTCTTACTCATTTTCTGTCATGTTGCCATGGTATCTTTCAACCATGGTCTTATTCATTTCATGTCACGCTGCCATGGTATCTTTCAACCATGGTCTTATTCATTTCATATCACGTTGCCATGGTATCTTTCAACCATGGTCTTACACATTTCATATCAATTTGCCATGGTATCTTTCAACCATGGTCTTACACATTTCATATCAGAGAGCACACTCCCGCGAACCTCATCCTTACAGTGGGATTACCAGTCCAGGCTAAATCCCCTGTAATATAAACTCATAGAGTATTGTCGGGATTACCACCCAAAGCTAAATCCTCTACAACGACAATTACCCTAATGAGCTTGGATCCGAATTACAGTCCAAAGCTAAATTCAGACCTAATTCGGATTACCCGTCTGGGCTAAATCCATTTTTCCACATATTCTTCGGGAGGGCTATATCAAGATAGGATCACCTGTCCGGGCTTGATCCTTTTTACCGTCAATTCCTTTTCAGAGATCCATCGAATTTTCCTTTCATTCAACCAGGATTTCTTCCTCTTTTATCAAATATGTCAATGTTTCATAAAATTTCATATAATGAACGTTCAAATCATATTCATATCAAAAACATGCATTTCAAGCATTTAAGAATATAATTCAAGTTACATGAACATACCTAATTACTTGTTTGTGTTTATAATTTTATTAATTCGATATCTTTTCTTTTTCACGATCAAATCTCTTATTTGAGTCGTCCGGATCTTTATAAATAAATTTGATCATCATTTTCATTCATTTCATATTCTAATGTATTTAATTAATGCTCTAGGCAAAATTACCATTTTGCCCCCTAAACTTTTATTTAATGACGATTTCATCCTTAGGGTCAGGAAAATAAAATTCTTGCAATTTTAATCCTTATTTCCAGCTATTATTCTCATGCATATTAATAACAGCCCATGAATTCTATAAAATATCAAAATTTTTCATAATTTCAACACTTTTCAATTTAATCCCTAAAAACATGTTTTTCTCCGATCTTGAACTAAATTCATAATTTCATTCAATTTTGTAATTTAAATAATAAAATAATCCATTTCATGCAATTTTGTCATTTCTGACATTTTTACAAAATTACCCATAAAATTTTACTTTTATTCAATTTAGTCCCTGAGCCTAAAACATGCAAATTAGCCATGTTAGATGGATATTCATACATATTTTCCTCCTCCTCCTCCTCTCCATTCCACATCCTTAATGTATATAACACACTTGTAAGTAATATTATCTATAATTTTTATTATTTACTTTTATGAATATTCAAGCTGTCCATCTGTGTCACAGACACTAAATTATTTATATCTGGAGCTATAGAACTCCAAATTAAGTTCCACTAATTTTTCCTGAAACTAGACTCATATATCTTCTTACCATAAAATTTTAAGAATTTTTGGTTTAGCCAATAAGTACAGTTTATTCTTTAAATTTACCCCTGTTCTACTGTCTGAAGTCCTGACCCTTCTTCACTAAAAATTAATTATCTCCTCGTACAGAATTCGAATGATGTTTCCGTTTATTTCTCTTGAAAATAGACTCATTAAAGATTCTAAACATATAAATTTAAGTCCATAATTATTTTTATCCAATTTTTTATGATTTTCAAAAGTCAGAATAGGGGAACCCAAAATCATTCTGACCTTGTCTCACAAAATTTATTATATCTAATGAACCCAAAATCATTCTGACCTTGTCTCACAAAATTTATTATATCTAATGATTTACAATTCCATTGCTTACATAATTTCTTCTATAAGAAACTAGACTCAATAAGCTTTAATTTAATACTTTATTCATCCTATAATTCGATTTCTAAAATTTTTGATGATTTTTCAAAGTTAGACTACTGCTGCTGTCCAAAACTGTTTTGGTACAAGATATTAATTACCATGTTATAACACCCTTATTTTCTTTTTCTACACCATTTCTCATCACTTTCTCTTATTTTCTCTTCACTAACATATCAAGAACATAGGACCTTATGTAAGAAAACTCTACTATAATATTATTTCCATGCTTTGTCAATAATAACAAACTTAAAAACATATTGAAATCTTGATGTACTTACCTTGTTCTATTGATACTAATCTTTAACTTGATTTTCTCTCTCCTCCAGCTTCTATTCTTGAATCCAACTTGATATTCTAACTCCCCATGGTTTCCTTAACATTTCTCTCTCTTAGTAGCTATGGAAATTCTTTTGATTTCTAGGTGAAAATGGTGAATTTTTTGTGGAAGGACCAAATTGTAAAGAAAAGAAAATTATTCATCTTTCCTTCCTTTTATACTAAATAATTAATAATAAAATAATAATAAAATATCTTATTAAAATAATATATATCTAATTAAATAATCATAAAATATCATGAACATCATCATTACTTTCTAGATTTCTCTCTCTTCCAATTGACAATTTTTCCCTTTATTATCTTTTAAAATTTCATCCTTGAGTCATCATTTAATTTGGTAAAATTGCAATTTAGTCCCTCATAGTTCTTCACCTATTCAATTTGGTCCTAATCCATCCATTTTCCTTAGTTTCTAGATCATTCCACTCTTAAAATATTTACACTATTGGTCCTTTAACTTTTTCATATTTACACTTCAACCCCTCAAATTTTAAGTATTTATTCTTGTGCAATAAAATTTTCTCACTTTTACAATTTAGTCCTTTCTTGAATTAATATATCATAATATACTTCTCAATATTGACATAACTCAAAATTCCCTTTTTTGTCACTTTATTTCCTTATTTTGCTATATCAAGGATAATATCTTACTGTAAAAATTTTCAGGGTATTACAGGAACGGACTGAAGTTAGCGAATCTTATTTCCCTGAAGTTGCAGCGGAACAGATTAAAGCTACGAGTTACACGTCTTATGCCTCTAAAGTTGCAGTAGGTCGGATCAAATCTACCATGGCGAATCTTACCTCCCTGAAGTTGCAGCGGAGCAAATTAAAGCCACAAACCTTATCTCCCTGAAGTTGCAGTAGAACAGGTTGAAGTTACAGATCTTATCTCCCTAAAGTTGCAGTGGAATAGATCGAGGATAGCAAGTCTTATCTCCCTGAAGTTGCAGTGGAATAGACTAAAGATAGCAAATCTCATCTCCTTAAAGTTGCAGTGGAGCAGATTGAAGTCACAAACCTCATCTCCTTGAAGATGCAGTGGAGCAGGTTGAAATTACCAAATCTTATCTCCTTGAAGTTCTAACAGAGTAGATCGAAGCTACAAATCTCTTCTCCCTGAAATTACATGAGAGTGGATTGAAGCACTATTTCTTATACAACTAAAGATGCAGTAGAATGGAATGAGGCTACTTGAAGAATAAAGGCACCAAAGAAGTCAAGATTCGGCGAGACTAGATAAAATTGGCTCTTTTGAGGTCTTTGCTTCATTCTCATTACATGAGAGGGGCAGCTGTAATAGCCAATTTTGGCCTAAAAAAGCCAAACCAATAAAAAAATAATAAAACCCAAACAAATAATAAAACAGTCCAAAATGAATGTCCCTTTACATATTAAATCCAGGCTTAAACTACCCAAGCCCAACAAGCCCAAAATTTTAGAAACCCTAAAGTCCAACTACACAAAAAATTTCAGCAAACCCTAGCCCCTCCAAGCTTCAGTCGTCGCATGCCCCTTCAGCTTTGGCCGTCGCACGCCTCCTCGCACGCGCCTGGCTGCTCACGTCACCTGCAAAACAAGACCAACACGCAAGTAAAAGAAAACAACAAACAAGAGGACAAAAAAACAATAGCAAACAACAAAGAGAAACAATGAAGAAACAGACAAAGAATAGAAACAGAACAAGCGTGTATTTAGCTATAAAATCCATTTTTGATCCCTTTATATTTTTTTACGAACACTAGTAATCAAAAAGCAAAAAACACAAGAAAGGTTGATTTTTTTTATTTCTCGTTTTCCTTTTGTTTTTTTTTTTACTATGAATCTATTTTAAACAAAATAATAAAAGAAGAAAACCTTACCTGAGCCATCCAGCAGTTTCGTCGTCGGAAGTCCTTCTCTGGCATCGAAATCGGACTATTAAAGGGTGGAGAGAGTCTTTTTTCCTTCATTTTTCCAGACTAGAAAGGTTCGCCTTTAGATCCACCTTAAAAGGGGCTAAAAATTTTGACCTTTGCGTGGCTCCGACCACCACCCACGGTGGAGCCACGGCGGTTTGGCGCCGGCGATGATGGGTTTCAAAAACCCTAGTCGAATAAGAGAAAGAGAGAGGGAGAGAGCAAAGGCTCTCTGGTTTTTTTCTTAAAAATGGGGCTGAAATGAAAAAAAATCAAAAAAATTGGCTTTAATAGCCATGCAAAACGGCAGCGTTTTGCACCCCCTCACACCCCTCAAAACAGCGTCGTTTTGGGGGGAATACCCACGACCTGACCCGTATAATAGGGGGATCCGCGTGTTTTAAATCCCAAATGGGATATTTTCTGTTTTGATCCTCCTGTTTTTCTTACACTTTTCAATCGGGTTTTGGAATATTTTTGTATATTTTAAATCGACCTCTACAATTTTATTCGTGTGTAATTTAGGCCCTCGGGTAAAACGTTGCGCATTGGGACCTGGGATATTCTCTCATCTAGCCCCCACAAGTTTATGCGCTTGCTGCTTTAGTTCCTGGCAGCTTTTAGTATTTATGGTTATGCCCAATTATTTTATGCTGATTTGCAAAGCTGTCCCTGACCTTTTAACTTCATTTTTATTTTAATTTGCTTCTGTTTATTTATTTATTTTTTTGTTTTTTTTTTATTTGCTCTTTAAATCATTTAGATTTTTTTAGTTTTACATATTATTTCACTTAGACTATTCTATGTTTATCCATTTTAAGTTTTTATATATTATTTATATTTAAACTGTTTTACTTTTTTATTATTCATTTTAAAATTCTTTTGCACATATATTTAAAGCTTTCATATGTTATGATTATTTATTTTGAATGACTTTATATATATTATTGTATTTTTTTTTAAAAACGTTATTATATATATTATTCATTTAAAATCGTTTTGATTACCTATTCTAAAATTGTTTTATGTACCTTATTTTAAACTCTATTTATTTATTTTAAAATGTTTTATTATTATTATTTACTTTAATTTTTTTATACATTATTTATTTCATATTTTGTGCATATACACATATACATTATCTAATTTAAAGTTCTTCATATATGTATCATTCTTTTTCTTTTTTTTTTTTAAATTGTTTTGTATATTGTTGATTTTAATTTTCTTTTTTTTTTACATTATTTATTTTAAATTCATTCATTGTCATTTTAAAATTTATTTTGCAATTGTTTTATTTTAGTTTGCTTTCAACTATTTATTTATTTTTAATTGATTATTTAATTCATTTGCCTTTGATTATTAGTGATTAGTATTTGAATGGGGCATATTGTGAGATTATCGCCATTGCGTGTACTTTAATTCGTTTATTCGTGTTCATATTATTGTCATTCGCTTGTGTAATGTTTTATTCATGTATCATCGTTCCATGTCGCACTATACTTTTATTTCATATCATCGCCTCATGAATCAAGCCTCGTTACATTCATCCAATAAATCATTTTATTTTAATCCAAACAAATAATGTACGTCGTTTAAATATCGTATTCGCTATTATTCAAAAATAAAATTTCAAAATAAGGCAATGTTTCGCGTTTTGGAACATCGAGGAATTGTGCCCTAACTTACGAGGTTTCGGTTTTCTTGTTGATTCTAAATAGCCAAATATCCTTTTAAGTTTTAAAATACACGGAATTTCAATTAAAATTAAACACAAACTTGCGCTCGGGAGTTCATGGTATTGTGTCCTAACTTACGGGATGTGATACTCCGATATCTCGAGACGAGAAAATCTTTAACAATCGTTTTGAGCTAATTCAAGTATTTTTTTAAAATCGGCATTGATAAAAAAGATCGTATCATAAATCCGTTCACGATTTTTAACTTTCGACATTAAGACACTAATTAATCAATTTGGTACTAATTTTGGGCGTGACGAGGGTGCTAATCTTTCCTCGCACGTAAACGACTCCCGAACTCATTCTCTCGAGTTTCGTAGACCAAAAACATTGTTTTATTAAACTAAAATGTTTTATTAAAATAAAGGTGATCCGATCACACCTAATAAAGATCGGTGGCGACTTCCGTTTTAATCTTTACTTTCAAACAAAGTCGATCCCCGTTTTCAAAAAAATGGTTTCGATAGGGCTACTATAGAAAATATGAAGAAGACGATCTGCAACAGTTTCGTATCTCTCTTTTTCCGCTCCTTTTAATCGTGCAACTCCCTTTTTATTGATTTTTCATCTTTTTAAAAGCTGCCATGAGGCATTCTTATCTTTTAATAACTTTCCCTTTTAGAAAAGAGCAGAGCTAACTACTAGACAATGTTTAGCTCCCTGCTAACGTCTTGGAAGAAATAGCGTGCATCCGCAGCCAACAAAGGTTCAGCCGACACCGGAGCTGTGTGGAAAGCATGCAACTCATTCAGCTGGGCAGAACCGATCGGTGACAGATGATCGGCAACTTGGTCCAAAGCACGGCCAACATGTCTTAGACATATACGTTCCAATTACGCTCACACAACGCATGCGCTAACCGCAGCTCAGCAAAGCTGCTGTCCACAGTAACACCACTCCTGAGAAGGGCATTATCACTCTCCACCGCCACACTATGGAGGCCCCTATCCCATGCAAACTGAAGTCCGACGTACAACGCACGTGCCTCTAGTTGGAAAACCGACAAAACATCAATTGACATTGTGAAGCCACCTAGCCATTCCCCACAACAATCTCGGACAGCACCACCAATACAAGCACTGTTACGTCGCTCAGACAACGACCCATCCACGTTGACCTTGACCAATCCACATTCGGTGGTTGCCAACACATACGAGAATAGGAGCAGCTAGAGAGACGGTTGGGAAGATCCATAGTGATAATTGCTTGCTCACACGCAATACTCGCTACCACCACATGCCTGCTGCTACCATTGGAATTACGAAAGATGAAATCATTGTGGCTCGTCCACAACAACCAGCAAGTCACTGGAAACAACGTGCACCAATGGACCTAAGTCGAATGTAAGACGACAAAACTATCCAAATTCTACCACAACCAGCGTGCGAGTCCGCTGCTGAAAAAACGACCCAGAAACTCACGGAATAGGGGAAAGCCAGAAATATTGATAAGAAAGCCGGGATATTTAAAAATAGATACGTTAAAAGAAGGCCTGGCCTATTAAATGTGAGATAATTTTGATAATCAAAATTAACATTTAGATGCTTAATTTTATTGAAATTGAAATTATTTAAGTATTAATTATTTTTACCAAATTAACATTTAAAAACTATTTTGTATTAGCTTACCAATGATATTAAATTTATTATAGAAAATTATAAATTCTATAAAAGAAATCAAATTAAAAGAAACTTTAGAAAACTGAGGGACCAAACACAAAATTATCTTATTTTTAAACATTAATTATAAGATTAAAATAAAAAAAATAAAATTTTAAAATTAAAAGAGTTAAACTGAAATTTTAAAAAATTTAGGGTGTAAAATCCCTAAAGTCGCCCCCTAAATTTAACAAAATTTGGTTCAATGAAGTGAAAACATATACTTGTGTTGCTAGAACCAGTTTTGAAATTATAAAATAATACTTTGTGTTTACTTTTTGGAGTAAGCTTTTGATTAAAATCTGAAACTAGGTAAGTGGGTATTAAGGCCCGAAGCCTGATTTAACTGAAAGAAATTATGGGCAAAACTTGTCCATATAAGGTGACAAAAATTATCCAAATTTATGGGCCTTCAACCCTTATCCAGACTAAAAAAATAAATGATGATGCTTTTAAGTTATAATAATTTTGCTACTTTGGTCCATGTTTTCTCTTGGAGAATATGCTTTTCTTTTCATGTTAGGGTTCATAATTATTCCATGTTTTAAAGGTTTAAGTATGCATTCTTTCTTTAAAAATATAATATGACTTACCATTACACCCAATGCACTTATCAGTTACTATAATTTGTATTGGTTAGACATAATAAAAGTTAGATTTGATGCATTATCGCTATAAAAATAAAAATAAATAATTAAATTTTTTAATAAAATTTGATGTCAGGTAAAGTTATGTATTGTGAATGTATTAAATATGAATTTTTAAATGCAATATATATATATATATATATATATAATCAACAAATATTGAGTGTAATGACATTATATTTTTAAGGGAAAGTACAGATTTGAGCTTTATAAACGACATTGTTGGAAGGGACAATCATAAACTATGAATATGAACCATAAAATGGACATGAATAAAAAAAAAATGTATAATATTTATAAGCAATAACAAACGTTAAATAAAATCTCGAATCCGAGGTTAAAAATGAAAAGAAAAAATGTAGGTAGATGATGAAGTGAATGAATATTTGAAGGCAAATAATTGCGGTCCCTTCGGAAACAAAATATTAAAAGCTATGACTTGTCGGTCTGGATTGAAATTATATGTGTTTCAAAAGACATATTCTGTTGTCCTTTTATGGCAGCCTCTGGTATTTTTTTCACTCTGCATTTCTTGACATGATGTTGAACCATGAATTCTGTTGGCAGACTGCTGCATTGAATCGATGTGAATTGTTTGCAACGTTTGTGACATAAAATTGATGTAAAAGAAGATTGATAAAACCCATTCTTAATCCTTGCGAGATCTCTTTTTTTATATTTACTATATACCTTTGTTTCACTTGCTGTCTTTATGGGTTGGACAACTTGTGGAAATCTTCCATGTATTATAATAATTAGTTTTCGGAATGAAATATCACTACTTCTACTTTAAAAATATCTAAAATATCAATTTGTTCTATTATGGTATTTATATTTTCATAAAATATCTAATGTGATGTCTGTACTTTATAAATATCATATGTAGTACTTGAACTAATATTATGTTTTTTTGTTTTTTAATTAAGGTACCTATGTTAACAATTGTTAGTGAATTGGTAAGCTAGCCAATATATTTTTTTTTTCAAATCATTAAGCCCATATGGATAATAAAACATCATGAGAAAAACTGAGAAAAAAAAAAGAATTTAAAAACAAATAAATAAACATATGGTTAATAAAAAAGAAATAAATACTAAATTTAATTTTGATTATCTCATGTAAATTTAGTATTTACTTCTTTTTTTTATATCAATCATATGTTTAGTTATTTTTTTAATTTAATTTTTTATTTTATTTACTTTTTCACAAAATGTTCTGCTTGATGATTTGAAAAAGAATTCTACATGTCGAATTGACTAGTTTAGCAATTTATTAGACGTATTAACACTAAGCACAATAATAAAACACATCAATAAGTCAAATATCACATTAAATATTTTTAAAATACAAGTACCAACTATGACATTATCCCATTTTTAACACTTATGGATTATTGAGTAATTTTAAACGCATCATATTTAAACTAACATTACACCCTAAAAGTTACAATAAAACCAATTTAAGATTTGACAAAATGTATGTAGAATGAACCTTTGTTTTTATCATATTATTAGGATGGTTCATTTATACTTCACGTTAAATTGATTATTTATTTGTGTCAAATTATTAGAGTAAAAATTTGAAGATTAAAATATACTCTAAATCTCTGTACACTTTGTATATTTGAAGTTTATTACCTCTACTTTTACTCTTAAGAGTTTAACACTTGTAATTTTTAAATTTAAAAATATGCTTTTAAATTATATATAACTACATAATATTTTAATCAAAAAATTAATGATATTAACTATTTACACTAATCAGTAGCAGTATAAAAATATAGTGACCACTAAAATCTAAAGATTAATTTTCAAATTGAAGTATAAGAAAGCACCATCATAAAGGAAGGTCATACCATGTTATTATTCCGAGCAAATATAACTTATTTTAGTCTAAATTTAATAAAAAGTTAAATAATCAATTTTTTAATAATTATATTTATTTATTTTTATATAATGTCTATAACTATTTATAACCGTTTTTCAACCCATAAATAAAAAGATAGTGTACTTCAGTATAATTAAACTCATATTCTCCTATATTAATAATAATATTCATACCAATCGAATTAAAATTTAATTAATAATTAATCAATTAACTAGAGAGAGGTGTAATTAAATACTGTAAATGGGTGAAACAGAGATGTAATCATATGAATAACAAAATGGGAAGGACCTCTTGAATTATACATTAATATTCATTTCTGCCAATTGCTTAAAACCATTTCCCTCCCTAAACATGTGTCACCATGGCAACACTCTTTTAATATATAGTTATAGAGATTACCAAATGCAAAGCAGAGGATTTTCCTATGAATTCAATATCGGAATATTAATTCAAAATTCCCCAATAAATAAATAAATAAATAAACAAAGCGAGCAAGCCTTAAGGTGAGTAAAAAAAAAAGGGGGGTAAAAAAAAAAAAAAAAAAGAGACGTGCACGCAAAGCGAGGGTGATTTGTCCACACTCCCTTTGATGTAATTAAAGAGGATTTTGTCTGGTTGCGTTTTTAGACAAAGATTGACGCGTTTTAACGTCGCCAGTCCTTAATTATTTATTGACTTTGACTTTCCCATCTTCTACTTTTATTTTTAAATTTACAATAATGTTAAATTTTATATGAATTTAAGCTTTAAAGACACATTTACTTCTTCTTCTTCTTCTTTTTTTAAAATGCGACATAAAATTGAATATAATATATTAAAGGAAAAGAAAGGCAGAGAGTGGTAAGCTAGCTTCCCATTGCCGCAATCTCCGCTGGGCATTTCTCATTCCACTTCTTTCACACCATGCCATACGTTACAAGGAATAATAATAATAATAATACAGCATTATATACAAATATAGAAAATATATATGAAATTGGATTATCATATTCTACAAATTTGTTTGAGTCAACGGCTTTCTATATTTCCTTTTTGTAATTTAAGACACGACAGCTCTTTTTTACTTGCCAATGTCTTTTTATTTTTGGATTTTCCTAAGAAATGTGTTTACCATACTTTATTTTATATTACAAAATTTTAATTAAAATTCTCAACCACTACCATTTTATAAAACATTCATTATGAATATGAAGGTTAATTATCTTACAGTTACAAAACCAAGTTAATTTTACGAGTCAACCAAGCATTAATACTATTAAAAAGATATTAAAACATTATTTTTGTCTTTTTTATATTTTTAATAAAACCATTAAAAATCTTGCATGGGGTGAGATTTGGATCCTTGTCACCCATATTTAGAAAATTTTATGAGTTAATTGTACTCAACATCCCCAGACTGTGATTTACATTTTAAATTAGTCTCTAAACTTTAAAATGTTCTAATTACATATTTAAAGTATCAAAATTATGTCAATTAAGTCTTTCTGTTATTAAATTTGTTAATTTAACCATTAAATGACACGTCTATCATATGTGGCATGATTTAAAATGAAAATTTTAAAGAAAACTCAAACATTGCCTCATAAATTTTAAAAGTAAAAACTAAAAATAAAATAAAACTGAAAAAGAGAATGAACAATAAAACTTCTATAAAAGCTTTAAAAACCTCGAAATAAATATTTTCACAACTTTTCTTCTTACAAGATTCAATTTTCTTTTTAGCTTTCATTTTAAATTGTGTCACATAAGATTTGTTGCATAACTTAACGGTTAAATTAATTATTTTAATAATAGAAGGACCTAATTGATATAATCTTGATAGTTTGGAGATGTAATAAGAGTGTTTTGAAGTTTGGGGACCAATTTAAAATAAAGATCATAGTTTGAGAATGTTTGGTGCAATTAACTCAATTTTTATCTTTACCATTTCAACTAAAACTTTATTTTGATTTTTTTTACATTTTAATATTATTACTCAAACTTTTTCACCAACATCAAAGTAATTTGTTTTATTTTAATTCCCTATATATTGTATATATGTTATTATTAGTAGTAGTAGTAGTAGTTTCAAATCAATGGTGGATCCTAAGATTAAGTTCTGGGGTCCAGCAAAATTTTAAAAATTTTGAGGAGTTAAACGAGAATTTTCTTAAAAAAAATCGAGTCTCATTAAAAATTTTAAATTTTTTGTGAGATTAATAAGAATTTTCAAATATTTTAAATCAGTTTAATTAAAATTTTCAAAAAAAAATTTAAAAGAAATAATGAGAATTTTCAAAAATTTGAGAGGTAAATTAAAATTTTAATAACTCCAAGGGAGAAA
The DNA here is from genome assembly GCA_025698465.1 of Gossypium longicalyx. Classification (NCBI taxonomy): domain Eukaryota; kingdom Viridiplantae; phylum Streptophyta; class Magnoliopsida; order Malvales; family Malvaceae; genus Gossypium; species Gossypium longicalyx. The sequence continues at coordinate 17,187,754 of CM047004.1, read as the reverse complement.
TGAAATTTTCCAAGGATTTTGGGGATTAAATTTTATTTTTTTTTAATTTCAAAGGGAAAATCATGACTTCTCAAAATTTTGATTGGAGGGTAAAGGCCCCCATGCCTTTTAAACGGTCTACCTCTATTTTAAACCATTTTTTATTGAATCTTATTTGTAAATGCAGGCACGTGTCCTATTACTTGACGTCTACATACATACACATAAGGGTGTTCAGTCGGTTAACTGACTTGAAATACTATTAATTGAATTAACCGACCCTTCAAAATTTTAACCGCTAATCGAACCGAAATTTTTTTAGAAAAATTAACCGAACTGAAATTTTTTCAGTTAATTCGGTCGGTTAACCGAATTAATAAAAAATTATATGTTTTTTATTTTTGGTTAAAATAAGTATAAAATTAACCTAATTAACCGAATTAACCAAACTACCCGAATTAACCGAATTAAAGTATTGAATCACTACATAATTAAAAACATTACATAAGTCTTGAAATTAACACATAATTGAAATGTAAGTCTTTAATATTCTCCATTTGTATCCATTTCTTCTCTCCAGAAGATCTTCATCTGCATTAAACCTACAAAAAAAACTCTGCAAAAAATTAGCATATAATAGAAATATACGCATTTAAAAAAATCAAATAATATAAACAAATTAATAGATTGTAAGTTAACAAGAATAAGATAGCAAGCATACCCTTCAACTCACGAAAGCTCATGAATTTAGGGTAGGCTTTGATGCATTCCAAGAAAAGTCTAAACATTGAATCAATTAAATAAGTAGGAGTGATATGGTAAAAAAATTGAAACTATTAAAATAAAACAATAAATATACCATTTTCAATCTTGTCAAGCTCTTGGATTTGTTCTCCAATCTTTTTGATGTCTTCTTGTGATGATGATTTTCGAATCCAATCTTAAATACACACAAGAACTTGTACAATTTTAGGAGTTAAAGAACTCCTATATTGATCAAGCACACGTCCCCGGTGCTAAATGCAGACTTTGAAGCAACCGTAGAAATTGGTATAGCTAACACATCTCTGGCCATTTTTGAAAGAGTGGGAAATCTAGGCCTGTTCACTTTTCACCACAATAAAATATCAAAATCTTCAACAAATTCTTCATTAGCCTCAGCTAGACATTAATCCAACTCAGATGTTTTATCCTCATCACCATTTTCCAACTCACACTTTTTATACAAAGTTTGCGTTCGCCTTTTCATTTTTTGTTGTAGTTCACCGAGAGAAATATGTGTTGGCACACTCGATTGGCTACAAGTACTATGAAGTGGAGGCTTATACTTATCAAACAATTCATACAAAGATTTCTTCAATTTTTGCATCATTTCACAAGCTTTTTCAGAACTAGAAATTTCACTAAGTGTGTAACACCCCCAACCCGTATCCCTCACCGGAACCAGGTTACGGAGCATTACGGAGTCTATAGATCAAACAGACAGAAATTTCAAACATTTCATATCATCAAAACAAGTCATCAAAGCATCATTTTAATCCAAATTTTAAACATATCAAATCCAAATCAATTTTGCCTAGTTCATGAGCACTTAAACATAAAATTAAATCTGCATGCACCTATCTAGATTTAGTTCAATTTACCATGCTATAATATGGCTTTAAAAAAAATAAACACATATTTATATATATATATATAACCAACCAAAATTAAACTATTATCTCATTTACATATAATTCACAAAATAACTATTATTTAGACACCCTAGGTACATATGCCGACGCAGAGGATAAACATCACCACCTTTGAGTTCGGGATTGGTGTTGGATGCTGAATCGACGATCAAAAGTTAAGTACCTAACTTGCGCACGGGAAACAAAATCATACGCTGAGTACAAACTCAGTGGTATTTCTATAATCCGATTATTTAAAGATAAGAAATTACAAATTTACAATTTAAATATAAACACATATTAATATTTAATTATTACAATAACCATATCATATTTCATTTGTTTCACAAATATCTCAATTCTCATACTTGTTATATAAATAGCTTTTCACAATTTATTTCACATTTTATTATACAATTGTAATATCCATTCGATAGTCATTTCATAAGTATATAACTCAAATATTCCATACATTTGTAACATATTTCACATTCTATTTTCAATTCACTATTTTACTTCCATTTCTCATGCCATACCATTTCAATATCAATTATAAAACTTTATTATTCATTTATACCTATTAACACGACTCGGACTTAGACGGATATACGGATCCAACCAAAACACACCAGTTTGGCACATAGTGCCTCATTGGATAATTCGAAGTAATAATTTGACACCCAGTGTCTCATCGGCTAAACCGAAGTAAATTGGCACCCAATGCCTCATCGAATTAATCCGAAGTAGTAAATTGACACCTAGTGTCTCATTGACTCAAAGTTGAAGAAATCCCTAAATTCTTCCAATCCTATGGCATGCCATCTATATCCGACTCAGCCCAATACAATTAATAGGGTTCTAATTCACTTTTCAAATACAAACAATATTCATTTCAATTCAAATAATCAATATATTCAATATATATATACCAATTCAATCAATATAAATTCAATAAATTCATCACATACTAAATCAATCAATTTCAATTGCAAAACACAATAATTCTCACCTCAACACTTACCATGTACATTAAATTGAATTATAACAATTAACAACTAAATTTAGATTATAGAAATACAAATCAGAAATTGAGAGCTATTCCACGTCAAATTTATCTTTCCCCTTTTTAGTTGAGGGTTCCGATACGACGTTAGCTACGGAATAAAAATAATTAAAATTCATTAATACAACATAAATTAATTTCATATTAAAAATTTTAATTTTTACTCAATATTTTCCTAATTTCCAATTTAGTCCCTAAATCGAGCCTAATTTTATTTCTTCACAATCAATTCTATATTTTCATTCAATTTCCACTTTAAACTAGATTTAACTCTCTAATTTCTCTTAAATCCCTAATTTTCAATTTTTTCACAATTTAGTCCTTATTACTCAAAATTTACAATTTATTTTACAATTCAATCCTTTTTCACTTCTAACTTAAAAATCTATCAATTTAATCTCTAATTCTAAAATTATTCAACATTAACAACATTTAAAAACTCAGTAATTTCTAAAATTTTGACATGGGTCAGGTAGTATTTAATATCGAGATTTCAAAAACATAAGAATTACAAGAAAATGAACTAAATTGACTAACCAATTGAACTTGGAACTTTGAAACCCTAATTTTCTCCTCTCTTTCTTTTTCTCCTACTTTGTTTTTGCTTCTCTATTTCTTTCTCTATTTCCTTTTCTTTTATTTCTTTGTTTTATTATATAATATAATATATATAATATATATACTTAACATTAAGATATAATATTATAATATTATAATATATATTTTAACTTTAAATTTTTTTAATAATAAACACTTATGTCGCCTCATTTATGAGCAATGGCATAATTGCCTATTTAGTCCCTTTTAGTTTTTCTTTAATCTATAATTCAACTTTCACCCTATATACAATTTAGTCTTTATACCTAATTACTCTTAATTTATGCAAATTCACCTAACCAAAACCTAATTAACTACACAGCTAGCTTCTTATGAGTCCAATTTACGGGAATAGAGTCTCGGGAATGCACTTTTTTTAATTTGGTCCTTTTTAATTAATTAACTATCGAAATGTTAAAATTTCTTAATGAAACTTTAATACCACCTTAATGACACTCCATAAATATTTATAAAAATATTTACGGCTCAGTTTATAAAAATAAGGTCCCAATACCTTATTTTTTAAAACCAATCGAACTTAATAAATCACTTATATAACATAAATTATCAAATCAAAAACCTATTTACGAACTTACTTGTCGGATTTGGTGGCTCCGAAACCACTATTTTCAACACCACTGAAAAATGGACTGTTACAAAGTGCAAATTCAAGATACTTTAGTTTTTGTCTAGGATCTAAAACATAAGCAACAAACATAAGCAAATTCATCTTATCAATATCACCCCAATACTTATCATACTTCTCTTTCATCTTGATGGCCATAACATTAAAATCAACATTACTATTTAACTGAGCATCTCGTAAAAGAATATCAATTTCAGAAAGCTCGTCAAAAAAATTATTAGACGTGACATATGAAGTGCCAGATATACGCAAAGTGACTTCATAAAAGTGTTCCAAGAAATCCTTCAAGTTTCTAACATTAGACCAATCATCCACACTAGGCCAACCCTCTCCCCTTTCAAGTTCAGCCCTAAAGTTTGTATCTTGCTCCTCAAATCTCTCAAAAGCTCTCTCAAAATTCTGAGCAGTGTCTAACTTAAGTAGGTTGAGTTTCACCTAGTACAAACATCAAGACACAACATCTTCTTGCACTCTATCTTTTTCACCACAGCACCCTAACATGTTCAACAGATTTATTCATTTCTTTTAAGCCTTTAACAACAATCAAATTCACAATGTGTGCGATGCATCTCATATGGAGATATTTACCATTTCGAACTAAACCCCCACGAGGATTAAATTTTTTTCTCAAATAACCAATAGCAACATCATTTGAAGTTGCATTATCAACAGTAACAGTAAACAACTTATCAATCTCCCAATTCAACAAGCATTTCTCAATCACCATCCCAATGGACTCACCCTTATGACTAAAAATTGGACAAAAGTTTAAAATCTTTTTATTCAATTTCCAATCATTATCAATAATGTGAGCAGTAATACACAAATAGTTAACTCTTTGTAAAGAAGTCCATGTGTCAGTAGTTAATCAAACTCTAGAACAAGAACTTTTCAAAAGTTATTTTATCTTGACCCTTTCATCTAAATACAATTGATAAACATCTCTAGTCATAATAGTTCGTGAAGGAATATGAAACCTAGGACATGCCACAAATATAAATTTTTTAAAGCCTTCACTTTCAACAAACTTGAAAGGTAATTCATTAATCACAATAATTTGTGCTAATCATTTCCTACATGCTTCTTGATCAAATTTCCAAGTTGAAAGATGCCTTTCCCCCCTTCAACTCCCTTTCTAGGTAAAACTAGTTGTCCTTAACTAGTGCCAACAACACTACTAAGATTTTTCTTACATGAACCAATATGATATTTCAATAAACCTGTACAACCTGTACCATTTTTTTTCATATCACAACAAAATTCATTTTAACAATAATTACATTTAGCCTTACTTGCACCCTCACTATTAATAATCTTAGTGAAGTGAGACCAAACTTCTGACCTTTAAGGAGTGGTTTTTCTTTTCCTAGTAGTCCTCTTTGTTTGGCTTGAAGCTCCAACTCCTGAATTTTCAGAATCTATCGAAATAGGAGGTGTAACACTACCCTCAATAGATGTTGGTTCAGTGGACATTCTGCAAGAAAAAAATTATATAATAAATTAAAATACATTTATAATATTAAACATATTTTGATGTTGATTTTTAGAGAAATAAATTTTACTTTTATCCAACCGCTACACTCCATCTAACCATCTAACCTTTCTAGGCCTTGTATGTAAGTTATAATAGTGACATTCCAAATGGTTGAGAAAGAATTAAAAGACGCAAGAAAAAACTGTGAACTTTTTTTTGTAATACCCCTCACCCGTATTCATTGCCGAAATAGGGCTACGGAGTATTACCAAACTTATAACACAATTAAACATACATTTCTCATACATTTTTTCCATTTTCAAATATAAAACATTCACATTCATTCATAATGTCCCTAATACGAGCCTACGAGGCCCAAAACATGCATTAGGAGTGGTTTGAGACTAAACCGATAACTTAGAAAATTTTTCAAACTATAGGGGACATACGCCAGTGTGGCCCGGCCGTGTGTCTCACACGGCCAAAGGCATCATGTGTCATAGGCCGTGTGGACATTCAAAATGGGATCATATGGCCGTGTCCCAGCCCGTGTCCTACCCTGTGTAACTCCCTAACTTGGGTCACACGGCCAACCACACGCCCTTATGACCAGCCCGTGTGCCTTTTCGAAATGGCCTCACACGCCTGTGTGTCAGGCTGTGTGCTAGGCCATGCCAATCCTGTAGGGTATACTGACTTATGCCACACGGCCAAGTTACACGCCCGTGTGTTGGGCCGTGTGGATCATACTAACTTGATTTCTAATTCAACACTAGGGGACACACGGCCGTGTAACCTAGCCGTGTGTCACACACGATTGAGACACACGCCCGTGTCTTTGCTCATGTGGACAAAAATAGGCTATTTACCAAGACATCTTACCACCTAAATTTGCATACACCTACACTAAACCAAATGGCACCAAACATGACATAAATAAGCATTCATCCAATCTCAAACAAGCTTAATTCATGCCATTTCAATACCAACATATACAAGGCACACGATTACCATAATATGCCATTCAATTTCATACCAAACCTCACTTTCACAAATTATCAATGTGGACACTTTCAATAATACATCATTTTCCCTAAACTCATAAGCATACCAATTCTCAAATATCAACCATTTACCATAATCATTTGCATAGCAATTATCAACACAAGACAAAGGCTATTTGCATATATATTCGCAACCCAATCAACCAAAATAAGCCAACTCTCATGGCTATATACAAAACCAAACACTAAACATTTACAAGCCAATCCAAATAGCTAAATTCATTACCAAACTATATACCAAAATGACTAAAGTTCCTATACATGCCATATATCCCAAAAACATAGATTCAAAAGTACCAAAGTGATAGCTTGATAGTGTGATGAGGTCTCTAACGATTCTCGAATCCGAGCTAGCTTTGATTTTACTATAAAACACGAAAAAATAAACAATGTAAGTTATAAAGCTTAGTAAGTTCGTATAAAAGTATAACTCAACTTACCATATATGCATAATTTAAGCAATTTAAACATAACATAACATATCTCATAATGATTCACCAACCTACCACATTTTCATTCACCAAGTTAATTATGAATTTCATAAATTTTCTCATTTCAATGCTTATACGGTTCATGTACATACATGTACCATCTCATATTTTTCATTTATTTCACAGTTTAACCATAAAAATTTAACATTTCTCAATTAAATCCCTAAATAACAATTTTGTCAAAAATCACTTTACAAATGTTGTTTATCTAACAACAAGCATACATTTTCTATCATCAAACATCAAAATACACCTATATTCTTCAATGGCAAAACTTAAACCTTTAACAGTTTTGCAAATTAGTCCCTTGGCTAGCTAAATTAAGTTACAACGATCTCAAAAACATAGAAATCATTAGAAACGGGACAAAAATAAACTTACATGCACTAGTATTAATGGTCAAACCTCCAAAAGCTTAACAATGGTTTTCTTTCCAGTCTCGCTTGGGCAAACTATGTATTAAGGCGTAACTCCTCCAATTTGCTATTAGTCGTTCCACTAACTAAAATAGATTCTACCAGAAGCGTGTTGTCGCATTCTAGCTCAAGCTTTCTGTATCCGTTCTCCCATGCTATTTGAAGACCTTGTAACCCAACTCTTACTTCAGCCTTAAAAATTGTGTCCTTACATATCCATAATGAAAATCCACACAACCAGTTTGCATCAGCATCTCTAAACATACCTCTAATTGAAGCTCCTAATCTATATGAAGGCAATGGTCCATCCGTGTTGAGCTTAATCCATCCCCTCTCTGGTGGTGACCAATAGATTGTAGTGACCGTTGGATTAACATGTACCATATTAGAAACCATCAGATCATAGCTCATTGCCCAAACAAATCTTGTATCAACTATATTCTATATACAGCTATAGCCATTAGAAAAACATAACAATTACGACTTTTCCATAACAATTAGCATAATGTAAAAAATCTATTTGAGCATGTCTCGGCACAACATAGAGCCAGATCAGTTTTGAGAATGAGCAATCATAATTGTATGGATGCTAGATTCATTTAAATTACCGCACCGTGGACAATGGCCATCATCAGTCATATGTCACCTTGTTTGTTCCCCATTCATCCGAAGTATATTCTGCCAAAGAAGCCAGAGAAACACTTGCACCCTCTGAGGTGCCTTAGCCTTCCATATAATCTTCCAAACCTTAGGAAAGTCGCCAGCCTCACTCTGGTAGAGATTCCTATAGGTTTCAGCCATGGAGTAAACATCTTTTTTCATCCATTTCCAAGCTAAACGATCCGACCCTCGGTCCAATGAAAGTGGCACCACAGCAGCTATCTGCAAGAGAATCTGATCAGGAACTAAGCTACTTAAACGATTCCAATCCCAGTTACCAGACTCGTCAACTAGATTACAAACACGTAGTGTGTCATCCGAATTGCCACTCTTTTTGAAAAAAGTTCTAAGAGGACAAACCTCTCTAATCCACACATCATTCTAAAAGTTCGTTAGTTGTTCACCCCCTAATGACCAATAAACATTGGCATTAACATCCAGCCATACCATCATCAAATATCTCCATACAAACAAACAATTACTCATTGAAATCGATGTTGGCAACACCCCATAAATATTATATTTATTTATAGGAAACCGAACCCACAATGCATTTGTATCAGTGAATAACTGAAATCCAAATTTCATTAGAAATAATTTATTTTAATCAGATAACCTTCTCAATCCCAGTCTACCCGCAACTAAAGGTCGACAACACTTTTCCCATGACAAAAGAGACGACTTCCTCGTATCTAAACTAGCTCCCCATATAATGGTTGTTCTCTAGAATCTAACTTTGTTTTACAATTTATAATTAAAGTGAAACAAATTTCCCTTAGAACCGCCATTAGTGGATATAATGTCAACACTAACCTAGAATCAGAATCAGAATCAGAATCAGAATTCATATTTCATAGTTTATAAAATATATCATGAAGAAAGTATTGTCAACCCAATAATGATTTTGTTAGAAAAAGATTAAAAACCTAATACTCCTTTTAAAGAAAAAAAAACTTAGAATAACTAAATTTATAATTAATTGAAAACAACACTCAATGAACCCAGACTTGGATTTGATACTTCGTGTATTAAGAACATATCATATGTAGGAGCAAGAAATTAATAAGTTGGTAGATATGTGTGAATTTATCCTTCAAGATATGTTAAATCAATTAATCATTATATGTAGGAGAATCTTAAATATAAAATAATATGAAATGGGGTTTACGTAAAATAATGAAATAAAAACTTTGGAATTAACCTAATTTATATTTGAATAAATAATTTAGTTGTTTCACATTGTAAAGCCTTTGACAAATGGTAGGTTGGTGGTTACTAAGAATCATTTAGTTTCAACTAAGTCCATTAATAACTAAGGAAGTCAACAATCGTCATCTTCAAATAAAAAGGTCGGTTACAGATTATGAATTAAAATAGTGACTTGAAATAATTAAACTATCTGTTAAAGCTAAACCTTTGGAAAATTCCCTTACCATATATCATTATTTATTCAATGGCAGACAGTTTATTTAGTTGCAAAGCAATGAATGGGGCAGTTAAGCTTCAACCCTTCTCTACCATTAAAGGTCCAAACCAATCACTTGCCCTCAACATAATTGTACTTCAATTTGTGTTTTCTTCTAAATTTTGCGATGGGTATGAAAGGAGTAAAAAGTGGCTCCACTCAACGTTTACTTACGTTTATTTTTTTTATTTTTTTATTGAGGAGAAAGTCTTAACAACAACATCATTAATTATTAACACAAATTAAATTTAAATTACACTTGAGACGATTAACATCCTAATTATTAAACCAACACATAACATTCGTCTTCAAATTGAAAGTTACTAGTTTTATAAATTTGTACATAAAGCCAAACTGATTCCTCTTCTTAAAGATGCTAATAATGATGGGTAGTGCAAGTATCTCATACATGTGGGGGCACACCAATCATCAACTTATCATCAGCTTTATGATTTTATTTTTTTTTTTTGATAAAAAAGTTTTGGATAAAATTTTTATATTTAAAACAAATGTAATTACATATCTCTTTGAATCCAACATAATTCTATTGCCTTCCTTAACCTATAGCTAGGGTTTGTGGAAGATCATAAAAGGCTACAAATTTTGGCTTTTGGATACTTCTTTTCTCCCTATAAAATATATCATAATAACACACTATACTCTTCTTAAATTTATAATTTGATTCCTTTACTACTTAGATTTCAGAATTTATATCCAATTGTTGACATTGCTAAAATTATTTTGTTAAATCTAAGTTCATTATAATATTATTTTTTTTAATTACATATTTACTAAGTGAACAATTTTATTACTTCAAAATGTCACACCAACAAATTTAATAATAAAAAAAATTAACAGTATTAACAATTGAGCCTAAATTTTGAAATGTAAAAAATAAAAAAATAAAAACTAAATTCTTAAAAATAAAAATATAAAAACTAAATTTCAAATTTATAAAAAATACATAAATTTAAAACATATTTTAACCTAAAAATTTTTGTACAACTTTCAACCTTGGGCACCAATTATTTTACTCCTAAAACTCCTTTGAATAATAGGCAAAAAAGTCTATAAATCCAAAAATAACAACGACAAGCTTAATGGGTGTAATATCGGTGGCATTGCTATGATATATCAGTATGGTTGTTAACCCTCTTGCTTTATTATTTATTTGTGTTAAATTATAAGGTAAAAATTTAAAAAATAAAATATACTTTAAGTCTCTATATATTTTATATATTTGGAATTTAATCCCTTTATGTTTATATTTAGAAAATTAGTGCCTCTAATTTTAGATTAAAAAATTCAGATACAATTATTACAACTTTAAAATTCATCTATTAAATTCTCTAGTGTCACATTTTGAAATAATAATAAAAAACACTTGATAGTCATATAACAATAAAAATAACATTAAAAATATTGATTAAGATTTTTTTTCTTAAAAACACTCATTCAAACTCGTCATGATAAAATAATTACTTTTTATGGAATAATGTTCTTTAAAAAAATTTACGTCATCATTTTTTATTGAAATAGTCAATAATAATTATTTAGATTAACCAATGACATTACAAAAGGAGATAGGTCAAATTATAGTAAAGTAAATCGATAAATATCAAGTTTGAGCATAGTTTAGAGGCCAAAATTGAAATTTGACTATTTTCCTATAATATAAAATATGCAGCACAAATCTAAAAGAAATGGGAAGTCATGAGTTAGTCTCTAAGACTTGTATGACAATCAAATTATATATAACCATATAATATTTTAATTGAAAAGTTAAAAATATTAATTATTTGGACTAATTGATAACATTATAAACATATAAAGACCAACTTTTGTTATAAATTAAAGTATAGAGATTAAATCTCGAATTTGGACATAATAGAGGGACTGAAACTAAAATTTAACTATTTCTCCAAATGTAAAAAAAAAAAAAATAAAGGTAAACTACACTAGAGATCACCCTAAAACAATATTGTTCCTATTTTGGTCACTCTAAATTTTTTTTGTCAATTTAGTTATTATTGTTAGTAAAATTGACCAAAATGATCGCTCAATCGTTAAACCCTTAATGAATTGTTGGCTAGACCTGCAAAAAAAGAAAAATCGTTCGTTTAGTCCCTCTAAAAATTACAAAAAATTTAAGTTAATCCCTTAAATATTTATAAAAAAATCCATATTAGATAACTTTAAGAAATGGTAGATCCAGCCTCCTCTTCCCCCATTACCTCCTTTGTTTTCTTCTCTTATCTTCATTTATTTATTTTCTAACTAATAATTTAGTTACACAATTTTTTTTCAAATGCAGCGATGCTAACTCTTCACGCACAAATTATATGTAACAAGAAATTCTTTTTAATGCAAAATCTTTTATTAACCCAAACATTAAAACCACACAATAATTAGAAATATGTATAAAATATGGTGAGAGGTGAGATATCCAAATATGGGTAAGTGAGTAAAATAATTGGAAAATATTGAAGGCAAAATCTAGTACTGGTACATCGATTATATTTACACATGGGATGACTGATTTTTTATTGAACCCCCGATGGCTTGGCACATGAGATGATGGCCACACCCACCAATCATCAACTTATGATATTTTCTTCATTTTATTTTTTTTTATTTTTTATTTTTATTTTTTAAAATAACTTTGAAACCTTTTTAATCTATAGTTAAAAAGGCTACAATATTGGTCATGGACCCTCCTTTTCTCCCCCCCCCCCACCGATTTTATTTATGAAAACGATAAAAATAAAAATAATTAAAATATGATACAAATATTCCAACGTGATCAAATTTACATAAAAAAAAATATATTTATATATTAAATTTCAAAAAATTATAAAGTAAATATTAACCACCTCAATTAAACTCTATCTTTACAATATTATATATATTAAGATTGATTTAGTTTTTATTACGTGTCCATTAAACATCAATTTAGTATTGATTGAGTTTTAACTGAATTAGCATGGATATTGTTAGCCAATGCAATAAGACATAGGTTCGAGTGCGTTGAAACGCATTATCCTCCTATTTATGAGTTGGGGAGGGACTATGGGAAATTCTAAGTATTATATCAAAAACATTAATTTAGTTAAATAATGATAAAAAATATATTTATTCTACAGAGTATATTATGTTATTTTCAGGATATTTTTGTTATTTTATTTTTTATAGAAAAATATATACACATAATAAAATTTGAATCCGAACATTTATATAACTTTTAATACCCGTACTTTATCGCTCAATTAAAGCATTATTTACTTTTTTTTATATCGATATTTTATAAATATATTTATCACATTATTCTATTTTCCATGAATGTATGTATATATATGCCCTCTTAAATCAACATTTTATATATAATTAATTACACTCCATTGCTAATTAATTTATCTCCCTCAAGGTGATGCTTAAAATATAATTCAAGGGTTTTGTTGATAATGTAGATATGAGAAGTTAGTAAACTAAAGGAGGAAAACAAAAATATATTTTATCAATGTGTTTGGTAAGAAAAATAATTCCTTTTCACTCTTTTGTTAAAAAAAAATTGTATATAATCATAGTTGGCTTACACCTCTCTAATTTTTCTCACCTTCTATAATTTAAATTTAAAATAATTTGTTTTTTTCAATACTATATTATATTAAGAGTAGAAAATGAAATAATACGGTTTGAATTCATGTTAAGTACATGTCTGATAAAAGCTTTAAACACCACTTCATTCAGATCAAGATTGGACATACTTTTTTGCAACCTATCTTCCCATTCCCCAATCAGTACAATTATAACTAATACATTCATATAATTATAGAAACTTTATATATATTAAAAAATAAAAATAAAAATAATAATAATAAAATTAATTAATGAGATTTGTAATGGTGAATTTGAATAAGTATGAAAATTAAAGTGATAAATGAAAATAAATTATTAGTATTATTAAGAAGAGCTTGGATCGAGCAGTTGTAAGTTGTGAGAAATGAGATGTATTATGGGTGGTATGGTTATTATTCTTAGTCGGTGATGGATTGAGTAATTCCAACACCACAACCCTTTTAAAATATGAACATACAAACACGTGAATTGGACCCAATCTAATAACATTATACAAATCCAATACCAGTACTGTAAATTAGTATGTATATTATTAAAATTTTAATATTTAATTTAATTTTGTTAGAAAAATTAATGGTCTAATTAACAAAAATTACAAACATCTTTATTTTTTTTAAAAAAGGGAATAAAAACTTATTTGTTAATCTTTATTTATTTAGATGAATCTCAACTTACAACAATTTTACCACTATATAAATGTAACTTTAGTGACTTTAAAAAATTTTATTTTTATTTTAATCAGGCATACAATTTAATCTTCTCTCGTATTTTTATAATATATATATATTTAAAATTCTATTTTTAATGGTTAAAATGTAAATTTATCAAAAGCTACTATGGTCTATTGAATTTTTTTGTGTGGTTTTAATTGTGAGATCAAATAAAAGTAAACACTTAAATAATTAAAACCAAAATAAAATAAATTTTAAAATTTGAGATAGTAAAAGAATAATATATATATATATAATTATATAATTGTATAATTAAGCCCAAATAAAGAAAGAAACAAGCGTAAATAAAATGGTTGAAAAATAGAAATCAGGCGTAAATGGCAAAAACTTGGGGGAGAAGAATATAAAAAGAAAAAAAAATTATTAAAAGTGGAAAATAAAGATGGCGTGTAGGAGAAGCAACCACAAGAGAAGGAAAGAATATACCAAAACCGCGTAAAAGAGCATGTGGTTTGGGAAGAGAAGGTGGCCGTTGGATGGGACACGTAGGAATGGAAAAGAGGACAAAAATACACGTGTAAATGAAAAGAGAGGCGACATCGGCCGTGATTCGGGGACCAAAATGCAGGGGCAAATGTGGTTTCACGAAATCATTTTTATTACAAAATTACAAAACCACTTTTTTATGCAGCAGCACAGAATGGTGGACAGAACTTTGTAACTTTTTTTCCACATTTTTCACTTCCATTTTCCTTTTCTTCTTTTTTTTTGGGATTTTCTCCGTAGAAGTTTGGTTGTACCTTTGAAAACACGATTACTATATATATATATATATATATATATATATATTTTGTCGGCAATGACAAAAATTGAAAATCCCTAGACGAAAATTCTCACATAAATAAATAAAAATTGAGTCAATTTATTTATGATTATTTTTTTAATATTAAAAATTAAATTATCATTAATTAAAATTAAAATAATTAGGTGATAATATGAAATGATTATTTTATCTCTAAATTGAGTAAGAAATATTTGATGAATAAAAGAGTTTAAATTTTTTGTAGAACAATTAAATGGAGTAATTAATTTCTACAAAAATTCACTTTTCACTCATGTGATTAGATCAAATGAAGTAATTCAAGAAGCTTATAAAATCTTTGTAGATTTTTCTACTTGAATTAATTCTAACGAACACCGTAGTCGTTCTAAGGAAAAATTGTATTTTGATCTAGTTCAATTGTGGAGAAAGAGTCAAAAATTATTTTTAAAGAAAGTTACTTTTCAATCTAAATCAACCGAAAAAAATGAGGTTCAAATCATTATAACACTTGAAACAATTTGCATCCAACCAAAGATCAAATATAGACAACTGTTCGATTGAAGTCAAATCGAAGAGAAAACTCAAATGATATATATATATATATATATTTGTATTTGATAAATTTACAGAAATGATATAACTTTTAACTCGATACAAAGTTTGAATTTGCATAATACCATTATAATTAGTAAATATTGGAGTAGAAAGTCATATTTTGGTTGAATAATGTAGAAAAGCAAAAGTTAATGAATAAATTGGGGTTGAATGAAAATTGAAGAGTTATAGACGGAATTCGGATTGAACCAGGTTATTTTGATTTTTTTTAGGACAGTGTCTGGTGAGGGGTGTGGGTTTTGTCGGTGACGCATACATTGGCTCAGCATTTCATAAGGCGCTTATTTATTACTTCATTTTCCAATCTCAGATATGTATTAAGATATGGTGAGGTGGTGGTACCCTTTTCTCACAAAATTATTATTATTATTATTAAAATGATATAGATTTCACGTACTACTTTTTGATATGAAGTTAAATAATAAAGACTAAAGTTGGGTGGCCTTGAATAGCCTAAAAGATGGAAAAATGATAGAAAAAAACCTTAATAAAATGAAAGCAAAAATAGATTAGGTAAGTTAGATTAGAGGTAGCAAGTAATTAAAAGAGAAAATATTTGTTTAAAAAATAAAATAAGAAAAGGAGTAAAAAAGACGGCCCCCGTCAACGCGTACCCAAAGGTGGACCTAAAAGAGAGGGGGCGGTCCATAAACAATAAATGCGGTCCAACACCGGCCTCCGTTAATCGCCACGTACCGTACACTTAACCAACCGGCAAATGCCGGTCTCTACTCTTCTCCTATGCTTATACTATAATCCCAAGCTGTTCTCCAAATTCCCAACCCAAAGTCTTTTTCACATACACTTCACCCCATTTTCTCACTCTCTTTTTCTATCATTTTTTTTTTTAAGAAAAAGTCTCTTTTTGGTTTAATGCGAAGATAAGAACTTTGGGTTTCTTTTGTTTCCTAGAAAAACCAAAAATATGGAGGAGAATATGTGAAAAAGTGTATGGAGAAGAAGAAAGAGAATTTCATTTCCATGGCGAATTTAAGATTTTCCGATGAGAATCAGTCGGCGGCGGCAGCAGCAGCAGCAGCGACCAGTTTCGGTGGAAGCATCTTTGACATGGCAACTGGAGCAGGGGCATGTGATGGAGATACTAAGTGGGGGTCTTCTTTAGGTTTCATGGACTTGCTTGGCATCCATCAAGATTTCATTGCCCCTTCTTTATTCGATTCCTTTCAGCCACCACCGATTCTTCCACCACCACCTCCCTCAACATCATCTGAACCACTTCTTCACCAACAACTGGACACGAAGCAGCTTCAAGCCCTTCCATCGCCTGCCTCCACCGTGCCGGAATCTTCTGAAGTTTTAAACAACCCTGCAACACCAAACTCTTCTTCCTTCTCTTCTTCATCTAATGAAGCTGCAAATGATCATGAACCAACCAAAGCTGAAGATGATGAAGAAGAGCAGGATCAAGACAAGACAAAGAAACAGTAAGCTAACCTCTCTTTGACTATCATTTATGGCTTTGGATTCAATACTCACTCTCTCTATTTATTGTTTCTGTTTTTGAGTTAGATATTTGCGGTAGTGTGGGATAAACTTTTGGTTGCTTTGTGTTGCTGATTTTTTAAGTAAAGGTTTTGTTTTTTAGCTTTGCTTTTGCTTTTGTGGGTTTAGGTTGAAACCTAAAAAGAAGAACCAAAAAAGGCAAAGGGAACCGAGATTTGCGTTCATGACAAAGAGTGAAGTTGATCACTTAGATGATGGTTACCGATGGAGAAAGTATGGCCAAAAAGCTGTGAAAAACAGCCCTTTTCCCAGGTATCAATCAATATCTAATCTAATAACCCCTCTCCCTTTTCATATTGGTCCACTAATGTTCATTTCTAGTAAGCATTGCTTTATTATATGGTTGAAAAACAGGAGCTATTATCGTTGCACCAGCGCTGGCTGTGGGGTGAAGAAGAGAGTTGAGAGATCCTCCGATGATCCCACCATCGTTGTCACCACTTACGAAGGCCAACACAAGCATCCCTACCCGATAACCCCTCGAGGAAGCATTGGAATCAACATGGATCCCTCCTCTAGTTTTGGCCCATCTTTTGCTGTTCCTCAACCTCAGTATTTACATCAGCAGCAACAATTGCAACCCTATATATATAACTCATCGCCTTCTTTGAACATTACTAGTATCACTAGTAGTGGCTCTAGCTTCAATGCCTCGATCCCTGATTTCCTTCTAGACAGACGTTTTAATACTCCTACTTCTTCAGCTTCGTTACTAAGAGACCGTGGACTCCTTCAGGATATTGTTCCAACACAGATGAGGAAAGAGGCAAAGGAACAGTAAGACAGTATGGGTTCTTTCTTTATATATAATTATATGATTGCTGGTATGTAGTTTCCTAATCCTTTACTAACTGATAAAGAACCCAATTCACTATATCTTTTTTTATTCAATCTATTATCATCTGTATAAAATCACCTGTCTTTTTATAGTGTTTTTGCAGGAGAACAAGTGGTTTTGTACTTGGTTTTTCTTGTGGTTATTATTCTTTGTATTTAAGGAGAATTCAATTATGGAAATATTGGGGTTTTTTTATTATTAATTTCTTCCATTTGTGCTACACGTTAGTCATTTTCTTCTCCTTTCTTTTACATTGTGTGCATTGTCAAGAGAGAAAACGTAGGTACAAAGAAGACTTTAGGGTTAGGGTTTTTTTCATGAAAAAGTCGTCATGCAGACTAGTTGTTAGCAGCAACTTTTTATTGGATGGGTCAAAGCTCTTGAACTTGTAGAAAAAGAAAGCTGGGAAATCTACCCTAGGAAGCTAGAGAAAGAGAGAGGGCAGGGCAGTGAAAACAATGTGTTAAAAGTTAAATTATTATTTGAATGCCATATGTTTCATTGATGGAAGTGCAAAGAAAAAGATGAAAAAAAACAATGACTTGGTAGTCATATTCACATTAGCCCCTTTTAAAAACCATTGCTTTTTCTTCCTTTCCAAGCTATGGAGATACAAGTCACTAAATTATGGAATGTGAACATAATATCTCTTTCTACAAGTCTTCCCCATATTAGCTCTTAGCACACATGCTTCGCTACTTCTATGGGCAGAAACTATAATGAAAGCGGAAGAGGTTAGGGATGCCCGAGAATCGAGCCTTAGACCTAATGTCAATTATACGATCCGGTTTGACAACATGAAATCTGGGTTGGGAAGAAAATTTACTTTGAGGAGTAATGGCATTGTATCATATTAAATATCCCATCCTTTAGCTTTAACTTAAAAAAGAATATTTCATGTCATGTACAGACTATAGACCAAGCATATATGCATATATTCTTTGTTATCGAAAGTCTCAATATGCACACTTGAATTTCATAAATGGAAACTAAAGAGAAAGTAAAATCTTTTTGAATTCACTCTATATATAGCAGTAATATATACTCTTTTTATTTATTATTTGTTGTTTATATAAAATGAAAATAAAAATTACAGTATCGTCTGTTAAAGCATACTATGATATGAGAGTGCTCCAGGTCAAGATACTTATTATATCATGCATTAGTTTGGGATAACCGGCCACCTCAGGAACAAGACATATATGTATGTTCGAAGATGTAAGAATAAAGAAGAAGGTGAGGCAAAGAATAATGAAAATTTCCTGGATTGTGTTATCAGTATCCCGTTGGAAGATTTTTGCATATAACAGCTGGCCTGAAATTTAGACAGCATCTTCTATTTCTGCTAATGTTAATTTATATATATATATACACACACCATCGATCCAGAAAGGATATGTTTTTTGGGGGGGTTAAAATTCTGAACCACGTGCATGAAAGAATGAGTATATTGTCAGCAAAAGTAGGCCGTCCAAAGCAGCATAACTAGTGGAAACTATTCTTGTTTCATATATATATATATGTGTGTATATATATATATATATAGAGAGAGAGAGAGAGAGAGTGTGTGTGTGTGTGTGTAAATATAGGATAGTCACTGGTTTACTTAATACCACAAAGAAGAAAGAGTAGAGAGGAACGTTTATATAATTATCTCAACATTCAACTTTCAATATTTTCACCTCTATCATGTTGGCTACCAAAAGGTTCTTGTACTTTCTAATTTAGTCACTAATTAAATTGGAAGGGAAAATGTGGAATGCATACCATTTCAATTTGCAAAATATGATATGGAAGATCATCTGCTTTACACCTATATATCCTAAAAGGTTAGGTCAAGTGACTTTTATTCACAATTCATGTTTAGAATTTATGATTGTATTTCTTAAAAATTTTGTTTTCAATATTCGAACATATGCTCTCCTACTATTGCACCTAACACTTATTGGCATATTAAACATCTAAGCAAGAAATAACATGCAAATATTGTTTCTATTTGATTTTACAACCCAATATAATTCATATGTATATACTATTAAAGGGGAGATATATTATTATTTATCATCATAAAAGGTTAATTCAAATTAAAAATGATTTAGTATAGATAATGTTAATTGGACTTCAATTATTAAATAAGTATAAATTAAATATGTGCTGATACTCAAATAATTAATTTCTAATTGATGAGTGGTTAATTAATAATTAAAATTAATATGTAAAAATTGAGAGAGAGCCAACTTTTTTAAAATATTTATGTGTTACTTTGGAATATCAAAGTCACAAAGTCAAATTTTAATATGTTAGATTCCAGTATGCTTTTGTATCTAGTTTCTTTTTATGCTTTTGTAACTATTTTTTTTTTAATTTTTATGATTTGATATGATAAATCTTAATCGATAAAATAAACAGTTAAATTAATATTATATTAAGGATATTTGTGTGTGTATATAGTGAGAGAATTATTTTTTATTCTTTTTGATATACAAACAAGTCTGAATTGAACTTCAAATTTACAAGCAAAAGTGTTGCATTTAATGGTGAGCCATCGTTGGCTCTCCTCTTTATTTGTTTGGTTTTGAAAACCATTCATCTTTCTTTTAAGTCGACCTCAAAAGGGATATGGTAGGTTACCTTTTATGGATATAAGGTTTTCACTTTTGACCAATCTTTTCACTATCATGCAAAATATACTTTCCCAAAATTTAATCTTACTACCATCTTTTTTAATTTAGTATTCACTAGACATGATTAAAGTGAAATAAAACATAAAATTCAAAATCATTAATTGTCCAAAAAGTCACGAAATTAATCATACAAAAAACAATAAATGTATGTAAAATTATTTTTAATTTACATTATACATTAATATTATTGCCAAATGAGACTATCGCATTTTATTCAAAACTTTTGAAGCTAAATTCACTCATTTCTATTTGAGATGATATGCCATCATCCTTTCACTAACTAAAAAATTTAGTGTTAAAAGAAATCAAGTAAGAAGTTTTTATAAATGATGAAAAGTTGTCTCCAAAATGCCAAGAGGATGGATAAATAGTAGTAAAGGCATCTAGGGTGGGCAAATGAGGTTCAAAATCAAATCTTGTCATGCAAATATTAAAAAAAGAAATAATAATTGAGGAGAAGAATAAAGCTTTTATCTTTTTGAATTTTGAGCACTTGGATTCTATCCAAAAAAGTTTGCCACTATCTAGACTTCACTTGATGGCCATCGGCTGTTTTGTGTACCACTTGGGACCAGTTCTGTGTGATTAATATTTTAACATGCATATCAAATTTTGAAATAATCAAAAGGCTAATAATCAACTAAACATTGGTACAATGATACCCCTTCCCCAAAATAAAGAACTAATGACCAGAATCTAACTTGGGAGGGTGATGTATGTCGACATTTCAGAGCAAAAACGAGAGCTCTTTTTATAAGTATCGGGTTATTATAGGAACTTATATTATGTTACACAAATACAGATGGCTTTCACTGCCCTAATATTTAATGGCAAAAGCATAAAATGCCTGTAACCAGGCAAAGGCTTTTTACCACACTAAATTCTGAGAAGATTTACTATTACATATATTGTAGCTTCTATTATTACACATCTCATCTGCCAGGCATTTTAGCTTAAAATGGGTTGCCGCTGCATCCATGCCATTGCCATTTGCCATGACTATTTGTGTTATTATGATCGCCCGGCATTCTTCTAAAAGAAACACGATCCCCCCTAGGAGACTCTCCTCGGCTTCCAATTTCAAGTCCCTTAACAAAATGATGAATGATGCATTAAGCATACAATAAAAAAGCTTCAACTTGTGACTGATATTTGCCTAAGCAATCCAGGCTAACCAAGTCTTAACCGAAAAGCAAGCAAAATTAACCACCTTATGGCTTATTCTTCCATGCTAAATCCTGTACCATCTGTAGCCCCTGCAGCAAATAGACCAAAGAAATTAATAGTGTTGTCTATTGAGACACAATAATGAAAATTACGAAAACTTATACCTGTTGGAATCGTGATGGATCATTGGGTGATGGTGCCACTGGTAATTGTCCGTAACCAAGTTCCTGTAAAATCCAAAGATACAAAAAATGAGACTTACAAGAATGCTTTACAAAACTGAAAAAGAAGGGTTGGAAAGGAAAACAAAGAATATTTATTGTGAAACAATTTGACAACTAGTTAACCCAGTGACAATCAACATGTTTCTTGAGGTTTTCTCGTTTTTTGGCTTGGCTGTTAATATAAAGTTTACCTGTGTACTTTGTTGATTTCTAACTCCAGAAGTTTTGTAAAAGAGAAGGGTTGCCAAAGAAAAAAAAGAAGAAATAAACTACAATTTTATTGTAAATCAATTTGACAACTAGTTAACCCGGTGACGATCAACTTCTTGAGGTTCTCTTTATTTGGCTGGGCTGTTAAATATAAAGTTTACCTGTGTACTTTGTTGATTTCTAACTCCAGAAGCTGGATACTGGAATTCCACAAAGTAGAATTAGCATTGCATAACGAGATATCTAATACAATAAAACCCAGTTAAAAAAAGTCAAAAACCAACCGCTGTGGGATAGATAGGCTGCTGTAACTGGTGAGGATGGCGAATCTGTGTCTGAAGCTGGGTTTGCAGCTGTGCCTGTTGTGAAGCTTGCTGAGCAGCATGTAACTGAGTTTGAGGTTGTTGAACAGGTGGCTTTTGTTGTTGCTGCTGCTGTTGTTCAAACAAAGTTAATTCTTCAGGCTTCTCCCACTGCATAAGGATTCGAATTAAATAAATTAGTTAATTAAGAAATAATTTGCCAACAGTTAACCGGAAATCAAATTCACGTCTCACCTTGCTTTCACGTGTTAGACTGTTATGATAGTATTTGAACCCATCAGGTGAAGTATGCTCTGTCCAATGACAATCTACCACCGGTTTCATAGCAGCAGATGCAGATGAAGGAACATCTGTACCAGGTGTTTTGGCAGGAGCGCTGCCAACAGCCTGCAGCATCATACCAGCCCACTGACAATGCACCAACCATAATCCTCAGAGTAAATTAATTACAGCACAACTTTCACAAGGCATGTTGACATGAATATATGAGATACACATGAAGAAGAGTTACTATCCAATGATAACCCGGGCATTTAAAATCCTCAAATTTTTATTGAAGCAGGATACTTTTAGAAAATATTTTTTCTAAAGAACTCTTTTGAGCTGAAATTAAAATTGACTTGGTTTTTAGAAGCCTCATTGCCTCAATTTACCTCTAAAAATAATATAATTCCTGTGTGAATCCAACCATTATAGCCCCACATACCTGATGTTTAGAAGCCTGAGAATTCTGCTGCAATGTCATATTTTGATTTGAAGGTTGCATCAGCTGCAATTGTTGCTGCAGCTGAGAAAATGCCTGCTGAGATGATTGGAAGCTTGCTTGCAGAGTTTGTGTCTGTTGAGACAGCATCTGCGCTAGCTGAGAAGGGGATTGCCGAAGTGGTTGCAGCAGCTGCTGCTGGTTAGGAGCAGGTAACTGTTGCTGATTTGCAGCAATGGCCGCAGAATTGGGCGGTAAGTTGACATTCAAAGGGTTTTGTAGTGCTGCACCAGATGAAACATTCGGCTGAACCAATGGCCGAGATGCAGGCAACTGGCCACTCAAACCAGCTAAATGTTGTGAGGGAAGAGCTTGACTGAAGGGAGTATGACTAGCAGGAGGAACTTGAAGTTGACCAACATGTGAAGTTTGTGTCTGCGAGTGTGACATAGGTGCTTGAGGGTGTAGTTGAAAGGAAGGCGGTAGATTCTGTGGTGAATCAAGGGGCTTCTGTAAAGGTGAAATCTGGTGACCAACAGTTGGAATTTGTGATGAAGATTGATTAAATCCCTGAAATGAAACAAACCTAATTCAATCTTAAATGAAACATGAAGAATGAGAAAGCATAAAAAGCATGTCAATTTTTCACAAACCTGTACTGAAGTAGATGAAGATGAAACTGAAAGGCCAGGAAGAGAACCATCTGAAGGGCCACCAAAAGGAGCACCCTAGTGTTTTTTAAGCATAGTTAGCCAGAGTTTGCATGTAAAACAAAATTAGAAATAAGAAAATTTCCAAACAACACCAAAATCGATGATTGACAGCCTTTCAAAAGGCCAAGCATAAAAGAACTAATAGGATAAAGATGAAGAGTATGACCACAAGCTCATGGCTTTCAGGCTCCAATTATCCAAATGACAGTTAAATCTAATTATAGGTTATTTACAGTTCTTTAGAAAGAATCTTGCTTTGATGGAAAGGAAAAGAAATTTAGCACCTCAATGATAAAAACAAAAATCTAGAATCAACCCGGAGTTTCTAACAGTCCAAGGTAGATTGCTCAAACTAAAATAATAACTTCAACATAACATCCACAAAATATGTTATCACATGCCATTAAGGAGAAATATGGCTGATTAACACAATTTCATAGTAAAAATTAGAAATGTGCCAGCCAAGCTTTCTTACTGGATTTAAAGGTATTGCTAGGTCAGCAGACCTAGGTAGCAACTGGTTCCCCATACTCCGAATGCCAGGATTAGAAGTTGGTCCCATTTTCTGTGGACTCATAGGGTGCCAAGCAGTAGGTGGAACACGATCCCCCATTGCATCACCAAAGTTGGGTGCTGGTCTGTAAAGGACAACAAGAAAACAGAAGTTCAGAAATGCAAGCCAAACGATAAAAGGAGATAGCTTAACCCTTGAAAACATTAGACTTTTCTTGGGTACCTAGGCCTTGGTGTCTGGAAACGAGGACCAAAACCTGGACCTCCAAATGCAGCAGCACCAGCCCTGGAAAGGAAGCAAGTTAAGAAACAGCCTAAAATTAATTCAATCAAAGTGTAACATAGGAAAGAGGCTAACAGTGAATTGACAAACAGATAGACAACCAACTTTCATCTATAATGAAAGGTAAAAACATGTCTTCAAAAGAAACACCGATAGCAAATCATCAAAGGCTGGCCCTTTCCCATTTACATCCCACTGTACAAGTTTACACATAAAGAAGTGCATTTAAGGAAAACCTTGAGTCTCCAGGTCCTTGCCGGGGCCTCTTAGGATCAGCAAAACGGACAGTTAATGGTTGATCACAACCCTAAGATATAGAAAAAAAAAAAAATGAATAGGTAGTTCAATAATATAATCAGCAAACACAACATTAAAAAAGAAGTAACGATGCTTACTCTCATTGTATAAATTCCATTGAGAGCATCTATAGCTGCTAGTGCCATTTCTCTATCAGAGTATTTAACAAACCCACAGCCTTCAAAATGAATGTAATAAATATTTGAGAGAAGAAAAGTGGAAACATGAAATTACATAAACATATAAGATCTGAACATAAATTTCTGAAAAGAAAAAAAACAATTCATCAAATCCAAGATGGTCATGTAAATATAGAACTCAAGGACACACCACGACTCTGCTTTGATTCGTCACGCATGAGGTAAACATCTTCAACTCGACCAAATCGAGAAAAAACCTGCCAATGGAACAACAATTACTAGTTTGGTAACATGTATAAAAATGAAGAAAAAAGAAAACTAAAATTAACCAGTTAATAATGGCAACGTACATAGGTTATGCATAACAAGAAAGAAAAACCATATACCAATTGAAGTGATACCACAAAAGGTCATTAGAAATAAATAATTTCTTTCACACCAGCATGTAAAAGCGACAGCATAATTAAACAAATAAAATATTTATATAACATACTTCCTGAACATCCATTTCAGTAGCTTGTTTGTTCAGCGACCCAACAAACAATTTGTACTCAACTGCACCTGTCATTAAGGAAAAAAGAATCTGTCATGGAGAATTTAGACTATGCATGATAAGCAGCATAACCATGGACCATTTTGTATAATATGCTTGGATTGTGTAACACACAAGAGGATGTGCATAAACACGTCTAGACTTTGAAAAACTTCCACTTGACAACTATGCCTTTACAAAGGGATTACACTCCCTCCATTCTGAATTTAAAGGACATCAGAAAAATCATGGTAAATAAGGGATCAGCGTTAACAAGGGCATGCAGCATCTAAATTCAAAAACTGCACGTCACTAAAAGTGAGTGCCATGGATATTACATGCATAAGGCTGGAAATTAAATGAGA
Organism: Gossypium longicalyx; assembly: GCA_025698465.1. Classification (NCBI taxonomy): domain Eukaryota; kingdom Viridiplantae; phylum Streptophyta; class Magnoliopsida; order Malvales; family Malvaceae; genus Gossypium; species Gossypium longicalyx. The sequence continues at coordinate 17,161,965 of CM047004.1, read as the reverse complement.
ATATACTGGCATGTAACAACCAAAAAGATCATTTATTGACACATTCACACATATAAATTACAGATCAAGCTTCAAAACCCTACAAATATGCAATAATTACCAAGGCGTTCTCGCTCCCCATCAGCATATCTGACTTGGATAGGACCCACTCCCTGTGAATATGACAACGAGAATGTACAATAATTCAGTTGTAAGAGTTCAAAATCATTTCAGAATAAATACATGGACAAAAAACAACGCAAGAGGCAAAAGACCTCACCCCAGGCAGGGTATGTTGATTGTGTAAGGCTCTGATAGCCCTATCGGCTTCTTCTAAGGTTGCATATTTTATAAAACAACATCCTGCACAACCACAGCGTTTTAATTCTGATTTTGTTAGATCACTTGCACCCCCACAGATGGTGCAGATAGGCAGGCACATAAAATATCACAAAACCATAAAATACATGTCATGGAATTATGCCATTACAGTTGCATAAGAATGTAACTAGCGAAGGTGGGGAAATATCCAAAATATCCAAATTACCATGAAATCTATTTTCATTTAGCACAACCCACAGAAAAGTAAAATGAATGTCAACCACCACATCCGAATATTCAAAAGAGAAATATCTTCAACCAAATCATTCGTAACTCTTTCTAGGCAGCGCACATGCCACAAATATAACAATGTACAGGATATCCCTGCCAGATAACCCCTTAACAGAACATAGCAGAACTAGATAATATGTAATATATAAGTGGCAGAGTTCTTTAGAACAAATTTGTTGCTAAATCATAATTTGCCTTAAACAAAAAAAAAAATAATAATAATAATTCATTTAAGACAAGACAGCAGAGATAGTTTTCTTTTTATAAGTAGACAATTAATAGAAAAAGAGCCCAATAAGAACAACAGGGCATAATTCCTTCTTGCAGAAAATAGCACCATGTCAACATCCTATTCTTGTGACAATATACGCTGCAAACCTACATAGAAAATAGCTTTCAACCATGCAACTAATCAACAAACATATTGCTACTCTCAAAAAAATGATCCATAAGCACAAAATCTTGCCAGTAATTGTATTTTAAATCCATGTAATAATCCAGATAAAGCTGGAAGCTGAATCAATTTGCCATGACAATAACCATCACTGTGCTTACAAGCAGAACTTCATGGGCACAAGTAGAAAGGAATTTTATCAAACATTAAAGATAACAGCAAGGCAAGCACCCATATATCATCTTATATTTCCACTCTTTTAATTTTCCCACAGATTGAGCCACACAGACATACAATGCTAACATACTCCAAAAGGAACCATCAGTCACTAACATTACAAGCTCACAACACAAGAATATTCAAATCTTAACTCTACCTCTCCCCAACCAGCTCCAAACAAATAACAAAAAGGTTTCAACACCAAGCACTAGTGCACGGAGAAGCGAGAACTCAACTATTTGTCACTCGCATTAGACCACGTGACGGTATGTCAAGCTACATTACAGCTCTCCCAATGGGCCCAAATAAGATAAATTAATGTGTATAGCACAAACACCAAGCACAACAGAAATCTAGGTTCCGATGAACCTAGAAACAAAGAAAAAGCATTTTAGGCCTCCCCTTCATCAGTTGCTTCCTGCTCTATCCAAACAAATCTCTCACAATACATTTTCTAGGAATCTAGCTAAGCAAATAACATAAGAAGGCTATGCACATGACCAAATAAGAGATAATGAGCAGCACTAAGCTTGCTTTGCAGATAAGACATCCGTCTTGTTTAAACTATTAACTCATTCATGTATGGAAATAACAAATTAACCTAGAAACGTCAGTTGCATACTTACAGTAGAAATATTCATACCAAACAAAAGGAATATGGGATTCCACCATCTCCACACAAATTTCAAGAATCAAATTGGTTCATCAAGCATATATTCTCACTTGGCAAGCACAAGAAACCAAGTGCCATGTAGTAACTCTATCCAAAATTCATAATTGTATTGCTGATTTGGATTTGAATGAATAAATAAGAATAATGCACATAGATCAGACCTATTAAGGTTCTACCTAATCGTACCAAGACAGAATCATCAAAGCATTCACTTCACCAAGCATCTATGAGTATATAGACTTAGTCACTCAGAGAAGACATCAATCTTCACCAAACATACAAGTAATTCCCATGAGAATGGACCATAGTTCTCTCTGAATAATGTATAACCAAACCTGACTTGACGGCTCACAACTATAAATAATAAATAAAAAAGAACGAACCAAAATGATAAATGGATTGAAAATAGCAGAGCAGAATTGCTGAAAATACAATAAAATAAGTGGAGAACCTAACAAGGAATTTTCATAAAAGGTTAACCTCTACTGCAGTGGTTAACCACAAGCAGGAGCAAAAATGTTTCACAAAGCCATCTGATAGAAAAGAACAACAATTTCAGGTAACCATGCTGCACAATTCTAGAATCCAAACCTCCATGTTGGTTTAAATTCAAACACATCCATTCCTCCATGCACATTACAACATTCACATTACACAACAGCATTCAAACCATGAAAAAGAAAATGAGTTCCCTGAATGAGAAATCCATCAGCATTCTCACTCTCTGGCACAAAAGGCAAGCACTACTGATACAATCAACAATGGAAACTATAGATAAATAAATAAATAAAAACCAAGAAGCAACCAAAATCTGAGCAGGGCAGCGATTATATTATAAACAGGACATGACAGGTGGAATAAAATAAAAATCAATGAGTTCAAACTACACAATCCTATTGGTGTCACATAAATTTAGGGAAATTCAAAAGAAAAAATGATTAGTGCAACCACAAAGCCAGCCTGGAGCATAAGCGCAAATTTGCTGATTAAATAACCAATGCTAACTGCTGCATCAGGTTGCAGTCACAAGATACAGCAGCAGCAGCAACTAATTTTCTATTGTAGAAAAGAGAATTCCCACAGAACTTTTAGTCATATTATAAGGATAGAAATCGATACAGAAAATGAGCCGGCAACCAATATAGACTAGCCATCCAACTGATAAAAATAATTCAACCAACATGCCCAAATACAGAGTCACCAAAAAATCAACTCCCATGCACATAAATCAATCCCAAAAAAGTGTGATGCCTGTAAAGCTCCAAGTAACAAAGCATAGAATCAAGGAATTTGCAACACACAGAACTGAATAATCATCCATATCAGATAAACATCCAAATTCAAATCCATCTAAACAAAATAAAACTGGTCCATAGAAATTTCAACCCCCGTATTAAAATAAGAATTACCAGATTCTCCAAGATAGAAGTCAACCACAGAAATCCTCCAACCAACAATATGACATAAACCATTCAACACAACATAGAGTTACTTGTTTTTACATAATACAACAGCAGCACATCCTTCAATGTATATATGAGATATACTACAGTAATGGAAATAAACACTGCCATGAAAGTTTATTGTTGGCTAATGCCCTCACAACAGAATCCATTATTTCAAGGACAGGTTCCATTTCTGGTACAAGTTCCCTAGTTTTTTCTATACATAAACCAGTTTTTAGCGAGTTTACATTTCTCTCCTTGTTTGACAGGAGTGACATAAAAAAAGGAGGTAGCAACCAAAACCAACAAGCGCGGAACTTGTATCAAAAACAAACTGAGACGAAGATGAGCTTAAGTTTGCTCCTATCAGCCTCTCAGCACACCTGAAATAAGATAGGTATAATAACAAATATCCAAGGATGAAACAACATTCATACATACCTTGAGGTTGGCCAGTTTTTTTATCTTTTATTAAAGCAACCTCTATCACATCTCCATGTTCTTCAAATAAGTGCCGAATCTGACAAAAGATGAATAAATAATATCATTTGTACAGGAAATAATACCAAAAAGCCCAAAATGCAAAATAGCTTAATATTACATGGCATTAATGCTTAAATGGTATTCATTCGATATATCAAATCGACATCCAGCATATGAAGATAAGTGAATCAAATTACATATCTGGAAGCAAAAGGAGAGTACAAACGGGAGTATGATAGTTTCAAAAGTATCATGCAAAAAATGAACTGACTTACATCCTCTTCTCTAGCCGTCCTTGGTACAGATCCCACAAAAAGTTTGGCAAAATTGCCCCCACCGCCAGCACCACCAAATCGATCTTGACAAAGCAAAAAGAAAATAAAAACAAAGTATAAGTAGATAAAATACGTAATGTAATGGCCTGGGGATGCAATTATTATGGTCAGAAGTCAGTAAAGAAGGATAAAATTCGAATATGGAAAGCAGAATTCAAGATAAATGATCTGTAGCTAAAACCATACATGCAGCCAAGGAACAAAAAATTCAAGTAAATATTGAGAACTTGGTAAATTTATACTTCAAAATGGAAGTCCATCAAATAGAAGCAAATGCTAAGGACAATGCCCTAAAATCTTTGTATTGACGAATTATTCAATTAGTGGAAGCAGTAAATGAGTGAAAAATTACAATTGAAAAATATAAAATAACTTGGATTGTAAGCAACAAAACGAACCTCTGTTGGGGGAAACACCTCCACGGCCAGAAAATGGAAAAGGTCGTTTCTGTCCCGTATGTGCTGGCTGCAGATGATGCGGTGAAGGGTTTGGATAATTACCCTCAAAACCACCGGCCATAGGCCGAAACCCTCCCCCTCCTCCGCCACCTCCAATTGGCCGAAAGCCTCCACCTCCGACACCGCTGTTGTGATGCTGACGAGGAGGACTATCGAAGGGACGATGTCCTCCTCCTCCTCCACTGCCACGGAAGTTGCTAGGGCTACGTCGACGGTGTTGGTAGGGATCTTGGGCATCGAACTTATCGTTGAAATTAGTATTGGTGTCGGTGTTAATGTTGTTATAGCGGCTCATAGGAGAAGCGTCGGAGAAACGCGAGGGTCCTCTATAGTAACGGTCGTGATTATTGTTATTATAGTAAGAGTCTTGGTTGTTGTTGGTGGTGGTGTTGTTGCCATCGCCATAGCGGTCGGCTCTGTACCTATCCAGCTTTGCTGAGTGTGTTTAAGCTCAAAGTTGAAGCCCTAAACTTGAAATTTGCAGAAATTAAAACAAAGAGAAAATGTTACTAGTAAAAACAAGTTGAAAGAAGAAAATAGATAGAAACCATAAAATACGCAAAGTGAAAGGGAATTTTGGTTGGAGTTTTCAAGGGGGCAAAGCAGGTCAGGTCAGGGCAGGACAAGTCCATTTATATGAAGTAGTTTCTGGGCTCCCTAATCAATGGCCCAATTTAATTGTTTTGGTCTTTTAGAGGTCTCATTTAGCCCAATCTGAATGAAGTTTGAGTTTGATTTTTCGTGCGATACATCGTGAGTTCATTGCCCATCTACCAACAAAATATCAGTTAACTCGTAGGGAGCTTCATTAGAGTCAAACTGAAAATTAAAATTCGAGTTTTGCTTCTCTAAATATGTGCTTTCACATCCATTGTTGGAATCGGTGTTGGAAAACCCTGCAATCACCAACTAAAGTTTGTAAAAGGTGATTTACTTTAGTTGAGTTCGTTACTAAGGTTCCATTTGTTTGTCAGTAAAATATTTTTCGAAAAATGATTTCTGAAAAGTGATTTACTTTTCTAGAAATGATTTACTTTTCTAGTGTTTGGATGAATCTGTGTAAAATATTTTCTATTGTTTGGCAAATTTCCTGAAAATATTTTTCGGAAAAGCTATTTTTATATATATTAATAAATTTATATTTTAAATTGTTTTTACATATTGAAATGATTTATTTATAAATAAATCAAATTAAATATATAATAACACTCAATTATTGCATTGTTTATTCTTCATCCGGATTTATTACATTGTTGCTCTAGATTTAGATAGAGCTTCATACTTCATCCGGATAAAGTGCTTAAAAACTCCAACAAATGTAACTTTATAAAAAGGAACAGAAAATCAGAAAGAAAACCATTTGACTATATAGAGCTAATAACTTATGCATAAACTCGAATGTTGGATCACATAAACAACATTTTGCAAGAGAACAAAAAAGATACATGAAAATGCACTTAAATGGGGGCATGCATACCCATGTTACGCCAGTGCACGAAAACTTACCTAAACAATGCCCAGAACATTAATAAGCCTACACCTTGCAGAGGAAACAACAAATGAAAAGAAAGATTAAAGCACGACAATGTAATTTTCTCCACCAATGAAGATGGCTATTTCCAGCAAACAAATGACTCTGAGTTTTAATTGATTTGTGCATTCATGAAGCTAAGAAGAAGAGCACAAATGATGTTTTACAAACAAAACACGTTTGCACACATATATATGAAACACCATTTCTTCATATAAAAAGTAAAACCTGTAACTACAGATCAATTACAATGTTCTTCTCTTTGACTTTCTATCCATCGTCAACAAACTCAAAGCTATGCTAATGATGGCGACGCAACAACAAATATTATCATCGAGCAATGACATGATTAAATGCAAAACTAGGACATTATCCTTAAAACAACATGCTCACAACATATTAGGCATTGAATTCAGCGTCATCTTTCATTTCTCGAACAGCTTGAAGAGGACCACTACCAAACATGAAGCCTCGATCGGAGAGATTGTTCAAAGAACCATCTCCATATAAATATACCTGTAGTTCAATCCGATTCAAGCGGGTCCACTCATCATCTGACAGAGACCAGTTAAATATGTCAATGTTTTGCTTTATCCTGTCGGGTTTTAGGCTACATGGTAGAACACTGGTTCCTCTTTGAAACCCCCACCGTAGAGTTACCTGCAAACAAGCAAAGCGGACGGACATGTCCAGAACATATTCAGACATGGATACGGAGATACAACCCTCCAAAAATCTTTCAAATACATGGAAAAACTGAGAAAAATTAACATACCCACATTGGACTTAGAGTCCATAAAAATGGCTGTTATGATCAACATTTGCTCTACCATAAATGATTGTGATCCTAAATGCTCCGAAAATGACAGACATGCTAAATAACCCACAAATTTGGATTCTTGTAGTTGCAAGTTATTTGATAAGAAAACCATGCACTATACATATGAAGCTTTAAATACATAAGATTTCTCATGCCAACCATCATGCTGATGTTAAAAGAAAAAATCCTTGGGCCAATCCTGCTACACATCTCATCGCATTTCCAAACACATCTATTACAGCCCAATCATGATAATACAAACATATATACTCATAAAAGAATAAGACTGTTCCTTGCACAGATAACTTTAATCAGTTGTAGGCTTCCCTTATTATATGGTGTATGAGCCGATACATGGATACACTTCATTTGGCAGAACTTTACCAGCTCATCTTGCCTTCAAAAAGGATGCAACTCCACCTATAAAAAAAATATGAATTAGTTGTATAACTCAATGAATTTCGCCAGATATGGGATTCAGAAAACAGAAAGCAATCAACGAGAACAATAAAGGTTAATATCTGGAAAAGTATTACGAAATCGAAGTGGCAAACAAAACGATGTGCATCAACTACAAGATAAACAAATATTCTAAGTCCATCAACTAGTAAAGTTTGCCTCAAATGTTGCGGACTCGCATTCAAACATTGTAGAAAGGACTAGAGCTCACCAATTCCATGTTCTTAGCTAGGAAAATAGATTTGGATCAAAAAGAGAACTTAGAAATCATCTCAAATTAAATGAATGCAAGCAAAAGTTCATAGATTCATGCTAGCAAACTCCACATTTGAGTCACCAACAATTATTCCAATGACTACACATCAATAAACATATGGACAAATATGTAAGCATTCCTTTAATTTCACAGTAAAGTTCTCAACAAATCTACAAAGAGATCGAAGACTGTAACAAATGTAAAGTTAAAAAATACGTGAAAATCTATCATACCTGATTAACAGCAGGTACGATTTTTACAAATTTAAGCAATTCTTTGATCTGATGAACACCGAAATTGCTAACACTGATAGCTCGAACTAAACCAGAATCGACTAGGCCTTCCATGGCCTTCCATACCTTCTTGAGGCGATTCAGAAACTGCCTATGCTCACTCCCAGACTTCAAAGGCGGATCAGTTGCATCACCAAAACCAAAGCTCTCAGGCCAATGCATCAAATGAAATTGATGCCCACATTGAAACTTAGCCCACAACCAATCCCCATTATCAGTAACCGTTTCAAGGCAAATCGAGAATGAAACAGAGCTGAAAGGCTTCCCTACATTTTTGCAATCAACACATCGCCTAAAATACAGAAAATAAAAAGCATAAAAAACTTACAGAACAGACGAAGAAGGGAATTGGATGAAGAAGGAGAAGGAAGATGAAAATGGAAGAAGGAGAAAGAATATGGTGAGAGGGGAAGAAGATGAATATGGTGAGAGAGGAGGAAGATTTTTCAGAAAGTGTCTTACCGATTAAAAATTTGTAAGACATTTTCCCTAAAATACTCATCTCATTTACCGTGTTTTGTAAAAGATTTTACATTAGTAAAATATTTTCAGCCAAACAAACATTAGAAAAGGCTGAAAAACTTTTCCAGAAAATGTCTTACTTCCAAACAAACGCACCCTAAGCTAATGACTGTCATAGAGAGAGCAAGGTTGTGTCCATCCCAGAGGGCCCACAGTTCTGCTTCGGTGCTTGTAGCTATCGGGATGCATCTAAACGACTCTATAACCCAATCCCTAAATGATTTCTAATAACAGTTCCCGCCTCGACACAACCAGGGTTCTCAAGCGCAAAACCATCCATGTTAACCTTAACAAAGCCAAGTTTAGGTTTTTGCCATCTAACAGGGATGAAACAGGGTTGTGAAACTCTTTTAATACTACCAGCAGCAAACAATTTTGTTGCTTTTCCTGTAGTCAAGTTGACGAGAAGATTAGGATTTGGATTGTTGTTAAAGAGTAAGGCGTTTCTCAATAGACAAATCTCTTATAGCATGAATGTAAAAACTAAGGGACACGGGGTTTTTGGCTTAACCAGCCAGGCTTTTTCAATGATGTTCAAGTCAAGCCAATCGGTCCAGTTACTATCCCAGTAAGATCTTAAGGGAGCACGGTTTTTAACAGTCGATCACCACCCCTTAGTTATTGTGCATTCTCTAAAAGATATGCTCGATTATTTTCAGGGAGTTTCTACAAAACAAGTAGTCCCCTGTTTCATTTAATCACATTCCCCAGTGTCTGAGGAAGTCTTTTGTCGGGATGATTTTCTTGAAGGATTTCTAGAGAAAGAATTGAAGCTTGGGTGGTAGTTTTGCTTTCCAAAGATTTTTCCAATGTTGTTCTGACTGGTTGAGATTTAAACTTCTGGTTTCTTGACCATGGATCATTTCATAGATGCTTTCCAGAGAAAATCTTCCCGAGTTTGTTAAGTTCTAGCAGATTGTTCACGCTTTATATGGAGGAAAGGGTGCATAGGAAAATCTGTAGTATATCCCTAGGAATTTGGAATGTTAAGGCCTTTCACTTTCATGACCGTAAATGAAAGGTTAGCATCATCACAAGTGAGTAGGCCGATTATGATTTTTCTCAAAGGGCCAAGGCCCAACCAGTTATCAAGCTAAAATCTAGTATTTCCACCATATTTGATTACACATCTCAAGCCCTCTTCATTAAAATGACTAGTCTTTTGAAAGGCTTTCCAAATAGGTGATGCGGTGCGATTATGATGATGTGGATTTTAAGGTTTCATATACTTGATGAGAAGAACTCTTGCCCACAAACTCCTCATCTCGTGAATAAGTCGCCAACTAAGGTTGACCATTAAAGCATGATTTCTCTTTTTTGCCTTTCTTATACCTAATCCACTAAGTGGCTTTGGTTTAGTGATGGTATCCTAGCTAGTTAGGTAGAGTTTCCTCTTTACTTCTGTTCCTCCTAAAGGAAGTTTCTGTTAATTTGGTCAATCATTTTTCATATAAAGGTCGGGAGGAGATTTACTTGCATGAAATAAGTAGGGATAGAAGTTGTGGTAGCTTGAATAAGCGTAAGCCTTCCAACTGGGAAAGGAGGTTGGCTTTCCAAGAGCTAAGATTACCACTGTAACACCTTATACCCAACCTGATCGACGGATCCGAATACAAGATGTCACATTAACTCTGAAACGAACTACGAACAAATTTCAACTAAATTGTAAAACTAACATAACTAAAACCGCCAAATATGTTTTTATTAATCATACTTAGTTAGTTGAACTACTAAATAAACATACAATTATCAACTTCTAGATCAAAAGTCTTAACAAATAAACTTATGTACAATTAACAATAACAGTTCTAATATTTTTAATCAATTTATCTTCGTTGTAAATAAAATACTACCATTTATATTTAGTTACAAAAAGAAAATTTTGACTTTGAGGCTCAACCTTTAGGTCGCCCTATTATATGCGTGTTACAGCTAAGTGTAACACCCATAACCCATACCCGTTGCCGGATTAGGTTTGTAGCGTATTATTGTATAATCCAAAACAATCAATAACAATGGCATCAAGTTTACCAAAATAATTAACAATTTCATAAATAATTCAGACCGGAGTAACATATACATTTATGGGCCTTAAATCGAGCCTATGAGGCCTTAAACATAGTTTAGGAACAATTAGGGACCAATTCGGAATAGATCAAAAGATTTAGGGCAAAAATGAAAAAAATTCAAAATAGGGGTCACACGGTCGTGCGACAGAGCCTAAACCATGTGGCTCAGGACATGGTCGTGTGGTTACTACGCACACCCGTGTGATTACTCCACACGCTCGTGTAACTTACTGTGACCGTGTAGCTCAGGGTCACACAGCCGTGTCACCAGGTCATGTAACTCTCTGTGCTCATGTGGACCAACCTGTACCATAACACGCTAAAGACACACGCCCGTATGGGTTGCCCATGTGTGACACACGGCCGTGTGGCTACTCGTTCCCCATGCTGTATGTGCCCAAAAATGACTCAACACAAGCTAAATTTTCATCCAAATGCTTAAGAATCTAAACCAACTTATAACATATGATCACAAGACTTCAAAAAACATTTAAAAAATCCAAAACATGCTAAATCAATCCATTTAAGACTTAACTCATGTGTCATCAATGACACAACATCTTAATCATCCAACATTTCCTTACTTTAGTTACATTACACACTCAAATGTAACTTACCTTCAATTCCTTTATACCAACCTAATTCAAGCCACACTTACCATTTCATGCTTGTTCACTTATGCTTAAACATGAAATTATACATACATACCACATTTAACTACTCATACCATAACATTAAAATGTACAACCAGAACACATTACATGTACTTATGAAACATTATAGGACATAATCGAATGCTCTTATTACATGCCATATAAGCCAAATCAAATTCATAATCTACCAAAAAACCTTGGATAGTGTGATTCTTTGAGTTGATCTAATCTCTCGATTTTCCTCAAACGTTATCTATAAGAAAGCATAAACAAACATGAGTAAGCTTTTATAAAGTTTAGTAAGTTCGTCGATTAAACGATAAAGCTTACCGAATTAAACATAATAATTCAAATAACAAAATTTATAAACAGAGTTCCTATCAACAAGGTTCTTAACAAATAAGATTCTTAATAGAGTTTCTATCAATAAGGTTATTAACAGAGTTCCTATCATTCACAGCTCACAACAGGGTGAGTAATGCTCAAATAATAGTACAAATTAATTTCCATATTTCAATAACATTCAGTGATCATTAAAACAATGCCCGATGAACGATATACGGATATGAGTACACGATTAACCATCCAGCACACCAGATGCTCGTATGAGCCAGACCAACCAAACACACCATGGCACCAAGTGTCTAGCCCGTAAGCTCAAATCTGCCCCCGTAGCACACCAGAAAACAATGTAATATAACACGATAGTCCGTAACAAATGTAGGACCTCGGCATATCCAATGAATAGAGAATATACAAAAATCATCTCCATTGCTCAAATCGATCCCATACCGTGTGCAAAATAGCCTATTGGCATGCCAATCATGCTCTATCCTACGTTCATCGGCTCAGAAGATATCATCAGTAATCAATGTTATAAACGATTATTTGTTTTAGTTCTCATTTACAAAGCATAAAATGTATTAATCAACATTCAAAAATTAAATCTCTATCCAATAAACACGTAAAATGTATTAAAATTAAACTGAACGAACTTACCAGACTAAACTATAGTGATGACAAAGATACAATGACTATTCAGCAATTTCTCTATGCCTCGATTTTCATCCCATTCTTGATCGAGAATAATAATTTCATTCAATTAAATAATTCCAACAATAAAATTAACTAATTTATGCAATTAAGTTCTTTTAGATATTTTACAAAATTGCCCCTAATATTTTATTTTTATGCAATTTAGTTCTTAGGCCCCAAACTTGTAATTTAACCAATATTAAATAAAACCCAACCTTGCCGAATCATGTAGAACTATACTACAGCCCATTTTTATAGTTAATTTACATCAATTCCTTGAAATTTTATAACTTTAACAATTTAGTCCTTAAACATTAAAATCATCAAAAACTACTTTACAAAATAGTCATATTTGTCAACCAAGATTAATAACCTATCATAAAATTTCAAGAACACACAAAACTCATAAATGGCATAATTCATAACATTTAATAGTTTTATAAATTAGTCCCCCGATTAGCTAGATCAAGCTAATACGAACTCAAAAACATAAAAATTACTAAAAATAAGCAAGGTTTACCTATCAAACAAGGAACCCTAAGCTTGGACAAAAGCTTTCTCCTCTCCTCTCATGGCTATTCGGTTTTGAAAGAAAGAATAGAGAAGATGATAGCTTTTAATTTTTGTTATATTTTATTATACTTATTTGATTTATCAAATTACTAAATTAACCTTTAATTTCTAATGAAATTTCAACTTATTAATCACCCAAACCATCCACTAACTATACAAATGGTATAATTACTATTTAAAGAGGGTTTAATTTCACAATTAATCCTTCAATTATTTTAAAATTTTAACTAAACAAGCTTACTTTCAATTTAACCCTAAACTAATTAGGACTAAACGAGCAAATAACCCAAAAGTTACTGGATTAATCATATCCACCACCACTTGGACTTTTTGACCATGGTTTAATCACCATTTTGGTCCATTTACTAATTTAAATCTATAGCGATTAACTTTTACCTGCTTTACAATTTAATCATTTTACCGGAATTAAGCAATAAATCATTAAAATTATCGAACCAAACTTAAATTCACATATAATATGACTCTATAAATATTTAATAAAATATTCACGAGCTTGGTTTATAGAAACGGGGTCCTGATACCTTTTTTTCGAAACCACTTGACTTCCGAGACAATCACTTATACTAGCCATTAATTCAGTTAATTAAAAATTCACCAAATCAAAATTCAATATAAAATTATTATTGACTTGTATAATTTAAATACTAATTATACGAACTTACTTGTCAGATTTGTGGTTTCGAAACCATTGTTTCTGACAACTTTGAAAAACGGGCTGTTACACTAAAAACATATGTACGCTTGAGCTTGAACAAATTCAGGTTCGATCCCACTTCAGCTCCTTATATAAACCATTATACCTGGAAAACATAATAAAAACTAAGTTCAAATGAACTTAGTGAATTTTTAATATAATATACCGCTTTGTGAATTATAAGTGAGAATTTCATATATTTGATCTCTTGTTTGACATTGCTTGCACAAGTAGGGTTCGTACATTCTTCCTAGCATACTCCTGTCCTCTTTTACATTGGCTCAACTTAAAATTTCGTACACCTTCGGCATTGCTACAATCCTCCATTTCAATCGCTCATGTTATAAGCTACAATGTGGAATGATTTCAGTTACCCATTTGCTCAGGTTTCTTACAAGATAAATCACTACCTCTTTTTCCAACAAACATGTACGTATTACCTTAGCAATTATTATCATTGTAGACTAATGTACGATAGATTGATTTCAGAAAACTCATGCGTGGAGAGTCACATGTGGAGAATTTTTACCTACGGTTTTACACTTAAAGTCTTACAAATGCAGATTTAAGCATGGCGAACACATACTTGCAGACCATACTTGTAAATCCTTTATATGCGAAATTATCATCATAGATTCATATATGCAGATTCCTACTTGTGAACTCTTTCTTAAATAGTAGTTATTGTCTAACTCTTTTTTGACAGATTGTCACAACCAAACTTTTGTTTTAAAGATAATTCTTGGCGGATTCTTATATGAAAGAAGATCTTTGAGGTTTTGACTTGAGAAAAATAACTTATACAAATTCTACTAGCTTGAACATAAGAATAAGCTTAGGCGGTCTTTTGCTTGGATAATAGTCCATGCTGAATCTTACGAAGGATAGTCTCTTTGATATCTTAAACTTGAAACATAAGTATAAGATCAGCAGAATGCCATAGCTTGAATCATAATGATAAATCCAACAAACTGTCATACATATAGATTCATGTAGAAGATTCATAAATCCGAACTCCTATATGGTGAACTCATGCGTGCGGATTCGTAGGCGAGTACTTACATATAAATGCGGATTCATAGAAGAAACTTCATAAATGTGGTGGATTCATACATGCAAATACATGCAGATTTATATCATGCACTTAACCTTTAAAATTTCTAATTTACTTATGCTTCTCGACAATTTAAACTACATGAACATAATTTCTCTACACATAATCTAGAAATATCTATTGTTATGAATTTCCATTGACTATGTAATGTAATGGTTCTATTTCTGAGAACTTGAAAACTAAACTAATGTTTCTATAGAGAATTCAAGAATTTCAGGAAGTTGATCCAGAGTTACCAGTTAAACGATGACTTGTTAAAAATGATCAGACTTTAAAGTATAGTGTTATTGGTAATGGAAATTTATGTTTTCGAAATTATTTATGTCTGTACTAAACATTCAGACCTAAAATGAGATAATTTGTGTGGAACTTATATCAATACCTATTTATTTCAGTAGATCAGTATTAGAGTGTATAGTTTTATGAAACAAGTGTTCTTGTGGTAAATTATGAAAAGAGAGATTTCAGAATATATGACAAAATGTTTTATACGTCTGTAAGCTAAATCTAAGCATTGAGTTCTGTCAGGTTTGTTACAACCTATGATGATACTGGAATGGAGATAGGATCAAGTCAATGTGGACTTCATATAAGGTTTATCGCTATCACCGAAAAAGAAAAACACAATCTAGGTTATTATTGAAAGACTCACCAGATTCGTACATTTCATTTCGGTTAGAATAGATTATTCACTCGAGAAGTTAACTAAATTTTTGCATCGTAACAACTTCCAATCATGTATTAAATTTTGTCATATACAACTTTATACATTTGTAATTGCAGAACTTCATTGTACTGGTTAGAATTAAGTGAAAGAAAGCTAGTTGGGATTGATTTGATTTGAGAAACAAAATATAAATTCTGCATATCCGAAACTGATTAGAAGTTGTTTCAGACCGTTAAAAATCGTATACTGATCTAGAAAGAAATGATATTGAGTCTTGGATTGGTGGCAGTATGCACTTGAAAGTTTTGCCTTGGGAAAAAGATTCTACAATTCGATAAGAAAGTAAAGCTCAGACCGAGGTTCATAGGATCGTATGAAATTATTGAGAGAATTAGACTAGTGGCTTGCAGTTTAGTATTGCCTCCGGAACTTGAACAGATTCGCAATTTTTTTTTCACATTTTGATGCTACGATGATCCTTCCCATGTGATTACTCCTGATGAGGTAGAATTACAGTCTGACTTATTTATTGAAAAGAACCGATAAAAATCTTGGCACAATAAGTAAAATAACTTTGCAATAAAAGGATACCGTTAGTGAAAGTTCTATAGCACCAACACGGTATAGAGGAAGCTACTTGGGAAACAGAAGAATCTATGAGAACACAGTACCTGAATTTGTTCACAGGTAAAAATTTCGATGACAAAATTTCTTAAGGGGGAGAGTTGTAACAACTTGTTTTTCAATGGTTTCGGAAACAATGGTTTCGGGACCCTAATTCTGACGAGTGAGTCTGTAAATATTAAATATTAATATTTATGAGTCAATTATAGTATTATATTGAATTTTTATCTAATAAATTTACTAATTAGACAGTTAGTTAAAGTACAAATGGTTTGACCATAAAGTTAGTGGTTTTGGAATATGAGGTATCAGGACCCCGTTTTCGTAAACTGAGCCTCTCGTAAATATATAATATAAATATTTACGAATTTTTTATATAGGTGAATTGAATTTTGGTCCAGAAATTTTAATGATTGGATGGTTAATTGGGGTAAAATTGGATTGTTAATTAGGGTAAAAGTCAATCACTGTTGATTTTTTATTAGTTAAAAGGGTTTAAAGGGTAAATGTTTAAGGATTTAAGTCACAATTAACCACTTTTAAAAGGTAGTGTACAGTAGGGACACTAATTAATTGAAAAATATGTTAAATAATGTTTAATTAAAGATTAAACATAAGTTAAAATAAGGTAAAAAGTGTTTACTTCATCATTTTTCTTTTTCTCATCACCGTTTCTTCATCAAGTGAAACTAGGAAAGCCATTGTTGATGCTCATACTTTTAGCTATTGCATGTAAGTCCTAAACAAGTTGATTTTTCATAATTTTTATGTTTTTGAGATTGTGTAACTTAATCTAGCTATCCCGATTACTAAATCGTAAAACTGCCAAATGTTTTAAAATTTTCAATTGATTATTTTTGAGGTTTTTGATGTTTAATGGTAGGATTTGATGCTTGGAAATGTAATAGGACGAATTTGTAAAGTTTGTTAGTTTTGAGTTTAAGGACTAAAATGAAAATATTTCAAAATTAACATGAAATTTCTATAATTATTGAATTTATAGGCTATACAAGGATGAAATTGAAATTAAAATGAAAAAATAGGGCTTAAATGTGAAAATTATGACAATCTTGATTTTAAGGATTAAATTGAATAAAATGAAAAACTTTAGTGAAATTGTTTAAAATGAAATTAAGTTGTCATATGACTTGAATAGGATGTTATAAGGTAATTGGAATTGATAATTGGCAATGAATTATTATAGATCAGGATTTAAATAAATCAGAAGTTAATTGAAAAATAAGAGAAATTGCAAATTAGCCCCTGACACTTTGTAGTTGTCGTTTTCCAGGTAAGTTCATATGAGACTTATTTTATTAATTCATAATATGTTTGTGTTCTATTGTGTAATTTTCTAGTTGTATTATTGTGATTATAATGTTTGGTATCAAATAGATTCAATCGTAAAATATGTATTAAATGATAAATTTGAATAAGTATATGCTATTGAATGGATTTGATCATTTATGTAATTGAATAGTATGCATGTGATGATGTTTTAAGGTTTAAAATGTAAATGGATTGTTATTCGGTATATGAAAAGTGTATATACGGTTACATGATTAAAATGATATAGAAATTATAACGATACCTAAATGAATTTAATAAATTATTAGAATATGAATGACATACCATTAAGGTTCAAAAGGTAATCCGGCATTGGTCAGGGATTTCGTTTTCAATGCCTGAGATCCAACATATGTTGTGGATTCTCGACAGCTCGAGTGAGTAGCATAAAATAAAGTTGCAAAAGTAAACTTGACATACTTGTGTGAGCAAATTCAAATATCACAACTTTTGTAAGCAAATCGAATTATTCTTTATTGATGCTTGAGATCCAGCACATATTGTGGATTCACAATAGCTTGAGTGAGCATTATCAAATAAAGCTTGTATAAGCAAATCAACTCTACAGTTTGTGGAATTAAATCAGTTCCAAGTATATGAGTTCAATATTCTTTAATTCTTCGAGCGAAAATAGAAAGTGAAATGGATGAAATGGTGGTACATGAATGAAAATAAATATACATGTATGTGTTTGCAAATGAGTTATGAAATGGCTATTACAAGTTATGAAATGAGTTGTTAAAACATGTATTTGATTATCTATTAAATTCATGTCATGTAAATGAACTAACCTCTGAATGTACTTGTTGATGTACATGCGAAAATAATAGGATGCCAAAGGATTTCCATGTTAGTCACAGTATGTCTTAATATTTTAAATTTTTGATTGATCAAGGTAAGTTAAGTAAAATTTTACATGAACTTACTGAGCATAAATAATGCTTACTTTGTTGTGTTTTCTCTGTGTAACACTCCTAACCCATATCCGTCACTAGAACAAGGTTATGGAGCATTATCGTAGTTTACAGATCAATTATAATCATTTCATATCATTTACTATTCATACTCGAAATCAAACATATTCATTCATAATGTCCCTTATATGGGCCCTCGAGACCTAATTTATGTATTAGAAACAAGTCGGGACAAAATCGGGAACTCAGAGAATTTTTCGTGTAATGGCCTAAATTCAAGGTTATTGGAATAGTGGTTTCGTAACCACAAATCCGATTTAAAGAGAAATTTATTTTAATATTTTTGCATGAATATTTATATAATAGGAAAATCGTATGAAAATATCGATAAATTTTTTTTACCGATTTAGTGGTTAGTTAGAAAAAGAAATTATTGAAGAAATTGGGTAAAAACAAAGTATCGAGACCTCGATCTCATAAAACCAAATCAAAAATAATTTTATAAATATTTATGAAATGTTAGTAATGTGGTATTAAAATTTCATTAGGAAATTTTAATGTTTGGGTAGTTAATTAAATGAAAAGGACTAAATTGTAAAAGGTGTAAAAGTGGATGGGATGATTAAATAGCTTAAGTGTCTAATAAGAGAGGATTTAAAAGGCAATTAGACCCAAAATTTATTTGGGCTGGACGACAAGGGCGTGAAATCAGCAGGAAATTTGATAAATTAAGGGCAAAATTGGAATATTACAAAATTAACTAAATAAAGCTAGGACTAAATAGGAAATATCTAGATTTCTCTTCATTTCTCTTCAATTCCAGCAGCTAAAAACGCCATAGGAGGGTTTTCTAAGATGGTATTTTATAATTTTTTCACCAAGTGAGTTAATCCTTGCCTTTTTCATGTAATTTTCGTGTTTCTAAGACTTTTACAACTAGGTCCTACTATTAAATTCATTAGTTTTTGATTTCATGGATGAAATTGAAAGTCACCATGGTTGAGTTCTGTAATTTTATGATGAAATTGAATGAAATTGAAGCTTTAATTTATTTATGAGATGATTTTACTAGGTAATTTCAATAGAAATTGATTTTTAGGACCTAATTGTGAAAATGTTTGGAATCAAAGTTTATTGCTGAAATTTTGATTCCTAAAGGTTGTAAAATAGTTTAAGATGATAAAATAAAGTGTTAATTGATAAAAATAAGCTCAATTGAGAGGCTAATTGAGTAGGGATGAAATTGTTATTTATTAAAAGTTTAGGGGAAAAATGGTAATAAACAGCTTGCACTAAAACAATATTGGACAGCAGCAGTAGACTAACTTTGAAAAATCACTATAAATTTTATAAATCGAATTAGAAGATGAAAAAAATATGAAATTAAAGCTTATTGAGTCTAGTTTCTCATAGAAGAAATGATGTAAGCAATGGATCTATAAATAATGAGATATAATGAATTTTGTGAGACAAGGTCAGAATGAATTCGAGTTCCCCTGTTCTGACTTTGAAAAATCATAAAAATTTTAATAAAAATAATTAGGGGATTAAATTTATATTTCTATAATTCTGAATGAGTCTATTTTCAATATAATTAAATGAGAACATCATCCGAATTCTGTATGAAGAGATAATTAATTTTTAGTGAAGAAGGGTCAGAACTGTCAGACAGCAGAACAGGGGTGACTTTAAAGAATAAAATGTACTTATTTGCCAAACCAAAAATTCTGAAAATTTTATGGTAAGAAGATATATGAGTCTAGTTTCAGGGAAAATTAACAGATCTTAATTTGGAGTTCCGTAGCTCGAGTTATAAATGATTTAGCGACTTTGACTCAAATAGACAGCTTTGAATAAACTATAAATAATAATGAAATTATAGAAATTGTTGCATATGAACATGAAATGTATTAAATTGATAATTAAATTTATTTATTTAGATCCAGAAGATTCAAATACGAAGCTAGATCGAGGAAAGGAAAAAGTTCAGGATTAGTAGATTTTTGTACACGAACAAGTATCAAGGTAAGTTCATGTAACTTGAATTATATTCTTAAATGCTTGAAATGCATGTTTTTGATATGAACATGATTTGAATGTTCATTATATGAAATTTTATGAAACATTGACATATTTGATAAAAGAGGAAGAAATCCCGGTTGAATGAAAGGAAAATTCGATGGATCTCGAAATGGAATTGACGGTAAAAGGATCAAGCCGGACGGGTGATCCTATCTCGATATAGCCCTTCAGAAGAATATGTGTAAAATGGATTTAGCCTGAGACGGGTAATCCGAATTAGGGTGCGAATTTGCTTGGACTGGTAATTGGATCCAAGCTCATTAGAGTAATTGTCGTTTGCAGGATTTAGCTTTGGGTGGTAATCCCGACAATACTCTATGAGTTTATATTCTGAGGATTTAGCTGGGTGGTAATCCCATTGTAAGGATGAGGTTCAGCGAGAGTGTGCTCTCTAAAATGGAAATGTGTGCACATGAATATGAATTGTGGACAGAAAATGTACACTAAAAGTGTACCTCTGAAAATCCATCGAAAATTCCAAGAAATTCAACGGGATAAATATGGAAAAATAATAAGGAATGGTAATCATGGTATTGATGAGTTCATCAATCATGGTATATATTATTAACACATGAAAATTATTGGATTAACTTGAATGTTGAGTTGTGCATGGTAGGGTAATAATGCATTGAATGGATATATGAATGTTTATTACATTGTATTGAAAATATTAGGTAAGTATAATTCTTGTTACATGGGCTTACTAAGCACAAAGTGCTTACTACTGTTTCATTTTCCTCTGTTTTGTAGTGTTAAGAGCTCGGAGGTCGGATTTGGTGGAGATACATCACACTATCAACCTCGAGGATTTCGGTATATAAAGAAACTTTATTTTGGAAATCAATGGCATGTATAAGCTAATAAAGTAAATGATTCTGTGAAATGAATGTAAAGTTAGCCATTGGTATGGTTAACAAATCTGGTTTTGGGTATGTGATGACGTTATCTTATAAATATGCATGAATTTATTTTGAAAATATGTTGAATTGGTTTGGTTTATGTGGATTAGTCTCGGTTTAAAATTTGCAGGGAAGCTTAGATATCTATAAAAGGGGATATATTGAGTAAAAAAAATTAAATTAAAAAATTATTATTAAAAAATAAAATCGTAAACTCCGGTAATGCCTCGTACCCTATTCTGGCAATGAGTACGGGTAGGGGGTATTACATTTGGTGGTATCAGAGCTACGGTTTAGCCAGTTCTAGGACCGACGTAGCAAATACGGGATTAACTATACATGCCATTTAAATTATTATTGATAGTGTGATATCTCCTGACTATTTAAATGTGTTTTTCTTATAGTAATGTCATCCGACTGAGCTCAATCCGAGGAAGCTGGGAGTCATGCTCCGGCTTCAGCACAAAGAGAAGAAACTAGTAGTAGAAGGCCTGAGACAGAGGGTCGAGGGGAGGAGGCAAAAACAACCTTCTTTCAAATGATGAATGAATGGTTTAATCAATACTTAAGAACTAAACCTGTAGTGCAACAAGTTCAAGCTCCCACACCTGCTCCTCCACCGGTTCCCGAGATCCCACAGGGTACATGTAACTTGAATTATATTCTTAAATGCTTGAAATGCATGTTTTTGATATGAACATGATTTGAATGTTCATTATATGAAATTTTATGAAATATTGACATATTTGATAAAAGAGGAAGAAATCCCGGTTGAATGAAAAGAAAATTCGATGGATCTCTGAAAAGGAATTGACGGTAAAAAGGATCAAGCCCGGACGAGTGATCCTATCCTGATATAGCCCTCCCGAAGAATATGTGTAAAATGGATTTGCTTGGACGAGTAATCCGAATTAGGGTCCGAATTTAGCTGGGTGGTAATTCAGATCCAAGCTCATTAGAGTAATTGTCGTTGCAGAGGATTTAGCACCGGGTGGTAATCCAGACAATACTCTATGAGTTTATATTACTGAGGATTTAGCTGACTGGTAATCCCATTGTAAAGATGAGGTTCGCGGGAGTGTGCTCTCTGAAATAGAAATGTGTGCACATGAATATGAATTGACGGACCTAGAAATGTACACTAAAAATGTACCTCTGAAAATCCAACGAAAATTCCAAGAAATTCAACAAGATAAATATGGAAAAATAATAAGGGAATGGTAATCATGGTATTGATGAGTTCATCAATCATGGTATATATTATTGACACATGAAAATTATTGGATTAACTTGAATGTTGAGTTGTGCATGGTAGGGTAATAATGCATTGAATGGATATATGAATGTTTATTACATTGTATTGAAAATATTAGGTAAGTATAATTCTTGTTACATGGGCTTACTAAGCACAAAGTGCTTACCCTGTTTCATTTTCCTCTGTTTTGTAGTGTTAAGAGCTCGGAGGTCGGATTTGGTCGGAGATACATCACACTATCAACCTCAGGATTTCGGTATATAAAGAAACTTTATTTTGGAAATCAATGGCATGTATAAGCTAATAAAGTAAATGATTCTGTGAAATGAATGTAAAGTTAGCCATTGGTATGGTTAACAAACCTGGTTTTGGGCATGTGATGACGTTATCTTATAAATATGCATGAATTTATTTTGAAAATATGTTGAATTGGTTTGGTTGATGTGGATTGGTCTCGGTTTAAAATTTACGGGGAAGCTTAGATATCTATAAAAGGGGATATATTGAGTAAAAAAATTAAATTAAAAAAATTATTATTAAAAAATAAAATCGTAAACTCCGGTAATGCCTCGTACCCTATTCCGGCAATAAGTACGGGTAGGGGGGTATTACATTTGGTGGTATTAGAACTACGGTTTTGCCAGTTCTAGGACCGATGTAGCAAATACAAGATTAGCTATACATGCCATTTAAATTATTATTGATAGTGTGATTTCCATGTTAGTCACAGTATGTCTTAATATTTTAAATTTTTGATTGATCAAGGTAAGTTAAGTAAAATTTTACATGAACTTACTGAGCATAAATAATGCTTACTTTGTTGTGTTTTCTCTGTGTAACACTCCTAACTCATATCCGTCACTGGAACAAGATTATGGAGCATTATCGTAGTTTACAGATCAATTATAATCATTTCATATCATTTACTATTCGTACCCGAAATCAAACATATTTATTCATAATGTCCCTTATATGGGCCCTCGAGACCTAATTTATGTATTAGAAACAAGTTGGGACAAAATCGGGAACTCAGAGAATTTTTAAAATTTTTCTTAGGTGCAGGGGACACTCGCCCGTGTGGCTAGACCGTGTAGGCATTCGATGTGAGGCATATGGCCGTGTCCCAGCTCGTGTCCATACCCGTGTAACTCTTTGACTTGGGTCACACGACCAACCATACGCTAGCATGCTAGGCTGTGTGGACAATTTAATTTTTGAAAATTAGGTGCAGGGGACACACGGCCAAACCACACGCCCGTGGCATGGCCGTGTGTCACACGTGGTTGAGACACACACCCGTGTCTCTGCTCGTGTGGACGAAAAATAGGCCATTTTCAGGCCACTTTTCTCACCAAATTCACCTTTCACCTACAACACCATCCAAACACATTCACAAGCCAATTCATAACCCTCAAATCAATGTCAATATCAAATTTTATGCATGACATATTATCTTATATGTTCAAGTGTTAAGCTTACCAAAAACACATTTTTGCTTATAGGCATACTTTATCAATTATGCTAATTCAAAATCATTCATCAATAGGTTTGTATACTTCCCATCATATCACCATTTTATCACACATCAAACTTGTTAAGGCCTTATATAATTACATCTAAATAAGCCTTACACTAGGCATTCCAATGGCTAGTTACAACCAAAATATTTCATCATTATGCCTAACTTAGCTTATACATGTCATTATACCAAAAGATACCTTGCTTTATATACCGAGAAGTTAGAGGGATAGTGTGTTGTGTCTCCAACCAAGTACCAACCTGCACGAGCTTTCGAGTACTATGAAACAGAGGAAAGAAGAACCGAGTAAGTATTTAATGCTTAGTAAGTTCGTATAATTGAAAATTTAACTTACCATTCATTTCTATTAAAGTAAACATACTAAATGCATCCAAGAGATTTGGTTAATAGCTTAAACACCCAACTTCATTAAACATGTTAGTCATTGTAATTCACATAATTTTCAAGAAACATGAATGAGCTCATCATGTAATAACTTTCATATACATATACTTTCCTTAACATATTTCCTTATAACATGTACATTTTCATAACAAATCATCACAAGTTCAGCTTAGCCCATGTTAGAACTTTGCCCGTTGAATTTATTGGAAATATCGATGAACACACATGTAGTACACTTAAAGTGTACAAAACTGTAATCCGTCAATTCATATTCAGGGGTACTCATTAGAGCACATAATTAGGAAGCACTCTCTCGAGCCATATAACAAGAAGCTCGTATGAGCCATGTAACAGGAAGCTTATCTGGGCTTAATAATAGGAAACTCATAAGAGTTTAAATTAGAAAGCTCATGTGAGCTTAACAGATAACCTCGAAGAGCTATTATCAAGAAGTTCCGGATAGCCATATATCAGGAAGTTCAAGCGAGCCTATATTAGAAATCTCATTAAGAACCATATATCAGGACGCTCATAAAGAGCTGTGGTATGTCCGCAATACATGCAAGATCAATACCGATCATATAACAGGACGCTCACAAAGAGCTGCAGTATGTTTGGAACACATGCAAGATCAATACCAATTAGGATGCTCGCAGGAACCATATAACGGAAAGCTCGAGAGGGCTTATAACGAGATGCTCATGAGAGCTATGGTGTGTTTGCAAGATTTGCAGAATCACAACCAATCGAAAATCCTGTATTCATCGAATTCCATGTATTCAAATGAAATTTAACATTTATTGAGTATTGTCGGATACAATATTAATTTCATATTCATAGAAACAATACAATCACATACACAACATTCAATTCAAGCATTTAAATATACAAAGTTTAGTTACACGAACTTACCTTAACACTTGTTCGTATACGAGAATCTACTAATCCGATACTTTTTGTTTTCCTCGATCCAATTCAGTACTAGGTCTATTCGGATCTATACGAGTAAATTTAACTCAATTTAATGAAATTCATATTCAATTCAATCAAATTCACATTTTAGGCAAAAGTACCATTTTGCCCCTATACTTTTAACTAATTCCAATTTCGTCTCTAGGCTCATAAAATGAGATTCATGCAATTTAATCCTTATTCCAAGCCTAGCCAAATTTTTCATATAACAATAACAGTCCATGTATTTCACAAAAATTAGAAATTTTCCATGAATTTTACATCTTTTCAATTTAGTCCCTAAATCACAATTTCATGAAAATTTGTTTTACAAAAGTTGTTTATCTATCAACAACCTTTCATTTTCTACCATAAATTTCAAAATTTTAGCATACTCATCCATGGAAAAATTTTAATACTTTGATAACTTTGCAAATTGACCCCCAAAATAGATAAATTAGGTTATTACGATATCGAAAATGTAAAAATTACTAAAAACGGGACATGATTACTTACCCAATTAAGCTTGCTTGAATTTATCTCTCTTAGCTAGGGTTTCCATAGAAACATTTTGGGAAGATGATGAAATAAGATGATATTTTTATTTTTTAGTTGATTATCATCTTTTATTTTTCCCATTTCCAATTTAGTCATTTTCTTTTCTTAAATTTCCATGGAATGGTCTATTTGTCTTATAAGGACCTCAAATTTTGAATTCCATAGCTATTTAATCCCTGTAGCTACTAGAATTCAACTTTTGCACTTTATACAATTTGGTCATTACTAACAATTAAACATGAAATCGGTAAAATTTTCTTATCAAAATTTTTATACGTCTTTCCTATCATATTTCAGATCATGCAATAATATTAAAATAAATTTTCTTCTTACTCGAATTTGTGGTCCCGAAACTACTGTTCTGATTTTACTGAAAATGGGCTGTTACACTTTGTATGTAGTTATCTTTTCCGAAACCCGGCGGATCAAATCACTCCAAAGCTCACATTACCCAGCTTCAATCTTAGTAGACTTTTTAATTGTTCGAAACTTGATTTTATGGCATTTATATAGGCTTGATATGTATAAGTGTCATTTGGATGTTAATGGTTATGATGTGCACATAATACTTGTGCTTGATGACTATATGATCGGTGTATAAGTTTTGTTAAGTGTTTAAATTCATTTGAATGGTGATGTTTAGATCTAACTTGTGCTAGCATCTTAAATGTTTCATGCTTTGAAATTAAAGGTACATAAGTATGCATAAAGGCCAATGTTAGCTTTGGTTGTTTGAGTTAAGGTGACATGAAAGTCACAAAAGAACTAATATATTAACATGCTGGCTATTAGAATGTTTTGTTTGAATGGTGTGGAAGACTTGTTTTTGGAATGTTTTTGTGCATGTTTGAATAGCCTTATATGTATCATTTAAGCCTTTGGTTTGTCTTGACACAAAATAGGTACATAATGACATATTTGTACCATACGACTGTGTGTCACACACGGGCTGGTGACATGATCATGTGTATACTGGAAATTAGAAAGCATTGTACCCACACGGTTCTTAATTGTCACATAGGCTAGCTATACGCTTGTGTGAGTACTGTAGATTTGGTCATTTAAGTTTCACACAGTCTTAGTTTGTTACATGACCTAGCCACACGATCATATGAATTTTGATTAAATTTTACAATTTGATCCACACGGCTTCAGAGAGTTACACGACCTAGACACACGGCCTTATGACCCTATTTTGAATAATTACCTTTATCTGTTGAAAATGTTACAATTTGATCCCTGTTTGTTTCCAGGTCAATTTTAGAGCTTTCATAAGCTTAACTTAGACTCAGTTTTGTTTGTTATGCATGATATATGTAATAATTGCATGTTATTTGTTATTCTTAAATTTGGTTTTTCATGTAAATGTTCTATTAATTACTATAGCATCCTATAGCTCGAGTGAGGGATGTTACAAAATTACCTTTATTGGTACTTTTAATATCTTAAAGTATATAGTCATGTGCATATTTACATCCATTTAAGTCTCATACATCATATATATACTAAAGGAGCATATACATCCTTATTTTACTAACTTTGATTAAGAACATGCTAACATGATATAACATGACCAATTGCTATAAACAAAATATATTGACATTTAAAAAATATAACATTCTTACCATTTGGACTAAAACGTCTAAAATGGACGCCAATAGAAATTCATGACCAATTGTTATAAACAAAGTAAAACTTATACAAACTTTCTTGAGTCGAGAGTTGAGTTATGGACGTTGTTTCACTCATAAAAACCTTAAGATCTAATGATACTTGCCATAGAAATAAATAAACCTTATGTTGAGAAATAGGGATCAGTGGTGCTAACATGATTTGAGCCAATAATCAAATGGAAATAAGATAACAAATACAATCAATAAGCGATCAACTACCAAATAATATCAAGTTCACATTTCATGTCTCATATGCCTAACTCCATACCAAGTTCTATTTCACATTTCATGGCGTGATTCAACACTCATTTCATTTTCTCATCTCTATTTCGAATCCAATGTATCATTTTTATCTGTATCGACCCTTTGGGCTCGTTTGAATTGGTTTGCATGATCTTTCACATGCCATCTTTTGCCACATGGATACTTATATACAAGATAGGCCATTTGCTATTAGCTTTACATATCAAATGTCAATTAGAAAGGTATAGATTTTATTACCCCTATTAACCGGACACAGACTCAAGATGGATACACAGATCATTCAATCATCACACCAATATATCTGGCACCTAGTGCATCATCAGAATGTTCGAAGTATAAATTGTGCTCTGCGCCTCATTAGTATAAATCAAAGTATAATCTTGTACACTAATCCTATGGCATGCCAACTATACTCGACACAGCCTGAGATAGTTAATAGGGTAACCAATGTTTCAAACTCATATATGTTCATGATCTCATATCATAGTTTCATATAATACCAATTTATATCATGCTCAATCCAGTCCAATTCAATTTATACCATTTCATATCATCACATACATATCACCACATCTTTTATGAGTTATCAACCATGAAATACTTACCAAATTCATGAGACAAGAAGAGATTTTACCTCAATCAAGATAGTTTGATACAAGTCATATGAATATATGTATATGTATTGAATTCAAACCATGAAAGCACAAATCATAATTGTTACTCGTCTACGACTCTTGCTTTTCCTTTCTCTCAGGATGACCTAGCGTTATCTTTAGCTACTTTCGAGAGTTCAATTACAGAAAAATGATTTTAGATTCCACTCAATCACATGAAAAATATATAATCAAACATATTTTGCATTTTATTAATTTTAGTCTCTATATCTGAAACACTCAAATTTTTCGATATCTAACATCAAATTAAAGCCGATTTCATATCCTTTCATGAAGGACCTTATACTTCTAATCTACAACATAATTTCTTAGTTTATTCAATTTAATCCCTAATGTCACAAAGCTAAATATATAACTTAATTGAATTTTCTAATCAATTCCAACATTTTTCTCTACTTTTAAACTTTGTCCTAACATGCTTAAAACTCATACTTCAATTTCTCATCAAAGTCAAACTCAATTTCATCAATTACCCATTAATGGAAACTTGACAAACATTTAACAATTGATAAATCCAAGGCATGGATAAGCTTAATCAAGCTTAGATGATCATAAAAACATAAAAATTTCAAAAGAAAAGCATGATTACCTTAAGGATTTTGGACTAAAATGCAAAAGGGCAAAACTTTATTCTTTCTTTTTTTTTCATTTCCTCACTTGGACGACACAATAAAAGGATGAAGGATGGATGTGTTCCATCTTTCCACTAACATGGCCTTATATATGATAATTAACCATTTAATTAAACTTATTAACATTAATTTTAACCTTAAAACATGTTTAATTAATTATATCATCTTCCTTAATAAAACTAATTAGATGTTATCATTATCATCCACTATCATATAATACAAATGGTCTAATAACCATTTAGGTCCTTTGATTAATTGCTAACTAGATCTTCAATCATTTTCTAAATTAAAATTCAATAGCGATTATACTTTTAGAATTTAGTCTCTGAACTTTAATTAATGATTTCTCAATTATTTACTAATATATTTTCATACTAACTTTGTGAATACTTCTATTCACATTTTCACTGGCTCAGTTCATGAAATTAAATTCCGAAACCGCATTTTTCAGCACTATCAAAATTGGGTCATTACATTTTCAAAGGCAACCCAATATGGATATCATGATATGCTTATTATTTATCATCATGGTTAAAAAAGAATTGGGTTAATTCATGGAAGAAAATTATTTGATGCTTTACTAGTGGAGTTAAAAAAAAACTCCACAAGGGTGAAATATTGTCACAAGTCCTTATGTAATATTAAAAAAATTAAAAATAAATTAAAGCAAATACATTTCATTTATTTATACTTGTTCCATGAACAATAACTAAAGCAAAATATTTTCTAATTTAATGATCCAATAAATAAGCATGTTTATTAATGAGTTGCATTTATTATATTCGGCCGGTTATTAGAAACCGTTGTCAGAGATAAAATTAGGGGGTTAGGGCCTCGGGGTTCATAAAATGGAAAAATTTTCATTTAGACTATTTAAAATTTTTAAAATTTTAAATTAGTAAAGGTAAAATTGTACTTTGACCTCCTAAAAATGTAAAAATTTGATTTAATCATTTAAAAATTAAAAAGATATAGACTATTAAAAAAATAAAATTACATTTTCATTATCGTAAAAATTACAATTTAATTTTAACTCTCCTAAAAAGATTTTCTAGTTTCTCCCTAACCATTGCTTAATCTTTATTGATCTAAAAGAGAATTTGCATAATTTGTTAGTACTAACATCAAATTTTTTGTTTTAAAATGAGGACAAAAATAGAAAAATAATGAGGATAACGAAATATGAAGGGTGTTTTAAAATAAGATATTATTTCATGTTTGTTACATTTTATATACGTGTCTTGTCTGTTCTATTTCCACTTATAGTACTTTTCAAGTTCTCTATCTATATTCTATTTTATTTTATTTTTTGAGTCAAAGCTGTTAATTACTCCAACATTGAATTTTCGTATGATGAATTAAGCTACGCTTATCTGTCAATCTATTCTATATATTACGAGCTTTTTTTGCAGATAAATTAAGCAAAGCCTATCACTTGTGACTTTGCGCTTATCATCGGATCTGGGTTCTTCTTCTTTCTTCACAAGGTATTTCCTTTTTTATCTTTCTTTATTGATGAATGTAGGGTTTTGATTGATACATTTTCTAGGTTTTCAATCCTTTTTTCATTTGTATGAATCAAAGTGTGCCTTTTGGCCACCTTTACAAGTTTTTTATTCATTTTCCATTTTTAAAATTCCAATCTTTGGCCTTTCTTTCTAGGCATTTTACGGCTTTGTGACGAATTTTATTTTCTCTTATTGTCTTCTCATCATTGTCAGTTTATAATGTATATCTTTGGTGGGCTAATTCTTGACATTGGATCTTTTGCTTAAAGTTGGTTCTTTGAGCATTGGGAGAAGCTGATCAAATAAACTTTGATGGCTCATGGGGATAAAGATTTAAAACTTGACATTGAAAATGAACCGATCACTGGTGAAGAAGAAGAAGAATACCAAAACCGAAACCCTATTTTAGGCCTTAAAAACATGGCAGAACTGCTGCTTGCTAAGGCTAGAGGCAGTTTCACCCAAGGGTCGTCGGACGATGGAGTGTCTTTGTCTAGTGATGCTTCGAATTCAGGTAGTGTTTATGCGAAGAACATGCAGGCAATGACGAGCATGAATGTTGTGGGACATGATCATAATATCAAAGATGATGGTAAAGAGAATAAATTAGTGAAGGAGAAATGTAAAAGTTTGAGCAATAAAAAATCCCCTAAGCCTCCACGACCTCCGAGATCGCCATCATTGGATGCGGCCGACCCGAAGTTAATCCGAGAGTTAGCCGAACTTGCGAGATTAAAGCGCGCGAGGATCAAGCGGATGAAAGCCTTGAAGAATATGAAGATTACTAAGGGAACACCTCCTTCTAGTAGAAATATGCTTGCCCTGTTGTTTACCATCCTTTTCTGTATTGTCATAATCTTTCAAGGTAATAAATATTTTTCTTTTTATGGGATTTTCAAATTCACTCACTTTCAACATCTCATATGCAAATCCTTTTTATGTAGGAATGCCATCCAAAGGTACACCAATGGCTTCCCAAGGATCTCATGTGCCGGTAAGAGCAACAGAGAGAGCTCCAACTTCAGTTTCATTCCTTCGAAACCCCCTAGTACGTAACAATTATTGTGGCAAAACAGTTTTAATTTGGATTCGAAAACGGGTTTCTCATTTCTATTTCTGTTGTGCAGTCTAATGGACTTTGTTGGATAGAAATAAAAATGTTGTTGGTCTATCTATGGTTACAGAAGATAAATCTTTGTTGTTCAACATCATATGTTTCTATGGAGTTCACTTTTTGCTGGTAATTTATCCCTCGTTTGCAAGTTGAAGTTATGGGGAGGAGAGGGAGTGAGTTAAATTACCATGTAAAATTTTGGCAGTATGTTGTGGGATATATCTATTCTCTATAAGTATCTCTCATTACGTAACTCCAAATTCAACTTGAATTCATCCTACCATTGTTTGGAACTTGTTTGAGTTATTTACAGTACATGATTAGGTGACAAGATGAGAACTTTATTCCTTTTCAGATAGTCCTCTTTTTAGTTTTGAAATTTATGCTAGATTAAATTATGGTTACATCTCCTATATGACCCTTCCAAATAGGCCGCCCTTGGAGAAGCTCATGTATTAGATGATTGGTTTGATACAAGCTAAAACTATGGGCAACATTTAGTTATGGGAGTCTAAATTTTATAGATTTGAGAATTTTGTGTTAAGAGATTTTATAAATTTTAAATATTTTTAAGT
Source organism: Gossypium longicalyx (assembly GCA_025698465.1). Taxonomy (NCBI): domain Eukaryota; kingdom Viridiplantae; phylum Streptophyta; class Magnoliopsida; order Malvales; family Malvaceae; genus Gossypium; species Gossypium longicalyx. The sequence goes on along the minus strand of CM047004.1, from coordinate 17,129,666 downwards.
AATAAATATTAATTATTTATAAAATTTAATTAGAATATATAAACTATATTTTAAATATTTAAATAAAAAAATAATTAAACACTAAATGTGCTTTTGAAAGAGAAAAAGTTAAAAATTTTAGTTCCTCATTCTCAAAAGTGCTTTTTGAAAAGCAAAAAATTTCAGCTAAAAGCAACTTGTTTAGCACAACTTTTCTTTTAATAATATTTTTCAAGCCAAAAGTGTTTTTTTTAAGCCCTTAGTTATGACTCTAAATTTTATAGACTTGAGAATTTTTTGTAAAGAGATTTTCTATTCTTTAAGAGAAGTTTACAAAGTGTAATTCGTCTGGAGTTGACAAATCCCTCAACAAGATTTAGTATTATCCTTGGTGGGAGATTTTGCATTAACTCTATTGAGAACTCAAGTGCCTAAATAAGCAGTCGATTTATAGAACATGATCTCCTTATCGAGTGTCATAAAAGTCGAACCATGCACAATGCCTTATAACTAGCCCAAGTGGTAGCATTCCGACTCATTAATTCCTTATATGCTATAAGGTATAGGTTTGAGTTCAACCATGCACAACACGTATAGTTTACCTTTTCAGATACCCAATAAAACACTTTCTCTTTATAAATTTATTGTCTCTTTAGGCACTCAAACTCTCAATAGAGCCACTTTATAAACCAACTCAAGATCTCAATTGAACTATGAGAAAAAATCCCCACAAAAAACAGTACTTGATGTGTTGATAGTCCGACCCAAGATCCCATCCTCAACAATAATATATTATTTTTGGTACATATAACAAATTTGGTGGAAGATGACAAAAAGATCCGAACCCTATTCTTTACAATGCCAACAAGGGGCTTACTACCCTTTTATGTAGTTGGCAATAATAACCCTATTCTTAATTAATTGACGCTTTG